>OX352773.1:126434829-127102674 GCA_947095535.1 Poecilobothrus nobilitatus
CTTCTTTCGAAAATTGTATTACAGTATAATATGCCAAAATATAAACCAATTAATCAGTTGTCTAAACAGTCAATAAGAAGACGGTTATTTGCAACTAAAATAATTCATAAAAAAGAAAGATCATCTTCTTTACCAGAAAGCTGTGTGAAAACTGATCATATAACCAATATAAATTCGACAACTACTAATAATTTGAAAGCATCTTCTGAAGAACATTTTGTTTTCTCTGAATATGAGGAAGAACAATCTAATAGCAGTGTAAAACTTTCTGATTTTGTTCGAAAGTGGGCTATAAAGTTTAGAATAAACGCAAATGCTCTAAATGAGCTCTTAGGTTTCTTAAAAAATTCTCTGAATTTGAATGTTCCTCTCGACAGTCGTACCCTATTAAATACACCGAAATCTGGAAATGTTATTAGTTGCTCACCTGGTCAATATGTTCATATTGGACTAAATTTTGAATTAGACAATTTGCTGAATAATATTGATAATCTACCCTCAAAACTTGAGTCGGATCTAAACATAGATGGCCTGCCAATAAGTAAAAGTAATCAAAGTTGCTTTTGGCCTATTTTGTGCAGAGTGTTTAATTTAAATTCAAGAAAAATTTTTGTTGTTGGTATGTACCATGGATACAACAAACCAAATAGCTTCAATGAATATTTACGACCTTTGGTTAATGAGTTAGAACTTTTACTTTCTGAAGGTTACATGTTTAAAAATAACAGAATTATTGTTGAAATCAGATCTTTTATTTGTGACGCACCTGCAAGAGCAAGTTTACTAGGAAGGAAATCTCATACTGGATACTTTGGTTGCATGAAATGTGAAGAAGAAGGAGAATTTATTAATAATCGAATGATATTCCCAATAAGAAATTCAAAATTGCGAACTAATGAATCTTTCAGAAAGAATACTCAAAAAGAGCACCATAAATTTAAGTCAATATTGGAAGAATTACCAATTAATATGATAAATCATTTTCCACTTGAGTATTTGCACTTAGTGTGTTTAGGAGTTGTTAAAAAGCTTTTAAATTTATGGGTTAATGGCGATGTTAGAAGTATTTTGCCAAGCAAAGATGTTAAACAAATTTCGCAGATTATTAAGGAAGTTTCAGTATCTCAACCAAATGATTTCCAACGAAAAATTAGATCACTCAATAAGCTTTCATATTTTAAAGGTTCTGAGTTCAGAGTTTTTCTTCTTTACACAGGACCCTTTGTTTTGCATGACGTTCTTTCAGAAGAAAAATTCAATCATTTTTTATTACTACATGTAGGGATAAGGCTATTATGTCATAATGAATTTTGTAAAACAAAAATCGATAATGCCGAAGAAATTTTTAATCAATTTATTGATGGAATGAGCCAAATATATGGCAAACATTAACTCACATACAATTTACACTGCTTGTCACATTTAGTCGAAGACGTTAAAAATTTTGGCTGTTTGGATAATTTTTCAGCTTTTCCATTTGAGAGTTTTATGTCAAAAATAAAATCTCTTTTAAAAAAGCCTAATCAACCACTAGCTCAAATTTGTAATAGAGCACATGAGTTGAATAGCGTAAGTTTCATTGAGAAAAGTGATATCAACAATATGCTCGTACCGCTTCTTGGTGGAAAGTATATTAAAGATGGAAGACAGCTATATAAAATAGCAGTTTTTAAAAACTTCGAAATAAAAAAGGATGGAAAAAATAATTGGATTTTAACAAAATTTAAAAATATTATTGAAATTGAATTTTTTGAAATTATTGATAACAATATTTTTGCATGGGGAAAGGAAGTAATGAATCTACAAAATTTCTATAAGGTTCCTATTGCCTCAAGTAAATTAGATAAATATAAATCCAATTGCATTAACACTCATATACAAAAGTGGCACTTCAAACTAATAGAATATAAAATGTTCATGATGAAAAGTTCTCGCTTTAACAAATTTGAGGAATATGTATTTATTCCTATTATCCATTCTAAAGGGTTTTAAATTAATGGTAAGGCTTAAAATTTAAAATTATTTGAAGGAATTTTAAACTAACACGTTTTTTTCCGTTCTTACTTTAAACTTAGATTTATTTAGAGTACTTATAATATTCTTCCATTTATACAATATATTCATTAAACTATATTCAAATAAAGTACACTTTTCAAAAAATATTTTATAATTTATAAATATTTATTATGTATATTCACACTAAGAATAAAATTTGAAAATATTAAACTTAAACATCATCATTTCATAGGTAAAAAAATATTCTAATAAAAAAATTAAAAACAATCAAAGCAAACTTCGTATAAAAATTCGCATAAAATTAATAAAACTTCTTACAGCAATTTTTACACGTTTTTCGATTTGTTAGTTAAACTTGTTTTTTCATACAAAAGAGAAATTAAAAAACGCGAAAACGTAATAATATCATTATAAAATTTATAATATAAATAATGCCTTTTATTTTCTTTTTAACTCTAGATAATGTTTTCTGTAGTTGAAACGGAAGCAAATGGGTTCAAGAAAGTGGCGGTGGTTTTGTCAAAATGGATAAGCCACGATTATTTATTTTGGCCAGCAAATTACAATAAAGCTCTAAAAAAAAATTGGGATATTAGCAGTAATTGGAAACGATATGATGTCAAAATTTTGAAGAATAATTTATCTTCATTGAAGCAAGCTAGAAAACTTGAAATATTTTATGAAGACCATAAGTCAAATTCCGAACCGGAAATATATTTAAAAAAAAGAATTTTAAAAAAAAAATTTTGCACTTCTGATTTCAATGAAAAATTTGAAAATTCGACAAAATTACCTAGATTATCCTCAATATCTTCAGTCTTGAAAAATAAAGATTATATTTCCAAAGAATTTGCAGATCAAAAGATGGAAAACCAGTCTTTGGAAATGAATATAAATAGTGACAATAATTTAGGAAACAATCTCTAACAAAGCCAGATTGCGTGACATTATCATCTATGGATCTAAACGAAAATTTTATAGCATCAACATTAAAAGAAGTTACTATAAAAAGTGTTTAGATACTGCCTCCATTAAAATTTGAAAAAAATTATACTTTTTTAAAAAACATAGCCGACATCAAAAATGATTTTGATGTAATTTGTGAAAACGTGGTTGGAGAATTCCAAAAAATTGAAAGTAACATAAATAATACCGAAAATTGTATAAAAATTAATATTGAAGATAATATAAATAACACCAAAAAGAATGTACAAACGAATAATATTGAAGGCAATATAAGTGACCACGAAAATGGTGTAAAAATAATTAATGAAAGTAATCAATATATTGATAATACGCTATTTTCTCCAAAGTATTCTAGTAATTGCTTTATTGAAGAATATCCTAATAACCAAAATGCTAATATAGTATCTGCTAATACTATTATTTATGAAATAAACAAAGTTAAAAGTAAATTAAATAGTCAGAACGATATTTTAAAAACCCTTGCAGAAAACCAAACTAAAATACTTCAAAATCAAAACAACTTATCAGAATGTATTCATCAACTTCTCCTCTTACAATCAAATAGTATTAATAATGAAGATCAAATAATAAAAAAGGACAAATTATTCAAAGCTCCGATAGTGCCTATGAAAACTGTAGAAGAACTTATTTCTATAAATAACAAATTAACAAATAAAAATTATATGGAACAAATGGTAGATCTCGATAATATTTATTTTATCGTTCATAATTTACATATTCTTAATTCTTTTAAACAGATTTTGTATCTATATAACTTTCGTTCGAAAAATATTAACAAAACAATCAAAAATATACTGGAGCACTTATTCTGTTATGACTTAATTTATAAATACTCGTGGTCACGACAAAGTTCCCTTTCAAAAAGTATTTTTTAAACTTTTTTAACCTTTTTTGCATATTTTTTAAATATTTATAGTTTATTATTAGTACCTATGATAATTTATTATATATTTTTAATTATTTATTTAATAGCAAATATATATTCTTTTTCAGAAATTACCAAATTAATATTTTCGGACAACATTCACATTTTGGAATTGTTAAAGGAGGTCCATAATTACCAAAATAATATCCAATTACCTTTCGAAGTTGTCAAAAGCGGAATACAGGAATTTCTTAAAAGAACAAATTTTTGTCATCGGAAAATAGTCAAACACAACCACCATAGTAACAACTGAAATTTATAGTCACCTCCACGTCGATACGCAAATCAAAAGTAGAGTATCTTTATTTGCCAATAACCGAGAACTTGGGGATATTCGTCAGTAACTAAGGAAAGTTGCATCTTCTCATAGTTACTATTAAATATCTTCTCAGTTATAGTAACTTCTTCATTAATTATTTTTACATCTTTTTCGATGTTATTTATATTTTCTTCAATATTAATTTTTATACTATTTCCGGTGCAATTAATGTTATTTTCAATTTTTTGAAATTCTCCAACCACGTTTTCACAAATTTTGACTTTCTAAAAAACATATCTCACAATTTTTTGTTTTGTGAGATATGTTTTTTACAAAGTATAATTTGTAAAAATTGTAATGGAGGTAGAATGTATATATTTTTAGAGTAACATCTTTTTATCTTGATGCTATAAAATTCCAATTTAGATTGATAAATGGTAATGTCACGCAATCTGGCTTTGTTAGATTGTTTCCTAAATTATTGTCACTATTTATATTCATTTTCAAAGACTGGTTTTCCATCTTTTGATCTGTAAATTCTTTGGAAATATAATCTTTATTTTTCAAGACTGAAGATATTGGGGATAATCTAGATAATTTTATCGCATTTTCAAATTTTTCCTTGCAATTCTTTGGAAATATAATTTTTATTTTCCTCAGTTGATTTAAGTATCGTCAAAGCAACTATAATATACTATTATAATTTTTGAATAATATTATATTTAATAAGCAATTTTTAAATTTAATTTTTATCGTTTTAAATAATTTTCTTTCTGCTTTATTAGTATTTTTAATAATAAATTTTAATATTGAATTTTTATTGTATTTTATTTGTATTTTTGTAAGAAATTTCTACATTGAATTTTTATTGTTTTAAATATTTTTATTTCTACTTTTTTTTGAATATTTTTATTTTTAATATTTTGAAGTAATGATGTGTATGAGATAATTTTTGTATATAAACCGTATATAAAAATTAAAAATAAAAGACAACTAGAATTTAACAGATTTAATTTTTTATTTTTTTCCCAAAGGAACTAAGGCCCGAATATAATTTGGTGGACAACTGTTGTAGTAGATACCCTATTATTTTTATTTTAAATATAGCAATCACTTATTAAAATAGAGAAAGGATTAGCAGTGATAATTTTTAAGGAAAAAGAAACTTGAAGAATTTAGATTATTATCAGATTACTTTTAGAAAAATTAAGGGTTACTTGTAACTACCTTACACTGTAATTTATACTTTTTACGTCATGTTAATTCTAATTCCCTAGCAACTGTAAAAAGGCCTGGACTTCTATCAGTTAATTCTAGAAAAATTGTGGGTTATTTGTAATTACTTAATACTGTCAATTAAACCATATTATGCAACGTTAATTCCTAAACAATTTAACCGAATAAAAACCATGAGATAGTATATAGAAGTCTTAATAACTTTAAAATAACTGAGGGTATTTATCAGTTATATTACAAACATAATAACCCTAAAATAACTTCAACTTCGTTGAAAGTTTTTTTACACACATTGAGGAACGCCCAAGGTGTTCCAAAAATCAGTTTTTTTGAAGACATGAGACAGACCTGAGTCTGTAATATGCCAATAAACTCTCGGTTACGCTTTGGTTAATTTACATTACTAAAATCCCAAAATGTTTTTCGGGCATCCCTATGGCTCATATTCCATCCTTAATGGACCCGTTATTTCCCCCTATTGTAAAAATGACACAACAAGCGACAATGTCAAATGATAGTATATATCTTCTGGTTAGGTTGATAGTAATATTTTTGATAATGTGAGACTTTTCTTGGCATATCTCCACGACAAACCTAATTCAGTTTGTATAAATGGGAAAACCAATGCATATCTTAAAATCGCACTTCAGCAAGAAGGCTTACCTACTAAATTTACAGAACTTGGAACTTTATTTAACAGCTTTAATGAAATCTTCGGCCTCATTCCTGAGCAGACAACCTGTGATCTTAAATCTTATGCTTCTCAAGTCTCCTCTGAGAGAATTAATTATTTGCAACAAACACGTGATAATAACAATAAATTTTTTCGTCCCTGTCAGAGCCACAAAACATAATAATCGTATTACAATAAATTTACTTAATAAAAATATTATTACTGATAATTTAATTAATTTTTCTATGTATTATCCAAATGTTCGGAGTCTTACAACAAAAACTAAAATCCTTTTTTTGTTTTTTCTAACTCAACTATTATTAACTTTGACTGCTTCATTTTTACTGAAACATGGTTAACTCCTTCTATTAATAATTTAGAGTTTTTTGATAATACTTACAGTGTCTACAGAAAAGATAAATACTCTTCAATATTACCTACTGATGGCAATCAAATCACTCCAAAAGGTGAAGGGGAAATTGCTGTTAAATTTAATTGGTCTTATTGCTGTTAAAAGTAACTTGAATTCAAATTCAGTTTCTATTTCAGACTGTGATCAGCTTCAAATTTTATGTGTTAAAGTTGAATTCAGCAAAAAAATTAATTTATTGTTAGCTGTTATAGTCCTCCTAATGGCAACATTGAAATTTGTAACCAATATAATAATTCTAATAACTATATAAATGAAAAATTAAGTGATTTAGACAAAATTAAAATTTTCTACTATTAAATATAAAATATGTAAATAATTTTAAGAAAATTCGATTTTTATTTGATGTTTTTTTGTATTTTTTTTTATATAATATAAAATTTTTTTTTTTTTTCTTTTGTTTTTTGTGTCTGAAACTCTGTTCATCATTTTTTACACATTATAAAATCACACAGCTCTAAGCTAAGGTTAGAAACTATTTAATTGTGAATATATTAAAATAAATTATTTTTATATAAATTATGTAGAAGAAACAAAGGAAAAACGAGGAAGAATACAGTTGACTTTGTCAACTCTTAGATACCCGTACGAACCGTTAGTATGTTCACAGTCACTCTGCCTACAATATTATTTTTTTAATATTTTAGTATTTTAAAATAATTTGGGTGAATTTTATAATTTCTAGAACTTATGGGTTGTACATATATTCAAACTATATGTTTATATGTACATTCTTCTAAAGCAGATTCTAACCTTCCACATAACGATTATCAATCCAAAACTTTTTCAAATATTCTATAGTACCATTTAATACTAAGCGGTAATTGTATATTAAATTTACTTAGTACAAAATAATAAATATAATTTTAAATATTATATTATATTATATTTAAATATTCCATTGACAGAATAATTTCTTATAAGTACAATAAAATACATATATGTATGTAAATACGGCGCTAAATAATATACATATATACTCTTATCATTCATTCACTAGTGACATATACGATATGTAAATAAACATGATATTATATAAGTATGTATATATATCAATATCATATAAATAATAATAAAAATTCTTCAAGCAACCGTTATGTTGTTTATTTATTTACATTTTTTTATACTACGCATTATATCCTCAACAATTTCAAATTATCGAGTAAAACAAAATGGAAAAAATTCGTTTCAAAGAAATTTGTTAGAAAATTTGAAAAAATCAACTAACACTTTCGTCAATTATAAAGTAACCCTATATTATTAAAAAAAGTTGTTAACAGAAATAAGAGTATAATGTTGAAGCTTTAATTTTTGTGTATTACTTCAAAAAAATTTTAACAGGTGTTCAAGTTACAGGTGTTTAAAAATAGGAAATTTTCAGTTTTTGACCCCTTACAGCTCCTAAACGGGGGGTGATACAAAAAAAAATTCTGAAATGACTCATACTTATTTTCAAAGATCTAATTTTTGTCAAAATTTCAAGTTTCCAACTTAAATCGTTTAGAAGATAGAGGGGTTGAAGGATTTTGCAAAATTTGAGTTTCACATAACGGTAAATTAAGACACCGTATGCCACAAATATATATTTATTGTATATATTCTTTTAAATCTAATAAAAGTAGTAATCGTTTGGCGTTTTCAAAATGAAGATATACCTTATACAACTTGTGCTATAACAATTTAAATATAGAGCTTTTTTGAACCTTTGGGGAGCTGTAGCTCCGTAACGGGTGGGGCTACAAAAAAAAGTTATTAAAAATAAAATTAATATTTTTGTGAGATCTATCAGCAGTTAAAATTTCATAGCTCTATTTCAAAAAAAATGTCGGGATCTAAAAGTTAGGTGTTCGAGAGCTACCCTAACGCTTGGTCCAAACTCGACCAAAAAAAATAGGGAACCTACAAATTACTCCCAGAATATTTTGTGTAAATTTCAAGATTCTAGCTTTCTTAGTTTTTGAGTTAGCGTGCTGACGGACGGACGGACGGACGGACGGACATGGCTCAAAAGTCTTAGAATTTTTTTCTGATCCGATCCATACCTTTGAAGGTATATCTAGCTCGCTTATTTCGAGGTGTTACAAACGGAGGAGTAATTTTATTATACCCGATCCTATCGTACGGGTATAAAAATTATAATTTTACTGCCAATTATTGGGATCTTTGTTGTGTTTTCCCTAATAACTAAACCTAAGTCTGATACGATATCGTCAAAGTTTGTATAAGAATCTAAGTTAGACCATATTATTATATTTTTAGATATTTTTTTCATAATTTAACACTGTTTTCAATTTAATTTGTGAGTTTTTACTAAGCGTGCAGTCAAAGCTAATCAGAAACATTTGATGATCAGACAAAGTTGTATTTAGTATATGGAAAAAATAATTATACCTCACTAAATCTGTGATAAAATGATCTATTATTGTGTTCGAAGTTTTTCCTTTATGGATAGCGAATCGCTCAGATATTTTGTTATAAATAAGATATCCATTACTAAGCAAATTATTAGTGTAGGTTTTAACATCGCGGTTATTTTGGTTCAATAAATTAATATTTAAATCACCAATAATTAAGGTATTATTAAATCTACTAGTCCATTGATTAATTATTTCTATAAATTCAGGAATA
Source organism: Poecilobothrus nobilitatus (assembly GCA_947095535.1). NCBI lineage: Eukaryota > Metazoa > Arthropoda > Insecta > Diptera > Dolichopodidae > Poecilobothrus > Poecilobothrus nobilitatus. The sequence continues at coordinate 126,443,984 of OX352773.1, forward strand.
CTAGTTTCCTGAGATCTATATATAGACATTATATTTACGTTTTCCTTCAATAATTTAACCACAAATCGAAGATAAAGTAATATTATAATATGGTGTAAAGCAGAAGAAAGAAGAAACAAGGTAGAATGTAAACCAACGGTTTTTAAAAGCGCACATTTCCAAAACTCAATACAAACTGTTTAGAAGTGTGACTTACACAAAAATTTGAAAATTTCATGTAATAAGAAAAAATGTGAAAAAAATAGGACATTTTTGAAATTTTGAGGGGCCGTAATTCCGGAATCCTATATAACTAAGAAAAGCCGTTAACACACGTAAAAATATATAATTGAAGCTTTAATTTTCATGTCTTGCCGAAGAAAAATTTTTACAGGTGCCTAAGTTACAGGTGTCTAAAAATAGCAAATTTTCAATTTTTGAGGCGTAATAACTCTTAAAGAGGGGGTGCCACCAAAAAATTTTCTGAGAAAACTTATACTAATTCTAAAAGTTCTTTCTTGTCTCAAAATTTCAGATTCCTATCTAAAAGGGTGCCGGAGTTATGAAAAAAGAAATTTCATGCAAAATGTGGTTTTCACATAACGGTAAATTTAAATCGTAAATTACAAAATATTACATAATTTTGATATTTTTTTATATAGATAATAAAATTTTCGATCTTCTGCCGGTTTTAGATTGTAAAACTATTACGCAGAGCCCGAGATATATACATCTGAAAATGGGGCTTTTTTGCAATTTTGAAGAGCTGCAACTTTGGAACCCTTTACAACTAAAATAAACCTTTCACACACGTAAAAATATATTAATGTAGCTTTAATTTTTATATCTTGCAGAAGTAAAATGTGTACAGGTTCCTAAGTTACAGGTGTTTAAAAATAGCAAATTTTCAATTTTTAAGCCCTAATAGCTCATAAACAGGGGGTGGTCCGAAAAAATTTTGAGCAAACTTATACTAATTCTAAAAGTTCTTTCTTGCCTCAAAATTTCAAGCTTCTATCTAGAAGCGTGCCGGAGTTATGAAAGTAGAAAAATCATGCAAAATTTGGTTTTCACATAACGGTAAATTTAAATACTAAATTTAAAAAAAATGTATAATTTTGATATTAATTTACAAAGATAAAAGAAATACCTGTCGAATGACGTTTTCAGATTGAAAAAACCTTAAGCAGAACATAAGATATATGCATTTAAAAATAGGGCTTTTTCAAAGTTTGAGGGGCTGAAGCTCCGTAATGGGGGGGGCTACATGAAAAAGTTGTTCCACAAAATTATTTTTTTTATGAGACCTACCTATGGTTAAAATTTTTTTTCTCTATCTTTAACGGTGTAGAAGTTTTGTAAACAGACGGACGGACGGACGGACGGACGGACAGAGTGAAACTAATAAGCACATTTTTTCAAAATTTTTTTGGAAATGTGCTAAAAATTTAAAACAAAAAAAAAATACATATTGACAAAGTTTGAGTTTGTTAACTTTGGCATTTTGAACACGTGATTCGTAATTTTGTAAATATAAAATAATAGATAAAATGTAAATAATATTATTATAATAAAAAAAAATTAAAATTAAAAAATTATAAAAAAAATTATTATAGTTTAGTATATTAAAGTTAAGAAAGATGTAATATTTTGAACTTATATTTTGTAATTTTAAGAATTTTGAATATTGTGTGTAAATTGTAAATAATATTAAGTTAGAATAGAAATTAGTAAATAAATTTAATGCTTTGCCAAGTTTAATTCTGAAAATTATTGTTGTTGTAAGTAAAAAGAGAAATAAAGAATTATTTAGTGCAAATGAATTGCATTGTAAAATAAATTTTAAAAAATGTGTGCGTGTTAAATTAAGATTGTTAGATATTTTAATTTAATTATGAATAAAAAGTAGGGGTATCACGCTTGAGTGATTTTAATATATTTAGCTATTAGTTAATACAGTATCGACTACTACAGCTTCTTTAATTATTAAATCAGCCATTTTACTTTCAAGCTCAGTTTCAACTCAACCTTCATCTAAATTTGCAGGCTTAGGTTTTACCCAATCACCAGCCTTTGTTCAACCCAAATCGCAGCCTCTGCCAAATATAAATTGCTCTATGACCTTAAAAACTCTACCGCTCAACCAAAATCATAGTCTTCATCATCTGCAACCTGCTCTACTAAACATTAACATACCACCCGTTGTTTCGCCCTATTGTAAAGTTGACACAACAAGCGACAACGTCAAATGATAGTAGATATCTTCTGACTAGGTTGATCGTAATATTTTTGATAATGTGAGACTTTTCTTGACATATCTCCACGACAAACCTAATTTAGTTTGTATAAATGGGAAAACCAATGCATATCTTAAAAACGCACTTCAGTAAGAAGGCTTACCTAATAACATTACAGAATTTCGAACTTTATTTAACCGCTTTAATGAAATTTTCGGCCTCACTCCTGAGCAGACAACCTGTGATCTTTAATCTTATAATTCTCAAGTCTCCTCTGAGAGAATTAATTATTTGCAACAAACACGTGATAATAACAATAAATTTTTTCGTCCCTGTCAGAGCCACAAAACATAATAATCGTATTACAATAAATTTACTTAATAAAAATATTATTACTGATAATTTAATTAATTTTTCTATGTATTATCCAAATGTTCGGAGTCTTACAACAAAAACTAAAATCCTTTTTTTGTTTTTTCTAACTCAACTATTATTAACTTTGACTGCTTCATTTTTACTGAAACATGGTTAACTCCTTCTATTAATAATTTAGAGTTATTTGATAATACTTACAGTGTCTACAGAAAAGATAAATACTCTTCAATATTACCTACTGATGGCAATCAAATCACTCCAAAAGGTGAAGGGGAAATTGCTGTTAAATTTAATTGGTCTTATTGCTGTTAAAAGTAACTTGAATTCAAATTCAGTTTCTATTTCAGACTGTGATCAGCTTCAAATTTTATGTGTTAAAGTTGAATTCAGCAAAAAAATTAATTTATTGTTAGCTGTTATAGTCCTCCTAATGGCAACATTGAAATTTGTAACCAATATAATAATTCTAATAACTATATAAATGAAAAATTAAGTGATTTAGACAAAATTAAAATTTTCTACTATTAAATATAAAATATGTAAATAATTTTAAGAAAATTCGATTTTTATTTGATTTTTTTTTGTATTTTTTTTTATTTAATATAAAATTTTTTATTTTTTTTCTTTTGTTTTTTGTGTCTGAAACTCTGTTCATCATTTTTTACACATTATAAAATCACACAGCTCTAAGCTAAGGTTAGAAACTATTTAATTGTGAATATATTAAAATAAATTATTTTTATATAAATTATGTAGAAGAAACAAAGGAAAAAAAATTATAATTTTACTGCCAATTATTGGGATCTTTGTTGTGTTTTCCCTAATAACTAAACCTAAGTCTGATACGATATCGTCAAAGTTTGTATAAGAATCTAAGTTAGACCATATTATTATATTTTTAGATATTTTTTTCATAATTTAACACTGTTTTCAATTTAATTTGTGAGTTTTTACTAAGCGTGCAGTCAAAGCTAATCAGAAACATTTGATGATCAGACAAAGTTGTATTTAGTATATGGAAAAAATAATTATACCTCACTAAATCTGTGATAAAATGATCTATTATTGTGTTCGAAGTTTTTCCTTTATGGATAGCGAATCGCTCAGATATTTTGTTATAAATAAGATATCCATTACTAAGCAAATTATTAGTGTAGGTTTTAACATCGCGGTTATTTTGGTTCAATAAATTAATATTTAAATCACCAATAATTAAGGTATTATTAAATCTACTAGTCCATTGATTAATTATTTCTATAAATTCAGGAATACTAGTTTCCTGAGATCTATATATAGACATTATATTTACGTTTTCCTTCAATAATTTAACCACAAATCGAAGATAAAGTAATATTATAATATGGTGTAAAGCAGAAGAAAGAAGAAACAAGGTAGAATGTAAACCAACGGTTTTTAAAAGCGCACATTTCCAAAACTCAATACAAACTGTTTAGAAGTGTGACTTAGTTTCACTCTGTCCGTCCGTCCGTCCGTTTTTTTGCAATTTTGAAGAGCTGCAACTTTGGAACCCTTTACAACTAAAATAAACCTTTCACACACGTAAAAATATATTAATGTAGCTTTAATTTTTATATCTTGCAGAAGTAAAATGTGTACAGGTTCCTAAGTTACAGGTGTTTAAAAATAGCAAATTTTCAATTTTTAAGCCCTAATAGCTCATAAACAGGGGGTGGTCCGAAAAAATTTTCTGAGCAAACTTATACTAATTCTAAAAGTTCTTTCTTGCCTCAAAATTTCAAGCTTCTATCTAGAAGCGTGCCGGAGTTATGAAAGTAGAAAAATCATGCAAAATTTGGTTTTCACATAACGGTAAATTTAAATACTAAATTTAAAAAAAATGTATAATTTTGATATTAATTTACAAAGATAAAAGAAATACCTGTCGAATGACGTTTTCAGATTGAAAAAATCTTAAGCAGAACATAAGATATATGCATTTAAAAATAGGGCTTTTTCAAAGTTTGAGGGGCTGTAGCTCCGTAATGGGGGGGGCTACATGAAAAAGTTGTTCCACAAAATTATTTTTTTTATGAGACCTACCTATGGTTAAAATTTAACTATCTTAAAAACTTAACTATCTCTATCTTTAACGGTGTAGAAGTTTTGTAAACAGACGGACGGACGGACGGACGGACGGACGGACAGAGTGAAACTAATAAGCACATTTTTTCAAAATTTTTTTGGAAATGTGCTAAAAATTTAAAACAAACAAAAAATACATATTGACAAAGTTTGAGTTTGTTAACTTTGGCATTTTGAACACGTGATTCGTAATTTTGTAAATATAAAATAATAGATAAAATGTAAATAATATTATTATAATAAAAAAAAATTAAAATTAAAAAATTATAAAAAAAATTATTATAGTTTAGTATATTAAAGTTAAGAAAGATGTAATATTTTGAACTTATATTTTGTAATTTTAAGAATTTTGAAAATTGTGTGTAAATTGTAAATAATATTAAGTTAGAATAGAAATTAGTAAATAAATTTAATGCTTTGCCAAGTTTAATTCTGAAAATTATTGTTGTTGTAAGTAAAAAGAGAAATAAAGAATTATTTAGTGCAAATGAATTGCATTGTAAAATAAATTTTAAAAAATGTGTGCGTGTTAAATTAAGATTGTTAGATATTTTAATTTAATTATGAATAAAAAGTAGGGGTATCACGCTTGAGTGATTTTAATATATTTAGCTATTAGTTAATACAGTATCGACTACTACAGCTTCTTTAATTATTAAATCAGCCATTTTACTTTCAAGCTCAGTTTCAACTCAACCTTCATCTAAATTTGCAGGCTTAGGTTTTACCCAATCACCAGCCTTTGTTCAACCCAAATCGCAGCCTCTGCCAAATATAAATTGCTCTATGACCTTAAAAACTCTACCGCTCAACCAAAATCATAGTCTTCATCATCTGTAACCTGCTCTACTAAACATTAACATACCACACTTATGGCTCATATTCCATCCTTAATGGACCCGTTGTTTCGCCCTATTGTAAAGTTGACACAACAAGCGACAACGTCAAATGATAGTAGATATCTTCTGACTAGGTTGATCGTAATATTTTTGATAATGTGAGACTTTTCTTGACATATCTCCACGACAAACCTAATTTAGTTTGTATAAATGGGAAAACCAATGCATATCTTAAAAACGCACTTCAGTAAGAAGGCTTACCTAATAACATTACAGAATTTCGAACTTTATTTAACCGCTTTAATGAAATTTTCGGCCTCACTCCTGAGCAGACAACCTGTGATCTTTAATCTTATGATTCTCAAGTCTCCTCTGAGAGAATTAATTATTTGCAACAAACACGTGATAATAACAATAAATTTTTTCGTCCCTGTCAGAGCCACAAAACATAATAATCGTATTACAATAAATTTACTTAATAAAAATATTATTACTGATAATTTAATTAATTTTTCTATGTATTATCCCAATGTTCGGAGTCTTACAACAAAAACTAAAATCCTTTTTTTGTTTTTTCTAACTCAACTATTATTAACTTTGACTGCTTCATTTTTACTGAAACATGGTTAACTCCTTCTATTAATAATTTAGAGTTATTTGATATTACTTACAGTGTCTACAGAAAAGATAAATACTCTTCAAAATCACCTACTTATGGCAATCAAATCACTCCAAAATGCGGAGGGGTTCTTATTGCGGTTAATAGTAACTACGCCCCGGTGGGTAGGGGATAAGAAATACCCTCAGTAAGGTATGCTTGTGGTACAAGTCCACTAAAACCCAATGAAAAATCCAGGAGCGACTGTTCCAGAATGGACGGCTACCTGGTCTGCGTCTGATCCCAGAGGGGCGGCAGTAAGAAACCCTGGATCTAGGTATAAAAAGCATATTAAAATAAAAAATAATATAATGTCTTATAGTAGTAAAAATTCGGTAGGAATATCTACCAAAGGGTCGGCAGAGACCACGGCTGCCGGCGAGAGCTTGGCTGAATGTTTAAGACTTTCAGATGAGTCGCCAGTGGTTTATAATAATAATAATAATAATAACATTAATAACATGTATAATTATGATAAATTAATAAACCCTTTTGTGAAGGGCTTGAAGATTCAAAGAAGTCCACCTAAAAAAGGTGACGAAAATAAAAAAAGCGAAGAGGGTAATAAAGAAAAAATAATGTTCCATGAAGGCAATATAAAGAAAACCCACGAGGGTAATAATAAAAATCAAAGTTCGTTACTGCAAGACAGTAATATAGAAGTCTACTCCAGAATAATTGAGTTGGAAATCTTTGTGAAGATTTACAAAGAGAAATCTCTCAACTTAAGGCAGAAAATTTAAAATTAAAAAAGGAAAAAAATAGTGTGCCATATGTATCCACTGATACTAAAGTTGGGACATACGAAACAGATGAAGAAGAACTAATCAGAGAAACTGATTGGATCCTGAATTCGAAAAGAAATCCGAAGAAACGAAAAGCGGATAAGTCTCCAGATGTTAATATATCTTTGGAATCGCAAAGTAAACCTCAAGAGGAAAAATTTAAAGAAAACAATAAGGTCACTAAAAAATATAAACCTTCTCCGGTAATTTTGAGTAATATAAAAAACTATTCTCATATTATAAAAATAATAAAAGAAGAAAATTTAAATGTTAAAGTCAACATGATGAATAATGATCAACTAAAAATTAATGTTTACAACGAAAATGATTATAGAGTTTTAACAAAATCTATAAATAAAGCGCAGTTGGAATGACATACGTATGAAAACAAACTGACTAGACCAATTAAAGTTATGGTAAGAAATCTTCACCCATCATGTGAGCCAGAAGATATTAAAAAAAAACTTCTTAATAGAGGTTTTAAATGTCTAGATGTGACAAATAAAATTAAAAAATCTAAAGATAAAAATATAAAGATTGTAAGAAAGCTTCCACTGTTTATGCTATTATTTGACCATTCGGAGGAAATAAATAAAATATACAAAATAGAATATTTACAGCACATGAGAGTGAAAACTGAGACTCTCAGAAGTAGTAAGTCCATTCCTCAATGCAAAAGATGCCAGAGTTTTGGACATACACAAAAATTCTGCCAAAGACAGGCTAAATGTGTAAAATGTGCTGGAAATCATATGACAATAGAATGTAGTAAAAAAGAAAATTTCCAAGCCATATGTGTAAACTGCAACGTAAACTGCAACACCCTGCTAGTTATCGTGGTTGTTTGGTAGCAAAAGAATTACAGAAAAGAAGATTGAATATGCGCAAACCCACACATTCAAATTCTTTGTTTATTAGATGATGTTATAATAGAAGAAAACACTATTAATCCATTTACACAAGAAGAAATTAGTCAAATAATAAAAACTCTAAAGTTGAAAAAAGCCCCAGGTTTTGATCTTATTACAGCTCAGATTATAAAAGAGCTTCCACAAAAAGCCATAAGATTTTTGAGAAAAATCATAAATGCGGCAGTAAAATTGAAGTACGTTCCGAGCGCTTGAAAAGTGGCAGAAGTTATTATGATAGCAAAACCAGGGAAGCCATTAAATGAGACGAAATCTTATAGGCCAATATCTCTGCTACCCATTATGTCAAAACTTTATGAAAAACTGTTGTTAAAAAGGCTGAAGCCAATTATAGAAAATAAAGATTTAATTCCCAACCATCAATTTGGTTTTAGATTCAAGCATGCAAAAATTGACCAAGTTCATAGAATGTTATAGAAAAATATATATTATATTAACAAATGTTATAGAAAAAGCATTCGTTAATTTCACTTATTCTCTTAACAATAGTAACTTGACTAGAGCAGATTCCATGAAAGATTTCGGTATTATCTTTGTTTGTAAACTAAACTTTAAAGCATATTATGAAACTAATATTCATAAATCAAACTCAATGCTCGGCTTTGTTAAACGCTGGGCTAAAGAATTTAAGGATCTGTATACACTAAAATCACTTTATACCATTCTCGTTAGTATTCTCGTTACTTAGAATACGCTAGTCAAGTATGGTCCCCTTTCTATCAAATCCATGTGAATAGAAATGAATCAATTCAAAAACATTTTCTACGTTTTACCTTAAGAAATTTACGTTGGAATGACCCTGAAATTTTATATCCCTATGAAAATAGATTAAACTTAATTCACCTAAACACCCTAAAACTTAAGAGAGAAGTAGCTGATGTAATTTTTCTAACTGAAATAGTAAATGGGAACATTATTTCACCTACAATTTCAAATAAAATAAACTTTAACACTAATTTCCGCCTCAGAACTTCTAACATGTTCTTAACTTCACACTACAGAACTAACTACGGCACAAACGAACTAATATACAGAATGCTATTAATGGGTAATAAATTCAAATCATTCATTGATCTCAACCAATCGAAAGATAATTTAAAACATAAAATTTTCAATTAACAATCAAATTTGTAATTTTTTTTTTATTTTTTTTTCAATTCTTATGTTATTTCAACTATGTAATGTGTAATTGTAATTGTAAATGTAATTCATTTTGTATATGCAGCAGCAGTAAATTGTAAATTGTTTGTAACTTAATTTGAATCTTAAGAAATATATTGTAAAAATGTTCGAGTTAAAAAAATAAATTAATAAATAAATGTTTGTATGGGAGTGTGGTATTTGTGTATGTGGCGTGTGGGAATGTCTAGAGTGAAGGGGGATGTTACGTTTGAGTGATTTTAATATATTTGTATAGGGGTGATATATTAGTGTAGAGGGAAGTTATTAATATTAGTATAAAGAAAATGTAATTTGTAGAGAAGGGGTGAAATATTAGTGTAGTTATATGAGCGAAGTTAGTAGTATAAAGAAAATGTAATCTGTAGAGATGGGGTGAATATTAATTAGGAAAGCGATGAGTTATTAATTTAGAGAAAATTTAATAGGTAAAAAGAGCGATAGAATATTAAACAAGGTAGAATGTAAACCAACGGTTTTTAAAAGCGCACATTTCCAAAACTCAATACAAACTGTTTAGAAGTGTGACTTACACAAAAATTTGAAAATTTCATGTAATAAGAAAAAATGTGAAAAAAATAGGACATTTTTGAAATTTTGAGGGGCCGTAATTCCGGAATCCTATATAACTAAGAAAAGCCGTTAACACACGTAAAAATATATAATTGAAGCTTTAATTTTCATGTCTTGCCGAAGAAAAATTTTTACAGGTGCCTAAGTTACAGGTGTCTAAAAATAGCAAATTTTCAATTTTTGAGGCGTAATAACTCTTAAAGAGGGGGTGCCACCAAAAAATTTTCTGAGAAAACTTATACTAATTCTAAAAGTTCTTTCTTGTCTCAAAATTTCAGATTCCTATCTAAAAGGGTGCCGGAGTTATGAAAAAAGAAATTTCATGCAAAATGTGGTTTTCACATAACGGTAAATTTAAATCGTAAATTACAAAATATTACATAATTTTGATATTGTTTTATATAGATAATAAAATTTTCGATCTTCTGCCGGTTTTAGATTGTAAAACTATTACGCAGAGCCCGAGATATATACATCTGAAAATGGGGCTTTTTTGCAATTTTGAAGAGCTGCAACTTTGGAACCCATTACAACTAAAATAAACCTTTCAGACACGTAAAAATATATTAATGTAGCTTTAATTTTTATATCTTGCAGAAGTAAAATGTGTACAGGTTCCTAAGTTACAGGTGTTTAAAAATAGCAAATTTTCAATTTTTAAGCCCTAATAGCTCATAAACAGGGGGTGGTCCGAAAAAATTTTCTGAGCAAACTTATACTAATTCTAAAAGTTCTTTCTTGCCTCAAAATTTCAAGCTTCTATCTAGAAGCGTGCCGGAGTTATGAAAGTAGAAAAATCATGCAAAATTTGGTTTTCACATAACGGTAAATTTAAATACTAAATTTAAAAAAAATGTATAATTTTGATATTAATTTACAAAGATAAAAGAAATACCTGTCGAATGACGTTTTCAGATTGAAAAAATCTTAAGCAGAACATAAGATATATGCATTTAAAAATAGGGCCTTTTCAAAGTTTGAGGGGCTGTAGCTCCGTAATGGGGGGGGCTACATGAAAAAGTTGTTCCACAAAATTATTTTTTTTATGAGACCTACCTATGGTTAAAATTTTTTTTCTCTATCCTTAACGGTGTAGAAGTTTTGTAAACAGACGGACGGACGGACGGACGGACAGAGTGAAACTAATAAGCACATTTTTTCAAAATTTTTTTGGAAATGTGCTAAAAAGTAGACAGTATATAAATATTAGGATGCAGTTGTTATAGAGGTGGTATTTAACTTCGTAGATGTCCTAATCATTTAAGTTATTTGTGTAGGGGAGTGAGTTGATTGTCTGATCTTGATAAGTAGGTTAGTGACTTTTTTTTGTTTTGGTGCAGGGTACATAATAAATTGTGGTGTTTGTGGCATGGGTTTCACGTTTGCGTGATTTAAGGAATATAATAGAGGGGATAATTATGAGAAGGGGAAATGATGATTATTGTTAAGGAATAAATTGAAAATAGAATAAAAGAAATCTAGAATGCAAGAAGATTTGAACCGCGGTACTATTAGAATATAAATTTTACTAATAGGAACTATTTAACCATTACGCTATAGAGTTAATTGTGTGGAAGTTATATGTTAATTTATGTTTATAAATGAAGGATTGTTTGAAATTTTTGTATCTGTGAGTTATATGATTGAATTTAAAATAAGATATTGTTAGTTATAAATTAGTTAGAAAATTATTATATTGAGTAAGGTAGGGGGTTCCGTTTGAGTGATTTTTTGTTTTTAGGGAGAATAATAATATTAAATAAAGGTAATAGAAAAATAGGTAAATAATATGTGTGTTTCTATACCCGTAGGATAAATATCGGAGTATTGAAATCAACACAAAATATTCTTGAATCAATTTGTAGATTCTCTATTTTTTTTGGTTGAGAACCGACCAAAACTTCGGGTAGCTCTCGAACAACTAACTTTTTCATCTCCACATTTTTCATACAAAATTTTAATTTTTGATGGAAAATTTTAATTTTTCATACAAAATTTCTGAATAATGGGAATTTATATGAGTTTTGTTGTTTTTTTGGTTTTTTTATTTTGTTTTGTGTTTCTATCTATAATAAAAATTGTTGAGGATGATTTGATGAGTAATAGAAAAAAATAAAGTAAATAAACAATATAACGGTTGCGTAAAACACTTATTCATATTATGATATTAGTATATATGCATATTATTAATACGTATTGTATTATGTATAGACATATATAATTATAATTTGTATGGCATATATATACTAATACTGTATATAGATATAAATGTAGCTGCGTATATGGTTGTACGTATTTTGTGTACTTATAAGAAAACAAGAAATGAATGAATGAAATATTTAAAAAAAAAAAATGCAATGATTACAATGATTAAAAAACACGATGATTATGTACTTAAAAATATTATAGCATAATGCATTATACACATTAATATTAGAATATAAAAATTTGCTATATTGTAGAATTGTAGTAAGTATAAAATACAAGTTTAGTATTAATTTGTAGTACAGTTGGTAGAGTTTTGTTTAGGTGATAATATGTGCATATGTATGTTCGAATTTACATTGGAAGAGATCAATTTTTTATTTGGTATATGTATAACCGTGACATACCTATGCAAATTTTTTTTTTTATTTTTGATAAATGTTAAGTAATATATTTAATAAACTTATTTATAAAAACAAAAATAAATTTTATAGATATAAATTATATAGCGGTAGATATCAGCATTAAAATTATCTTTATAATTTGTAAAAAAAGAAAAAATAAATTTGTCAAATGCAATTTTATATTGATCATTTTAATTTTTTTGTACCTCATGAATAAAGTAATTATGTCATATAAATTTCATTGCATTTGTTGTAAAAGTAAAGCAATCATTTTATTATTATTATTATTATATAATAATTATTAATTGATATTCATTTATTTACGTAGTATTATTGTAAATATTTCTCTTAAAAAAATATTGGAAAAAGCAAATTTGGAAATAAGCAATGATTGTGTTTGTGTGCATTTTGCGCCGTCGCCCATTTTTTCATATTCTAATACACTAAAGTTCTTCTTCCCCTATCCATACTGTTAACTAATTACTTCTAAAATAATAAATAGAAAAGTGGAAAAATGACGTCGCACTTATATCATTGTGTTGCGACTTGTAGTGTGGCTCAGGGAGGATGATATTATTCTTTTCTCTCATGCAATTACATATAGGTATGTAAATTATAATTCTTATTTCTTGTTAATAAAAAAAAAATTTCAAGTTATATAAAAACAACAAAAACATTGAATTGAACTAAAAAATTTGAACTATTTTCGTTTCATCAAATAGTAAAAATTTTGGGTATGGTGTGGATTAACGTCCGCGTCCGATTGTAATGAAATTTATTATAACGGCATCTGGTAACGTCACCAACATTGCATTGAAGACCACTTTGACCGACAAGTTCATTTGAAGGTCAAATTGATTATTTGAAAATGTTCCTATTATTTTGTAGTGTTTTACTTTAACAGTTATATTTTTCGTCTACGATAGTATACAAGAACCATTTTCTACATAATTATAGATAATATATCTTTAATATACATCTAAATATATGTACATATATTAAACATATTATGTATATTAATATACATAGCATAATACTATCTTTAATATACATCTTGTTTCGTTTTAATCGGCGCTACCCTTTTTGAGATATTGCAGTTTCAAGTGGAAATTTTGTTAAAAAAAATTAAAACTTTCAAAAAAACCACCATACATATAACATTTTCAAAGACACCCTATATTTATTACCATACCGTTAGAAAGCTCTTTTCAACCTCTTTTCAACGGTATATAAAGACTTGGCAAAAACTTCTACCAGAGGATACAAATGCGAAATTGAAACAAGAATTTTAATAAAAATATATTCCCATACTTGATTTTTCATACATTTATTTTACTTTTTTGTTTTTTGTTGAAATATTTAAAAAAAATGCAATTAGGATGGATTTTAGAGTTGGACTAAAAATCAGGAGTGCCGCTTTTTCCAGAATATTTTTGTGGTCAGCAGTATTTAGAAGCCAAAGTCGAGTTAGGACAAAATAGAGTTATTTATATTACCGTGATCTCCGCACTAATATGTATTACCACACAAAATTTTATGTTCCTAGCTTGAAAAATAAAGATTTTATACCTCATAATCTTAATGACCAAAGCCATTTTTTGCTTTTATGATTTTGCAATAACAACCAAACTCATGGGATTCGAAAAATTAATTTCCTATATTGATTTTGGCTTTTACTCAAAATGTTTCTTTTAAAAATAGATATTAATTTTATACCGCAAATCTTCTTAAGTCTAGTTTGGCTCTTATTCCGATTTTTTTAAATAAGCTTTTTATTTTGGAAAAACAGCTAAAGTTCGAATTTAGCTATTATTTAAAAATCATAAATTACTTAATTTTTTTTTAAACTCAACTTTAGCTGTTACTCCAAAAGTCCAATGCATTATTCTAAAATCTTACATCTACTTTGGTTGTTTTTCTTCATTTATTAAATTTGGAATTTTATTGCTAAATTTATTTTCAAATTTACTCAAGAAAATAACTGAATTTAGGTACAATTTGGATGTTATCCTAAATTTTTTTCTCTCTATTAATAGTACAAGTAAAAAATTAAAGAAAGATATGTCTGAACGCGCAAAAAAAAATTTTTTTTTTTAATGCATTTCTCTACCACATAAATGTGGACAGGAAATTACACAGCCTTTCTTGTTCAGGCGTGGCTGTAAATGTAGTAAGGGGGAATAACTCTTAAGACGTGTGTGGGATTCGAACCCACACTCTCTCGACGTTTGTAGCTTATTTTATACGCTCTCACTCACTAGGCCACCGAGGCCCCCAAAAAAACTTTTAGAATTAGCTAAGAAGATAGGTAAGTTTAGGAATATTTAATACAAAATTTTTATTATTTTCAAAATGTGAATCAAAAACAAAAAGTGAAGTAATTAAATTAACTAAATAAGTATTATGTATGTATGTACCTCTTTATAATAATAATAATAATACATAATAATAATAATGTGAACATAATGTATGCGTGCATGTATGTATGGACAATAGATGTCACATTCAAAAGTCATCAGCATTTCCATTTAAAAATATTAATTAAAGAAACACAGCACAGTTGATACTTGATGTACAGATATATGATGATACATAATAATTATTGTTTTTATCATCAGCAGTCACATACCTAAAAAATTATAAAAATGTAGATATGCACATACGTATAATTACAATAAGTCTATCTACACTCTATACATGAATTTATTTAATTTTGTAACTACCAAACAAACACCAGAATAGTTTAGAAATTTAATTGATACAAAATTTTGTTTCCAAACAGAACTTGAACATAAGCAATAATCCGTTATGAATTTTTTGATTTCATTTCTTTTTTGTATTTGTTACTTATTTGCCAGTTTTAAACTAGTTTGCGAGGGTTGAACCAGAAAAAATTTTAAATGCATTATTAGGTCAAATAAAATATTATACATGTATTAAATGAAAAAAAAATGTATCATTTCAAAAACCACTTGTGCTAAGATATTTAGTACATTTACAAAGTACAAATCATAATATTTAATCTGTAAATGACAGACATTTAAAACCCTTTTACTCAATGATTTACCAACCAACTTTCATTTTTTTCTTTTTAAATGATAAATATTCGGTACAGCCATATTACAAAATTAATATTTTTCCAAAATTTTCTGATTTTCATTAATAATTTTCCATTTTTATAAAAAACCTATGTAAAGTATATACATATGTATCATATGGTATGTATAATCTATATCTATAATATACATATTCAAAAACGACGCTCTTTTATTCCGTTGAATTTTAAATTTTGCTTTTTTGTTTTTGCTTTTTGTGTTTTTTTTCTAAATACATAAATGTAATTTTAAAATATGCATATAACTGAATATAAGCATTCAGATTTTAGTGAGGGGTTTGATTCAATGGTAGAGTGGCCGATTCGTAAACTTCGAGGTTTTGAGGTTGTGCAAGTTCGATGCAATTCTATTTTTTTTTTTTTTTTGGTTGTTTTTCTGATATTTCATATCATCATATCATATTTAATCTGTAAATGACAGACATTTAAAACCTTTTTACTCAATGATTTACCAAGCAACTTTCATTTTTTTCTTTTTAAATGATAAATATTCAGTACAGCCATCTTACAAGATTAATATTTTTCCAAAATTTTCTGATTTTCATTAATAATTTTCCATTTTTATAAAAAACCCCTGTAAAGTATATACATTATGTATCATATAATATGAATAATCTATACCTATAATGTACATATTCAAAAACGACGCTTTTTTATTCAGTTGAAATTTAAATTTTGCTTTTTTGTTTTTGCTTTTTGTTTTTTTTCTAAATATATAAATAAAATTTTAAAATATGTATGGTAGGAAACAAAAATTTCACAATATAACTGAATATAAACAATCAAATTTTATTGAAGGGTTTGGTGCAGTGGTAGAGTGGCCGATTCGCAAACTTCGAAGTTTTCAGGTTTGCAAGTTCGATGCAATTTAATTTTTTTTTGTTTTTTGGTTGTTTTTCTGATATTTCATATCATCATATCATAATATTTAATCTGTAAATGACAGACATTTAAAACCCTTTTACTCAATGATTTACCAACCAACTTTCATTTTTTTTTTTTAAATGATAAATATTCAGTACAGCCATCTTATAAGATTAATATTTTTCCAAAATTTTCTGATTTACATTAATAATTTTCCATTTTTATAAAAAACCCATGTAAAGTATATACATATGTATCATATAGTATGTATAATCTATACCTATAATATACATATTCAAAAACGACGCTCTTTTATTCCGTTGAGTTTTAAATTTTGCTTTTTGTTTTTTTTCTAAATACATAAATAAAATTTAAAAAAATGTATGGTAGGAAACAAAAATTTCACAATATAACTGAATATAAACATTCAAATTTTATTGAAGGGTTTGGTGCAGTGGTAGAGTGGCCGATTCGCAAACTTCGAAGTTTTGAGGTTTGCAAGTTCGATGCAATTTAATTTTTTTTTGTTTTTTGGTTGTTTTTCTGATATTTCATATCATCATATCATAATATTTAATCTGTAAATGACAGACATTTAAAACCCTTTTACTCAAAGATTTACCAACCAACTTTCCATTGTTTTTTTTATGATAAATATTCAGTACAGCCATCTTACAAGATTAATATTTTTCCAAAATTTTCTGATTTACATTAATAATTTTCCATTTTTATAAAAAACCCATGTAAAGTATATACATATGTATCATATAGTATGTATAATCTATACCTATAATATACATATTCAAAAACGATGCTCTTTTATTCCGTTGAATTTTAAATTTTGCTTTTTTGTTTTTGCTTTTTGTTATTTTCTAAATACATAAATAAAATTTTAAAATATGTATGGTAGGAAATAAACATTTCACAATATAACTGAATATAAACATTCAAATTTTAGTGAAGGGTTTGGTGCAGTGGTAGAGTGCCCGATTCGTAAACATCGAAGTTTTGAGGTTTGCACGTTCGATGCAATTTAATTTTTTTTTTTGTTTTTTGGTTGTTTTTCTGATATTTCATATTATCATATCATCATATCATAATATGTAATCTGTAAATAACAGATATTTAAAACCCTTTTAATCAATGATTTACCAACCAACTTTCATTTTTTTCTTTTTAAATGATAAATTTTCAGTAAAGCCATCTTACAAGATTAATATTTTTCCAAAATTTTCTGATTTTCATTAATAATTTTCCATTTTTATAAAAGCTATGTAAAGTATATACATATGTATCATATAGTATGTATAATCTATACTTATTATAATATACATATTCAAAACCAACGCTCTTTTATTCCGTTGAATTTTAAATTTTGCTTTTTTATTTTTGTTTTTTTCTGAACACATAAGTAAAATTTTAAAATATGTATGGTAGGAAATAAAAATTTCACAATATAACTGAATATAAACATTCAAATTTTAAAGAAGGGTTTGGTGCAGTGGTAGAGTGCCCGATTCGTAAACTTCGAAGTTTTGAGGTTTGCAAGTTCGATGCAATTTAATTTTTTTTTGTTTTTTGGTTGTTTTTCTGATATTTCATATCAGCATATCATAATATTTACTCAGTAAAGGACAGACATTTAAACCCTTTTAATCAATGATTTACCAACCAACATTCATTTTTTTCTTTTTATATGATAAATATTCAGTACAGCCATCTTACAAGATTAATATTTTTCCAAAATTTTCTGATTTTCATTAATAATTTTCCATTTTTATAAAAAACTATGTGAAGTATATACATATGTATCATATAGTATGTATAATCTATAACTATTATTATATACATATTCAAAAACGACGCTCTTTTATTCCGTTGAATTTTAAATTTTGCTTTTTTATTTTTGTTTTTTTTCTAAACACATAAGTAAAATTTTAAAATATGTATGGTAGGAAATAAAAATTTCACAATATAACTGAATATAAACATTCAAATTTTAGTGAAGGGTTTGGTGCAGTGGTAGAGTGCCCGATTCGTAAACTTCGAAGTTTTGAGGTTTGCAAGTTCGATGCAATTCTATTTGTATCATAATATTTAATCTGTAAATGACAGACATTTAAAACCCTTTTACTCAATGATTTACCAACCAACTTTCATTTTTTTCTTTTTAAATGATAAATATTCAGTACAGTCATCTTACAAGATTAATATTTTTCCAAAATTTTCTGATTTTCATTAATAATTTTCCATTTTTATAAAGAACTCATGTAAAGTACATACATATGTATCATATAGTATGTATAATCTATTCCTATAATGTACATAATCAAAAACGACGCTCTTTTATTCCGTTGGATTTTAAATTTTGCTTTTGCTTTTTGTTTTTTTTCTAAATACATAAATAAAATTTTAAAATATGTGTAGTAGGAAATAAAAATTTCACAATATAACTGAATATAAACATTCAAATTTTAAGGGTTTGGTTCAGTGGTAGAGTGCCCGATTCGTAAACTTCGAAGTTTTGAGGTTTGCAAGTTCGATGCAATTTAATTTTTTTTGTTTTTTGGTTGTTTTTCTGATATTTCATATCATCATATCATAATATTTAATCCGTAAATGACAGACATTTAAAACCCTTTTACTCAATGATGTACCAACCAACTTTAATTTTTTTCTTTTTAAATGATAAATTTTCAGTAAAGCCATCTTACAAGATTAATATTTTTCCATAATTTTCTGATCAACATTAATAATTGTCCATTTTTATAAAAAACCCATGTAAAGTACATACATATGTATCATATAGTATGTATAATCTATTCCTATAATATACATAATCAAAAACGACGCTCTTTTATTCCGTTGAATTTTAAATTTTGCTTTTTTGTTTTTGCTTTTTGTTTTTGCTTTTTGTTTTTTTTCTAAATACATAAATAAAATTTTAAAATATGTATGGTAGGAAATAAAAATTTCACAATATAACTGAATATGAACATTCAAATTTTAGTGAAGGGTTTGGTGCAGTGGTAGAGTGCCCGATTCGTAAACTTCGAAGTTTTGAGGTTTGCAAGTTCGATGCAATTTAATTTTTTTTGTTTTTTGGTTGTTTTTCTGATATTTCATATCATCATATCATAATATTTAATCAGTAAATGACAGACATTTAAAACCCTTTTACTCAATGATTTACCAACCAACTTTCATTTTTTTTTTTTAAATGATAAATATTCAGTACAGGCATCTTACAAGATTAATATTTTTCCAAAATTTTCTGATTTACATTAATAATTTTCCATTTTTATAAAAAACCCATGTAAAGTATATACATATGTATCATATAGTATGTATAATCTATACCTATAATACACATATTCAAAAACGATGCTCGTTTATTCCGTTGAATTTTAAATTTTGCTTTTTTGTTTTTGCTTTTTGTTATTTTTCTAAATACATAAATAAAATTTTAAAATATGTATGGTAGGAAATAAACATTTTACAATATAACTTAATATAAATATTCAAATTTTAGTGACGGGTTTGGTGCAGTGGTAGAGTGCCCGATTCGTAAACTTCGAAGTTTTGAGGTTTGCACGTTCGATGCAATTTAATTTTTTTTGTTTTTTGGTTGTTTTTCTGATATTTCATATTATCATATCATCATATCATAATATGTAATCTGTAAATAACAGACATTTAAAACCCTTTTAATCAGTGATTTACCAATTACTTTCATTTTTTTCTTTTTAAATGATAAATATTCAGTACAGCCATCTTACAAGATTAATATTTTTCCAAAATTTTCTGATTTACATTAATAATTGTCCATTTTTATAAAAAACCCATGTAAAGTGCATACATATGTATCATATAGTATGTATAATCTATTCCTATAATACACATATTCAAAAACGACGCTTTTTTATTCCGTTGAATTTTAAATTTTGCTTTTTTGTTTTTACTTTTTGTTTTTTTTCTAAATACATAAATAAATTTTAAAATATGTATGGTAGGATATAAACATTTCACAATATAACTGAATATAAACATTCAAATTTTAGTGAAGGGTTTAGTGCAGTGGTAGAGTGCTCGATTCGTAAACTTCGAAGTTTTGAGGTTTGCAAGTTCGATGCAATTTAATTTTTTTTGTTTTTTGGTTGTTTTTCTGATATTTCATATCATATTATCATAATATTTAATCTGTAAATGACAGACATTTAAAACCGTTTTACTCAATGATTTACCAATAAACTTTTATTTTTTTCTTTTTAAATGATAATATATATTCAGTACAGCCATCTTACAAGATTAATATTTTTCCAAAATTTTCTGATTTGCATTAATAATTGTCCATTTTTATAAAAAAAACCATGTAAAGTACATACATATGTATCATATAGTAATTATAATCTATTCCTATAATATACATATTCAAAAACGACGCTCTTTTATTCCGTTGAATGTTAAATTTTGCTTTTTTGTTTTTGCTTTTTGTTTTTTTCTAAATACAAAAATTAAATTTTAAAATATGTATGGTAGGAAATAGAAATTTCACAATATAACTGAGTATAAACATTCAAATTTCAGTGAAGGGTTTGGTGCAGTGCTAGAATGGCCGATTCGTAAACTTCGAAGTTTTGAGCTTTGCAAGTTCGATGCAATTTAATTTTTTTTTGTTTTTTGGTTCTTTTTCTGATTTTTCATATTATCATATCATAATATTTAATCTGTAAATGATAAACATTTAAAACACTTTTACTCAATGATTTACCAACCTACTTTCATTTTTTTCTTTTTAAATGATAAATATTCAGTACAGCAACCTTAATAGATTAATATTTTTGCAAAATTTTCAGATTTTCATTAATAATTTTCCATTTCTATAAAAAACCCATATAAAGGATATACATATGTATCATATAGTATGTATAATCTATACCTATAATATACATATTCAAAAACGACGCTCTTTTATTCCGTTGAATTTTAAATTTTGCTTTTTGTTTTTTTTCTAAATACTTAAATAAAATTTTAAAATATGTATGGTTGGAAATAGAACTTTCACAATATAACTGAATAAAAACTCTCAAATTTTAGTGAAGAGTTTGGTGCAGTGCTAGAGTGGCCGATTCGTAAATTTCGAAGTTTTGAGGTTTGCAAGTTCGATGCAATTGTATTTTTTTTTTTTTTTTGTTGTTTTTCTGATATTTTCATTTCATCATATCATAATATTTAATCTGTAAATGACAGACATTTAAAACCCCTTTACTTAATGATTTACTAACCAACTTTCATTTTTTTCTTTTTAAATGATAAATGTTCAGTACAAGCCATCTTACAAGATTAATATTTTTCCAAAATTTTCTTTTTTTCATTAATAATTTTCCATTTTTATAAAAAACCCATGTAAAGTATATACATATGTATCACATAGTATGTATAATCTATACCTATAATATACATATTCAAAAACGACGATCTTTTATTCCGTTGAATTTTAAATTTTGCTTTTTTGTTTTTGCTTTTAGTTTTTTTTCTAAATACATAAATAAAATTTTAAAATATGTATGGTAGGAAAAGAAAATTTCACAATATAACTGAATAAAAACATTCATATTTTAGTGAAGGGTTTGGTGCAGTAGTAGAGTGCCCGATTCGTAAACTTCGAAGTTTTGAGGTTTGCAAGTTCGATGCAATCTAATTTTTTTGTTTTTTGGTTGTTTTTCTGATATTTTCATATCATCATATCATAATATTTAATCTGTAAATGACAGACATTTAAAACCCTTTTACTCAATGATTTACCAACCAACTTTCATTTTTTTCTTTTTAAATGATAAATATTCAGTACAGCCATCTTGCAAGATTAATATTTTTCCAAAATTTTAAGATTTACATTAATAATTGTCCATTTTAATAAAAAACCCATGTAAAGTACATACATATGTATCATATAGTATGTATAATCTATTCCTATAATATACATATTCAAAAACGACGCTCTTTTATTCCGTTGAATTTTAAATTTTGCTTTTTTATTTTTGCTTTTTATTTTTTTTCTAAACACATAAATAAAATTTTAAAATATGTATGGTAGGAAATACAAAGTTCACAATATAACTGAATATAAGCATTCAGATTTTAGTGAAGGGGTTGGTGCAGTGGTAGAGTGGGAGATTCTTAAACTTCGAAGTTTTGAAGTTTGCAAGTTCGATGCAATTTAATTTTTTTTTGTTTTTTGGTTGTTTTTCTGATATTTCATATCATCATATCATAATATTTAATCTGTAAATGACAGACATTTCAAACCCTTTTACTCAATGATTTACCGACTAACTTTCATTTTTTTCTTTTTAAATCATAATTATTCAGTAGAGCCATCTTACAAAATTTTCTATTTTTATAAAAAAGCCATGTAAAGTATATATACATATGTATCATATAGTATGTATAATCTATACCTATAATATACATATTCAAAAACGACGCTCTTTTATTCCGTTGAATTTTAAATTTTGCTTTTTGTTTTTTTTCTAAATACTTAAATCAAATTTTAAAATATGTATGGTTGGAAATAGAACTTTCACAATATAACTGAATAAAAACATTCAAATTTTAGTGAAGAGTTTTGTGCAGTGGTAGAGTGGCCGATTCGTAAGCTTCGAAGTTTTGAGGTTTGCAAGTTCGATGCAATTGAATTTTTTTTTTGCTTTTTGGGTTATTTTTCTGATATTTCATATCATCATATCATAATATGTAATCAGTAAATGACAGACATTTAAATCCTTTTACTCAATAATTTACCAACCAACGTTCATTTTTTTCTTTTTAAATGATAAATATTCAGTACAGCCATCTTACAAGATTAATATTTTTGCAAAATTTTCTGATTTTCATTAATAATTTTCCATTTTTATAAAAAACTATGTAAAGTATATACATATGTATCATATAGTATGTATAATCTATACCTATTATAATATACATATTCAAAACCGACGCTCTTTTATTCCGTTGAATTTTAAATTTTGCTTTTTTATTTTTGTTTTTTTTCTAAACACATAAGTAAAATTTTAAAATATGAATGGTAGGAAATAAAAATTTCACAATATAACTGAATATAAACATTCAAATTTTAAAGAAGGTTTTGGTGCAGTGGTAGAGTGCCCGATTCGTAAACTTCGAAGTTTTGAGGTTTGCAAGTTCGATGCAATTTAATTTTTTTTTGTTTTTTGGTTGTTTTTCTGATATTTCATATCAGCATATCATAATATTTACTCTGTAAATGACAGACATTTAAACCCTTTTACTCAATGATTTACCAACTAACATTCATTTTTTTCTTTTTAAATGATAAATATTCAGTACAGCCATCTTACAAGATTAATATTTTTCCAAAATTTTCTGATTTTCATTAATAATTTTCCATTTTTATAAAAAACTATGTGAAGTATATACATATGTATCATATAGTATGTATAATCTATAACTATTATTATATACATATTCAAAAACGACGCTCTTTTATTCCGTTGAATTTTAAATTTTGCTTTTTTATTTTTGATTTTTTTCTAAACACATAAGTAAAATTTTAAAATATGTATGGTAGGAAATAAAAATTTCACAATATAACTGAATATAAACATTCAAATTTTAGTGAAGGGTTTGGTGCAGTGGTAGAGTGCCCGATTCGTAAACTTCGAAGTTTTGAGCTTTGCAAGTTCGATGCAATTCTATTTGTATCATAATATTTAATCTGTAAATGACAGACATTTAAAACCCTTTTACTCAATGATTTACCAATCAACTTTCATTTTTTTCTTTTTAAATGATAAATATTCAGTACAGTCATCTTATAAGATTAATATTTTTCCAAAATTTTCTGATTTTCATTAATAATTTTCCATTTTTATAAAGAACTCATGTAAAGTACATACATATGTATCATATAGTATGTATAATCTATTCCTATAATGTACATAATCAAAAACGACGCTCTTTTATTCCATTGAATTTTAAATTTTGCTTTTGCTTTTTGTTTTTTTTCTAAGTACATAAATAAAATTTTAAAATATGTGTAGTAGGAAATAAAAATTTCACAATATAACTGAATATAAACATTTAAATTTTAGTGAAGGGTTTGGTTCAGTGGTAGAGTGCCCGATTCGTAAACTTCGAAGTTTTGAGGTTTGCAAGTTCGATGCAATTTAATTTTTTTTGTTTTTTGGTTGTTTTTCTGATATTTCATATCATCATATCATAATATTTAATCCGTAAATGACAGACATTTAAAACACTTTTACTCAATGATTTACCAACCAACTTTCATTTTTTTCTTTTTAAATGATAAATTTTCAGTAAAGCCATCTTACAAGATTAATATTTTTCCATAATTTTCTGATTAACATTAATAATTGTCCATTTTTATAAAAAACCCATGTAAAGTACATACATATGTATCATATAGTATGTATAATCTATTCCTATAATATACATAATCAAAAACGACGCTCTTTTATTCCGTTGAATTTTAAATTTTGCTTTTTTGTTTTTGCTTTTGCTTTTTGTTTTTTTTCTAAATACATAAATAAAATTTTAGAATATGTATGGTAGGAAATAAAAATTTCACAATATAACTGAATATGAACATTCAAATTTTAGTGAAGGGTTTGGTGCAGTGGTAGAATGGCCGATTCGTAAACTTCGAAGTTTTGAGGTTTTTTATAAAAAACCCATGTACAGTATATACATATGTATCATATAGTATGTATAATCTATAACTATTATTATATACATATTCAAAAACGACGCTCTTTTATTCCGTTGAATTTTAAATTTTGCTTTTTTATTTTTGTTTTTTTTCTAAACACATATTTTTCCAAAATTTTCTGATTTTCATTAATAATTTTCCATTTTTATAAAAAACCCATGTAAAGTATATACATATGTATCATATAGTATGTATAATCTATACCTATAATATACATATTCAAAAACGACGCTCTTTTATTCCGTTGAATTTTAAATTTTGCTTTTAAATATTCAGTACAGCCATCTTACAAGATTAATATTTTTGCAAAATTTTCTGATTTTCATTAATAATTTTCCATTTTTATAAAAAACTATGTAAAGTATATACATATGTATCATATAGTATGTATAATCTATACCTATTATAATATACATATTCAAAACCGACGCTCTTTTATTCCGTTGAATTTTAAATTTTGCTTTTTTATTTTTGTTTTTTTTCTAAACACATAAGTAAAATTTTAAAATATGTATGGTAGAAAATAAAAATTTCACAATATAACTGAATATAAACATTCAAATTTTAAAGAAGGGTTTGGTGCAGTGGTAGAGTGCCCGATTCGTAAACTTCGAAGTTTTGAGGTTTGCAAGTTCGATGCAATTTAATTTTTTTTATTTTTTGGTTGTTTTTCTGATATTTCATATCAGCATATCATAATATTTACTCTGTAAATGACAGACATTTAAACCCTTTTACTCAATGATTTACCAACCGACATTCATTTTTTTCTTTTTAAATGATAAATATTCAGTACAGCTATCTTACAAGATTAATATTTTTCCAAAATTTTCTGATTTTCATTAATAATTTTCCATTTTTATAAAAAACTATGTGAAGTATATACATATGTATCATATAGTATGTATAATCTATAACTATTATTATATACATATTCAAAAACGACGCTCTTTTATTCCGTAGAATTTTAAATTTTGCTTTTTTATTTTTGTTTTTTTTTCTAAACACATAAGTAAAATTTTAAAATATGTATGGTAGGAAATAAAAATTTCACAATATAACTGAATATAAACATTCAAATTTTAGTGAAGGGTTTGGTGCAGTGGTAGAGTGCCCGATTCGTAAACTTTGAAGTTTTGAGCTTTGCAAGTTCGATGCAAATCTATTTGTATCATAATATTTAATCTGTAAATGACAGACATTTAAAACCCTTTTACTCAATGATTTACCAACCAACTTTCATTTTTTTCTTTTTAAATGATAAATATTCAGTACAGTCATCTTACAAGATTAATATTTTTCCAAAATTTTCTGATTTTCATTAATAATTTTCCATTTTTATAAAAAATCCATGTAAAGTATATACATATGTATCATATAGTATGTATAATCTATACCTATAATATACATATTCAAAAACGACGTTCTTTTATTCCGTTGAATTTTAAATTTTGCTTTTTTGTTTTTGCTTTTTGTTCTTTTTTTAAATACATAAATAAAATTTTAAAATATGTATTGTAGGAAATAAAAATTTCACAATATAATTGAAAATAAACATTCAAATTTTAATGAAGAGTTTGGTGCAGTGGTAGAGTGGCCGATTCATAAACTTCGAAGTTTTGAGGTTCGCAAGTTCGATGCAATTCTATTTTTCTTTTTTTTGTTGTTTTTCTGATATTTTCATATCATCATGTCATAATATTTACTTTGTAAATGACAGACATTTAAAACCCTTTTACTCAATGATTTACCCACCAACTTTAATTTTTTTCTTTTTAAATAATAAATATTCAGTACAGCCATCTTGCAAGATTAATATTTTTCCAAAATTTTCTGATTTTCATTAATAATTTTCCATTTTTATAAAAAAATCCATGTGAAGTATACATAAGGTGTTCAAAATTGAGGTATCATTTTAATTTTAATACAAAAAGACTTTTTTTTTGAAATATTAAATATATTTTTATTTTAATTTATTACAAATAGGTTCCGGTTAATAATGAAAAATTATGTCGGCCAAGTGGCCCCCTCTACTACTTCGGCAGACTTCCAAACTTTTACCAAAATTCTGAATCACGTTTTTAGAAAAACTGTTCTCAATGGTGATCTGCTCAATAATGTTGTTTTTAAGCTGTTGAATTGTTGTGGGATTATTGCTGTACACTTTCGATTTCACAAAACCCCGCAAAAAAATCCAACGGTGTCAAATCGCACGATCTTAGTGGCCACATCACTGCTCCTCTACGAGAAATAATGCGATCTTCGAACTTTTCCTTCAAAAGATTTATTGTTTCTCTTGCTGTGTGGCAATTGGCACCGTCCTGTTGAAACCACATATTCTCTACGTCCAAATCATCAATATCCCGCCACAAAAACTTCGGATCATCTCCCTGTAGCGATTTCCATTGACTGTAATCGCATTTCCATTTTCGTTTTCAAAAAAATATGGTCCGATGATTCCTCCTGACCACAAACCACACCAAACCGTAATTTTTTGTGGATGTACTGGTTGCTCTAAGATAACCCTTGGATTCTCTTCACCACAAATACGGCAATTCTGTTTATTGACGTAGCCATTGAGCTGGAAATGAGCTTCGTCGGTGAAGATTATTTTGTTAAAAAAATTCTCATTTTCTTCTTGTTTTTCGATTGCCCAAGAAACGAATTGCCGACGTAGTGCATGGTCAGTTGGTTTTAATTCTTGCGTCAGCTGGATCTTATAAGCTACATTCTTGGTTGAACGGTCACTACGTTGATAAATGTTGCTTCTGTTATCAAGAACAGATCCAGTTTCTAGAAATTTATCAACCATCAGCTTGATGGCACGATTTGTTGGAGCATTTTCTCTACCAAATTTTGTTCGAAATTTCCTAATTACATCGTGAAAACTTTTACCATTTTCAAAAAATGTTGTAATAATAAAAACACGTTGTTCCTTCGTGTAACGTTCCATATTAACTAACCGGAATGTATTTAGAATATACCTGAAGAAACCTCGTATAAAAATTCCAGGTAGAAAACAAATGGCGGCAAAATCAAAATGATACCTCTAATTAAAACACCCATTACATATGTATCATATAGTATGTATAACCTATACCTATAATATACATATTCAAAAACGACGCTCTTTTATTCCGTTGAATTTTAAATTTTGCTTTTTTATTTTTGCTTTTTGTTTTTTTTTCTAAATCCATAAATAAAATTTTAAAATATGTATTGTAGGAAATAAAAATTTCACAATATAACTGAAAATAAACATTCAAATTTTAGTGAAGGGTTTGGTGCAGTGTGGTAGTGGTAGAGTGGCCGATTCGTAAACTTCGAAGTTTTGAGGTTTGCAAGTTCGATGCAATTCTATTTTTATCATAATATTTAATCTGTAAATGACAGACATTTAAAACCCTTTTACTCAATGATTTCTTTTTAAATGATAAATATTCAGTACAGCCATCTTACAAGATTAATATTTTTCCAAAAATTTTCTGATTTTCATTAATAATTTTCCATTTTTATAAAAAACCCATGTAAAGTATATACATATGTATCATATAGTATGTATAATCTATACCTAAATATAATATACATATTCAAAAACGACGCTCTTTTATTCCGTTGAATTTTAAATTTTGCTTTTTTGTTTTTGCTTTTTGTTTTTTTTCTAAATACATAAATAAAATTTTAAAATATATATGGTAGGAAATAAAAATTTCACAATATAACTGAATTTAAACATTCAAATTTTAGTGAAGGGTTTGGTGCAGTGGTAGAGTGGCCAATTCGTAAACTTCGAAGTTTTGAGGTTTGCAAGTTCGATGCAATTTAATTTTTTTTTGTTTTTTGGTTGTTTTTCTGATAATTCATATCATCATATCATACTATTTTATCTCTAAATGACAGACATTTAAAACCCTTTTACTCAATGATTTACCAACCAACTTTCATTTTTATCTTTTTAAATGATAAATATTCAGTACAGCCATCTTACAAGATTAGTATTTTTGCAAAATTTTATGATTTTCATTAATAATTTTCCATTTCTTTAAAAAACCCATGTAAAGTATATCTATAACTATAATATACATATTCCAAAACGACGCTCTTTTATTCCGTTGAATTTTAAATTTTGCTTTTTTATTTTTGTTTTTTGTTTTTTTTCTAAATACATAAATAAAATTTTAAAATATGTATGGCAGGAAATAAAAATTTCACAATATAGCTGAATATAAACATCCAGATTTTAGTGAAGGGTTTGGTGCAGTGCTAGAGTGGCCGATTCGTAAACTTCGAAGTTTTGAGGTTTGCAAGTTCGATGCAATTCCATTTTTTTTTTTTTTTGGTTGATTTTCTGATATTTTCATATAGTTATATAATAATATTTAATCTGTAAATGACAGACATTTAAAACCTTTTTACTAAATGATTTACCAACCAACTTTCATTTTTTTCTTTTTAAATGAGAAATATTCAGTACAGCCATATTACAAGATTTATATTTTTCCAAAATTTTTTGATTTTCATTAATAATTTTCCATTTTTATAAAAAACCCATGTAAAGTATATACATATGTATCATATGTATCTATAATCTATACCTATAATATACATATTCAAAAGCGACGCTCTTTTATTCCGTTGAATTTTAAATTTTGCTTTTTTGTTTTTCCTTTTTGTTTTTTTTCTAAATACATAATGGAAAATTCTATTCTATTTTTTTTTTTTTTTTTAGTTGTTTTTCTCATATTTCATATCATCATATCATAATATTTAATCTGTAAATGACAGACATTTAAAATCTTTTTACTCAATGATTTACCAACCAACTTTCATTTTTTTCTTTTTAAATGATAAATATTCAGTACAGCCATCTTACAAGATTAAAATTTTTCAAAAATTTTCTGATTTTCATTAATAATTTGCCATTTTTATAAAATACCCATGTAAAGTATATACATATGTATCATATATTATATATAAACTATGCCTATAATATAAATATTCAAAAACGACGCTCTTTTATTCCGTTGAATTTTAAATTTTGCTTTTTTATTTTTGCTTTTTGTTTTTTTTTCTAAATACATAAATAAAATTTTAAAATATGTATGGTAGGAAATAAAAATTTCACAATATAACTGAATATAAACATTCAGATTTTAGTGAAGGGTTTGGTGCAGTGGTAGAGTGGCCGATTCGCAAACTTCGAAGTTTTGAGGTTTGCAAGTTCGATGCAATTCTATTTTTATCATAATATTTAATGTGTAAATGACAGACATTTAAAAACCTTTTACTCAATGATTTACGAAGCAACTTTCATTTTTTTCATTTTAAATGATAAATATTCAGTACAGCCATCTTACAAGATTAATATTTTTCCAAAATTTTCTGATTTACATTAATAATTGTCCATTTTTATAAAAAACCCATGTAAAGTATGTCCATATGCATCATATAGTATGTATAATCTATACCTATTATAATATACATATTCCAAAACGACGCTCTTTTATTCCGTTGAATTTTAAAATTTTGCTTTTTTATTTTTGCTTTTTTATTTTTGCTTTTTGTTTTTTTTCTAAACACATAAATAATAGCATATCATAATATTTACTCTGTAAATGACAGACATTTAAACCCTTTTACTCAATGATTTACCAACTAACATTCATTTTTTTCTTTTTAAATGATAAATATTCAGTACAGCCATCTTACAAGATTAATATTTTTCCAAAATTTTCTGATTTTCATTAATAATTTTCCATTTTTATAAAAAACTATGTGAAGTATATACATATGTATCATATAGTATGTATAATCTATAACTATTATTATATACATATTCAAAAACGACGCTCTTTTATTCCGTTGAATTTTAAATTTTGCTTTTTTATTTTTGATTTTTTTCTAAACACATAAGTAAAATTTTAAAATATGTATGGTAGGAAATAAAAATTTCACAATATAACTGAATATAAACATTCAAATTTTAGTGAAGGGTTTGGTGCAGTGGTAGAGTGCCCGATTCGTAAACTTCGAAGTTTTGAGCTTTGCAAGTTCGATGCAATTCTATTTGTATCATAATATTTAATCTGTAAATGACAGACATTTAAAACCCTTTTACTCAATGATTTACCAACCAACTTTCATTTTTTTCTTTTTAAATGATAAATATTCAGTACAGTCATCTTATAAGATTAATATTTTTCCAAAATTTTCTGATTTTCATTAATAATTTTCCATTTTTATAAAGAACTCATGTAAAGTACATACATATGTATCATATAGTATGTATAATCTATTCCTATAATGTACAGAATCAAAAACGACGCTCTTTTATTCCATTGAATTTTAAATTTTGCTTTTGCTTTTTGTTTTTTTTCTAAGTACATAAATAAAATTTTAAAATATGTGTAGTAGGAAATAAAAATTTCACAATATAACTGAATATAAACATTTAAATTTTAGTGAAGGGTTTGGTTCAGTGGTAGAGTGCCCGATTCGTAAACTTCGAAGTTTTGAGGTTTGCAAGTTCGATGCAATTTAATTTTTTATGTTTTTTAGTTGTTTTTCTGATATTTCATATCATCATATCATAATATTTAATCCGTAAATGACAGACATTTAAAACACTTTTACTCAATGATTTACCAACCAACTTTCATTTTTTTCTTTTTAAATGATAAATTTTCAGTAAAGCCATCTTACAAGATTAATATTTTTCCATAATTTTCTGATTAACATTAATAATTGTCCATTTTTATAAAAAACCCATGTAAAGTACATACATATGTATCATATAGTATGTATAATCTATTACTATAATATACATAATCAAAAACGACGCTCTTTTATTCCGTTGAATTTTAAATTTTGCTTTTTTGTTTTTGCTTTTGCTTTTTGTTTTTTTTCTAAATACATAAATAAAATTTTAGAATATGTATGGTAGGAAATAAAAATTTCACAATATAACTGAATATGAACATTCAAATTTTAGTGAAGGGTTTGGTGCAGTGGTAGAATGGCCGATTCGTAAACTTCGAAGTTTTGAGGTTTTTTATAAAAAACCCATGTACAGTATATACATATGTATCATATAGTATGTATAATCTATAACTATTATTATATACAAATTCAAAAACGACGCTCTTTTATTCCGTTGAATTTTAAATTTTGCTTTTTTATTTTTGTTTTTTTTCTAAACACATATTTTTCCAAAATTTTCTGATTTTCATTAATAATTTTCCATTTTTATAAAAAACCCATGTAAAGTATATACATATGTATCATATAGTATGTATAATCTATACCTATAATATACATATTCAAAAACGACGCTCTTTTATTCCGTTGAATTTTAAATTTTGCTTTTAAATATTCAGTACAGCCATCTTACAAGATTAATATTTTTGCAAAATTTTCTGATTTTCATTAATAATTTTCCATTTTTATAAAAAACTATGTAAAGTATATACATATGTATCATATAGTATGTATAATCTATACCTATTATAATATACATATTCAAAACCGACGCTCTTTTATTCCGTTGAATTTTAAATTTTGCTTTTTTATTTTTGTTTTTTTTCTAAACACATAAGTAAAATTTTAAAATATGTATGGTAGAAAATAAAAATTTCACAATATAACTGAATATAAACATTCAAATTTTAAAGAAGGGTTTGGTGCAGTGGTAGAGTGCCCGATTCGTAAACTTCGAAGTTTTGAGGTTTGCAAGTTCGATGCAATTTAATTTTTTTTTATTTTTTGGTTGTTTTTCTGATATTTCATATCAGCATATCATAATATTTACTCTGTAAATGACAGACATTTAAACCCTTTTACTCAATGATTTACCAACCGACATTCATTTTTTTCTTTTTAAATGATAAATATTCAGTACAGCTATCTTACAAGATTAATATTTTTCCAAAATTTTCTGATTTTCATTAATAATTTTCCATTTTTATAAAAAACTATGTGAAGTATATACATATGTATCATATAGTATGTATAATCTATAACTATTATTATATACATATTCAAAAACGACGCTCTTTTATTCCGTAGAATTTTAAATTTTGCTTTTTTATTTTTGTTTTTTTTTCTAAACACATAAGTAAAATTTTAAAATATGTATGGTAGGAAATAAAAATTTCACAATATAACTGAATATAAACATTCAAATTTTAGTGAAGGGTTTGGTGCAGTGGTAGAGTGCCCGATTCGTAAACTTTGAAGTTTTGAGCTTTGCAAGTTCGATGCAAATCTATTTGTATCATAATATTTAATCTGTAAATGACAGACATTTAAAACCCTTTTACTCAATGATTTACCAACCAACTTTCATTTTTTTCTTTTTAAATGATAAATATTCAGTACAGTCATCTTACAAGATTAATATTTTTCCAAAATTTTCTGATTTTCATTAATAATTTTCCATTTTTATAAAAAATCCATGTAAAGTATATACATATGTATCATATAGTATGTATAATCTATACCTATAATATACATATTCAAAAACAATTCTATTTTTATCATAATATTTAATATGTAAATGACAGACATTTAAAACCCTTATACTCAATGATTTACGAACCAACTTTAATTTTTTTCTTTTTAAATGATAAATATTCAGTACAGCCATCTTACAAGATTAATATTTTTCCAAAAATTTTCTGATTTTCATTAATAATTTTCCATTTTTATAAAAAACCCATGTAAAGTATATACATATGTATCATATAGTATGTATAATCTATACCTAAATATAATATACATATTCAAAAACGACGCTCTTTTATTCCGTTGAATTTTAAATTTTGCTTTTTTGTTTTTGCTTTTTGTTTTTTTTCTAAATACATAAATAAAATTTTAAAATATATATGGTAGGAAATAAAAATTTCACAATATAACTGAATTTAAACATTCAAATTTTAGTGAAGGGTTTGGTGCAGTGGTAGAGTGGCCAATTCGTAAACTTCGAAGTTTTGAGGTTTGCAAGTTCGATGCAATTTAATTTTTTTTTGTTTTTTGGTTGTTTTTCTGATAATTCATATCATCATATCATACTATTTTATCTCTAAATGACAGACATTTAAAACCCTTTTACTCAATGATTTACCAACCAACTTTCATTTTTATCTTTTTAAATGATAAATATTCAGTACAGCCATCTTACAAGATTAGTATTTTTGCAAAATTTTATGATTTTCATTAATAATTTTCCATTTCTTTAAAAAACCCATGTAAAGTATATCTATAACTATAATATACATATTCCAAAACGACGCTCTTTTATTCCGTTGAATTTTAAATTTTGCTTTTTTATTTTTGTTTTTTGTTTTTTTTCTAAATACATAAATAAAATTTTAAAATATGTATGGCAGGAAATAAAAATTTCACAATATAGCTGAATATAAACATCCAGATTTTAGTGAAGGGTTTGGTGCAGTGCTAGAGTGGCCGATTCGTAAACTTCGAAGTTTTGAGGTTTGCAAGTTCGATGCAATTCCATTTTTTTTTTTTTTGGTTGATTTTCTGATATTTTCATATAGTTATATAATAATATTTAATCTGTAAATGACAGACATTTAAAACCTTTTTACTAAATGATTTACCAACCAACTTTCATTTTTTTCTTTTTAAATGAGAAATATTCAGTACAGCCATATTACAAGATTTATATTTTTCCAAAATTTTTTGATTTTCATTAATAATTTTCCATTTTTATAAAAAACCCATGTAAAGTATATACATATGTATCATATGTATCTATAATCTATACCTATAATATACATATTCAAAAGCGACGCTCTTTTATTCCGTTGAATTTTAAATTTTGCTTTTTTGTTTTTCCTTTTTGTTTTTTTTCTAAATACATAATGGAAAATTCTATTCTATTTTTTTTTTTTTTTTGGTTGTTTTTCTCATATTTCATATCATCATATCATAATATTTAATCTGTAAATGACAGACATTTAAAATCTTTTTACTCAATGATTTACCAACCAACTTTCATTTTTTTCTTTTTAAATGATAAATATTCAGTAGAGCCATCTTACAAGATTAAAATTTTTCAAAAATTTTCTGATTTTCATTAATAATTTGCCATTTTTATAAAATACCCATGTAAAGTATATACATATGTATCATATATTATATATAAACTATGCCTATAATATAAATATTCAAAAACGACGCTCTTTTATTCCGTTGAATTTTAAATTTTGCTTTTTTGGTTTTGCTTTTTGTGTTTTTTCTAAATACATAAATAAAATTTTAAAATATGTATGGTAGGAAATAAAAATTTCACAATATAACTGAATATAAACATTCAGATTTTAGTGAAGGGTTTGGTGCAGTGGTAGAGTGGCCGATTCGCAAACTTCGAAGTTTTGAGGTTTGCAAGTTCGATGCAATTCTATTTTTATCATAATATTTAATGTGTAAATGACAGACATTTAAAAACCTTTTACTCAATGATTTACGAAGCAACTTTCATTTTTTTCATTTTAAATGATAAATATTCAGTACAGCCATCTTACAAGATTAATATTTTTCCAAAATTTTCTGATTTACATTAATAATTGTCCATTTTTATAAAAAACCCATGTAAAGTATGTCCATATGCATCATATAGTATGTATAATCTATACCTATTATAATATACATATTCCAAAACGACGCTCTTTTATTCCGTTGAATTTTAAAATTTTGCTTTTTTATTTTTGCTTTTTGTTTTTTTTCTAAACACATAAATAAAATTTTAAAATATGTATGGTAGGAAATAAAAATTTCACAATATGACTGAATATAAACATTCAGATTTTAGTGAAGGGTTTGGTGCAGTGGTAGAGTGGCCGATTCGTAAACTTCAAAGTTTTGAGGTTTGCAAGTTCGATGCAATTCTATTTTTATCATAATATTTAATCTGTAAATGACAGACATTTAAAAACCTTTTACTCAATGATTTACGAAGCAACTTTCATTTTTTTCTTTTTAAATGATAAATATTCAGTACAGCCATCTTACAAGATTAATATTTTTCCAAAATTTTCTGATTTTCATTAATAGTTTTCCATTTTTATAAAAAACCCATGTAAAGTATATACATATGCATCATATAGTATGTATAATCTATACCTATTATAATATACATATTCAAAAACGACGCTCTTTTATTCCGTTGAATTTTAAATTTTGCTTTTTAATTTTACTTTTTGTTTTTTTTCTAAACACATAAATAAAATTTTAAAATATGTATGTGGAATTAAAATAATGGATATCAGCATCAGAGAAAAACTATTTATAACATTTAATCTACAATCTACAACAAAAATCTACTACAAAATTAACTGAAGAACATTAATTCCATATTAAGCGATTTCCTTTTTTCTTCTTTAGTAAGCCGTGGACGTGGATGAACATAAAAATTAACAAGGTCGTAATTACAGATTATTTTTTATATTAATTATTAAATTCCATTAAATTTACCTAATTATGTTTTAATAAACTTTGTAACATAATAAAATTATATTAATAGAATTATCTATATTAAATTTAATTAAATTATATTAAAAGAACTATGTTGAACTATATTGAACTATATTGAATTTTATTAAATTTAACTAAGTTATATTAAAAGAACCATATTGAACTATATTATATTTAACTAAATTATATTGAAAATAATTTCATTTAATTATATGAACATTATACATTTTTGCTTAAATAATTACATATTATGTTGAAAATATTCTAAGAAAAACACAATAAAATATTTTAGAGAAAAGCAATTAACTATTATTATTTAAAACAAAACTACATGGGGGCTCAACCGGGATATCACCGTCTCTGAAATATTAAAAAAAAAAAAATGATTTTAAGGGAACTTTAAATAAACCTAATATTATAATATTAACATTTTATTAAAAATAAATTTTTTTTTTTTGTTAAAGACAACCGATTTGCTAATAATTGTAAAATTAAATTTCTTTTTATAAACAGATGCTAATATTAAAATAATAAATAAAATAAAAACCAGTTTTATAAGCATTATTTTGTTGTACCAATTATCAAAAGAATTAAAAAAAAAAAATATTATGTATTAATTATCAAAAAAAAAAAAAGGGATTAAAACATATTATATTATGTACCTTCAATAAAATTATAAACTACACTTGCAAGCAAAAAAAATAAGACATTTTCATTTTCGAGATACTTTAAAATACATATATAAGTTTAAAACAATTTCAACGTTGTTGTTTTTACTTTATTTTTTTTTATTTCATTAATATATTCTACAATAAATAAATATAAGAAAAATATACGTGGATAGAAATTTTTTTTTTGAAAATAAAAAAAAAACATTTCTTTATAAAAAAAAAAAAATAAAAAAAAAAAACATTTCTTTATAATTTATAAAAAAAAAAAAATCCAGGTCAACATTAGTACAATGGGAAGCAGACGTCGTCGTACAATACAAAGAAGTGGTTCAGCAGTAGACTTTGAGTTTGGGCAAACTGAAAATCCACGTTTCGATACGAGAACCGACATGGATTCGAACGTGAAAATAAATTTTTCTGATGTTGAAAATATTATCAGAAAATTTTCAGGTTCAGCAGATTTGAATGTTAAGAAGTGGATCCAAGATTTTGAACAACATGCGTCTGTTTTTGGATGGAACGAGTTGCAGAAATTTGTATTTTGCAAACGTCTGCTTACTGGCGCAGCTAGACTTTTTGTCGACTTTGAAGCAAAGCCGTTAAATTTCAACCAATTAAAAGATGCTTTACTACAAGAATTTAAGGCAAAAATTACAAGTGCAGAAATACACACCATGCTCCGTGAAAGGAAAAAACAGGCAAACGAATCTTTTCGAGAGTACTTGTACTCCATGCTAGATATTGCATCCCAGGCTTCCGTAGATGAGCTCTCAACAATTAGTTACATTGTGGATGGTATTAAAGATTCAACTAGTAACAAGTTGTTATTATTTGGTTGCAAAAATATTAACGAATTAAAGGACAAACTTTTAGTGTACGAAAAATTAAAGAAAACTGAAGTTATTAAGAATGTCACAGAAGTAAAAAATAATTTTAAACCGAAAGTTGAACACACTTTTAAAAAAAATTTTCGATACTGCTTCAATTGTGGATCGAACGAGCACGAATGCCACAACTGTCCACAAAAAGATAGAGGTCCAAAATGCTTTAGATGCAATAAATTTGGCCACAAAAAACCTGATTGTAAAGAGTATGTAAATTCGTCAACAAAAAATATCAGCATAGAAAAACGCAGTGTAAACGAAAATTCAAAAATTAATATGTGCATCAAAGCAAAAATAAATAACTGCTCATTTGAGTGTCTGGTAGATACAGGGAGCGATATTTGTGTTTTGAAACAAAGATTTAAGAAATATATTAATCCTATTTCTAATTTTAGGAATTATCACATAACGATTTCAGGTTTGGGAACAGAAGTTATTACAAAAGGTTATTGCAAAGTGAATGTGACAATCGATGAAGATACGTATGAAAATATTGATATGCATTTTGTAAGTGACAGCTGCTTACAATCTGACATGATAATTGGAATGAGTTTGCTGAAACAAGCCACTGTAAATATAACCAATGGAAGAATTCAAATTACAAAAAATATACCGAATCAACAGAGCGAAATGTGGAACGGTGAAACAAATTCCAAAAAAGCAGATTGTTTTCTGGCAATGATTAATACCGATGAAACGAGTGAAACTGATAATTATTCCGATTTAAACCATTTAAAAAAAAATGAATCTCACCAGGTGATTTCATTGATAAAAAATTATTTTCCAGATTCACCTAAAGAATCGAAAGTGTGTATGAAAATTGTGACATCAGATGATGAACCAGTGTATCGTCCACCTAGAAGATTTTCACTAAAGGAACAACAAATAATTGAAGATCAAATAAAACAGTGGCTGGATGAAGGAATAATAACCGAAAGTGTATCAGATTATGGAAGCCAAGTTATTTTAGTAAAAAAAAAGATGGTTCAAATAGGCTGTGTGTGAATTACAGGGGAATCAACAAAAAAATCATCAAAGATAGGTATCCACTACCAAACATAGAGGAACAAATTGACAAGTTACAACAAGCCAACTTCTTCACAGCATTGGATTTGGAAAATGGGTTTTTCCATGTCAAGATAGATGAGTACAGCAGAAAATATACTTCATTTGTTGTTCACTGTGGGCAGTACGAATTTACAAGGGCTCCATTCGGCCTTTGCAATTCCCCGAGTGTGTTTCAGCGATACATTAATTTTATTTTTAGAAATTTGATAACGCAAGGACATCTTATAGTTTACATCGATGATTTGATTATTCCATCAAAGAACATAGAAGAGGGCATAAATCGTCTAAAAACTGTGTTGGAGGTTGCTGCCAACAATGGCCTTAAAATCAAGTGGAAGAAGTGTCAATTTTTAAAGAGAAATATCGAATATCTAGGATATCAAATCACCAATGGAACCATCTCACCGTCAAAATTGAAATCTAAAGCCGTTTTAAATTTTCCGATACCAACCACTGCTAAACAGTTACAAAGCTTTTTAGGTTTAGCCAATTATTTTCGGAAATTCATACCGAACTTTTCTACGAGAGCTCGACCATTAACCGAATTATTAAAGAAGTCAATTCATTTCAGAATTGGTAATGTTGAATTAGCTGCTATTAACGACTTGAAGGAAGCCCTTACAGTAAAACCCTTTTTAAAAATATTTAAATACGGATCTTATACAGAATTGCACACAGATGCTTCACAATGTGGTATTGGATCAGTATTACTGCAAAGGGATTCAGAAGATGGCCTTTTACATCCGGTGTACTATTTTAGTAAAAAGACAAACGATGCGGAGAAGAATTATAGTTCATACGAACTGGAAGTACTGTCAATTATCGAATCATTAAAAAAATTTCGTTTCTACTTACTTGGCCAACATTTTAAAATTGTGACTGATTGCAGAGCATTCGCGTGCACCATGAAGAAAAAAGATTTGACCACTAGGGTTGCCAGATGGGCTTTAATGCTTGAAGAGTTTGATTATGAGATCGAACACAGAAGTGGTGCTAAAATGAGGCATGTTGACGCGTTGAGCAGAAATCTTACAATTTTCTGTATTTACGAGCAAAACAGTTTCTTAAAAAATCTACAAGAAGCGCAACGCAATGACGATAGTTTAGCCTCAATCATCGAAATTTTAAAGCAAAAACCATATAAGGATTTTGTTTTAAAAGATAATATTCTCTACAAAAATATAAATAATAATAATTTATTTTTCGTTCCAGAAAAAATGCGAAGTCAGATAATCAAAGAGGTCCATGACAGGGGTCATTTTCATCACAAGAAGATGCAGGATATTATAGAGAAAGATTTTTTTATTCGTGATCTTCGAAGAAGAATTTCGCAGCACATTTCTAATTGTATCCGATGCATTCTAGCTGATAGAAAAACTGGAAAAAGCGAATGTCTATTAAACCCAATACCAAAAGGTGACAAACCACTGGAAACCTTCCACATCGATCATCTTGGTCCGATGCAAGTGACCAAAAAGAATTACAAATATTTTACAATATATTTTACAATATATTTTTTCGGTGATGGATTCCTTTTCAAAATTTATATGGTTGTTTCCAACAAAAACTGTAAACAGTGACGAAGTCATCCAAAAATTTGAAGTCATTGCAGATACATTTGGCTATCCTAGGAGAATAATTAGAGACAAAGGAGGAGCATTCATTTCAAATAAGTTTCAGAAATTTTGTAAAGATCATGACATAACCTTACACTACATAACAGTTGGACTACCTCGTGGAAATGGACAAATTGAAAGGGCGCATTCCATTGTCATCGCAGCTCTCACCAAATTGTCAATGGACGACGCAGATAGATGGTACAATTTTGTTAAGCCAGTTCAACGGGTCATGAACTCAACGTTTCAAAGAGCAATTAGAACAACACCATTTAAAGTGCTCACAGGGTGTGAAATGAAGACAGAAAATGATACGAAAATAATTGAAATTATTGAGGAAGAATGTGTAAGAAATTTCGAAGAAGAACGTGATACAATGAGGCAACAAGTCAGGAAAGACATCGAACTAATGCAAGAAGAAAACAAAATCAGCTTTAACAAGAAAAGAAAAGCACCATTTAAATATCAAATTGGAGACAAGGTAGCAATTGAAAGAGTACAATTTGGCACATGGCTCAAAATACGTCCAAAATTCATCGGACCGTACATTGTCATTGCAACAAAAGAGTTCGACAGGTGCAGAGTTAAAAAAGAAGGTGACCATGAAGGGCCCGTAACAACAGATAGCGCTGCTGATAAAATGAAGCCATGGTGCAATGAAAATAGCGAGTACGAAATATTATCACCCAGTGAAGAACATGAAAATGAAGATAATTTACAATCATACCAATAGTAGCAAGTCTTCAGGGGCTGAAGACATTTTCAGGAAAGGCCGTGTGGAATTAAAATAATGGATATCAGCATTAATGTTCGAAAAACTATTTATAACATTTAATCTATAATCTACAACAAAAATCTACTACAAAATTAACTGAAGAACATTAATTCCATATTAAGCGATTTCCTTTTTTCTTCTTTAGTAAGCCGTGGACGTGGATGGACATAAAAATTAACAAGGTCGTAATTACAGATTATTTTTTATATTAATTATTAAATTCCATTAAATTTACCTAATTATATTTTAATAAACTTTGTAACATAATAAAATTATATTAATAGAATTATCTATATTAAATTTAATTAAATTATATTAAAAGAACTATGTTGAACTATATTGAACTATATTGAATTTTATTAAATTTAATTAAGTTATATTAAAAGAACCATATTGAACTATATTATATTTAACTAAATTATATTGAAAATAATTTCATTTAATTATTTGAACATTATACATTTTTGTTTAAATAATTACATATTATGTTGAAAATATTCCAACAAAAACACAATAAAATATTTTAGAGAAAAGCAATTAACTATTATTATTTAAAACAAAACTACATGTATGGTAGAGTGGCCGATTCGTAAACTTCGAAGTTTTAAGGTTTGCAAGTTCGATGAATTTAATTTTTTTTTGATTTTTGGTTGTTTTTCTGATATTTCATATCACCATGTCATAATAATTAAATCTGTAAATGGCAGAATGCAATTCTATTTTTTTTTTTTTTTTGGTTGTTTTTCTGATATTTAATATCATCATATCATAATATTTAATCTGCAAATGACAGACATTTAAAATCCTTTTACTCAATGATTTACCAACCAACTTTCATTTTTTTCTTTTTAAATAATAAATATTCAGTACAGCCATCTTACAAGATTAATATTTTTCCAAAATTTTCTGATTTTCATTAATAATTTTCCATTTTTATAAAAAACCCATGTAAAGTATATACATATGTATCATATAGTATGTATAATCTATACCTATAATATACATATTCAAAAACGACGCTTTTTATTGCGTTGAAATTAAAATTTTGCTTTTTTATGTTTGCTTTTTTTTTTTTTTCTAAATACTTAAATAAAATTTTAAAATATGTATGGTTAGAAATAGATATTTCACAATATAACTGCATAAAAACATTCAAATTTTAGTGAAGAGTTTGGTGCAGTGGTAGAGTGGGCGATTCGTAAACTTCGAAGTTATGAGGTTCGCAAGTTCGATGCAATTGTATTTTTTTTTTTTGGTTGTTTTTCTGATATTTTCATATCATCATATCATAATATTTAATGTGTAAATGACAGGCATTTAAAACACTTTTACTCAAAGATTTACCAACCAACTTTCATTTTTTTCTTTTTAAATGATAAATATTCAGTACAGCCATCTTACAGGATTAATATTTTTCCAAAATTTTCTGATTTTCATTAATAATTTTCCATTTTTATAAAAAACCCATGTAAAGTATATACATGTGTATCATATAGCCCATATAATCTATACCTATAATATACCTATTCAAAAACGATGCTCTTTTATTCCGTTGAATTTTAAATTTGCTTTTTTGTTTTTGTTATTTTTCGAAATACATAAATAAAATTTTAAAATATGTAAGTATGGTAGGAAATAAAAATTTCACAATATAACTGAATATGAACATTATGATTTCAGTAAAGGGTTTGGTGCAGTGGTAGAGTGGCCGATTCGTAAACTTCGAAGTTTTGAGGTTTGCAAGTTCGATGCAATTCTATTTTTTTTTTTTTTTTTGTTGTTTTTCTGATATTTTCATATCATCATATCATAATATTTAATCTGTAAATGACAGACATTTAAAAACCTTTTACTAAATGATTTACCAACCAACTTTCATTTTTTTTTTTTAAATGATAAATATTCAGTACAGCCATCTTACAAGATTAATATTTTTCCAAAATTTGCTGATTTTCATTAATAATTTTCCATTTTTATAAAAAACCCATGTAAAGTATATACATATGTATCATATAGTATATATAATCTATACCTATAATATACATATTCAAAAACGGCGCTCTTTTGTTCCGTTGAAATTTAAATTTTGCTTTTTTGTTTTTCCTTTTTGTTTTTTTTCTAAATACATAAATAAAATTTTAAAATATGTATAGTAGGAAATAAAAATTTCACAATATAACTGAATATAAACATTCAGATTTAAGTGAAGGGTTTGGTGAAGTGGTAGATTGGCCGATTCGTAAACTTCGAAGTTTTGAGGTTTGCAAATTCGATGCAATTGTATTTTTATCATAATATTTAATCTGCAAATGACAGACATTTAAAAACCTTTTACTCAATGATTTACCAACCAACTTTCATTTTTTTCTTTTTAAATGATAAATATTCAGTACAGCCATCTTACAAGATTAATATTTTTCCAAAATTTGCTGATTTTCATTAATAATTTTCCATTTTTATAAAAAACCCATGTAAAGTATATACATATGTATCATATAGTATGTATAATCTATACCTATAATATACATATTCAAAAACGGCGCTCTTTTGTTCCGTTGAATTTTAAATTTTGCTTTTTTGTTTTTGCTTTTTGTTTTTTTTCTTAATACATAAATAAAATTTTAAAATATGTATAGTAGGAAATAAAAATTTCACAATATAACTGAATATAAACATTCGGATTTTAGTGAAGGATTTTGTGCAGTGGTAGAATGGCCGATTCGTAAACTTCGAAGTTTTTAGGTTTGCAAGTTCGATGCAATTCTATTTTTTTTTTTTTTTGGTTGTTTTTCTGATATTTTCATATCATCATATCATAATATATAATCTATAAATGATAGCCATTTAAACCCTCTTACTCAATGATTTACCAACCAACTTTCATTTTTTTCTTTTTAAATGATAAATATTCAGTATAGCCATCTTACAAGAATAATATTTTTCCAAAATTTTCTGATTTTCATTAATAATTTTCCATTTTTATAAAAAACCCATGTAAAGTATATACATATGTATCATATAGTATATATAATCTATACCTATAATATACATATTCATAAACGACGCTCTTTTATTCCGTTGAATTTTAAATTATGCCTTTTGTTTTTGCTTTTTTTTTTTTTTCTAAATACATATATAAAATTTTAAAATATATATGGTAGGAAATAAAAATTTCACAATATAACTGAATATAAACATTCAGATTTTAGTGAAGGGTTTAGTGCAGTGGTCGAGTGGCCGATTCGTAAACTGCGTAGTTTTGAGGTTTGCAAGTTCGATGCAATTCTATTTTTATCATAATATTTAATCTGTAAATGACAGACATTTAAAACGCTTTTACACAATGATTTACCAACAAACTTTCATTTTTTTCTTTTTAAATGATAAATATTCAGTATAGCCATCTTACAAGAATAATAT
Source organism: Poecilobothrus nobilitatus (assembly GCA_947095535.1). Lineage (NCBI taxonomy): Eukaryota > Metazoa > Arthropoda > Insecta > Diptera > Dolichopodidae > Poecilobothrus > Poecilobothrus nobilitatus. The sequence goes on from OX352773.1 coordinate 126,488,926, forward strand.
TTTTCCAAAATTTTCTGATTTTCATTAATAATTTTCCATTTTTATAAAAAACTCATGTAAAGTATATACATATGTATCATATAGTATGTATAATCTATACCTATAATATACGTATTCAAAAACGACGCTCTTTTATTCCGTTGAATTTTAAATTTTGCTTTTTTATTTTTGCTTTTGTTTTTTTTCTAAATACTTAAATAAAATTTTAAAATATGTATGGTTGGAAATAGAACTTTCACAATATAACTGAATATATACATTCAAATTTCAGTGAAGGGTTTGATGCAGTGCTAGAATGGCCGATTCGTAAACTTCGAAGTTTTGAGCTTTGCAAGTTCGATGCAATTTAATTTTTTTTTGTTTTTTAGTTCTTTTTCTGATATTTCATATTATCATATCATAATATTTAATCTGTAAATGACAAACATTTAAAACACTTTTACTCAATGATTATCCTTAAAATATCTTTAAATCCTTCAAATATTACTTCTGCACCCCTTGTTCCATATTTATATACAACAATTTTGTGTTTATGTAAAAATTTTTGGAATTGATTCAATTCACGAATTCCGCAACCTTCAGATGGAATTGTTGTTTTTGATGTTTTTAATAATTTTAAAGCTATTAAAGTTTGAAGTTTTCCTATATTTTTTCGAATTTTTTCATATTCAATAAATTTTTCAATTTTAGCTATTGAAACAACAAGTGCACGTGGTAGACATAAATTATCGCTGTTTTTTATTGTTATTTTTCCTTTTCTTTTTAAGCATTCCTCTTTATAATTTGAATATTTATTATTTCTACCTCTACCAGAGGGTAATCTAACACGGGTAACTGTTAAACAAAAAGTGTCTGTACTTAAGCCTATAGACATAAAATAAAAATAGTTTATTATTAAATGAAATAAAAAATGCATTTAAAATAACTACCTTCAGAATTACTTTGAAAAACATTAGAAATTACATCCCACACGTCGCTAAATTTAAGGTCATGAGCAGATCTAAAATTGAGGTACGCAGGACCTTGATGTTCAAAGCTCTCTCCATAAAATGTTAACCCAATCTTATCAGTGGAATTCACATCTTTTACAGCAATCCTGATTATTTGATGTATAGCATCCTTAATCCAGCTAATTGGTTCTCTATTTTCAGATACGGATTTAATTACAAATTTTATTTTATGACCGTTCATATTAAACCTTTTAACAAATGACGAATTCTCGCTTTCTATTATGTAAGGCGTTATAGTTTCGGTAAGAACCTTTGTAAAATAATTTTTTTCGACATTTTCTTTATACGAATTTCAGATGTTAAATGCTTGAATAACAGAATAATATTAAATTTTCAATACAGATTCATTCTCTTAAATTAAAATGACACTTTAATAAATTTTAGTTGTTTTAACTAGAATCCCATCTTAATCCTATCTTAATATGTAAATAGAAAATTCTATGCAACATTGTAATTTTCAAACTACAATTTAATTTAAAATTTATCTTAAAGATATAAATTGTAATCAAATGACAGTATAATAAATTATATTTCATTAATAATTAGATTCTCATCTTATATGTATTTTAAATAGAAAATAGTATTACAACATTGTAATCAAACAGCAATTTAATAAATTACCCTTTTCTACATAAAAAATATTAGCAACATTGTAATCAACTTACATTTTTGATAGATTTTACCCTTTCTACTTAGAAAATATTCGCAAGAGTGTCACTAGTGCTAAAGTTTTTATTTTGTTATAATATTACTCGAAATTTGTATATAAATACATCGAGATTTTATAAAAATATCAGTTTAATTTGAAGCAAGCAGGATCGCACAGGAATTTGATAAAGTTTACGTGCTGGATGATGTAACAATACAGGCGCAAATTCCTACAAAAAAGAAAAAGATGGCGAAAATGCCACTTTAACATCAGCAACAACAACAACAGCAACATCATCATCAACAAGAACAATAACAACACTTATTTTATCAGCCACCAGAGCAAATTGAACATTTGCTAGCGCATCATTTTCCCTATCATGAAACAACACCAAATTTCACCAAAAAGAGAAAACTGGTGGAATTATTTAATACAAAAAAAAAAACCTTTAAAAAAATGTTTAAAGGTTAAAGATATGGAGCCAAGTAGGCTCTATAAAATACATAACAATTAACACCTTTAACAAAAAAAATTAACACCTTTAACAAATTTACGGTGAAAAATGGGTCTTCGAGACCCCTAATAATATTATATTTATACCCAAGTTGATCGCATTTGAATCGTATTTGATTTTGATGAATTTTAATCGTATTTGAAGATAACGACTTCCGAGAGGAAATTGAAAAAAAAACTTATTTCCGCGTAAACGAGGAAAATGAGTTAATTTCAAAAGAAGAACGTGGTGATTTTCAATTCGCCACAAAACAATAATTATAGTTTAAGCTTTTATGTTATATCATTTATAGAATAAGAATTATTATATATTAAGAATTATGTTTTGATATTAAAAATTTTATATAAAGAATTTGTTCAATAAAAATTTTTATTTCAAATAAATTTTGTACTGTTTTTAAATTTATTTTCATTTTTCAGATGTTAGGATTTTATGTTATTTTTCAGATTTTAAGATTTTATTTTATTTTTCAGATGTTATCAAGTTTTATTTTTATATAAAGAATTTGTTCAATAAAATATTTCATTTCAAATAAGTTTTGTACTGTTCTTAATTTTATTTTATTTTTCAGATGTTAGCAAGTTTTTCAGATCCTTATTAAAGTTTTATTTTACAGATATTAAACAATATTTGTAAAATTTATCCATGTGTTATGTTTTTCCTCAAACCCAAGCCATTTAACAAAAACTTTATTGCCTTTTTTCTTTAAAATTTTCTCGACAAGATATACGTTTGGGTGTTTAATAGATGTGAGTTCCTCCTGATAAAATCCACCAAATATTGAATCATTTTTATAATCAACCAGCTGATATGTGATCGGAGAGGTACTGTTTACTTTGATAATTTTAAAAATTTCAGTAGACCAATTCGGTTGATAACCTTTTTCAAAAGTATTTTTGTATTTACTTATTCTAACATAGTCTCCAACTTTATATTTAGCTTTTAAAGAAATTTTAGGTTGCATGTAAACATTTTTTAAAATAAATTTTTCGTTTTTCTTAGAAATTTTTTCAGGAGGTAATTTAGTTGTTCTATGTTTATTGGAATTATAGGTGTTTAATAAAGATTGCAATATATTAATCCATTTGTAGTTTCCTTGTAAACTAAATATTTTCCACATTAAATTTTTTAAAGTTCGATTAAAGCGTTCTACAATAAATGCTTTCATTTCAGAGTAAGTATGATAGTGATTAATACCATTCTTTACAACAAAATTTTGAAATATCGAGTTGAAGAATTCTTTACCTTGATCTGAATGAATGTTTTTAGGTAGGTTTTTAGCTCGTTTTATAATTTTCTTTAACGCATTTAAAATATTACTACCGGTTTTAGTTTTAATTGGTTCAGCATAATCATATTTAGAAAATATATCTATAACGGTTAACATATATTTAAAACCTTTGTTGAATTTTCCATAAGGAATCATTTCCACTAGATCAATTTCCCAGGTATCATTTACTCCTTTCTGCTTGACTTTCCTTCTAAGATACCTTTTTCTAGCTGGTCTATGTACACAAAATGAGGTTCAAGTTGATGAAATTATATCTACTGTAGATGACGAGGAATTAATGGAAACTAAATAATTCATACCACCATTTCAAGTTTTAGATGAAGATACCGATGAGCAACAACTTTGGGAAATAAATAACCAAGAATGAGATCCTGACTATTTTGCAGAATTTTTTAGAAATAATTTATTGCCTAAAATAATATATAAGAATATTTGTATAAATGTATATGTATCTATAAGTATTTCATAATAAAAACAAATTAAATAAATTTTACAAATTTTCATTTATTGTTGTTCTTGACTAAAATATTACAAATTTTATTTTCTAGTAGTACAGGTATTTCAAAAACAATCTAGAATAATTACATTGAACGCTATAACGTTGTATTGGAATATATATTTCTTCATGCAATTTCATAACTTGCTTTTCTTGACACGTTTTTATATATTTAATAACATATTCCCGTACATTTGATTCAGCACTTTTATTGTGTATTATTACAGCTTGAAGAAAATCAATTAAGTTGTAAAATGTGTCAGCTTCCTCCTTGTTAATACTAAGACATAGACCAATAACAATTCTTAACACATATTGTAAACATAATTTTGTATTCTTTATTGATTGTTTCGAGTACCTGTCACAAAATTGTTGATGGAACTTACACCAATCATGATATTTTAAAATAGCTGGCTTTTTTCCAATACTGTGAAAAATGCAAGTTGCTACAAGAGATTCTGTATCAAAACCAACAAGAACTTTTAATGACTAATTTCTGTTGAGGAAATATGTATAGCTTAACATCAAATTTGTGTTCGAACCTTGATCTTCCATTACTACGTTTTAACTAAAGCTTTTTAATATTAGTTATATTGCTGAGGTACACAAGATTGTGAAAAATTTGAATTTCCAAATAAATTATAGAACATATTAATAATCAGATTGTCGTTTTCTATATGATTATCTTTGTGAAATTCATTCAAAAAAGTTTTCATACTTAAACCAAAACATATATACCAGCCAAAAACGCAACAGTATTGCCCACATACATCTGAAAGAATACCCTGTATCTGCTTATTATTAAAAACTATGCATTGATTTTTCAAGTATTCCAAAATTTCCGGTTTATCTGGAACTCCACCATACGAATCAAAATATTCTGTGCAACCATGCTTTGGAATATAAAGGAATCTTTTATCTTGTCAGTGTTTACAATTAAAAAAGTTGGTTTTTCTATTATTTTTGGAATTTTGTCTAAAACAAAAACTCCCTTAAAATATTTGTTTGTAAATTTGTTACATTTTAAAACACTAATTATTTCTAAAGTGTTCATGACTCAAACTCACTCAAATCATACACTCTACTTATTTCATTAATGTAGTTCATTAAAAACTCCTTTTTTATTTTTTCATTTGTTATAATAACATCAAATTTTTCTAGTACCTGTATTAATTCTTTATTAATTTTATCATTATGTACAGTTCCGAAAGAGTAATTTTCAAAATTTTCATTTATAATTTCTTTGGTTGAAAATTTATAAGTGAACTCTTTTACAAATTTTTAACAAGGTTCTTTAATTCCAACTAAACAAATATCTTTTACAAATAAAGTATTTCTTTATCACAACAAAACTTCACATCCACAAGTGCACAGAACGATGACATTTTGTCGAATATTCAAATACATGTTTCAGTATTCTATTTATAGATTTGTAAATATATTTCGATTTTTGTCAATTTATATGCTTGCATCAAATTCTCCATAAACAATAGCAGTGAGTGTAGATGTAAGTGGTTTTGATAGCCTTGCCTCAATTCTAACCAAACCCTGGTTTAGTAAACCTTGATATACTTCATTTCCAGATGCATCTGGAATTAAATCAAAAGCTAGTATAAAAAACCCATTACTAAACATAGACTTTGTTATCTGATGACCTTTATCATTGTGGTAAATTCCAGTTCCTGAAAAAAGTGTACTGCATTCTCTTGTACAGAAATTATTTTCATCTGAAAAACTGGTTTCAATTGCTGAATTAGGTATTTGAACACCATTTACGCTTAACACAAGTTGTGTAATATCAAAATGTTTAAAATTGTATGTGTTTTTTGTTCTTTTTCCAGAGTAACCCACTTTTTCTGTCATACAAAAAATTATTGTGTTTGGCAACTGTCCAATAAAAACATTATCAAGCGATATTGACGAACTGTTCATTGGAATTGTAAAACTTTTTACTTCAACGCGTTTATAATTATATTTAGCATTGGATTTCCCAAGAACAGCATTGTGTGCTAACAGTACGCTTGGACTAACGGTAATATGTCTCATAAATAGCGTGGCTTCTATAATTTTTAATTGTGATTCATCAGAATCGTCTGCAAATACATAAAAATCTGGTTTTTCAAGTGTTAAAACTATACGAATGTCAACATTATTTATAAGTAGAGTAGGTTGTTTAAACATATCTACGTGTATTTTACCCATAAGTTCCACTACATTGTCATTATTATACAATTTTTGGCGCTCTTTTGAACAATTATTATTAGATTTAGCTATATTTGCTTTATCTAAAATCCATTCTGCACATTCTAAATGAGTTGCAGCAGCATCATAATTTAATAAAGATTCAATATAAGCTCTATAGTGATAATTTCCATCAGACGGTGTTATATTTTTACCATTTAATTGAACATTACATTGTTTTATTAAAGAATGTAAAATGTTATTAACCTAGTTGTATTATTATTCTTCCTTCAACATTTTTATCATTATTCCATTGCGTTCCATCTTTCTTTAAGATCTGTACTTTTAATCTCAAATATGTAGAAGACAAATCTCTATATGTATCGCCATGACCCAGTGAAACAAATTCAATTGTTGAAGGGTTGTCTAAAGAAGCAATAGGATTGTAGAAAACTTCTTCAGATCGTAAAATGCTAGACTGAATGGGTTGGGTTTTAAAAATATCCAACTCAGATTTCATACACTCAATCATAATTTATTAAAAATATCTTTTTGTTTCTTTTTGTTATTATCTTTGCGTCGTTTTGACGTAAAATAGTTTAAATTTTTAATGAATGGTCTTTTTATAGCTTTTCGTTTTCTTTTACCAGAACCATACATTTCATTCAGTTTTCGTACGGCACCACGTCGTACATTTTTAACAATCTCTTTACTACGAGACTTTACTACTTGCATAACTTCTTTTACATTTACACCAGATGCAATATTAGATAAAGCAATGATACCAGAGTTAATAACCTCTTTTTTCAAAATATCAGCGCCTGAAGTAAATAATGGTTTCAAATATCTAAAAAGTCCCCCAAAAAAGCTTCCCAATCCACGACCTCTTTGAAAAGGTACGGTTGAATGTAATAAAGGGCCGATATCATCAAGTCCTCTACCAGATTGAATTAAATAATACTTATAGTATACTCTCTCCATAATGAATAAAATAAAATAATATATAGTTTTGTAAAATCGCTTTTATTTATACTTTTTTAAAATGTAATACAATTTTTGTTGGAATTGAACTATTGGAAAAGTTTATTTTGCATCTATATTTATCACATAAAAGTAATGAAATGTTATAAAATGATTTCTCCACATTGAAATATTGAATATTACTGAATTATTTTACAGTATCAGTGAAAGAATTTTGTATGTTAACAGATCTTAAACACATTACATCTTTATCACCTATTTTTTGCGGTTCAATTATGTCTGTGTATATAAAAAAACATATCTGGTTTACTAATGGGGATCAATTATACACTATCTATAAAAGTTTTGAAAGCTTCTATTACACGTGATTTATATTTTTTAAAATTTGTAACTTTAAAAGATACTTGATTGAAACATGTTGTCAAAAGTCCTTCGAGGGTATAAGCGTAATTTGCTCTTATTTTTATATCTATTTTAGGCTTAGTAACATATATTCTGGTGTAACTTAAATTTTTAGGCATCTCCTCAGCTTTTGTTGGTTGTTTATAATGAACTTCATCGTTTATAAAATTAAAAATTCCCCAAATCAACTGTCGTTCAACTTCTTTTCTTGTAAACCTATTAAGTGGGCGTATATTTTGAATTAGTGTTGGTAGTAGAAAAACTTTCCAGTCGCATATCATTTGTTTTTCTATGTATGGAATATATGATTTTCCAACTCCTATCATATCTCTCTGCATACCTTTAATAAATATTCGAGTACTTTTTTCCTATTCTTCACCATACAAATTTGGAACGAAATCATTAACATACATTTCTAAAATACCGACTTTCCACCTTGAATCCCACATGTATTTATTCATTTTATTTGTAAAAGATGATAATGAATTTTCTGGATAACAGTTCATAGATGAATCACTGAGTAAAGTGACATAAAATTCATCATTTACTTGTATGTTGTCCATGAGCTTGCGGATTTATTCTTACGAATTGGAAAATTAAGTTCTGTTTGAGTATTACCTACTGCTGACCCTAAAACACGTCTTGATGAATTATTCAACTCTTTGCTATTTATAGTTTTTTTTTTTTTCTAATTGATTTTCTTTTTCTAGGACGTTCTCCAACTGAAGCAGCTGACGCATCAAATACTTCATCATCAGCTTCTTTTTCATATACTTCTTCTTCTTCAGGAACAACTTGTATTCCAACATTCTTATATTCAGGAAAATGCGATTGAGTTTCGACATCTATATACATTGGTTTTGCAAGAGTTTGAGTACCTTTTGTTTCCCTAATTTTTATTTTCTCCTCTTTATTTCTAGGAAGTTGTCGTTTTTTGTTTCTTATTTTGAATGACTTTGTCTGTATAAATACCATTTTTGAGTGTACGTGAGATGTTTATTTAACAATATTTTTTAGCTTATGTTTTTAAAATAGATACCATTTAACCTATCATTTAACCTATCTTTGAATTATTTTTTATTCTATACAAAAGCAAAAACAAAAAAAATAAAAATAAACATAAACATAAATGCATATCAAGAAACATAAATGCATATCAAGAGTAGAGAGTATATCTTTAGTTTAATCAGTTCCATATTTTTGATTTGCTGTGTGTTTTCTTTTTATTCATATTTTATGAACATTCATAATTTAAAAATAAAAAAAATATCTTACACGACAGGCAGTCAGCTAATTAATGACTTTCGTTTTCTCTTTTCTTCTATAAATTCTTCTATCCAGAAGAGACCACATTTTTATGTAAGCAAAAAAAAAAATCTATATCTTTAATTTTTTCTTTATGCTAACCAAAAAAAAAAAGAAAACAAAAACAAAAACAGGATTACACTTTTTCTTTTCAATTTTGAAGATGCGCTGTAGATTTAAAAATAAAAAAATTTTTTCGGTTTGTTATATTCATATAAGAAATTTTCTTACTACTTTTATATGTGCGCCTAGTATTTAAACTTCAGTTATACAATTTTGTTTATTAAGGGCCGACCCTACTTTAAATTGTTTAACACTTGACTTCCTACTATAAAATCATTTGGAACTTATAAGTTAACAACCCACACATACAACTTAACTTAAAACGTAAACCAAAACGATCAAAACAAGTTCTTGACCTACTAACCAAGCCTGACCTACATTAAACCCATAAATCAAAATGTAGGTCAACATGTCGTGCGATATGGGTCAAATTTTTTTCCCATCCCAAAGTGCAGGGTTACCTACTAGTAATACTTTTCAATTTTATTGAACATTGTATTCTTTTATTAATGAATGTAAAAGATTATTAACTACACTAGGTTGTGGTATCACTGGTTTACCAGTTGTTTGATCATTATTACAAAGAGTTCCATCTTTTTTAGTTATATGCACCTTTAATGTCAAATATGTTGAAGATAAACCCTATATGTATCACCATGTCCTGCAGAAACAAATTCAACGGTTGATGAATTATCTAAAGAAGCAATAGGATTGGAACAAACTTCGGATTGAATAGGTGGTTTCATACAGATTTCATACATTCACTAATTTTAATCAAAAATATCTTTTCTCTATTTTTGCTCTTGACTTGGCTTTGTTTTCTTATTAAATAACTTAAACGTTTTAAAGCTGGCCTTATTATAGTTTTAGTTTTTATATTTCTTTTCTCTTTCCCAGATCCATACATTTCATTAAGTTTTCGAACAGCACCACGTCTGATATTTAACAATTTCCTTATCACGATGTTTCACCACTTCCTTGACATTTGCACCTGATGCAATATCAGATAATGTATGAATACCAGAGCTTATAGCTTCGTTCTTTAATATATTTACAGTTAAAAATCGGTTTTCGGTTAAATATCGGTTTTAAATATCTGATTAATCCATTGAAAAAACTTCTTAATCCCCGTCCTCTCTCATTCGGTAGACTTAAGTAAAAGAAATAACCAATGTTTTCTAAACCTCTTCCTGATTGAATCAAATAATACTTATAATTTACTCGATTCATTTTGAAATGATGTGTTTTGCTGCAGTGATATACTTTATTTATAGTTTTTTAAAATGCAATACAATTTTTGTAGGAATTAGACTATTGGAAAAATTTACGTTGTAACCATATTTACCATATAAAAGTATGAAAATATTAAAATGATTCTTCTACTTTACAATATTGAATGTTTCTGAAATCTTCTGCTATTTCACTAAAAGTATTTTGAACAATGATAGTTCTTAAACATCTTACATTTTATCAGCTATATTTTGTAATTCAATAATAACCGTGTATATAAAAAACATATCTTGGATTAATAATTAAAATTAATTGTACACTATCTAAAAACATTTTGAAATCTTCTATTCTTTTTCCTCCAAATTAGTGAACTACTTGTGGACTTAATTTTTCGTATTGGAAAATTAAGTTCCGTTGGAGTTTCTCGGGCAGCTCTATTTGAACGTAAAGCACGAGTTACGTATACTCCACCTGTGGTTCCCTGTAAAAATAATGCAGACATAACGTCAGCGTCTCCTGTTTACACAACTGTGGGAACAGTAGGTTTTCCAACAAATAATTATAATAAAATTTAATTCCTTAAATTTCAAGTTTCAATGTTTTTTTTATTTTTACGAAATTGTTGTAAAACAACAACAATTTCCCTATAATGTACTAATCAAAAGCGAATACTCTAATTGCACAGTTTTTTATTAAAATAAGGTAAAATGCCGAAAAGACATAATTATAAACTTAAGTTATTTAATAATTAGTATTAAGAATTTTGTAAAGTTATAGCCTTGAAGTATAAGTTAACGATAACAGTTTAGTTAAGTGATTTAACAGTCAAATAAATAACGGGTTTTCTTTAAACTAATATAACTTGTGTTTTTTATTGATTTGAAATATTTTTTTAAATAATTGTCCAAAGCAATTATTTAAGTGGCGCAGTCGGTAAGATTAATATCGTAATAAAACAAAATAAATTAAAAATAAACTTTAATATAATAAAATAAAATTTTTATTAACACAAAGTAATAATTTATAACCACTAAAATATTTAAGAACTATAATTTTGAGAAAGTGGACAACAAAGTATTAAAAATTAATAAATAAAATTAATTTATAAAAAGTGCGTAGAAACAAACTTCTCAGATATTAATATTATACAATTAATCTCATATTAATTGTTTATGAGAAGATTAAATACAAACGAACTATTTGACTCAAATCGAAATATTAATAATAAAATAGAAATGGAGGAATTCCAACAACAAATCGAAGAAAGAGATGTAAGATTTTGTTTTACAGGTAAACGTGATGTATCTATTAATTCATGTACAAGCAACGTGGAGTATTACTTAGTTGAAACAAATAATATCGATTATAAAAAAACTAATGACAACGACGATATTTCACGAAAAGATACAAGGAGAAGCGAAGGACGCTATAATCAATATACCTCAACCAGACAACTGGGAACTAAATAAAAATACATTAAAGCTGAGATACAAACCAGGCATTGAACCAACAGTAATTTATAGGAGAATTGTTGATATCCGAGTAAATATGGTAAGTAAATTATTAATTGAAGTATAAAACATTAAGTTTAAGGCAGATAAATGAAAAATTTATTATAAAAATGATAATTATGTAAACTTAGATAATGTAGATTCTATTTTAGTTAATACTATTAAAGAAATAAGTCAGGGAACATTACTTGACAAAATTTATGAAGAAAATAACTTAGAAAATATTTTGCATATAATGAATGTAAGAAGATTTGAAGATCTTTGAATTAGGTCTGAATTTAAAAAATCAAATAATGTTAATTTTTAACAAAAATACTAATAAAAATATGTCAAATGATTATAAAAATCACTGTACGATCGATTGTAAAGATCGTACAAATAAATATAATAATAGAGATTTTTCAAATTCAAATAATTTTATTAAATCAAATAATGTTAGAAAAAATTTTAACTATCGTGAAAAAATAAATAAAAATAATATTGAACAAAATTATAAAAAGAGGTATTCAAATAGCAATTATGCCAGAAGGAATTCTAGTGATTTCCAAAACAGAAATTATAATTATCAATATAATAGAAATTATAGTTCAAACAATAATTACTATCAAAATAAAACAAGGTCAGGTAACTTTAGAGCGAATTCGGGCGAATATAGCCATATAAAAGTGAATACTAGAGAAAATGACGAACAAATTGAAATTGAAAATATAGCAAAAAAAATTAACAAACCAGATGAATCCAACAATATCAATTTTTTTTAAACAAGCCTCGGAAGAATTACCTACAATCAAAATTACAATTAATAAAATTAAATATTTAGTCTTAATAGACACTGGCTCAACATTTAGTATAATTGATGAAAAAATAACAAGATTTAGAAAAGTTAAAACACCACCTTTGAATTTCTCCAGAATAAATGGCAAAGATTCAATAAAGTTAGAGCTCATATACCAGCATCTGATGAGTTAAAGGCTGATAAAAGAGCGTTAATTAAATAGAAAGTAAAAGATTTACCCAGTCGTTCATATCAATTTATAATACGTGTAGACTTACTTAAAAGTTTAAATTGTACAATTAATTTAGAACAAGGTATTATAATACTTAACCGACAAATACTTAAATTAGAAATTAACCCGTACATATTTAACGAAATACATAATTTAGAACCCGTTGAACCTAATCTTGAAAGTCTGAAACTAAACCATTTAGTGAAGAAACCAGTGAAGAAGAATACGTCGAAATAAATAAGCTTATAAAAAAATTTAAGAAATTATTTTAGAGAAGGAGATAAACTAAGCAGTACAACAGCGATTGAATATGAAATTATAACCACCACAGATCAAGCGATAAAAGCGAAGTTATATAGATTTCCAGAGAATAGAAATGGAGAAGCAAGGAATCATCAGGAAAAACAATTCCAGATATGCAAGCCCACTAATCGTCATACCAAAAAAAATTGACAATTTTGTGTATATATTTGGATGACAAATTTCCACTCTCTAATAAAGATGCCATTTTGGACAAATTAGGGAAGGCGCAATATTTCAGTACGATCGACCTCGACAAAGGATACCACCAGCTTTTAATAAACGAGGAAAACAAAAAGAAAACGGCTTTCGTTACACTTCACAGAGTGATGAACGAGTGATGAACAGAGTCAAAGGTGATGAACGAAATTTTAGGGGAGCATATTAACCGAACTTGCGTAGTTTACTTAGACGACATCCTAATATTCAGCACAACTTTACAGGAACATTTCAGAGCAATAACGGAAATATTTATAGTTTTAGAAATACACAACTTAAAAATATGGTAAGACAAATGCAATTTCATGAAGAAGGAGACGGAGTATTTGGGACACATCTTGACAGAAGAAAGACTCAAACTTAATCCTTGTAAAATATAGGTTATTCAAAGCTTAACAATTCCAACTACTCAAAGACAATTTAAGAGCTTCTTGAGCGTGACAGGTTACTATCGTAAATTCGTTAAAGACTACGCTAAAGGAGACCAACAGATTACTAAGTATTTATTTATTTAAAAAAATATGAAGATCAACACAAACGATTCAAATTACATAGACGTCTTCGACAAAATAAAAACACTAATAAACAGCCATCCTATATTTAAATATCCTAATTTCGAAAAACCTTTTGTTTTAACAAGAGATGCGTTGAATTACGCAATTAAAGCTTCCTTATCTCAAGAAGGACTTCTAATATCTTTTGCCTCAAGGACTTTAAATCAACAACTTTAAATCAACACGAACAAAACTTATATACTTTAACAAAACTTATATCATGATTTATTATTCAAAATACAATCAGTCAAAGAAAAAATAGATACTATAAAAAAATAAAGTATTTGCATTTAAAAAAACAATTTAAAAGTAAGTTTATAGTAAAACGAATTCATGACAATTCCAAATCAAACGACGGGGAAGTTACGTATACTCCACCTGTTGATACCTGTAAAAACAATGTCAGCATTTCCTATTTACACAACTGTGAGAACAATAAGTTTCCAAACAAAATAATTGTAATAAAATTTAATTCCTTATATTTCAAGTTCAAATGTTTTTTTTATTTTTACGAAGTTGTTGTCTGTAACAACAATTTCCTTATAATGAACTAATCAAATGCGAATACTCTAATTGCACAGTTTTTTTTATTAAAATAAGGTAGAATGCTGAAAAGGGCCACCATTTCTACAATTATTAATATTAACTCTAATTCGCTTCTAAGATCGATAACTTGTTCATTACCTCACACCACAGAACAAACTATGGTAGAAGTGAACTAATTCAAAGGATGTTGTTAATGGATAATAAATATATATCACACTTTGAACGCAAAACATTTTTAAACATCTAATGAAGTGTCAAATGACAATCAATATCTTGATTGAAGTGTCAAATCTCCAAAAGTTATATACGAATATTACAAATGATATGATTAAGATTGACAATAATCTAGACTGCAATCAATACACTAACGAATTTTTAAAAAACCTTGAAGAAAAATTAAAAAAATTAAAAAAACATGTGTATACAAAGAGAAATAACAAAGAATGGATTTATAACGAACTAAAAATGGCCATAAAAGAATGATATCATTGGTACTCTATATGGTGGAAAGACAAAAACAATGCAAATCTTGAACATCAGTACAAATTCTACAGAAATAAGGTGTCCAATGTGCGAACAACTAAAAAAGTACAGTATTATGAAAACAAGTTTACAAGTAGTATAAGCTGCTCAGTCAAAACGTGGAAATGTATAAACGAGGTCATATATAACAACTCTAAAAAAAACGATCATATATTACTCCTGCAAGGTCTCTCAAAGGCACAAGCGGAGGTAAAAACTAAAGAACTCAACAAACACTTTTCGAATATACGAGAAATACTGGCAAAAAAACAAGAAACAGTCATCTTCTACGCAAGGCCAAAAATCAATATAGCGTTCAAATTTAAAGAAATAGGAAACTATATAACACTGAATATAATAAGAAAAATGAATAACACAAACTCAGCACATAAATTTAATGTATCACCAAAAGCTATAAAATTTTGTAAGGATTTGCTCTGCGAGAATATAACACAAATAGTAAATAAATCTTTGAACGAAGGTACTGTACAAAAGCAACTTGAAATAGGTAGAGTTGTACCTATATTTAAAACTGGAGGCAAAAATGATTTAAACAATTATAGACCTATTTGTATATTGCCCACGATTTCTAAAATTCTTCAAAAGGTAGTTCATCACCAATTTTGTTCATATCTGGAGAAAACTAACATTCTATCAAACCGACAATATGGCTCAAACAAAAATCAAATACTGAAATGGCGTTAATAGATATGGTAACCCATATCCAAACTTTAAAAGACAAAAAGAAAACTGGTTGCCGTATTATTTATGGATTTAACAAAAGCTTTCGATACTGTTGATCATAGGATAATGCTAAAAAAATGGTTCGAGTCCTACCTAAGTGATAGAGCACAAGTCATCCAAGACAAGTTTAAGTGAGAAAATTAATTTCGGTGGGGAACGGGTAGCATTTTGAGTTCTCTACTTTTCATCTTATACATAGATAGTGTTCAACTTGGATGGAAAGACTTTTCTGTATGCAGATGATATCTGTATTGTCTTCCAATGTGGTAACTACAGTGGGCTGCATAATAAAATTGATAGTGCTATCACAAAACTCAGTAAATGGGCGACAACCAAGTAATGCAAAAAAAACAAAATACATGATCATCAGTATCTCGGCGCCACAACTCAAGATCAACTTGGGGAACGACCAGTTGGAACAAGTAAGTGAGTTTAAATATCTTGGTTTTTGGATTTATAACAAACAAAAATGGGATATTTACATCACACTGCTAAACAGTAAGCTCGTAACAGTAGCTGGCATTTTCAAAAAAGTAGCCATATATATACCTCACTCTTGAAAAAACCCAATTTTTCATGCGCTTTTTCAGGGTCAAATTATGGTATGAAAATATGGGGAACGTCAGCTTTAAGAGTAATTGAGACTATGAAAATAACTCAGAATAGGGAAATCAAAAACATTTTTACGTACAACAGGTTGGAAAGTATTGGGTACATACATAAAACCAATAAACTACTTTTGCTGAAAAACAACATAAACATACAACTAATCATACATATTTATAATATTTTAAACCCAAATATCCACACTACGACAATATGGACATCAATAAAAGATCAACTTACTCAGTATAATTTTGGTTTTTTTTGTTTATTTTTAAGCTATTTTTTGAAATTATTTTGAATTATTTTAGTTTTTTGTTTTGATGGATTGCAAAGATGTTTTTCGTTTTATATTTGTTTTATTTTTTTGTTCAGTTTTAATTTTTAATGATTCTCTTTCGTTTTTTTTTTGTTTACGAGGGTTCGTGGAAAACTCGAAAGTCACCAAGAAGACCTGCACGTGGTTCCTCAGGATAGTGTTGGACTTTAACCAACCAAAACCACCCCCCTTTTAAAATCAAACTTTAGGATGGAACCTTTAATACAAATGTGCAGCTTGGTTTTGGGGATAGGGATGTGGGAAGGATGATTGGAGAAATTGGAATTGGGAAATTTGTGGATTTTGGGGGATAGGTAGAAAAATTTAGAGGGATATTTTGAAAAAAGATGTTAATGTTATTCTTAAACTGAAGTAAATCGTACACATATGAATTACCAACTTTACGGAACACATATAATGTGTATGGTTCCACAAACGGGACGTGCCCATAACAAACGAATATAAGCCGTATTTCGCACTCTTGATAACTCTACATGATAGGGATGAGCTTCTGTTGCACTCCTTGTTTTTGTTGGAAAACTTTGAGTGGAGGTATTAACTGTTTTATTTTTTTGGAACAGCTGTTAATCCCTACAGATATCTATAAAACAAGGTCAGTGACCTAACTGTATGATGATGGCTGAGTGGAGTGAGCATTGAAGTAACACTGGGGTCGTTGATAAAACGAATAGTTCTGTTTTGCACATTATCTAGATAATCCTGCGCTGTATGAGGGCCTGCAGCCCAAATGTGTGCATTATACTCCATTATCGGCCTAATGTACTTTTTATAGATATTAAGAAGATCAGATGCAGAAAAGAAGGTTTTGCAGCAGTTCATAAGTCCCAAACATTTAGCCGCATCTTTAGCTATACCAAAAATATGATTTGCCCAAGTCAATCTTTGGTTTAGCTCGATACCCAACATGTTTAAATCTGTTGAATGCTGCAAAACTTCTCGCTGAAAAAGTAGGTTAGGAATAGTGGTGCAATTTTTCACGAGATCAGACAGCATTGAGTTTTTTGGTGTTCAAAACAACTCTGTTGACTTCACCCCATTTTTGGGGATTTTTGCTAAATCCTTATTTAGCTCACTAATAGTGAAATTTTTTGCTGTTGTCCAAATTTGGATAGGAAGATACAAAGGTGTTGTCGTCTGCGAAGCTATGTATAGGATTGGAGGTTAATGAAAGTTGCTCATTGATAAATATTAAGAAGAGAGTGGGTAATAAAACTGATCCTTGAGGGACACCAGCATTTATTTTGAATTTGTCAGATGAATATCCATCGACCAGTACATGAATCGTACGTCTCGAGTCATGAAGTCTCCAGTCCATTTTCAAAAGACCGTGCCTAGACCTAATGCTTTGCATTTTGCTAATAGAGTATCGTGCCAAACTCGGTCGAAAGCCTTCGAAATATCAAGAGCCACAACATTGGACTCACCAGAATGATGGAGGCCGATGTTGAGCTTCTCACAAAAGTAAGTCATGAACCCATATTTTCTGTCATGAAGCAAACCTTTGTGATCCAGGTATTTCAGAAACTTTTGAGTCAGAATTTTTACCATTAGTTGGACCGAAGTTATAGCAATTTTCACCGAAGTTATAGCAATAGTTAGAGGGGTCGCTTTTGATACCTTTTTTGGGAATCGGAACCTTCCATTGGATAGGATGGATATCCGAAGTGAAGGAAAGGTAGAAAAGGTTGCGCAGAGATTTTGAAATACTGGAGTGGGTATTTTTGATTTCCAAATTTTTTGGGAGGGGACCTTTGGTGGGAGTTTGGGCTTACCCGGAAACTTGTGTTAACCAAACAATGGTTGCAGGGGGCAACTAATTGAAACCACATATATTTTAGGGTGAGAAACAGATCCAAGAGGTGACCTTCTTGATCAGCACGGTCCGGGATCCTAGTACGATTTTTAACAAGCTGTCACTGTTCCAAACTATTCCAAACTCACTGTTCCAAACAAGTGAGAAATTTGGAACAGTGAGGAGAATAGTTAAACTTGTTTCCCAATTGAGTTTAGACTCGGAAAAGTGTTAGTAGAGAAATGAAGCCAGTCCCTGTTATAAATGTTGAAATCTCCCGCCAGATCAATTTCAGTTCCTGGAGATGAGTCCAAAATTTCATTGATCTGGTTCGATAGATTTTCGATTTCCATAGCAGTTTCTTGTTCATTTGAGTTGAGCGATCTGTATAGGAAACAGAAATGTATGACTTGCTTTTCAACGAGAATTTAGTGGAAAAGGTTGCGCAGGGGTTTTGAAATACTGGAGTAGGTATTCCAAATGTAGTGGAAGGTTGAGCTAGAACATTTATATTTTTGAAGTGTGTTGAAAGCGATGTCATTTTTTATATAGATTGCCATACCCCTTTTGGGTACGAAATTTGAAATAAGTGAGTAGCCGGTAACACTAAAGTTATCATTATGGCTGCTGACTTGTGTTTCATTAGGGCTAAGATTTGTGGTTTAATTGCACTAACATGACAATCGACGGCATGAAATTTCGTTTGCAGCCCGCGAATGTTAGAGAAATTAACATTAAAATTGGTAATTTTGTTAGAAAAATTAATATACTAACAATATTAATATAAACAAAATTTAAATCAATATTAAAATAAAATCAGAGTTGAAATTGTAATTAAATCTAAAATTAGACTTAAGGTCAATCCTAAAATTAACCAAGATCAAAATCTGAATTAAAATTAAGTTAAAATATCTAAAAAATTAAGATTAAAGTCAAAATTAAAATTTAATTAAAATTAAAATGAAAAGTAAAATTGTACAATTTAAATAATCCAAACTTGACAACACTATAAAGTAAAAACATAAAAAAATATTATTAATATTAATAACAATAATTATAACTATATTTTGCTTTGAGCGAGCAAATGATTTATAACAATGTTAAACAGTTTTTAACATACACTTTTAAGTGACCTTATTGAAGGCAGCTACAACCAAAAACTCACTAAAAGCAAAATTTACAACCGGAAATTAATTAATTATATTACGGTTATAACTATGGCGGTATTTAAAACTGAGTGGATTGAGAATCAAAGAAGAACACCATCAGCCATCATACGAGTAGAAGGAGTGTATAGCTGTTAAAGATAATGAAATTTTGTTTTACTTTGGTTTCTTATTTGTTTTTTTTTTTTTTGAAAATTTTGTTTTATTTTTTTTATTATGTGAATTATTGTCATTTGATTGAAATGTTATATTATAAGTACAACCAAAATATGAGCGTAAGCTCAATAGGCACTGTAAATATACATGAATTCATTGTTCATAAATATATGAATTCATTTTTGTAACAATACTTTGTACATTTTGTAATAAATGTTGTCAATTTAATTTAATTATGTAACATTCAGAAAAAAATTGTAAAACTGTTTGAACTAAAAAAAACAAATTGAATAATACTTAAAAAATTAAAGAAAATTTAAAGAAATAGGTTTATTTATATATATATATTTTTTTTTTAAAACATTTCTCTGCCACATAAATGTGGACAGGAAATTACACAATACACAGCGTTTCCTGCTCAGGCGTGGCTGTAAATGTCGTAAGGGGGAATAACTCTTACGACGTGTGTGGGATTCGAACCCATACTCCCTCGGTGTTTACAGCGTATTTTAAACGCTCTTACCCACTAAGCCATCGAGGCCCGTATATATTTTATATAAAAAAAGAAAGAATTGTTAAAAGAATTAAATAAATTACTTAATAGGAAAACAGTAAATTTTTAATTTTTTTTTATATTGCTAATTATGTAAATTTGACAGTTGTACCTTAATCAAACTAAGGTTAGTACCTTAACTAACTAGTATTTAGTAACTATTTAGTTAGTACCTTAACATTTAGTAAATTTAAATTAATAAGAAAAATAATAAAAAAAAAAAGAATAAGACTTATTTTGTAGACACATTGTTATTATTGAATTTTGTATATAGAAGAAAAGGATTTATTTTGTAGATATAAGTTAATTGATGCTAGATTTGTATTTTTGTTATAATTGAATTTTGATTATAATTGAATTTCATGTCAATATAAGCACCATACATTTCAATTTGGAAACAGGGGTTACATTTACCTGATGCATTTATGTACCATAGTACTTAATGATAAATAAATAAATTAATATGATATTCATGTAAATAAGTTTTTTACGCAACCGTTATATTTTTTATTTATCTAAATTTTTTTTTTTACCATTATTGTTTTTACAAAAACACAAAGAAAACAAAAATAAAACAAAAACATTCATATAAATTTAAATTTTTGTATGGAAAATGTGCAGATAAAAAGTTAGTTGTTCGAGAGCTACCCGAAGTTTTGGTCGGATGTCAACGAAAACAAATGAGGAACCTACAAATTGATCCAAGAATATTTTGTGTTAATTGCAAGACTCTAGTTTTTTTTGTTTTTGAGTTATAGTGCTGTTGGACGGGCGAACAGACAAATGTTAATTGACCCAGAATTTGATTGTAATCCAATCCATACTTGTGAAGCTCGCTTATTTCGAGATGTTACAAACGGAGGATCAATTTTATTATACCCGATACTATCGTAGATACTGTTATAAAAAAAGAAGTTTTATTGATTATTGAAAACGAAAATTTTTCTATAATTTTCTTTTTTAAAATACATAATTAGTTTGTAAGAATAATTAAAAAAAATATTTATATATAAGTGATCCAGCTAAAGAATAGAAAAACAACAAGCTTAATTAATTTTTAAGTCTTCTAAAAGGGCTAAAACAAAATATTTTATTAGAATAACAGCAATTAATAAATATTACCTAGTTGTAAAATAAAAAAAAAAAAAAACAAAAACGCAGAGAAAACGAAAGTGTAAATAATTAAAAAAAAATTTTAATTCAGATTCGATTTTTCGATATTAGATTTAAGTGCCCAGTAAAATTTTATTATATAATTTTATGCATCCTTCAAAAATATGCAAAAAATGTCGGCATTAAAATTTTCTCCTGTATAAAAATTAATTAATTATTTGCATTCCTTCTTATTAATTAAAGGAGTAAGGGTCGCACTAATTAAACAATTTTTAAACTAATATTTCTGTTGTTTCTATTAATTGTTGTTGTTTTTGTATAAACTTGTCACTAAACAAAAGAAATAAAGCTTACATATTATAGAATAAAGATTACATCTTACATATTAGATATAAAAAAAGTAGTGATCTGCACAGCTGAGAAAACAAACAGAAATGCTTCCTACGGGGAGCTTAAACAGTTTTCATCTGTTGGAGGAAAGTATAATTAAAAGAAAAAAAAACTCAAAAAACATTGCAAATGTTCCAACCTATATAAGAAATGCAAATGAAGAGTTTAAATAAAATTTAAATATAAAATCAACTGATACCAACGTTCCACTTAGGTGCAAAATACATTTGTCTGGAACAAGATGATTGAAGATATTTATCCAAAATTTAAGGCCTCCTGGGACAGAACAGGTAACATCGTGCTCGAAGTTCCAAGTAAAAGAATTGCTGACTTATTTCTTAAACAAAATAAACTGGGCACAATTGATATCACTCTTGGCTGAATAAAAGCTTAAATTTTTCAAAAGGCTTAATTTACGATAAAGATTTAATAAATGTTGAAACGAATGAAATACTTGCCGGATTAAAAGTAAAAAACCCAACTGTGGTTGAAGTTTTTAAATTATCCAAAATGCAAAATGGTTAAAAAAATTTTACCGGTGCCATCATTGTCACGTTCGATTCCTTTGATCCTCCTGAGTACATCAAGTGTGGCTTTACAAACGTTGCGGTAAAGAAGTGATATCCTATCCTATGAAATGCAGAAAATGCCAAAAGTTGCTTCACTTGCAAAAATATTGTCAAAACTCATCAAGCTATGCAGATTGCGGTTTGGAACGACCTGAAGGTAATAAATAACATACATCGAAGTGCGAGATTTTCAGCTTTATAAATTTTAAAGGTGCAGCCCATAAAGGTGCAAAGGTGCAGCATCAAACACGTGCTCATCTCACACAAAAGAAAAGGAAGTCTTAAAATAACAAGGTAGAATGTAAACCAACGATTTTTAAAAGTGCACATTTCCAAAACTCAATATAAACTGTTTAGAATTGTGACTTGCACAAAAATTTGAAAATTTCATGTAATAAGAAAAATGTGAAAATAGGACATTTTTGAAATTTTGAGGGGCCGTAAGTCCGGAATCCTATATAACTAAGAAAAGCCGTTAACACACGTAAAAATATATTATTAAACCTTTCATTTTAATGTCTTGCCGAAGAAAAATTTGTACAGGTGTCTAAGTTACAGGTGTCTAAAAATAGCAAATTTTCAATTTTTGAAGCGTAATAACTCTTAAAGAGGGGGTGCTACCGAAAAATTTTCTGAGGAAAGTTATACTAATTCTTAAAGTTCTTTCTTGTCTCAAAAATTCTGGTTCCTATCTAAAGGCGTGTCGGAGTTATGAAAAAAGAAATTTCATGCAAAATGTGGTTTTCACATAACGGTAAATTTAAATAGTAAATTACAAAATATTACATAATTTTGATATTGTTTTATATAGATAATAAAATTTTCGATCTTCTGACGGTTTTAGATTGCAATACTATTACGCAGAGCCTGAGATATATACATCTGAAAATGGGGCTTTTTCGCAATTTTGAAGAGCTGCAACTTTAGAACGCTTTACAACTAAATTAAACCATTAACACACGTTAAAATATATTACTGTAGCTTTAATTTTTATATCTTGTAGTAGTAAAATGTGTACAGGTTCCAAAGTTACAGGTGTTTAAAAATAGCAAATTTTCAATTTTTAAGCCCTGATAGCTCATAAACAGGGGGTGGTCCAAAAAAATTTTTGAGCAAACTTATACTAATACTAGAAGTTCTTTCTTGCCTCAAAATTTCAAGCCTCTATCTAAAAGCGTGCCGGAGTTATGAAAGTAGAAAAATCATGCAAAATTTGGTTTTCACATAACGGAAAATTTAAATACTAAATTTAAAAAAATTGTATAATTTTGATATTAATTTACAAAGCTAAAAAAATACCTATCGAATGACGTTTTCAGATTGAAAAAATCTTAAGCAGAACATAAGATATATGCATTTAAAAATAGGGCTTTTTCAAAGTTTGAGGAGCTGTAGCTCCGTAATGGATGGGGTACATGAAAAAGTTGTTCACAAAATTATTTTTTTTATGAGACCTACCCATGGTTAAAATTTTTTTTCTCTATCTTTAACGGTGTAGAAGTTTTGTAAACAGACGAACGGACGGACGGACAGAGTGAAACTAATAAGCATATTTTTTCAAAATTTTTTTGGAAATGTGCTAAAAACCGATTTACATTGCACTAAGTGTTATACATAGGTAATATAAACATTTTGAATTTGAAAAAAATCATACCAAACAAAAAACGATAAGTATCATATTTGTGTCCATAACATAATTAACACACAAAATAATAATCATAATTCTAATAATAAAATTTTCAACAATAAAAATGCTAACAATCAAAAAATTTCAATTAAACCTTTATTAGCTTAAAAATATCAGTAGCTATAAATTAAGCTTAAAAATATTAATAAATGAAAAACCTTACTAAATAAATAATAATAATACAATCAACCGGTTCAAAACAAACTTAATTCAATGGAACATAGAAGAGTACCACACAAATAAAGGCTTTTTAGAAATATTAATTAAAAAACACAAACCGCTTTTAACAGCTCTGCAAGAAACTAATATTAAATAAAATTTAGTTCCAAGTGAATTTACTAACTACAATTGTCATTTCGATCATTTTTCATCATCAAGAGGTTTAGATTTTTTTGAAAAATAAAGGTCTTAGACCTTAGTTATAAAGTGATTCACTTAAATACGACCATTCAAGCGAGTGCTATAAAGGTTAACTTTCCAAAATACTCCATTCCAATCACTATTTTAAATTTGTGTTGGGAACATTCAAAAGAATATAGAAAGGAAGACTTGGAAGCTTTAGTTCTGCAAATTCAAAAACCTTAATAATCACAGGCGACTTCTATTCAAGAAATTGTATGTAGGGAGATCGAGTATCAAACAGTAAAGGAAGAATAGTAGTTCAATGGCTCGAAGCAAATAATGAGTTAATTCTTTTGAACGACGGCTCTACAACCTTATTCAGTACACATAGTACTCTGATCTGCATTGACTTAACCATATGCTCTCCTGAATTATATCACAAATATCAGTGGCAAATTGTGCTAAACCCTAAAGTTAGTGATTAATTCGCTATTCTTTTATGTACCGAGTACGAAAGAATTAAATATAAGAGTAAAGTAAAATGTTTGGAGCGAACAGCCGATTGGACCAAGTTTGAAAATCTATTAGAACACTATGTTCGGGAAAAAGCTCAATCCAAAAATATTAACAGAGAAGCAGCCACTCTTACAAAAAGTATATGGTTTGCGGTAAGCCAATTCATGAAAACCTCCAAACTAATCAAAGGAAATCATCCTCCTTCCTCATCTATCCTCTAATCAAAAACTAATTAAACACAGTCCAAATGAGGAACTAGACATGGAATCCGAATAGAATGCTGAATTCTTTGCGCAAATGTGCTATAAAAACTTGGACTATAACAGCGGAATTCAGAAAGGAAATAGAAGACTTCACCCTCCTAAACATCATAGGAAACTCAGAGGAAATTGATAACGTGATAACAATGGACCCAACAGATACTGTCAAAATTTAAAGGAATAAATTTTGGAACAAAGGAAGGAATTTCTTATTGTATGCTTAATCATACAACATTGAACTTCAAAAAAAACTTGTAGATCCCTATAAATTATAATAACATACAAAACTCATGTAATTTTCCACAAGCTTGGAAAACTGCCAAGCTCATACCTACTCCTAAAGGACGTAAAAACCCAAACGATCTTTCGAACTATAGATTTATTCAATTCGGATTCAAATGGGGTTAAATTCCCTATCAACAAAATGGAAGCAATTCGTATATACAGAAAAAAAAGATGTGTAGCAGAACATTACTCATATGGCAATAGTGACATAAAATTAGTATAGGATATCTCAATACTGGGACTTAGCTTCATTAATAAGTTTAAATACGATCCACATGTGAATCTACTTCTAAAAAAATTAAAAAATACAAACAATCTTCTTAAATTTATTTTTCGCAGAAAATGTGGACCTCAAATTAAAAAAGCCCAAAAAATGCTATACAACTATACAATACAATCTCTATTTACGGCTTTTGTACCAAAACTCAGATTGCAAAAATTCAAACGCAATTGAACCAAGGTGCTAGACTCGCTTTAGGAGCGTTAAGAACAACGAATGTGGATAGTATCATGATAGAGACGGGTTTTGCAACATTCAAGGATAGACGTGACATGGTAGCTACACAAAATCTATACAAACAATAAAGTGATAAATCCCAACCTCTAAATAGGCTAAGCAACATGTTTTCGCTGAGCAATTCCTACAAAATTTCATGAACACTCTAACTACTCTGCACCATGGTCATTTAAAGAATTGCGTTCTCTAAGAAACAAAGGAAATTTTGAATGGAAAAAATATATGGAAATTAATTCCATTTCTATGGTTACCCATCGGCTTTGCGATACGAAGAAAGAATATAGAAGATAACTGCTTCCAACTTTTTTGCCACGTTTTTCTCCAGAACTTACCAGAACGGGGTTTTTGAGCCAAATCAGTCATATTTGGATAACCTAGTTCCTCCATCTCTTCCAAATTTGACATTAAGACCATTCTAATAAATGAAGATATTCTAATGCCTCTTAGCTCTGTTAACTTCACGTACGCCCCGACGGAGTTCCACCAATTATATTTAAATTTTGTGCCCAATTATTCAAATTATTCCCATTTGCAAATTATTTAATTTGTCAATTCAATGTGGCTCTTTCCCTGAGCCCGGGAAACTTTCATTTATTAACCCAACACATAAGAAAGGGACTCGTTGCGATGTAAGCAATTATAGACCCATTATTAACTGGAAACTAAAAAACAAGTTGATGTGGTATTCACAGATATCAGTAAGGCTTTTGATCTTATTCCCTATGTAAGTATCCTTGAAAATAATGGCCATAATGGGTTTATCACACAATTGAAAGTGCGATTAACCCATATACGTGAAATTTCCACGTTTGGCTTTATCTCTCATTCAATTATGTGTGTGTGAGTTTTTTTATAATTTTGAGAGATAAAGCCATATAGTAATTGCTTGCTGCTTTTGTAAATTTTCAATTTCAATAAAAGTTTTATATAATATAAAATTTTAATGACAATGCAAATAGATCAATAGATTCAGGACCGACGAAAAAGCTTTATTTATTTATTTATTATTTATATCTATTCTCTATTTATTTTTTCTATTCTATTATTATAATCTATTCTCTATTTATTTTGTTTAAGATTTTCAATTAAATGCTTTTTTTTTACTTTTCAATATGGCAAATCACATATTTGACGACGTCGAAGGAATAGTTAGTTTTTCGCCAGGTATTATATTTTTAAACAAACAGTTAAATTACAGTATTTTTCATTTCTATTATAATTAGCTTTATGTTTCGTTTTAAATCAGTTTTATTTCATTTTTAAGTTGTTTAATATTATTTAGATTTTTTATTAGTCAAAAATGTAATTATAAAAATATCATTCATCTGTACTCATATCCGAAAACAACTTATTTCTGAAAATTAGGTATATTTCTACATTCAGTATGAAGTAGGTACTTTAAGAATAGGAAATAACTATTCTAAATAAATTCAAACAATTTTAAAACAAAATAAAGCAATATATATCATGAATTTCAAAAATTCTAATTGGAATGAAAAATACTGTATCAAAATTTTTAATTATTAATTTTATAAATATAATAATATACGATTATAATATGTAATATAAGATTAATAATATACGAGAATATAATAATATGTACCTATACGATTATAACTAATTCGAAGTATACGAATATAAAAATATACGATTATTTTAATCAAAATTTTGTTAACTGATAGGTTGTTGAATAATTTCTTATATTGAGTTGTTTTATTACATAATATTTTTGTTTTTATAGTTTTAATTGAAATATTAAAATATTAATTGAAAAGAAAACAGACTTTTCTTTTTTTTTAACCTTTACATCGCAGCGTTATGAATGCTTTTGATCCATGATCGGGATCTGTTATATTTTGAAATAACATTATTCATGAAATTTCTTGAATTTCATTAAAAAATGTTATAAATAATTATTGATATACGAATAATAAGTTATGTTTTGTCAAAATTGATTTTTTTTCAATTTTGAATTTGGTATAGATACAGATATTGCAAAGTACAAAACAAATTTTGTTTTTTATTGATTAAGACACTTACAAAATATTATAAAGTACAAATATTTTTTATTTTTGTATTACCTATTAATATGTACTAAGAAGTAATTTTGTTAAATAAGTTAGTTGAAGTCAATAATTTTGTAATTAATAATTATTTGGGATACTAAAATTATGAAATAAAATTTAATATTTAAAAAACTATTTTTAATGTATTTTTTAATAACCCAGCAAGTAGTTATCAAAATAGGTGTAGATATTTTAAGATAAAACTAAAACACAAAAATACAGAGTTTAACAATCAATGTTATAACTTATTTTATTCACTGAAAATGAGAATATTTATTATTAAGCAATATTAACATACGACATTTATTATTAACATTTTGGAATTAATTTGTTGTATATTAACTAAAAAACTGTTGTATGTTTTATGCAAAAAATTTTTCTTACGAAAAATTAACATAAGACATTCTCATTTTGTAGTTTTTGTTAAATAATACTATAAATTTCGAAGATTTAAAAAAAAATACTCAAAACTTTATAAGGTATGAAATAAGTTACCTAAAAATTTCCAAAATTTGGAACATTTTCCACATAAGTTTCGAGATAGGGGGCTTCAAACTTTGATTTCGTTTTCCTCAAAACTATAATTTTTAACAATCATTTATCCACACGACGATTGTTCAGGTATAGGTTGTGTAGATATTCTAGGTTAAGCTTAATTTTTCCCTGTGAGTAGCTACCATTTATTGTTTGTGGTAAAATGATTTGCGATGTTTGAATTTCTTGGTATATGATGTTGGTATATATCCAGTTCTTGATTTGTATTGTTTCATTGTGAAGTTCAATTACGAAGTTGCCTTATGATATTGTTTATTTGGAGTCTTCCATTGAAATTGTTGAGGAATATTGTGCCTTCGTTGATGATTTCGATTATCTCTTTATTGTTGAGGTCGAATTCGCAATCATAGTTCGAGTTTCTGAGAATTTGAACGATGCAATGGTTTTCTTGAAGTTCTTCGATTTGATCTACAAATAACGTTGTTCTTGTAATTTTTACAATCCTCTGAGATGCAAAATATTTTATTGAGGCTTGTTAGGAGACTTCTGTGAGCCAAGTGTAACATTTTGTTATATTGCACTAATCCTGATATGGTTATATTCGAGGCTACTGGTTTTTACGAGTTATAGAATATAAAGAAGCATCGCATCCTTGACAACGACAGTTGGTGTTGCATAATCAATTGCTTCGATAATTTTGGAGTACGGTAGAGTTTCCATTTCCATAATTAAGCGATTGATTTGTTCTTTATTTATTTGAAGTTTGTATTCACAATTTTCCCTTTTGCTAATTAGACTGCTCTTATTATTTCTTTTATTTCTTCTTTTACCATATTAAGTTGATTAAAAAGAGTTTGGTAGTTAATTGCGCCAGAATTATCGTTGAACCTTTGATGATATTGTAATGCATAAGGATGTGATTGGTTGTATTTGTTAGGATTTCGTTGATTTTATATTGCTGGTTGTTATTTTGGATTAAATTATTGTGACTTCTGTGTATTTTATCCTAGTCGGTGACGTCGGGGTTGCCAGCTATCTATTTCCATGCGCTACCAATCCCGTTTATTGACCACTTAGTTATTAAACGATGTTCGGTAAGTTCGGTGATTAATTTTTTTACTTGCTGAATTTGAAATGTAAGCTGTGACTTAATGAAATTACTTGATGTTGTTTCATTAACTTCTAGTTCTAGTCTTTGCAGTATTTCTTTATAGTTTTCAAGGTCAACTTTGTGAATTAGTTTTAGGTTCTCATTTAGTATATGTCCTATGCCTTCTTTTATTGTAACCAATGGTGACTTATATTTATATACCTAAAGGGTCTTGTTTAATGCCCTAAGGAGAAAGCTGGAAAGCAAAAGGTTTTTGATAGTTGGATGAATTATTTATGTGTGCCTTGTGGATTATTATTCCTAGTGATTGTCTCTTTTTTGTAGAGAGGCTTATTTTTGCTTTTTATTTGTTTATTAACAAAAAAAATGGTTTTGTCAGGTTGGTATGATTAAGGCATTTTCCTTTTATATTTGTCCCTATTTATTTTGTATTATTAGTTTTGGCAAATTTTTTCTATCTTCTTGCACCTTTTCTTGAAAATTTGGTAAATTTTGATAATTAATCTACTGTGTTTTACCATAGAAAATATCTAAGGGTTTTTCCTCGTAACCGAGTGAATGCTATTGTTATAGCGATCGACTGCTATATTGACTATTTCTTTTAAGGTCAAATTTTTATGTTCTTGTTGTAGACACCTAGAAATTGCCTCTATTGTGGAGTCGACCTTTTCGATTCTGCCATTTACTTCACTTCTTTGTGATGGCGTGAAGAAGGTTTCGATTCCCAATGTTCTTAAAAAGTCAGTAATGATGGAGCTTGTGAAACTTGGCTCGTTGTCCATGACTGTCATACGGTGTGTTGTGTATGATTCTTGTTAGTTTCTGCCTAAAGTGCACGGCTGACTTATTCTTGATTTTAAAGAATTTAGCGGACTTGGCAATTATTTGGTATGTGTTTTCCACATTAGCGATATCCTGCACGATTCTTTGAGTGATCCAAATTTTGTATCCCTGCAAATGTTCTCTGTATAAATCTTGCAGTAGTTGAATTTGATTCTTTATTGTTATACCATTAAGAATTACCGGTGATAATGTTTTCTTAAGTGCTTCTAACAAGGTTGGTCCTGTAATGTCCTTAAGGCCAATATAGTGGCAATGATAGTTTGGATGTGGTGTTTTGTATGCAGAAGCAATAGGTCCTTGTGGAACAATTACTTGATTTTTAAAGACGTTAAGAGGGGCTTCGCAATGTGATATTAGATCGCTGATATCCTCTTCTGCATTGTGAACTGTTTCTGTTACTGAGGTGTTAATATCTTGTTTTAACCTTGATAAAGCATCTGCGATCTTATTTCTAACGCCTGGTTTGTAAATCAACTTTGTAGTTGTATTCTTATATTTCCATGGCTTCAGCTTAGCATTGTTGTTTTTGTTTCCCAAACTGAATGTTAAAGGTTGGTTATCTGTTAAAATTCTCACCTGTTTTTGCTCCATAAAGATAACATCTGAACTTATCCAAGGTCCAAACTATCGCCAAGAGTTCTCGTTCATTTGTTGTGTATGCTTCCTCTGTATTGTTTAGTGCTCTTGTAGTGTATGATATTGGACAATCTTTTCCAATTTCGCTTTGTGACAAGACTGCGCCGATTGCATCGTGGGAAGAGCCCGTTGTTAATATAAATGTTTTCTCGAAGACAGGAAAAATTAAAAGTTCAGTGGATGATAAGGCGTATTTTAGATCCTTGAATGCTTTTAGTTCATTCTCGTTAAATATTATTGGAACTTCCCGTGATTGGCTAGCTCTTATCTGGGCGTTTTCTCCGCAAGTCAAATTGGTGAGCGGCTTATCTATTAATGAAAGGTTCTTCTGTAATATGATGCCGGCCCTAAGAACCGTTTCAGTTCTTTTAGATTTTCTGGGGATTTGATGTTTTGAATAGCCATCATTTTTTGGGGATCCGCTTTTATTCCCTTACTAGTGATGATGTAACCTAAGAATTTTGTCTCGTTCTTCATAAATTCGGTTTCGTCCAAATTAACTCTAAGATTAATGGGTAGGATTTCCATGGAATATTTGCACTTCCTTTACTGCGTCTGGTAATATGCTGATGTCCATTAGCTCTTGTTCAGTTCTAGGATCTTGTAAACTTGGTTGAACCATTTGCTGTGTTGTATTTATTAAGTTACTATTTCTTTTTAAGTTTCCTATTTGCCTCGTTTGTTGAATTGTGGTTTGATTAATGTCGTTATTATATTTTTCTAAGTTCTCTATTTTTCCTTGGAGTTGTTTTATCTTTCCCAATTTAGGATTTATTGCTCCGGTCATTTGTTTGACTGCCTCTTGTAGTTGTACTATTGCGGCTTCAATGATTTTCTTAATTGTTACTAATTCTTAATTTAAATTTAGCTATTTTTAGCTCGAAAAGATTTTTGGTTGTTTTTTATTTTGGAATTTGAATTTTTGCGGGATATTTTGTAGTGTTCCTTTTAGTTTAGATATTTAATAATTACAATAAGCCTACTGCGGTACGATTGATATCACTTGATGATGAACATTGGATTTTCCAACTCGCTATGTTCCCACCCACGGTGATAGCGTCCTGCGGTTTATCCTGACTGGTTACGGGATAAGCAATTCATTATGTTCCCACAGTGGTAACGCTCTGTGACTTCCAGGTCCCTGCTCGGGCGCCAGTTAAAAAATTATAACAGCATTTCTTATAAAAAAAATATTTTTTAGGACAAGTGTCCACTTTATGAAAGTTATTAAAAATTTAAAGTACAAACTTAAAATGAACCTTAATTGCTAAATTTAACCTAATTTATAATCAATAAATGCTTTATGAGCATTTATTGCTTTATGGGAATAATAAAAATAAAATATTCCAAGGTGAATATTTCATATAAAAAATATCCTGACCTAGCGTCTGGTTGAAGGCATGTGTTATTTGGTGATTTAACTTACATTCTATAATAAAATCATTATACATACAATTCAATTCAATATTCATTGGTCTATATTCCACGTAGTCTATAAAGAACGACTAAAAACCTTAATTATCTATAGTGTGTGAAAAAAATCGATCATTTTAAAATAAAAATTTGATGCGGAAGGTATGTATAAGAAAAGAACGGAAAAAAAGAAATTGAATTCCTATCTGATTCTGTTTTTATATTTTTATAATTTTGTATGTAAATATTATATATTATGTATCTATAAAGTATATTTAAATTGTTTCTTTGAGTATTTTTATTTTTAATTAGGTAGGCAGACGTATGTATGTAAGTTATTTTGGTTACATAATTTTTAAATTGAAGCGAGAGCGAAACGTATGTATAATAAAGAAAACTCGAAAAAACATTCCATTATTGATGTCATAAAATATTTTTAAAAACCTAATATAAATATTTTAATATTTTTAATAAATGAAAAAGAAATGTTTAATTGTTTTTCAAAAACAAATTATTTTTATATGAGTATGTACGGTAAATTTTTAAGTATGTATTTTGAATTACTTTTTAGAATCACTTTTTTTACAGCGATTCATATTGAATTTGTTAGATTTTCTTATGTCTGTTAAAAATTCCACCTTCCGTGGAAAGGAAATGAAAATCCATTAAATGTTGAGCGCTTGATGACATTTGCTCGTATATCGAACACTGGCGACACTAATAATAAATTTAAAAAATTTTATTGAATTAGAAATCAAAATAACATACATATTATGTTACGTTGAAAAATTATATTGAATTACTAATTAGGAAATAAGATTATATTGGATTAAAAAAAAACATTTATATAGAATTAGAAAATAAGATTGCGCTAATGAAAGAAAAAAATATAAATAATAATAATAAAAGAAGGGGAAATTAAATTTATGAGATTATATAAAACTATTAAGTCATATTAAATATTTCTTGTGTTATTACTGGTCTAGTCACATTAAAAAATTTTAATATTTGAAAATCAAATTTTTAGTTTAGTTAAGTTAATTAAAGCAAATTTATTATGACTGATTATGAAGAATTACGTAAATTGATTTATCATACAATAAAGGAATCACAGTCAAAGATTTTTCAAAAGATCTATGTAAAGATCTAGAAGGAATATTCATAATAAATACACAGTGCATTTGCAAAAAATAAGAGAGTCTTGGAAGAACTATATGATTGGTAGTTGATGGAACTTACAAATGATTTAAAGAATTATCATTTAAAAATTATATACGTAAATATATGTCGTTTAAGAAACAAATTCTGCGAATTAGAAGCAACTATTCAAAAAATTAACAATACAGATATAGTTATACTGAAAAGGAATACTAAAACTTACCAAATTATCAACTTATTTTCAATTGCCTAAACAAAAACAGAGGAGGAGGTACAGCTATATATATAAAAAATAATATAAATTTTAACATAATTATGCAAAATAAATTATACAACTTTACCATTATTGAGTTACTAAATACAACACCAAAAAATCAAAATTGGCACGTTCTATAAAGCACCAAACGAAAACGACAACCTTTTTATCGAACACATGGAAAAACAAGTAGGCCAAATTGTCCCAATTAAAAATTTTTGCAGACGTTAATATTAACCTGTTTAAAAATACTAATACAAATATAAAGTACATAGAAAAAATAAAAAGGCCATTAACAAAGATGGTAAACAAAAGTCTTTTGATGAGTATATTTCCAAATTGCTTGATGATATAATAACACCGATTTACAAAAGTGGTTTGAAAAATGATTGTGGAAATTACAGACCAATATCATTACTTAATTCTATAAGTAAAATTTAAAAAAAAATTATAAATATAAAAATAAGAACCTTATTTGTAAATGAAACTATTGGATTTGATAACAATCAGTATGGTTTTA
Source organism: Poecilobothrus nobilitatus (assembly GCA_947095535.1). Classification (NCBI taxonomy): domain Eukaryota; kingdom Metazoa; phylum Arthropoda; class Insecta; order Diptera; family Dolichopodidae; genus Poecilobothrus; species Poecilobothrus nobilitatus. The sequence continues at coordinate 126,523,238 of OX352773.1, forward strand.
CAGAAAATAGTGGAACAGAGGCTATAAGCACAACATTAGATCAAATATATGAAGCACTTGATGCAGGAAAATTTGTAGGGGCTGTATTTGTAAATTTAACCAAAGCGTTCGACGTGGTAAATCATGAAAAACTTATAAACGTCATTGAGGATATAGGAATAAGAGCAGTTGCCAAAAATCTAGTAAAGGATTATTTAACAAATATAACACAATATACTAGAATTAACAGTATACTAAGAGGTAAACTTCTTATAAAAATTACCACAAGGCTCAATACACGGACCTCTTTTATATTTACTATAAGTACATCATGAACATCTCAAATTGTAACACCTCATTTAAATATAATATATATGCTGATGACACTAATATTCTAGCCAAATCAAACGCACTTAGTGAATTAGAAACTATATTAAATAACGACTTACAAGAATTGGTTGAGGCTTACAGTAATTGGTTGAGTCTTATTGAACTTATTATGAACATAAAAAAAAATAATTATATAATATTCAGTTTTAGACTAAAAAGCTGTGAAGAAATTAATATAAAAGTTAACAATATCCCTCTTATCAGAGCACAAAATATAAAATATTTGGGAGTCGCAATTAACGAAACCCTTAAATGGAACAATCACGTCAAAAAAATAAAAAACAGTATACTTACAATAATGGCAAAAAGAAGACCAGGTGGTAAAACTAAAAGGGTGCCTAAACTTATCTATAATAACTATATTTTATCAAAGATAAGATACAGCATTACAAGTTTGAGTCATTGTTCCAGTTTTCATCTAAAACAAATAGGTACAATAATGAACAAAGCTCTAATAATATTATTGAAGATTGATATGAAATGCAACACAAAAAAAGTATACAAGGACACAGAAGAATTGGATATTAATCAGTTGATCTATTTTGAAAAATGTAAATATATTCATAAAATAGTGAACAAACAATTAAAATCAAATTGGATGCTAAATACACGAAAAGAAATAAACAAGCAATAGATTTAAATTGAATGTGCATATAGTACATAAAATGTCCATGTACATAAAATTCTGAAATTTAGTGTAATAAAATTAAATAAAAAATTACTTAAATACATTAATGATTGCAAAAACATAGATAAGTTTAAATCTTCACTAAAGAAAGAGGCACATACTTCATAAATTAAAAAATTAATTGTTTTTATTTTTTATTACTTAATTAGATTTTGTTTATAGTTATACATTATATTTTATTTATTATTATATTTTATTTAATATGTAGATTTATTTTAATTAAAAAAAAAATTTTTATATGTAAAACCATGTATATACATATAAAAAATTTTTTTTTGTTTAGTTTTTCTTTTAAGTAAATTATTTTTAGTTATAAAATAATATATTTAATTTCTTATACACAATGTAATATTGTCTGAAATTAATTTGAAATTAAACAAATAAAAAAAAAAAAAATTAAACATAACTTTCTAATAAATCGTAATTTTGACATACATAATCATAATACTAGGAACCGGAGTAACTTTTTGTCTTTCTTTGTTCCGAACAGATAAGCAAACAAAAAATAATTGTGTATAAATAGTTTAAGGACTTATAATAATTTATCAGATGAGTTAAGAAATTAAACTTCCTACAGCTTGAAAATTAGAGATCTTGTTATAATTGAAAATGGAAATGTAGTAAATTAATTAATAACATAAAAAAAAATTAATAATTCCAGTATATTCTAGTAAAATGTAGCTTTAAGAATAAGTAATAATTTTATAATTAAAGAGGAAAATGAAATTATTGTTATCTAAGAAGAAAATGAAATTTATCAATTTTAAAATTGTTGTAATTAATGATATATTTTTTTTAAAACTTGTTAAACTATCTTTACAACCATACAGCCACTTAATGGCTAGGGTACAAAAATAAAATTATTATAATACAATAAAACAAAAATGTAAAAACCACTTAGTATGTAAATAAAAAAAAATATAATCAAGAAAAAAGTAAATAATATAATTTAATAAAGAAAAAAAAAATTTATTTAATTTAATTTAGTTTACATTTTATACTATTAAAATTAATACAAATAAAAATAACAAAATATTATTGTTTACATTTTTAATATATTTTTATTTAAACAAAAAAAAAAAATTTAATGAATTATATTATTTTAAATAAGAATATTTGTTTGTATTTTAAAATAAGTAGGTACACAAAATTTAATAATATTAATCAAAAATAAAATGTTTATATACAATATTGAACAGAATCTTATTTAGAGTTCGTTTGTTCTTTTGTTCAATTTTAACTAAATTTGAAGAAAAAAAATGTTCATCTAATTTAGAAGAAACACTAAAGATAATAAGGATAGCATTCTGGTTTAGAAAGTTTAATGGTGATCTGAATATTTTCTTTGTTATAATTTTTTCATTTGAGAGGTCCAGTCGTGGCCGAACATTTTCTTTGATAGAATTTTTTATTTCGGAAGTTTGAGAGTGGTTTGAACTTTTTACCGAGAAAGTATGTTTAAGGTAGGTATTGTTTTCATACTTAAAATGTGTACGTAGAAGGCTGTAATTTTTTTTTAGTGTGATGCCTGTTTGTGTGTGTGTGTGAGTGCGTGTGGGTATGTCTGTATGCCTGTGTACGTGTACAGTCGAATTTTTTGAAATTTCATATTTTAGGTTTTGACATAAATATCTCAGATTGATAGGCTTTTGGAGCAAATGGGAAAACAGAAAGAGGTTGTTTACTAGTGTAATTTTTAAGTTTTTTACAAATATTTCGTAACAAGAAAATATTAAGAGAAAAATTATTAAGAAATAGTTGTTCCACAAGTAAAGAGGAACAACTTTGCCATAGAACATTTTTTGATTAGACTAATGTTAAGGTTTTTTTTAATTTTTCTTCAAGTTTAAATTTCATACATATTATAATATACCATATGAATTTATATGAAATGAGGAAGAATACAGTTGCCTTTGTCCACTCTTAGATACCCGTACGAACCGTTAGTATGTTCACAGCCTGTCACTCTGCTTACAATATTATTTTTTTAATATTTTAGTATTTTAAAATAATTTGGGTGAATTTTATAATTTCTAGAACTATGGATTGTACATATATTCAAACTATATGTTTATATGTACATTCTTCAAAAGCAGATTTTAACCTTCTACATAACGATTATCAATCCAAAACTTTTTCAAATATTCTATAGTACCATTTAATACTAAGCGGTAAATGTATATTAAATTTACTAAGTACAAAATAGTAAATATAATTTTAAATATTATATTATATTAATGCGTACATAGTATATTTATATTGTTATAAGTATATCACCATACATTGCAATATTTCTTTAAAAATATTTCCATTCATAGAATAATTTCTTATATGTATAATAAAATACATACATGTATGTATGTAAATACGGCGCTATATAATATACATCTATACTCTTATCATTCATTATCATAAGTATATATGTATAAGTTTTAAAGTCTGTGAAATTAATATAAAAGCTGGAGGAAAAATTTAAAAATATAAGTTTATAGTTATGCGTTTGTTGCCTTCAGCTTTTATTTTAATTTCACAGACTTTAAAACTTATATATACTTATATTTATATATATATTTGACATATTGAAATAAACCTTTTCAAAAAAATCTCGATTGTAACAATATAATTTAGAAAATTACAGAAAAATTTGCTATTAAAAATTTATTTTTTACTTTTTAGTTCAAAAAAGCTGTTTTTTTAAAAATTTTTTTTATTTATTTTATTTTATTCTCTTTAGTAACGACAAATATAAATTGATATTTTTTTTTTTCCTTGTTTAATTTTGAATTTTTACAGTTGCCCTTACAGTCTATAATTATATTATTACCTGTTATAATATAGAATATATTGAATTTTTATACCCGTATGAACTATGTTCAAGGGTATAATAAATTTGCCATTACGTTTGTGACACCTTAAAGGAGTCGAGCTAGATATAGTGTCAAAGGTATGGATCGGCTCAGAATCGAATTCTGAGTCGATTAAGCCATGTACGTCCGTCCGTCCGTCCGTCCGCACGATAACTCAAAAAATAAAGGAGCTAGGGGCTGAAATTTTTTTTACCTCACTTTTGCAAAATTGTTAGTTTTGCTATTTAAATCCAACATTTTCGGTCGGCGGGTTCGAGTAGCTGCCATACAACTTCTATCTTTATATAGAAATAACTCAGTATCTATTCAAGGTAGGTTTCTGAAATTTTGCAAATGATGATCAAGTTTTATGGCAACAACTTCTGTAAAATTTGGTTGTGCTGGTGCAGCGGGTTCGGGTAGCTGCCATACAACTTCTCCGTTTAAATGAGAATAACTCAGTGTTTATTGAAGCTAGGAATCTGAAATTTAGTAAAGAGGTGTCGAGTTACATGCCAACAACTTTTGTAAAATTTGGTTGGTCTAGAGCAGCCGGTTCAGACTTCTTGCACCTCTTGGAACCTAATGAAGCTAGGCGTCTGAAATTTTGCAAATGATGATCAAGTTTTATGGCAACAACTTTTGTAAAATTTGGTTGTGGTGGTGCGGCGGGTTCGGGTAGCTGCCATACAACTTATCCGGTTAAATGAGAATAACTCAGTGTTTATTGAAGCTAGGAATCTGAAATTTAGTAAAGAAGTGTCGAGTTATATGCCAACAACTTTTGTAAAATTTGTTTGGCCTAGAACAGCCGGTTCAGGCTTCTTGCACCTCTTGGAAGTTAATAAAGCTAGGCGTCTGAAATCTTGCAAATGATGATCAAGTTTTATGGCAACAACTTCTACAAAATTTGGTTGTGCTGGTGCGACGGGTTCGGGTAGCTGCCATACAAAATCTCTTTTTAAATGAAAAGAACTCAGTGTCCGTCCGCACGATAACTCAAAAACTAGAGGAGCTAGGAGGCTGAAAATTTTTTTACGTCACTTTTGTAAAATTGTTAGTTTTGCTATTTAACCCCAGCATTTTCTGTCCCCGGGTTCGGGTAGCTGCCATACAACGTCTTTCTTTAAATAGAAATAACCCAGTGTCTGTTCAATCTAGGTATCTGAAATTTTGCGAATGATGATCAAGTTTTATGGCAACAACTTCTGCAAAATTTGGTTGTGGTGGTGTGACGGGTTCGGGTAGCTGCCATACAAAATCTCTTTTTAAATGAAAGAACTCAGTGTCCGTCCGCACTATAACTCAAAAAATAGAGGAGCTAGGAGGCTGAAAATTTTTTTACGTTACTTTTGTAAAATTGTTAGTTTTGCTATTTAACTTCAGCATTTTCGGCCGCCGGGTTCGAGTAGCTGCCATACAACGTCTTTCTTTAAATGGAAATAACCCAGTGTCTGTTCAATCTAGGTATCTGAAATTTTGCGAATGATGATCAAGTTTTATGGCAACAACTTCTGCAAAATTTGGTTGTGGTGGTGTGACGGGTTCAGGTAGCTGCCATACAAAATCTCTTTTTAAATGAAAGAACTCAGTGTCCGTCCGCACTATAACTCAAAAAATAGAGGAGCTAGGAGGCTGAAAATTTTTTTACGTTACTTTTGTAAAATTGTTAGTTTTGCTATTTAACTCCAGCATTTTCGGCCGCCGGGTTCGAGTAGCTGCCATACAACGTCTTTCTTTAAATGGAAATAACCCAGTGTCTATTCAATCTAGGTATCTGAAATTTTGCAAATGATGATCGAGTTTTATGGCAACAACTTCTGTAAAATTTTGTTGTGATGATATGACAGGTTCGGATAGTTGCCATACAACTTCTCTTTTTAAATGAAAATAACTCAGTGTCTATTGAAGCTAGCTATCTGAAATTTAGTCAAAAAGTGTCGAGTTGCATGCCAAAAACTTTTGTAAAATTTGAATGGTCTAAAGCAGCCGGTTCAGGCTTTTTGCATTTCTTGGAACTTAATGAAGCTAGGCGCAATAGATTCGGGTAGCTATCATACAACTCCACAATTTACATAAATATATCTCTGTAGTTCGGTACTAAAACTCTGAATGTTTTTAAAAGATGATCAAGTTTTATAGAAACAGGATATATTACGTTCATACGGGTATCCCAGAGTTGACACAGTCTACTCTACTGCACTCTTCCTCGTTTTATTATTAATTTATTGTGGCAAAATTTTTAAAAAATTAAGAAAACGTTTCATAGCTATAATTTCAAAATTTAAATAAAATTGCAATTTTATAATGTTCTTTATTTCCACTTAAAAATGCGACACTTTGAAAACTTTGTTTTATATACTGCCTTGTTTTTTCTTTCTTTTATAGCATGACATTTTAATATTTCTTTTTTTCTATCTGTTATGTGTGTAAATATCAGATGTGCACATATATATAAGAAATAGCCTTTAAAAATATTTAAAAACAATCAAAGTAACATTTTTTGTTCTCTTTTCTTTCTATTCGTTTTTATTTTTCTTCCAGTATTACATTTTACTGTTTTTTTTCTGTTATTTAGGTACGCTAAGAACTTATTTTTTTTTTTAATATTAAATTTATGCATACAGTCTATTTCAAAAATAGAAATTATTAGCTATAGCACATTCTGAATTTTTTTTTTGTTCGTTTATGTTAACCATCCATTCATATGCATACATAAAATGTTTTTTTGTTCGTTTATGTTTACCGTCCATTCATATAAATATAACTGTTTCCTACATTATTAAATCAACTAAATAATAATAGTTGGGAATTTGGGAATTTGGTGTGACTGTGTTAGCAGATTTTTAATAGAACAGCACACATAAAAATATGCATACCATTTTTGTACATGTTTGTACCTACATATGTAGTAAAAAAATTTGGTTTTAAAAGTATGTAATTGAGAATATATTAAATTGCTTACTTCTAAATGCTAATGGTTTTGAATTAAAAAAAAATTATTTTGCTTTTTCTAGACGATGTAGATATATATGTATGTATGTACATAACATATATTTTATGATTAATTCATAATTATTGTTATTGAACAATATTGTTGTTATTTACTATTTTTAAAAAAGACTGGATTTCTTATTTTTAATATATTCTTTTTGTTGTTTACTGTTTTTACATAATTGGAAATATATTCTTAGTTTTTATACTTCAGAAAAAGGCATTAGTGGTGCAGATCATCATTCCCTAATAGATCTTAATTTAAAGGCAGCTCGCAATTTATATATCAATGTTAGGGCCATAATATGCGATTATAATATGTTAAGAGTTTCGAAAGAAAAGCCCTATTTTAATTATAATTAAGAAAGGAAAAACACATATCTATATAAATATTATAAATAAACACATTGCTTTTATAAATAAAAATGTATACTAAAAATCAATTGATTTGATGAAAAAAAACTTAAATTTAACACTTGCTTACTAAATTTTAAGTAAATGCGTATTAAATTTTACAATGTGTTCTCAAGTGCGGCACATTAATTTGTTTACACATTCATATCTTTCAAATTCATCGCTTCCAAACCAAAAATATTTTCGAAGCACATATTATTACATATTTTGAAGTATGTACCTATGTATATGTACGCATACAATGCAATGGGCTACATAAAAAACAATAGTCTTTTATAGAAAAAAAAAACATTTATGTATTACGTATTGGTATTGGTATTGGTGAGTTTAGTAAATTTAGATAAAATGTTTTATTTTGGTTCTGTAATAATTCTGTTAAAAATTCTGTTATATCTTTGTATGAAAATTTAATTTTGAAATTAAGCTAATTTCTCTAATGTTTTTCGATATTATTATTTTAAAATCATGTATCGTCATCGGGATCTGATCAAATGAAGAAAATTTCAAGTCTCTACCTCAACGGGAAGTGCGTTTAAAATGGCTTCTAAGATTCCATCCTTACAAGTTAATAAAAAGCTGTTAAAAAAGTTGTTAATAGAAATAAGAGTATAATGTTGAAGCTTTAACTTTTGTGTATTATTTCAAAAAAATTTTAACAGGTGTTCAAGTTACAGGTGTTTAAAAATAGGAAATTTTAAGTTTTTGACCCCTTACAGCTCCTAAACGGTGGGTGATAAAAAAAAATTTTTCTGCAATGACTCATATATATTTTTAAAGATCTAACTTCAGTCAAAATTTCACCGTTAAACCGTTTAGAAGATAGAAGAGTTAAAGGATTTTGCAAAATTTGAGTTTCGCATAACGGTAAATTAAGACAACGTATGCCACAACTATATATTTATTGTATATATACTTTTAAAGCTAATAAAAGCAGTAATCGTTTAGTGTGTTCAAAATGAAGATATACCTTATACAACTTGTGCCATACCAATTTAAATAGAGAGCTTTTTTGAACATTTGGGGAGCTGCAGCTCCGTAACGGGTGGGTACTACAAAAAAAGTTATTAATTAATTAAAAGTTATTATTAATATTTTTATAAGATCTATCAGCTCTTAAAACTTCATAGCTCTATTTCAAAAAAAATTTGGCGATTACAAGGTAGTTGTTCGAGAGCTACCCGAAGTTTTGATCGGACCTCAACAAAAAAAATAGGGAACCTACAAATTTCTCCTAGAATATTTTGTGTAAATTTCTAGATTCTAGCTTTCTTAGTTTTTGAGTTAGTGTGCTGACAGATGGACGGACCGACATGGCTCAATCGACATAGAATTTTTTTCTGATCCGATCCATACCTTTGAAGGTATATCTAGCTCGCTTATTTCGAGGTGTTACAAACGGAGGAGTAATTTTATTATACCCGATCCTATCGTACGGGTATAAAAATTTTGTTTGTTTTTTTTTTTATATCTTTAAAAATTTATATATATATGCATATTATTATTGTTGATGACGTAAAATTTAAACGGGTAAAATTTTGTTAGCAGATTCAATAGTAATGTTATGTTTATTTTATATTTGTTCAGTTTTTATTATGTTTTACTAATATTTTTAATTAAAAAAAAAAATGTAGATAATGTATGGATGTATGTATTACATATTGTTACGATTAATTCATTGCTTATTATTTTTATTGAATAAAAAAAAAGTTGTTGTATTATTAGAAGTTATTTTACTTAAGTATAAATTATTATGTAAAATATTTATGAATTTTGGAATTGGACTTTTCGTATAATGGCGATCGGCCCTGTGGTGCAGACAGCTGATTTTTTTCTAGACAACATTTTTGTTTTGGTACTTTTGTTTGCTACTTGAATCGTAATTTAAACATTTTTTGGATATCATTTTCGGCTTTGGGTTTCAATTGTGATTTAAAAAAAAAAATTTTTTACAATGGATTTCGAAAATTTAAATGTGGATGCGTTAAAAGGGAATTTAAGGCTATTAGGATTAAGTACGAAAGGCATGAAGATAGAACTGAGGGATAAACTTCTCACAAATCTCAATCTTGCGATTGGTAATAACAGAAATACTGTTGAGCGAAACGAGGAAAAAGATGATGGCGTTGATGCCGAAGAAGAAGATAACGACGAAAATGACGATAGAACTGAAGAAGATAACGATGAATATGAAAGGGAAGCTATATTTAGGCCGTTCTAGTTCTACGAGACATTCAAGATAGTATGTCATCATTCTCTGGTAGTGATTTACTTGACATCAATCAGTGAATTACGGAGTTTGGAGAAAGTGTGTCAACTATCGGTTGGAATAGGCTACAAAAGCAGGTCTTAAAAGTAAAGGGCGCAGCAAAATTGTTTGTACGAAGCCAATAAGAAATAGCAAATTGGTTCACATTCAAATCGGTACTGAAAGGTGAGTTCGTTACTCAGCTTTTATCATGCTAAATTCATAAGTTACTTAGGGAACGACGTAAGAAAGAGAATAAAACGATGCGCGAGTACCTAAGCAAACTAATGGAAATTGGCCAAACTAATAAATCTAAAGTAGAAGAATTAAATGAAACAAATTTTTATAGCAAAAAATTAATAGTAAAAATATGTACATTTTTTTTTTTTTTTCATTTCTCTGCCACATAAATGTGGATAGAAATTACACAGCCTTTCCTGTTCAGGCGTGGCTGTACATGCCGTAAGGGGGAATAACTCTTACGACGTGTGTGGTATTCGAACCGACACTCCCTCGGTGTTTACAGCGTATTTTATACGCTCTTACCCACTAGACCACCGGGGGTCCTCGTAGATAGACATGTTGACACAATAGATGTAAAAAATAATAAAAACTGTAAACAAATACAAAACAAACATAACATATATATTGAATCTGTTAACCAAAATTTTGCAGTTTAAGTTTTGCGTCTTCAACAATATATTATCTTGTATAGGTATATATATGCATAGGTATATAATTTTTTAGAGATATAAAAAAAAAAAAATAATTTGTTCATATAATGCATATGGCTTCTTGATACCTATGTATGAAATTTGGACTTAGAAAAACAATCAAATAAAAGTTTGACTTTTTCTTAATAATTTTTCTCATAAAATAAAATATTCTGTTACAAATTATTCGTAAAAAACTTAAAAATGACACTAGTAAGCTAGCACTTTCGATTGTCTGATTTGCTCCGAAAGCTTATCAATCCGAGATATTTACGTGAAAACCTTAAATATTAAAATTTCAAATAATTCCGCTGGGTCGCTTGTGCCTGCACATACCCACACATACATACTCACACAAACACACACACAGGCAGACATCTAACTGTCTCACACAAACAGGTACTAAAAATTTGTTTACAGGCTTCTACGCACCGGAGTAGTGCATATTTACAAAAATCTCGGGTACAAATTTTTGGCGTGAAAACAATACCAACCTTATACAATAATATCTTTTGTCAGTCAAAAAAATAAATTTAATGAAATTTTATTATGTACCTAATGTTAAAAACTTTTAGCAAATTTCAGAATGATATAAAAATCAAAACATAATATATACTTCACTCTCTTTTAATTAAATAACAAAAAAGAAAAGAAACATAATGGTAAGATATTGTTTTTTTTAAAAATTATTATATTATTTCTTATATTTTAGTAAAATATAGGCTTTAGGCTTTTCTTGAAATTTTTGTTTTTTTTTAATGCATTTTTCTGCCACATAAATGTGGACTGCAAATTACACAGCCTTTTCTGTTCAGGCGTGGCTGTAAATGTCGCAAGGAGGAATAACTCTTACGACGTTTGTGGGATTCGAACCCACATTCCCTCGTCGGTGTTTACAGCTTATTTTATACGCTCTTACCCAGTAGACCACCGAGGCCCCGCTTGAAAATTTAATAGCTTAAGGAAAGGGTGAGAATAATATGTACCATAACATTGATGCATTAGTTAAAGGTAAAATTTATGAAGTGATGGAATTGAAATTTTTGGAAATAAAGTCAAAGAGTGGTTCTTTGTAAGGTGGAACCACAAAGAAAAAATCACATTTTTTATGCCAGATCGTTTCTGCAAAAACGTAACTAATAAATCTGAATTAGAAGAATTAAATGGATCAAATTTTTATATCATTTACACTTCAATAAAATCTTTTTCAAAACCAAACAAAACCTTTTCAAAACTAAACAAATCTTTTTCGAAACCAAGCAAATCTTTTTCAAAACCAAACAAATATTTTTCAAAACCAAAAAAATCTTTTTGAAAACCAAACAAATCTTTTTCAAAACCATATAAAACTCTTTAAAAATCAACAAAAACCTTTTCAATTTCAATAACAACTTTTTCAATTTCAATAACAACCATACAAAATGCAAAATAAAAAATGCAGCGAATGGAAATTAAAAAATTTTATTTTTTGAAAAATAAAGTTGAATTTATATAGTTGTTTGACCTGTTTTTGTTTACTTAAATTAGATACTATAGATAATAAATTTATATTATCTTATATTTTTTCAAAAACAAAATAATTATTAGTGGCGTTGCATTTTACAGGTTGAAGGTTTATAAATATAAATTTGATATTTTTCTTTAAAATATTTAAAAAATTTCAGCTCCCCAAAAAATTCTCTTAGATCCTGAAACGATACCCGGAGGTCCAAAAAAGGTCCCCAGAAGTCCAATAACGCAAACGGTCCATGAAGGACCGACAAAGAGTTCAAAAGAGTTCAGTCCGGCAGAGCCCCTAGTTCCCTTAACCAAGCTGCTTAGATTGTATGGGAAATATTTGCAAAAATATTATATATTATGTATCTATAAAATAAATTTAAGTTGCTTCTTTGAGTTTTTATACCCTACACCAAAGGTATAGGGTATATTAACTTTGGTATGGTGTTTGTAACCACCAAAAGGAAGCGAGTTAGATATGGACATGTATATATATTCTGAATCAGGATCACCTCCTGAGTCGATTTAATGATGTCCGTCCGTCCGTACGTTCGCACGATAACTCAAAAACTAATAAAGCTATCTTGATGAAATTTATATAGTAGGTTACTAATTACGAAAGGAAGGTTAAGTTCGAATCTGGACAAAATCGGTCCATGGATTCGGATTCTGGAAGCTTCCGAATGATTCCGGAGCAAACGAGATTATCTCCAAAACCAACAAAGATAGAACCTCTAAATTTTGTACAATGATGTTCCTTCCCGTTCCATTTATGTCTCTGAAATTTAAGAGGATTTGATCCATGGGTTTGGATTTTGGAAGCACGAGCACCAGAGCAAATGAGATTATCTCCAAAACCAACTAAGATATAACCTTTAAATTTGGCAGAGTGGTGTTCTTTCATGTTTTATTTAAGTCTCTGAAATTTGAGAGGATTTGGTTCATGGGTTGTTATCATGGAGGCTTCCGAACGAGCCCCAGAGCAAACGAATATATCTCCATAACCAACAAAGATAGAAAAAATTTTTATTTATTTTTAGTACAAGAGTGTGCTGTTAAGTTTCCTTTTCTATAAAATTGGAAACTGACATTTGAAAGAATTTGAACAATGGGTTCGTATTTTGGAAGCTTCCGAACGAGACCCAGAGCAAACGAGATTATCTACAAAACCAACAAAGATAGAACCTTTAAATTTTTTACAATGGTGTTCCTTCCCGTTTGATTTATGTTTCTGAAATTTGTGAGGATTTGGTCCATGGGTTCAAATCTTGGAAGCTTCCGTACGAGCCCCAGAGCAAACGAGTATATCTCCATTACCAACAAAGATAGAACTTTTGTTTATGTACAAAGGTGTTATGTTATGTTTCCTTTTCTGTAAAATTGGAAACTGACATTTGAAAGAATTTGAACCATGGGTTCATATTTTGGAAACTTCTGGACGAGCACAAGAGCAACGAGCATATATCCAAAACCAACAAAAGTAGAACCTTTAAATTTAGTACAATGGTGTTCTGACATGTTTTCTTTATGTTCCTGAGATGGATTCGATGAATTGGAGTGGCAATTCGGGTACCTGATACACACCTCCCAAGGACTAACAATCTTCGGAATTAATAAAGGTAGAAACTTTTTTTTACAAAGGTGTCAAGCATATCCCAAGAGGATGCTTCTTTTACGTTGCTGAAATTCGAGTTGAATAAGACAGAAAAGGGAAGAAGTTCAAGCAGCTGCCAAAAAAACTTATGGATTTTTAATTTAATTCGAATTATTCAGGTGTAGAGTATTAATAAGTCGGTTGCATCGACTTATTGTTACATTTACTTGTTTTATTTTAAACTAGCTAGGTAAACATATGTATGTAAATTATTTTGGTTATATAATTTTTAAATTGAAGCGAGACCGAGAAGTATGTATAATAAAAAGAACCTGAAAAAACATTACATTTATATGTATATATATATATATATATATTTATTGATCATAAAATATTTTTGAAAACCTAATATAAACATTTTAATATTTTTAATGAATGAAAAAATATGTTTAATTGGTTTTCAAAAACAAATTATTATTTATATGAGTATGTACGGTAAATTTTAATTATGTATGTATATATTTTGAATTACTTTTTAGGATCGCTTTTTTTACAGCGATTCATATTGAATTTGTTAGAAATTTTTTTTCTGTTTGTTGAAGATTCCACCTTCCGTGGAAAATAAAACTCAATATGTACAAAGGTTGAGCGCTTGATTACATTTTCTAGAATTTCGAACACTGGCGATTTTATTGAATTAGAAATCAAGATTATACACATATTATGTTACATTGAAAAATTATATTGAATTACTAATTAGGAGATAAGATTAAAGTAAATATATGTCGTTTAAGAAATAAATTCTGCAAATTCGAAGTAACTATTCAGGAAATTAACAATATAGATATAGCTATACTGAATGAAGTCTGGAAATACGACAATGAAAAGGAATACTAAAACTTACCAAATTATCAACTTACTTTCAATTGCCTAAACAAAAACAGAGGAGGAGGTACAGCTATATATATAAAAAATAATATAAATTTTAACATAATTATGCAAAATAAATTATACAACTTTACCATTATTGAGTTACTAAATACAACACCAAAAATCAAAATTGGCACGTTCTATAAAGCACCAAACGAAAACGACAACCCTTTTATCGAACACATGGAAAAACAAGTAGGCCAAATTGTCCCAATTAAAAATTTTTGCAGACGTTAATATTAACCTGTTTAAAAATACTAATACAAATATAAAGTACATAGAAAAAATAAAAAGGCCATTAACAAACTTGGTAAACAAAAGTCTTTTGATTAGTATATTTCCATTATTAGTATAATTGCTTGATGATATAATAACAGCGATTTACAAAAGTGGTTCGAAAACTGATTGTGGAAATTACAGACCAATATCATTACTTAATTCTATAAGTAAAATTTAAAAAAAATTATAAATATAAGAATAAGAACTTTATTTATAAATGAAACTATTAGATTTGATAACAATCAGTATGGTTTTATAGAAAATAGTGGAACAGAGGCAGCTATAAGCACAACATTAGATCAAATATATGAAGCACTTGATGCAGGAAAATTTGTAGGGGCTGTATTTGTAGATTTAACCAAAGCGTTTGATGTGGTAAATCATGAAAAACTTATAAACGTCATTGAGGATATAGGATTAAGAGGAGTTGCCAAAAATCTAGTAAAGGATTATTTAACAAATATAACACAATATACTAGAATTAACAGTATACTAAGGGGTAAACTTCCTATAAAAATTGGTGTACCACAATACTCAATTCTCGGACATCTTTTATATTTACTATACATCATGAACATCCCAAATTGTAACACCTCATTTAAATATAATATATATGCTGATGATACTAATATTGTAGTCAAAGCAAACGCACTAAGTGAATTAGAAACTGTATTAAATAACTTACCGTACTCCTAGCGTACAGTAGTTGGTTGAGGCTTACAGTAATTGGTTGAGTGTTATTGAACTTATTATGAACACAAAAAAAATAATTATATAATATTCAGATTTGGAATAAAAAGCTGTGAGGAAATTAACATAAAAGTGATATTGTTAACTTAGCAGAGCACAAAATATAAAATATTTGGGAGTCACAATTGACGAAACCCTTAAATGGGACAATCATGTCAAAAATATAAAAACAGTATACTCACAATAATAATAGTAATAAGAAGATCAGGTGGTACAACTAAAAGCGTGGCTACACTTATCTATAATAACTATATTTTATCAAAGATAAGATACAGCATTACAAGTTTGAGTCATTGTTCCAGTTTTCATCTAAAACAAATAGGTACAATAATGAATAAAGCTCTAAAAATATTATTTAAGATGGATATGAGATGCAGCACAAAAAAAGTATACAAGGACACAGAAGAATTGGATATTAATCAGTTGATCTATTTTGAAAAATGTAAATATATTCATAAAATAGTGAACAAACACTTAAACTCAAATTGGATGCTAAATACGCGAAAAGAAATACACAAGCAATAGATTTAAATTGAATGTGCATATAGCTAACGTCCATCAAACATAAAATTTTTAAAAATAGTGTAATAAAATTACATAAAAATTACTTAAATACATTAAAGATTGCAAAAACATAGATAAGTTTAAGTCTTCACTAAAGAAAGAGGTACATACGCAATTTCATAAATTAAAAAAATAATTGTTTTTATTTTGTATTACTTAATTAGCTTTTGTTTTTAGTATACATTATATATTTTATTTAATATGTAGATTTATTTTAATGTTAAAAAGAAATTGTTTATATGTAAAACCACATACATATAAAAAATTTTTTTTTGTTTTTTTTCTCTTTTGAGTAAATTATTTTTAGTTATAAAATAATTTATTTAATTTCTTATACACAATGTAATATTGTCTGAAATTAATTTTAAATAAAACAAATAAAAAAAAAAAAATTAAAAATAACTTTTTAATAAATCGTAATTTTGACATACATAATGATAATACTAAGAACCGGAGTAACTTTTTGTCTTTCTTTGTTGCGAACAGATAAGCAAAAAAAAAATAATTGTGTATATAATAGTTTAACGACTTATAATAGTTTAAGGGCTTGAAGTCATTGGCATTCATTTCAATAACGTTAAATTTGTTTTTAACAGTACGGATAAAATTTTACCAATTTCTTACATGATGTATTTGTGAAACTGTCCTTTTCTTTTTTTCTCGATTAAAGCATTATTTGAATCCGACTCCATATGAGTATGACCGGATTCCAGAAATTTATGATCAATAATCTTAATATTTTTACTACATTGCAGAAAAGTGTTGAACATATAACTCACAAAAGAGTTTTATTTTTCTCTGGGCATGAATCACTATAATAAATTACGTGATTTGCTTGACCTACTGATTCCAAATATTCCAGATGTTTCAACAGACATGAAGATATTTCATTTCCACCGCGTCTGGCAATTGCTTCATGCCACACGTAGCAGTAAGTATTATTGATTTGGGAATTATGAATAGTTAATTTGTAGGTCCACAAGGGCCACTTGTAAAATGACATTGAATTTCGAACAAATGGTGTCGGTAGTCATTGCCGTAAATCGAAAGTGAATGTTTGAATTGATTTATTTGTAGTACCTAACAATTTATAATGTTCTTTTTATTACATAGTCTAAGTTTGACTTTTTATGATGTTCATCCAAATCATTATTTAACAATTGCAATGAAGGAGAACTACATCGGCTCGCTAGATCAATTGTCGTTCTATAAGTATCACAGGTGTTGCAAGTGTCAAAACTAGGCTTTTTAAATTTAATTCCCATTGCTGTTAAAAAGTAAGAATTAAAAAAGATACACCTTTGCGGAATTTTAAAATTTGAAATCGTTTATTATGTACACATATAGGCACATATTTTTTTTTAAAAAGTTAAATGATTTCTATTTTTTTTACTTACTTTTAAAAATTTGACCATATTTGACAAGACTAATTTTTATTTCTGGATGCATTTCTAAAAAGAGTCTGTACATTTTTGATACCGATAATTCAGCATGAAAATACTTCAAATTTGTGTTTCTTCTAGAACAGTGACTTTCATATGAAGGGAACATGTTTATATGAGATTTTACAAGTTCAATTGAGCTTTCATCAATTTTTCTCATTCCAGTGCCACCTCTACAATCTTTTATTTGGACATTCGGATGTGATAACTTTTTATTTGCCACGCTTTTTAAAAAATTTTTGCTTTCCGCAAAGCATTGCTTACAACAACGTTGGCAAACTTCAATTCTATTAGTAGCATCAGTTTCTAAATAATATCGAATGTGATGTTGCCGGTTTCTTGGATTATCTTTGGAGTTTCGTCAATCAAAATTTATTTTTGACAGGTTTTCTATTATATATAGCTGCGGAGCATATTCACAGGAGAGTCACAGTTATTAATAATTTCATGTGTTTTAATTTTCAGGTTTGGATGATATATTTTGGACTTCATTCCAATTTAAGTCCAAGGAAATAAGAAAATAGTGAAATTAATTTATTTTGCAATTTGTTGTATTCGTGAATCGTGATCATTTAGCTCCAAAAAAATTCCTATTTTACCTTTAGTTATATGTATTCTTAATAAATCATCAAGTTTGTCATGACTTAAGCCTTTCTTTTCTATGAAAATTCTCTTGTTACCGAATATGGTTTCAAGTTCTTTGTATTTTAATTCTTTTCAAATTATATGCATTTTGAATCTATTCACGACAGTGTCTAAGATTGGTATATGATAATTAAAATTTTCTATAGCTGAATGTGCCGTATTTCCGTCTAAAGATTCTTCAGCTATATTTATTTCATTTAGGTTGTTCTTAAAAGTCAATCTTGAGATTTCGCTATCTAATAAAGATGTACTAGAATAATTATCATTGAAAACACTTATTTCATTGGTTTCCTGATTTATTCTGCTAAGAAAATCAGCCACTTTATTATCTTTTCCTTTCATAAATTCAATTTTAATGTCGTATTCACCTAACTGTATTAACCACCTTTATAGTCTCGGCTTAATGTCTTTTCCGGAATATTTGGTTTGTAACCATTTTATTGGATGATGGTCTGTTTGAAGTACAAATGGTTTTCCATATAAATGTGGTCTAAAATATTTAGTTCCTCAAAAAATAGCTAATAATTCTTTTTCTATTGTTGAATAGTTTTTTTCATGATTATTCAAAGTCCTAGACCCATAACAAATCGGATGATTATCTTGTGCAAGTATAGCACCAATTGCAAAATTGCTGGCAGCTGTGACTAACTTAAAACTTGTATGGAAATCAGAGTATTTTAAAATAGGATAATTTGTTATGATATTTTTTATTTTCTCGAACGCCACTATGTAGTTAGGGTCGTTGGGATTTACTTTAGAATTTTTTTTCAAATATTGAACCATTGGATATTCTATTTGCGCGTAATTTTTTATAAATTTTTGGTAGTATCCTGTAATACCTAAAAATTATTTGATTTGTTTTTGGTTATTTGGTAGCTTCAGCTCCTGTATTATTTTAATTTTATTTGCATTGTGCCTAACTCCTTCAGGGGTTAATGTATGACCCAAATATTCAGTTTCTTTATGTAGAAAATTGCGTTTGTGTACTTGAATTTTAAGAGATGCATTTTCTAGTTTTTCTAATATTAATTTTAAAGTTATTTAATGTTCACTTAGAGAAGTAATGAAGACCAGAATATCATCTAAGTAAACTACGTAAATTTTATTGATATAATTTCTGAGAACTGAGTTCATCAATCTTTGGAAAGTAGATGGAGCATTCTTGAGACCAAAAGACATTCTAACAAATTCATAGTGGCCAAACGGGGTAGAAAAAGCTGTTTTTCTTCTATCTTCTCTTTTTACTAGAATTTGGTGAAAACTTTTTCTAAGTCCAAAGTTGTAAAATATTGTGCGTTTCCCAATTTGTCTAATATATTATCTATATTAGGTATTGGAAATTTATCGCTTACTGTAACATCATTTAGTTTGCGATAGTCCACTACAATGCGCCACTTTTTCTTACCGGAATTATCTGTTTTTTTTTAGTACTATCTACAAGGGGCTGTTATATGGTGAGTTACTTTCCCTTATAATACCCTGGTTTAACATGTTTTGTATTTGTCGTTCAATTTCTTTTTCACGAACTTGTGGATATCTATAAATTTTCGAATAGATAGGACTACTTGTAGTGGTTATAATATCATGTTGTATTTCATGAGTAAAGGATAGATTTTCTCCTTCTTTAAAAAATAAATTTTCGTGTTGTTTTAATAAAGTTGATATTTTATTATTTTCTTGATTATTTAGATGATTTAAATTTTAGTCCTCTAGTTTACTAATTTCTAGGGTTATTATTTCGTTAATATCGAAAAAAAGTAGAAAATTTTCAAAGTATATTTTGTTATTATTTATTTCTAAAAATTTATTTTTCATATCAATTTTCAAACCAAAAGGAACCAAAAAGTTTTGTCCTATATTTTTTGCTGAAAAAGTTGTGATTTTTCCATGAAAGGGTTGCAAAAGTCTGAAATTCTTCTGGTATTGGTGTGATAATTTTTTTTGTTACTTTATTTAAACCATTAAGAGTTTTAAAGAAGAACGGATTGTCTAAGTTCTCTTCTTTAAAGTTTTTTAAAATATTAGATTTAATTATGCTTATATCATAACCGATGTCTATCAAGCATTTTAGTTTTTGATTATTAATTGTTAAAGTTTCGTCGGTAATTTGTTGTCCGAGGCTGTCTTGTAAAATTTACGTCATGTTCTTACTTTTTTCGTATATATAGTATAGTTATAGTATCTTGTTTGTCTTGTACTGTTAGAGTATCTCGAATGTCTGTGTGTGCTATATTAATATAGCTGTGTGCTATTATTACTATTGGGTTTCTAATATTGGGTATCAGTATTATAGTTATTGGATTGTTGCGAACCAGAATTATTATTAAAATTGCTACTATTATTGTTATCATTATTATACTTATAAATAAAATTATTATTATTTCTATTATTGTAATTATGATAACTATTCTTGTTGTTATACTAATTGTTATTATTTTTATTGTTATTTTGGTAGTATTTTTGATCAAATTTTTTATTTGTGTTATTTTTCTATGCCTGTGGTCAACAGCTCTTTCGTCATCTAACAATTTTAATTTAGAGAATCTATTATATATTTCTATTATTGTACTATTTGAAGGGATATGCTCTTTAACTAAATTATCTATTTTTTCCATTAAAATTCTTACTAAAAATTTATCATTATTTTCAGGACTATATATGAAAGGTTTGCTATTGCCCAATTCGTAAAGTTCGTTTAGTTCATAGTTTGACTTAAATGATTAAATAAATCTCTTAAATTACTTATTTTTATATTTTTGCACTCGTTGATCAACTCCACATAATCTTTTCTAGGGCAAAAATTTAATTTTAATTTTTGCTGTACTTTTTCCCATGTTAAATCAGAGCCTAATTTCTGTATACATCTTTTTCCATCTCCTTGTATTTTATCATTATACACTATATTCATGGCGTAATTTTTAAGGTTGATGTTTGTGTTACAAAGTTCAGCTGCCTTATTAACTGCCTTTATGAATTTGACAGAGTGTATTCATTTTTACCATTAAATGGTATTAACCTCTGGAAATTATTTAACACTTGTCCCGGTGTTAATTCAAACATATTAGGTTGATGTTGATATTGCTGTTCTGTTGTTGTGCTGCTTGTTACTGTAGTTCGATTTGTTGTTATTGTGCGAGTAGTTGTTGTTGTCGTCGTTCTTGCATAAGTTCTTCCAGTTGAGGCTCTTGACGAAGAACCATTTGAAGAAATTCTCCTAGTTTACCTTCCATTGTATTTATTTCCCGATTTTTATCGAACATTTTTTGTCTCTGACTTTCGTTCACGCACAGTTATATTTATTTATATATAGCATTTTCCGATTAAATGAATCTTTTTTCAATTAAATGAAACTATTTTTCAATTGAATGAAACCTTTTTCAAAATAAATGAAACATTTTTTAAAGTAAATGAAACCTTTTTCAAAATAAATGAAACTTAAAAAATTACAAATAAATTTTATTTAAAAAATTGAAATTAAATAATTCAGAAAATTCAAATTGAACTAAACAAAATTACAAATACAATTTATTTTTACGTGTTAAACTTTTTTTTTTTTTAAAAAGATTCAAAATTTAATCATCAGATTAAATTTTCCGCGACTGCGCCATTTACGTTTTTTCTTTAATTAAAACAATTTAATTCTTTTGGGGTGGTCTTAAGACTGATTTTTATTTTATATGTTGACTTATTTATATTAAAAATTTTAGAATTATTTAATGCTAAGATAAGCATTTCTTAATATAATAAAATAAATAAAAAAAAATTTTTTAAAAAAACAGTTTTGTTGAACTGAAAAGTAGAAAATAAATTTTTAATAACAAATTTTTCTGTAATTTTCTAAACTATATTGTTACAATCGAGATTTCTTTGAAAAAGTTTATTTCAATATGTCAAATATATATATAAGTTTTAAAGTCTGTGAAATTAAAATAAAAGCTGGAGGCATAACTATAAATTTTGCCTCTAGCTTTTATATTAATTTCACACACTTTAAAACATATATTTCAAGTTTCCAACTTTAACCGTTTAGAAGATAGAAGGGTTAAAGAATTTTGCAAAATTTGAGTTTCGCATAACGGTAAATTAAGACACCGTATGCTACAAATATATATTTATTGTGTATACACTTTTAAAGCCAATGAAAGTAGTAATCGTCTGGCGCTTTCAAAATGAAGATATACCTTATACAACTTGTGCTATAACAATTTAAATATAGAGCTTTTTTGAACCTTTGGGGAGCTGTAGCTCCGTAACGGGTGGGGCTACAAAAAAAAGTTATTAAAAATAAAATTAATATTTTTGTGAGATCTATCAGCATTTAAAATTTCATAGCTCTATTTCAATAAAAATGTGGGGATCTAAAAGTTAGGTGTTCGAGAGCTACCTTAAGGTTTGGTCCAAACTCAACCAAAAAAAATAGGGAACCTACAAATTACTCCAAGAATATTTTGTGTAAATTTCAAGATTCTAGCTCTCTTAGTTTTTGAGTTAGCGTGCTGACGGACGGACGGACGGACGGACATGGCTCAAAAGTCTTAGAATTTTTTTCTGATCCGATCCATACCTTTGAAGGTATATCTAGCTCGCTTATTTCGAGGTGTTACAAACGGAGGAGTAATTTTATTATACCCGATCCTATCGTACGGGTATAATTAAGAAAATGTTGCATAGCTATAAAATTCAAAATTTAAATAAAAATATTGCAATTTTATAACGTTCTTTATTTCCACTTAAAAATGCGACCCTTTGAAAACTTTGATTTATATACTGCCTTGTTTTTTCTTTCTTTTATAGCATGACATTTTAATATTTCTTTTTTTCTATCTGTTATGTGTGTAAATATCAGATGTGCACATATACATAAGAAATAGCCTTTAAAAATATTTAAAAACAATCAAAGTAACATTTTTTGTTCTCTTTTTTTTCTATTCGTTTTTATTTTTCTCCCAGTATTACATTTTACTTTTTTTTCTGTTATTTGGGTAGGCTAAGAACTTATTTTTTTTTTTAATATTAAATTTATGCATACAGTCTATTTAAAAAATAGAAATTATCAGCTATAGAATATTCTGAATTTTTTTTTTTTTCGTTTATGTTTATCCTCCATTCATATAAATATAATTGTTGGTATTAAAAAATAATGAATCTATAACTACAAACATATATACACACATATACTCATTCATATACATATTATAGTAGTATGGGTACTATATAATGATCTGAACTTCTGATTGTTATATTGTATTATATATTATGGCAAGATTTTTAAAAAATTAAGGAAACATTGGATAGCAAAATTAAAAATTTAAATAAAATTGTTATTGCAATTTTATAATGTTCTTTATTTCCACTTAAGAAATAGACTTTAAAAATATTTGAAAACAATCAAAGTAACATTTTTTGTTCTCTTTTTTTTCTATTCGTTTTTATTTTTCTTCCAGTATTGCATTTTCCTTTTTTTTGTTTTCAGTTATTTAGGTACGCTAAGTATTTTTTTTTTTTTTAAATGTTTAATTTATACATGCATTCTATTTAAAAATTGTAAATTATAACCTATAGAACATTCTGAATTTTTTTTTGTTCGTTTATATTTACCGTCCATTCATATGCATACATAAAATTTTTTTTTGTTCGTTTATGTTTACCGTCCATTCATATAAATATAACTGTTGCCTACATATTAAAAAATAATAAATCTATAACTACATACATAAATAGCCATATATTCATTCATATACATATGTATCTATATTATGAGCTGAACTTCTCAGTGTTGCATTATATCATAATGCGGCAAAATTTTTAAAAAATTTAGAAAACGTTGCATAGCTAAATTCAAAATTTAAATAAAAATATTGCAATTTTATAATGTTCTTTATTTCCACTTAAAATGCGACCCTTTAAAAACTTTGATTCATACACTGCCTTGTTTTTTCTTTCTTTTCATAACATAACATTTTAATATATTTTTTTTTTATCTGTTATGTACGGAAATATCAAACGTATGTTTCTTTCTTTTAAAATCATAACATTTTAATAGTTCTTTTTTTCTATCTGTTATGTGGGTAAATATCAGATCTGCACATATACATAAGAAATAGCCTTTCAAAATATTTAAAAACAATCAAAGTAACATTTTTTGCTCTCTTTTTTTTCTATTCGTTTTTATTTTTCTTCCAGTATTACATTTTACTTTTTTTTTCTGTTATTTAGGTACGCTAAGAACTTTTTTTTTTTTTTAATATTAAATTTATGCATACAGTCTATTTCAAAAATAGAAATTATTAGCTATAGAACATTCTGAATTTTTTTTTGTTCGTTTATGTTAACCGTCCATTCATATGCATACATAACATTTTTTTTTGTTCGTTTATGTTTACCGTCCATTCATATAAATATAACTGTTTTCTACATATTAAAAAATAATAAATCGATAAATCAACCAAATAATAATAGTTGGGAATTTGGGAATTTGGTGTGACTGTGTTAGCAGATTTTTAATAGTACAGCACACATAAAAATATGCATACCATTTTTGTACATGTTTGTACCTACATACATATGTAGTAAAAAAATTTGGTTTTAAAAGTATGTAATTGAGAATATAATAAATGCTAATGTTTTTGAATTAAAAAAAAATTATTTTGCTTTTTCTAGACGATGTAGATATATATGTATGTATGTACATAACATATATTTTATGATTATTTCATAATTATTGTTATTGAAAAGAAGAATATTGTTGTTATTTACTATTTTTAAAAAAGACTGGATTTCTTATTTTTAATATATTCTTTTTGTTGTTTAATGTTTTTACATAATTGGAAATATATTCTTAGTTTTTATACTTCAGAAAAAGGCATTAGTGGTGCAGATCATCATTCACTAATAGATCTTAATTTAAAGGCAGCTCCCAATTTAGATATCAATGTTAGGGCCATAATATGCGATTTTAATATGTTAAAAGTTTCGAAAGAAAAGCCCTATTTTAATTATAATTAAGAAAGGAAAAACACATATCTATATAAATATTATAAATAAAAATGTATACTAAAAATCAATTGATTTGATGAAAAAAAACTTAAATTTAACACTTGCTTACTAAATTTTAAGTAAATGCATATTAAACTTTACACTGTGTTCTCAAGTGCGGCACATTAATTTGTTTACACATTCATATCTTTCAAATTCATCGCTTTCAAACCAAAAATATTTTCGAAGCACATTTATTACATATTTTGAAGAAGTACCTATATATATGTACGCATACAATGCAATGGGCTACATAAAAAACAATAGTCTTTTATAGAAAAAAAAAACATTTATGTATTACGTATAGGTATTGGTATTGGTGAGTTTAGTAAATTTAGATAAAATGTTTTATTTTGGTTCTGTAATAATTCTGTTAAAAATTCTGTTATATCTTTGTATGAAAATTTAATTTTGAAATTAAGCTAATTTCTCTAATGTTTTTCGATATTATTATTTTAAAATCATGTATTGTCATCGGGATCTGATCTAATGAAGAAAATTCCAAGTCTCTACCTCAACTGGAAGTGTGTTTAAAATGGCTTCTAGGATTCCATCCTTTACCCAACCAAGTTAATAAAAAGCTGTTAAAAACAATAATATTATTACTTATTACTAATTACGAAATGTTTAGCAAAATATATCAATACATTTATTTAAAATTTATTAATGAAAAATTAATTAATAGAAATGCTAAATTGCATTTATGTTATTCTTTGACTAAAATACTTTATTTTTAAAAGGTGAATGAGCTAATAATTAATATTCAGATTAACATTATTATAATGTTAACATTACATAATATTAACATTTACATTATGTTCATATATGTAACTTGTAAGCTCCTAGATTTCCGTTAATATAATTGAGTATTTGTTTCGTTTTTGTAAAGTTTAGATGTCGGTGTATTGTGTAAAGTTTAGATTTAGTGTATTTGACCTTAAGAGTCCGAGATTAAGTTTCCGCATTTTTGTACCAACAGTTTTTATAAGAGTGCCGTTTGCAGCTGCAAGTGAAATGCCAAAATTACATCTCCTAGATTGTGTTTTACATGGTCAAACTGACAAATCAGTGCCAGTTTCGATAAGGAAAGTGATATTGATTTTGTAAAATCGTCATGAATGAAAAAGCTGCTTTAAATATGGTGGCATCGTTAGTCGGGATACTCGGTGTTCCAACTAGTTTGGGTGGTTGTTGTCAATTTGTTTTGTGGACTGAGATTTTGTTGCCTTATCACCAAACTTCGTGTGATACCAACGTAAACCCGGTGTGGTAACTGAGGGCGAACGTGAACGGAATCTTCTCGAATTTTTATTAAAACTAGCTCGATGGCAGGAACGACTACGATGACGAGGTTTGAAATTAGTTTGTTTGCTAAAATCTAGTTTTCTATCATTGCCTCGATGTTCGCTAAACGCGAATTAAATTCGATCGTGTCGACGCTTTGAGTTGTATAGCCTTTAATATCCGTGCCAGACGCGGTAATTGCGAATAAATTTGCATTTTGTGGAGTCTCATGAATCTTATGAGCTACGTCAGCAAGTTCGTTAATTAGTTTGTCGTCGACCGCAGTAAACGCGACATAAATCACTTGCGGTAATGCTATAATTTTTAATTATAGGCTCGCCAAACGACTGTCCTTCCCTTTTTTTAATGGACCTCAGTAGTTCCGAAGGACTTCTGTCCGCAATGTCGGCTTTTCTTATTAAAGTAAAGAAAAAAACGGCAACACGGATTTGAAGTAAAGTTTTAATTTTTTAGCTCTGATAATATTTTTATTTTAAAAATATATAATAACTATAAAAGTGGAAAAAAAAGCAATAACAGATAAATTGGATAGTTATAAAAACTAAAAAAAAAAATTTTTTATATTTCTTTCTATACTTTACAAACAAGTTATAAATTAATTATTACAAAAGTGACTATAAAAATTATTATAACCTAAAAAAGTGATCGAAGAGGGAAAAGAAAGCATATAAAAAATAAAAAAAGAGGAAGGAATGAAAAAAAAAAATAATCAAACAAAAGTTCGATTTATTATTATTATATATTTTAAACCTATAAATACAATTTGAACCATGGCAAAAGTGTGTCCGGTATGCATTATCTCTGCAGTTACTAGAGGCGAAATTGCGGACGAGCTGTGTCAAGCTGTTAAAAATGGTGGTGCTACATGGAAGTGTCCAGAATGTCCCACCAATAACGAACCTGTTGAAGAAACGAAATACGAATCTGAGGCAGAAGATAAAAGTGATGAAGTTTTTGATCAACTTACTACATTCGAACCAAAAAATTGTTCGGTTGAAAATATGGGAACATTTTTAAAAAATTTAGGTTTGGTCATTTTGGATATAAAATTCACAAAATTTTCAAACTTCGCAAATCCAAGATATAATTAAACAAAATAAGGAAATTAAAAAAGAAAATGTTTTTATAAAAAAGCGTATTGCGGAAACAGAAAAAAATGTCAATGAATTACAACAAAAAGTGAATAAAATGGAGGCGATACTGGATGAAAAATATAAGGAAGAAAATAAAAATGATATTATTTTGGCTGGACTCCCGTCAGAAATTGATGTGGTTCTAAAAATTGCAAACAAAATATCTGCCAATATATCTGCAACTGATATTATAAACATAAACATAATAGACCAAAAAGCGAGAGAAGGTGGAAAATTAAAAGGAAAATTGTACGTGGTTAAGCTCAAATCGCAGGCAGAAAAAAATGAGCTACTTACGAAAAATCAAAAATATAAACATTTATTTACCACTGAAATCAGCATTAGAAACCAAGATAGCCAGGTCAACAATGAAATTTTCTTTCGTCAACATCTATCAAAGCTGCAAACAAATTTGTATTATGAAGCTAAAAAATTCAAGTTGTTAAATAATTTTCAATTTTTATGGGTTAAGGATAACCAAATTCTTTTACATAAGAATACAACAAGTAAAATACATAAAATTTCTTCCTTCAATAATATCTCATTTATTAAAAATACTTATAACATTAGTTAATTTAAATTTAATTCAACTTTGTTTTGTTTTATCATTAACAATCAATTACATTTTCACATATTATTATTTAATAATCAATTTTATAATATCACTTTACAAAATAACAGGTGTTTTTAAAACAACACCTTACAAAGCGCTATTATGGAAAAATATAATCAATGATAGGCTTTATAATAGTTTATATTTACATATAACATTGTTTGAACAAAAGGCCAAAATTATAAAAAAAATTTATAATCTTAGATTTACAATATTAAAAAACTGTAACACTATAATTACATATTACAATTACGTAATAATTTTTAAAACTACGTTATATATAATCTATAATCTTAGAATTATTATAATAAAAACCTACACTATAATTTCATATAGCTATTACATTATTCTAAAAATTACCTTTTACAATTTCACACACTACTTTTTCTTAGAATTAACAAAAACTTTTTTTTTTTTGTTTTATCAAACAGAATCTCAAAACGAAACTTTTTTTTTTTTTTTTAAATAATAACTTGACATATAAAATTAATCTTAAATCTATTACAAATATTATTTTTTTTGAATATATATTTTTATATATTCAAAAGGTACTACATATTTTTATCACATTAATTAAAAATATTTTGTTTTTGTTTTTTAAATGGACTTGGATGACAATTCTGACATTTATTAGATTATTTTGCAGGGGTGGATAGTAGTATGGTGAATATGGAGAGTGGTGAATATCAAACAAATTTCAATATATTATATCTAAACATACAAAGTTTGAGAAATAAACTATACAATTTACAAACATTCATAAAAACATATGAATGTAATATTATAGTATTAACCGAAATATGGATAAATGAACAGGACAATAAATTTTTTAATATAGAAGGGTACAAATCATATTTTTCAAATCGCGAAATGTCGTATGGAGGTGTTGCTATTTATGTAAATGAGAACATAACAAGTAATTTAAGTTTTAGTTTAGAGTTTGAAAAATCGAATTTCTTAGTAATAAATATTGACGAACAAAAAATTAACATAGTAGCAATATATCGATCGCACGAAACAAATATTAACTCTTTTCTTGAAAAAATGGATGACACATCAAGTAATTTCAAAAATTCAATGATCTTTGGAGACTTTAATATCAATTTACTAAATAAAAATAATCAAGAAGTTATGAATTATGTAAATGTATTAGTATCTAATGGTTTTATTATATATAATAAAGTTGCCAATGATTTTGCAACTAGAATAGGAAACACATCGAAAACAATCATTGACCACATTATTACTGATATTGTCAAATACAAATATGATTTTCATATTATAAACACATTTTTGTCAGATCATAAAATGTTTTTCATAAGTTCTAATTTTAAGCCCATAGAAGAATAAATTGAAAACAATATTACCGTCCTGAAGTATGAAAAATTAGCTGCAGACAATACTTGGAGTAAGTTAGCTTCAATCGAGAACTTCGACGATTTTGTATTTGAGATAAGTTCTTTAGTGAGTAAATATACCAGAATTGTTAGAAAGAAAAGGTCTAAAGAAAAAAATTAATGGATGATAGACGGAATTGGATACGCGATTAAAATTCGAGACTCTTTCTTCAAATATAAGAAAAAATATCCTAACGATGAGCATGTTAATAGATTATATAAATTATATAAAAACAAGTAAATGTAAAAGTAAGTCGATGCAACCGACACATAAATAATTCGAATTAAATTAAAAATCCATAAGTTTTTTTGAACTTGAACTCTGCTTGAACTTCTTCCCTTTTCTCTCTTATTTAACTCGAATTTCAGGATGGTAAAAGTGGCATCCTCTTGGGGTATGCTTGAAAACTTTTTAAAAAATTTTAAGTTTCTATCTTTATTAATTTCGAAGATTGTTAGTCCTTGTGAGGTGTGTGTCAGGTACCCGAATTGCCACTCCAATTCATTGAATCCATCTCAGGAACATAAAGAAAACATGTCAGAACACCATTGTACTAAATTTAAAGGTTCTACTTTTGTTGGTTTTGGAGATATGCTCGTTGCTCTTGTGGTCGTTCCGAAGTTTCCAAAATACGAACCCATGGTTCAAATTCTTTCAAATGTCAGTTTCCAATTTTACAGAAAAGAAAACATAGCAGAACACCTTTGTACTAAAAATAAAAGTTCTATCTTTGTTGGTTGTGGAGATATACTCGTTTGCTCTGGGGCTCGTCCGGAAGCTTCCAAGATCTGAACCCATGGACCAAATCCACATAAATTTCAGAAACATAAATCAAACATGAAGGAACACCATTCTGCCTAATTTAAAGGTTCTATCTTTGTTGCTTTTGGAGATAATATCATTTGCTCTGAGGCTCGTTCGGAAGCTTCCAAAATCTGAACCCAAGCACCAAATGCTCTCAAATTTCAGAGACCTAAATCAAACATGAAAGAACACCATTCTGCCAAATTTAAGGGTTATATCTTTGTTGTTTTTGGAGATAATCTCATTTGCTCTGGGGCTCGTTCGGAAGCTTCCCAAATCCAAACCCATGGACCATATCCTGTTAAATTTCAGAGACATAAATCAAACGGGAAGGAACATCATAGTAAAAAAATTTAAAGGTTCTATCTTTGTTGGTTTTGGAGATAATTTCGTTTGCTCTGGCGCTCGTTCGGAAGCTTTCGAAATATGAATCCATGGTTCAAATTCCTTCAAATATCAGTTTCCAATTTTATAGAGAAGGAAACATAACAGCACACTCTTGTACTAAAAATAAAGGTTCTATCTTTGTTGGTTGTGGAGATATACTCGTTTGCTCTGGGGCTCGTTCGGAATCTTCCAAGATAAGAACCCATGAACCAAATCCTCTCAAATTTCAGAGACTAAAATAAAACATGAAAGAACACCACTCTGCCAAATTTAAAGGTTATATCTTAGTTGGTTTTGGAGATAATCTCATTTGCTCTGGAGCTCGTTCGGAAGCTTCCAAAATCCGAACCCATGGACCGATTTTGTCCAGATTCGAATTTAGCCTTCCTTTCGTAATTAGTAACCGACTATATAAATTTCATCGAGATAGCTTTATTAGTTTTTGAGTTATCGTGCGAACGGACGGACATCGTTAAATCGACTCTGGAGATAATCCTGATTCAGAATATATATACATGTCCATATCTAACTCGCTTCCTTTTGGTGGTTACAAACACCACACCAAAGTAAATATACCCTATACTTTAGGTGTATGTTATAATAAAGTAAATCGGCTCATAACACATTAAAAAAAAATTTTTTATTCTGAACAAATTAAAAGAAACGCATGCAATAGTAAAAAATTATGGGATTTATATAAAAGGGTAATATTTAACAAAAAAAAGACAGCACGAACAATCATATTAAAAGGCTAGAAATTAATGGGAAAGTATTAACTAAAAAAGAAGAAATTGATAAATTAATGAACGAATTTTTTATCAATGTAACCAGGTTGACAATGATCCAATAGGCCACGAATACCTAAATAGTTTTAGACGAAACCCTAGCTCCTTATTTGATCTAACACCCACCAGTAGTGAAGAGATATCGAATGCAATTAGCAAGCTGAAAACTGCTGCAGCGACGGATTTCGATAATATTTCCATGAAATTCATTAAAAAATTCCAGGAGCGACTAATACCGCTTCTTACCAAATTTATAAATAGTTCTTTCCTTTCTAGTACTTTCCCAAACTCATTAAAAACTGCAATTGTTACTCCAATATTCAAAACAGGGAATGCCAAAGATAGGACAAACTACAGGCCCATATCGGTCCTCAGCGCTTTCCCTAAAATCTTTGAATTTATTATAAAAAGTCGATTAGATAACTTTCTTACAAATAATGAAATATTTCACGACGAACAGTATGATTTCGAAAAAAAATCGAATACTACTGCTGCCTGTCTTAGCTTAACCGACTTTGTATCAAAAAATATGGATGAAAAATTGATCGTTGGCTGTCTATTTCTAGATCTACAAAAGCAATTTGACTGTGTGGACTATGAAATACTACAGTTTAAACTTTCGATGTTATATTTCGACTGATCACAATTAAATTTTTTTGACTCATATTTAACTAATCGAGAGCAGAGAGTTAGAATAGGTGATAGTTTGAGTGAATCAAGATCCATTATAAAAGGAGTGCCACAAGGTTCAATTTTAGGGCCACTTTTATTTAAGATATATTTAGATGATATAGCTCGATTGAAACTGAAAGGGCTTATTCAATTGTATGCGGATGATGCAGTGCTAAAATATGCGGAACGCGATGAAGAATCCTTGAGAACTTCCATCATGCATGATCTTCCCATTATTGAAGAATGGCTAAAAAAACATCGCCTACTACTCAATGTGAAGAAAACTAAAATTTTATTATTCCAAAATAGACAATGACATACTCTAATTTTACTTACAACGGTAAGATTATTGAAGTTGTAAAACATTTTAATTATCATGGGTTGCTTCTAGATAGCCGGCTGAAATGGCCAGAGCACATAAATCACGTGATTAAAAAGATAACATCTACATTTTTGTCTTACGTCGCATGAGAAATATCTATAATATAAAATATATATAAATCGGTTCTAAAAATAATATATTCTTCATATATACTATCAAATATTATGCATCTTAACCCAATATGGAGTAACACATGTCAAGTTCCTTTAGGCAGACTTGATATAGTTCATAAAAAAGCCATAAAATCAATTCATAACTATCCTGTTAGAATTCCTACTAATATTCTATACTCTAGCCAATATTTAAGTCTGACAAACATTTGCAAATTAGAATTATATATAATAGCATTTAAAATAATTCATAATGAAATTAAGCATAATTTTATACTGAATAGGAGCTTTGAGATTCACAACACAAGAAATAAAAGTAATTTTTATTTAACACTTTTTCGAACAAACAGACAAAAAAATAACTGTCTCTACAATAGTTTAAAATTATATAACGAGCTGTCAAACGAAAATAAGGAAATAACTCACTTTTGTACCTTTAAAAGAAAAATTAAAGAAATTATATTAAATTATAAATAATTAAACAGATATTTTGGCTTTTGGTTCTGCAATTGGATTTTTTTTTTTTTTCTTTATTTCTTTTTTTTATGTTTTTAATTATAGTTATAGTTATAATGCTATATCAAAATGAAATTTTATCATAAAATTGTTGCAAAATATTTCTAACTGAATTTATAAGACCACACAGCTAAAAAGCTAAGGTCGTAGAAATTTTTATTTTTCAATAATTTTTACATTAAATTAATAAATCAATATATTCTTTTTTTTTCCTCTTAGAATAAGATTATACCATAAAACACCGATATTTAGTTTGAATTATTATTTTTTTTTTTTTTTTTTTGGTGTTTTTTGTTTTTAATATATAAATGTTACCACATTAATGTATTATTATGAAAAATAAATTAAATGATGAAAAAAAAAAAAAAAAAAGTTGCAACCATTTTGTTTCGGAAACATATTGGCGTTTAATTAATGCTTTTTTTACACTTTCATAACGATTACTATCTGGTGGGTTAGACAAAATGTCTACGATAGAATCACAAGATTAAGGAGGTAGTGCGGCAATAATTAAGTAATATTTGGTTATATCGTTTGTCATACGATACGCTGAAAATTGGGCTTCGGCTTGTATTAATCATGTCGTGGGTTCATTCGCCAGAATGGAGGTAACCGTTAGCGTACTGAATCAACTTGTTGTTCAGCATTTGGGGTTTCCTTCGACAGACTAGGTGGTATCTCCTCTTTTTTGTCAGTCATTATTAAAAAGAATATTCACTATTTACAAGATCAGCCCTTAGTAATTTATCCTTAGTAACCAAAACTAAAATAATTTAAATAAATATAATTTGAAATTTCCCAAAATCCGCTCATGATCAGCATTCGTTAAAAAAAAAATTTATGAATAAAAAGGTTTTAAAATTTTATTTGTTTAATATTAACTGAAAAGTGCTTAATATTATAAAAAAAATAAAAATATGTAAATAATTAAGAAGATGTAAAAAAATGTTATGTTGTGTTTGTAAAAAAAAAAAAAGTATTGCATTTAACGCTCTTATGTACTTATGTACCACCCTGTTAATAAAACAAGTAAATGTAACAGTAAGTCGATGCAACCGACTTATTAATACCCTACACCTGAATAATTCGAATTAAATTAAAAATCCATAAGCTTTTTTGGCAGCTGCTTGAACTTCTTCCCTTTTCTGTCTTATTTAACTCGAATTTCAGGAACGTAAAAGAGGCATCCTCTTGGGATATGCTTGAAACCTTTTTAAAAAATTAGTCCTTGGGAGGTGTGTGTCAGGTACCCGAATTGCCACTCCAATTCATCGAATCCATCTCAAGAACATAAAGAAAATATGCCAGAACACCATTGTACTAAATTTAAAGGTTGTACTTTTGTTGGTTTTGGAGATATGCTCGTTGCTTTTGTGCTCGTCCGGAAGTTTTCAAAATACGAACCCATGGTTCAAATTCTTTCAAATGTCAGTTTCCAATTTTACAGAAAAGGAAACATAACAGAACACCTTTGTACTAAAAATAAAAGTTCTATCTTTGTTCGTTGTGGAGATATACTCGTTTGCTCTGGGGATCGTCCGGAAGCTTCCACGATTTGAACCCATGAACCAAATCCTCTCAAATTTCAGAGACATAAATCAAAAGGGAAGCAACATCATTGTAAAAAAAAAGGTTCTATCTTATATTCTAAATAAAGGTTCTATCTTTGTTGGTTGTGGAGATATACTCGTTTGCTCTAAGGCTCGTTCGGAAGCTTCTAAGATCCGAACCCATGAACCAAATCCTCTCAAATTTCAGAGATTTAAATAAAACATGAAAGAACACCACTCTGCCAAATTTAAAGGTTATATTTTTATTGGTTTTGAAGATAATCTCATTTGCTCTGGTGCCCGTTCGGAAGCTTCCAAAATCCAAACCCATGGACTAAATCCTCTTAAATTTCAGAGACATATATCGAACGGGAAGGAGCATCATTGTACAAAATTTAAAGGTTCTATCTTTGTTGGTTTTGGAGATAATCTCGTTTGCTCCGGAATCATTCGTAAGCTTCCGGAATCCAAACCTATGGACCGATTTTGTCCAGATTGGAACTTAGCCTTCCTTTCGTAATTAGTAACCTACTATATAAATTTCATCAAGATAGCTTTATTAGTTTTTGAGTTATCATGCGAACGGACGGACGGACATCGTTAAATCGACTCAGGAGATGATCCTAATTCAGAATATATATACATGTCCATATCTAACTCGCTTCCTTTTGGTGGTTACAAACACCATACCAAAGTTAATATACCCTATACTTAAGGTGTAGGGTATAAAAATCTAACGTTCTTTTTAAATTCCTCGTAATTAGTATTATTATGCACGAAATTATCTTCATAATCAAACGGAATTAGAAAAGAAAGAAAATAAATTTGAATTATGTATATAATATTGGTAATATCATATGCTATATACTGTAATGTATGCTTTTGCAATATAAAAAAATGTATGTAAAATAAATTGTAATTCTTTTATAATAAAATAAATTTAAAAAAAAACACGTGCATAAAAAAATTATTGTAATTCTAAAATTTAATGATTGTTATAATATTAATTCCATAATATATAATTTTAATTCAATATAATCATGTGTGATTTTTATATTTTGAATTTTTTTTTTTAAATAAAAAATCAAATCCGTGGTTATCTGCACTTAGTATAATTGTCTTTAGTTCAGTATCACGTCGGGATCATCAATGTAGCAATGGCTACCTTTACTGAATTAAAATACCGAACTTTTTGTATTTTATTTGTTTAAATTTATTTATTTAATTATTCGTTTTATTAACTATTACACTAATTTATTTTAATTATTATAAGTTCGTTTAATTTTTATTAAATTAAAATGTTTGTTAAATTACAATTATTTTATTAAATTACAACTAATCTTTTTAATGATTAATAATTTTATTAAGTTTAGCGCTAATTCGGTTACTATATTTTTGCAGACCGTTGCACTAAAATAAGAATATTCAACGCATGTGTGAAAGCTGTGCTATTATACGGCAGCGAAATCCGGCTGGTAACACGGAACAACATACAAAAGCTACTGGTTTTTACCAACAAATGCCTAAGAACAATATTCCGAATATTCTGACAAAGAAGAATACTGAACCAGGAATTATGGGTACTATGGAGCCAAGAGCCGATTAAAACGCAAATATGTAGAAAAAATGTGGATGGATCGGCTACATCCTCAGACGCCCAACAACATCAGTGATACGTCAAGCATTGTACTGGAAACCTCAACGCCTAAAAAACGTGGGAGGACTTAAAGCAACTTGTAGGAGAAGCGTTTAAATTGAAGTAAAAAAGAGTAAGTTTTGGACTGAAATTAAAATGCTAGCCCAAGATAGGGAAATTTGGAGAGAATTTGTGGAAGCCCTATGTTTCCGAAGGGAATAAAACAGGAGAAAAAAATCAAAGTAGAGAGATAAAAGAAATGTTAGACCACGGTATTATAGCACCTACTGAATCTCCATATATTTCACCCATTTGGGTGGTTCCAAAAAATTAGATAATTCTGGTAACTTAAAATGGAGAATGGTAGTGGACTATAGAAAACTTAATGAAATTCCAATTAAAGATAAATTCCCCATACCAAAGATTAAATCTCTATTCGATAAACTTGGTAGAGCACAATATTTTAGTACATTGCACTTAGCAAAAGGGTTTCATTAAATATTAGTTGATGTAAAAGACAGAGCTAAACATCTTACTCCAATTCACAGGGATATTACGGATTTATTCGTATTCTTTTGACCTGAAAAACGACCCAGCTACCTTCCACCGTACGATCAATTATGTGCTAGGAGACTTAATTAATAAAGCTAACATTTGTACTAGGAGACTTAATTAATATAATTTTTCTGGACGACATATTTATATTCTCTACATCGTTACAAGAAGATCTTCAAGCTATAAAACTATTTAGTTTCCAAAAAGTTAGAGAATTTACCTTAAAAATGCAAATAGATTATTGTAATATTTACGACACATATTAACATCTGAAGGAATTAAAGATAATGAAAAAAAATTGATACTATTAAAGAATTTTTTTTTCTACATGCTAACTAAACACTAGGAACTGGTTTCTTTATACATAATATGTAGATTTCGTTAAATGGGAGGGAAATTGGATATTAAAAAGGAGTCAAGAGGTAGATTAGAAATGTACCTATACAGGTTAGTTTTTACCAAAATTTTAATAAAAAAAATTACGCTTACAACTGAAGTTTCAAATTCTGCTATAGGAAATGTCCTCTCCCAAGAAGGACATTCTTTATTTTTTGCTAGTCGAACCCTTAATGAACATGAGGTGAGGTACTCAGCAATTGAAAAGGAGCTTCTAGCCATAGTATGGGCATCGAAATTTTTGTTACTACTTATATGGTGTAAAATGCACAATGAACACCGATCATCAAATAATAATATGGTTAATCTCTTCACAAGAACCGAATTCTAAGCTTCAATGCTGTAAGATAAGGCTGGATGAATTAAACATTGAATATGTCAAAGGAAAACAAAATAAATTGGCTGATTTCTTGAGCCTAACAGAAATAAACGTTGTAGAAAGGAACGATTCTGAGGTAGCTACCATTCACAGTGGTATTGAAAGTTTTAAATGACCAAAATATACCATTTGTGGAAGTAGTAGTAAATAAATATTATGATCAAATATAGCTTGTTAAAAATAAAGAAAGAGAAATAAATGTAGAAAAGATAGACAGATTTAAATCGAAAAACTTGAAACTTTAAAATCAAATCTATCTTAATAATTTATTATGTCGAGTTATAAAAAAGGGTTTAAAAAGATTAGACGACAAATGCAATATCTTACAACAAAAACTGATCGAATTATTTAGTAACGAAAGATAATTAAACTATACATATGTACAATAAAAGGAAAAAAATTGACTAATGAGAATGAAGCCGTTGCATTCTTTCAAAAATATATTCCAAGAAAATAACATGGGAATTGTAGAAAATTACAATGAAATAAGGCATAAAATAAAATTACAATTTATATAATAATATATAAATAAGTGTGAAACTTGCAATTTAGCCACATATGATCGAAATCTTTTACAATATAAATTTGAAATGAGTGAGACACATAACGAACCGAATGAAATAATTCACGGTAATATATCTTATTATCATAATTTTATTTTTGACAATAATTGATAAATTTTAGTTAAAGATATTTTATACAACATTTACCCGATAGAAATTCATTAATAGTCTAAATATCCATGACTTTTTTTAGAAATGAAAACAATAACGCTGATATTGAGAAAGTTCTTGGAACTTTAATTAAACACTTAAGAATTTTCGAAATCGAAAAGCCTAGATTAGGTTCAACTAAAAAAGCATTTGTCGCTGCTGAAAAATTTAATAATACGATTCATTCTACAACAAAACCCAATCCAATAGATACTTTGCATGGTAAAATAAATAACTTACAAAAAATTAGAGACATAATTAATAAAACAAAAGTTAAAAATATAAATATGTTGAACAAAAATAAATCTGAACGCATGGACCGATTTTGTCCAGATTCGAACTTAGCCTTCCTTTCATAATTAGTAACCTACTATATAAATTTCATCAAGATAGCTTTATTAGTTTTTCGGTTATCGTGCGAACGGACGGACGGACGGACATCGTTAAATCGACTCAGAAGGTGATCCTGATTCAGAATATATATACATGTCTATATCTAACTCGCTTCCTTTTGGTGATTACAAACACCAAACCAAAGTTAATATACCCTACACTTTAGGTGGAGAGTATAATAAAGCTGTAAAAATAAGTACAAACGAAAATTGTGCTACTATCTCTGAGCAAATAATGCACTCTCCAAATAAGTAAATATATCAACTTAACATAAAGCTGTAATAAACAAGTAAATGTAACAGTAAGTCGATGCAACCGACTTATTAATACCCTACACCTGAATAATTCGAATTAAATTAAAAAGCCATAAATTTTTTTGGCAGGTGCTTGAACTTCTTCCCATTCAACATTCATTCTTATTCAACTCGAATTTCAGGAACGTAAAAGAGGTATCTTCTTGGGATATGCTTGACACCTTTGTAAAAATTTTTAAGTTTCTATCTTTATTAATTTCGAAGATTGCTAGTCCTTGGGAGGTGTCTGTCAGGTACCCGAATTGCCACTCCAATTCATCGAATCCATCTCAGGAACATAAAGAAAACATGCCAGAACACCATTGTACTAAATTTAAAGGTTCTACTTTTGTTGGTTTTGGAATTATGCTCGTTGCTCTTGTGGTCGTCCGAAAGTTTTCAAAATACGAACCCATGGTTCAAATTCTTTCAAATATCAGTTTCCAATTTTACAGAAAAGGAAACATAACAGAACACCTTTGTACTAAAAATAAAAGTTCTATCTTTGTTGGTTGTGGAGATATACTCGTTTGCTCTGGGACTCGTCCGGAAGCTTCCAAAATTAAAACCATGCACCAAATCCTCACAAATTTCAGAAACATAAATCAAACATGAAGGAACACCATTCTGCCTAATTCAAAGGTTATATCTTTGGTGCTTTTGGAGATAATATCATTTGCTCTGAGGCTCGTTCGGAAGCTTCCAAAATCCGAACCCAAGGACCAAATCCTCTCAAATTTCAGAGACCTAAATCAAACATGAAGGAACACCATTCTGCCTAATTTAAAGGTTATTTCTTTGTTGCTTTTGGAAATAATATCATTTGCTCTGAGGCTCGTTCGGAAGCTTTGAAGATAATAACCCATGAACCAAATCCTCTCAAATTTCAGAGACTTAAATAAAACATGAAAGAACACCATTCTGCCAAATTTAAAGGTTATATCTTTGTTGTTTTTGGAGATAATCTCATTTGCTCTGATGCTTGTTCTGAAGCTTCCAAAATCCAAACCCATGGATCATATCCTCTTAAATTTCAGAGACATAAATCAAACCTTGCCTTTTACATCCTTTTACATCATTGTAAAATATTTAAAAGTTCTATCTTTGTTGGTTTTGGAGATAATCTCGTTTGTTCTGGGGCTCGTTCGGAAGTTTCCCTAAATACGAATCCATGGTTCAAATTCTTTCAAATGTCAGTTTCCAATTTTATAGAAAAGGAAACATAATAGCACACTCTTATACTAAAAATAAAGGTTCTATCTTTGTTGGTTGTTGAGATATACTCGTTTGCTCTGGGGCTCGTTCGGAAGCTTTGAAGATAATAACCCATGAACCAAATCCTCTCAAATTTCAGAGACTTAAATAAAACATGAAAGAACACCACTCTGCCATATTTAAAAGTTATATCTTCGTTGGTTTTGGAGATAATCTCATTTGCTCTGGTGCTCGTTCGGAAGCTTTTAAAATCCAAATCCATGGAGCAAATCCTCCTAAATTTCAGAGACATAAATCGAACGGGAAGGAACATCATTGTACAAAAATTTAAAAGTTCTATCTTTGTTGATTTTGGAAATAATCTCGTTTGCTCTGGGGCTCGTTCGGAAGCTTCCAAAATCCGAACCCATGGACCACATCCCCTCAAATTTTTGAGACTTAAATCAAACATGAAAGAACACCACTCTGTCAAATTTGAAGGTTATATCTTTATTGGTGTTGGAGATAATCTCATTTGCTCTGGTGCTCGTTCGGAAGCTTCTAAAATCCAAACCCATGGACCAAATCCTCATAAATTTCAGAGACATAAATCGAACGTGAAGGAACATCATTGTATAAAATTTAAAGGTTCTATCTTTGTTGGTTTTGGAGATAATATCGTTTGCTCCGGAATCATTCGGAAGCTTCCAGAATCCGAACGCATGGACCGATTTTGTCCAGATTCGAACTTAGCCTTCCTTTCATAATTAGTAACCTACTATATAAATTTCATCAAGATAGCTTTATTAGTCTTTCAGTTATCGTGCGAACGGACGGACGAACAGACATGGTTAAATCGACTCAGGAGGTGATCCTGATTCAGAATATATATACATGTCCATATCTAACTCGCTTCCTTTTGGTGGTTACAAACACCATACCAAAGTTAATATACCTTATACTTCAGATGTAGGGTATACAAATACAAACAAAAACAATGTTGCTAAAATCTCTGAGCAAACAACTGTAATCAACAGTGACAATAATATCGAAGTTGATAAAGACGATAATATTATAGTGGATAGCAAAATATATTCATCTAATAAATCACAAATACAAAAAAATTACCAAAATTTTGTATCTAGTGATAGTGAAACCGACAACAGAATTAAAAAAAACGTTAATTAATCATAATAAGAATTAAACAAACATTAAAAATGTTTTCTAATGGTTTAAATATTAAGTACATAAAAGAACAACATATTGATAATTGTTATATCAAAAAAATTAAATATAAACCAGAACAAATAGATACCGGGAATGCTACGAAGACAACTGACGTTTTATGTGTCAAATTTACTTTTGCTTTATCTAAGGAGAAAATAATGAAGGGTAAAATAGAGATGAAGAACATGTTAAATGCTTCTATTTTTGGTGGGGATCGATCTACGAAAATATATATTAATGAACGTTTATCAAAAAATACAAATTTAATTTTAAAGGCAGCAATTGCACTGAGAAAAGGTAATATCGTAAAATTCTGTTGTGTTAAAAATGACTCAGTTTTTATAAGAAAAGAAGAAGATGGCAAAAT
The DNA here is from genome assembly GCA_947095535.1 of Poecilobothrus nobilitatus. Lineage (NCBI taxonomy): Eukaryota > Metazoa > Arthropoda > Insecta > Diptera > Dolichopodidae > Poecilobothrus > Poecilobothrus nobilitatus. The sequence continues at coordinate 126,565,051 of OX352773.1, forward strand.
TTTTAGAATTGGTGATATTGAGGATCTAAATCAATTTGTAAACAATTAAAATTTATTTTTATAAATATTTAAAATTAAGCAAAATTATAAATAGTCTTGAACCTCAAAAAATAACTATTCTTTTATATAATAAATCAAAATATTAGGAGTATTAGAAAGAACTTTGATAAATTGCTGTTAAACATAGAAACGTTTAAAAACAAATCTGATTTTATATTTTTGAGTGAAGTGTGGGCTTTTGATTATGAAAAAATATTATTCAATATTCGAGGTTATACTTTTTATTCGTGTTTTAACAATATGTATCAGTCAGGTGGTGTTTGTGTGTTTGTGAAAAATAAATTTAATTGTACAAGTATTAATATTGATGCTACTTCTTCCGACATACTGAAAATCTCTTGTTTAATTTACTTTCTTGTGTATATATAGATTTAAAAGTAAGTCTATTAAAATTTTTATTGAAGAATTGTCAGTAATTAAGAAAATGAAAAAGCTGCAAATTTAATTATATTAGGGAATATTAATATTGATATTTTAAAAGAAACCAGTAGTAATTCTAATTATTTATTATTAATGGCTGTAAATAAAAAATTAAATAGATGTTTGCAATTTGAATTTTAGGGAGATGTTTATAATCAATCTGACCCTTCTTAGCTTATGAAAATTTCTTAAATATTTTAAATAATCATATAATTAGCTGTTCTACTTTTAGTACTAATCAAAACAATAAAAGCAAGTGTCTAAAACCATGGATGACAAAAAAATTGCTTTCTAAAATTAAATTTAAGAATAGGGTTTATATAAGAAAACAGTTAAAAATAAAAATGATGAATTTTCTAAAAAAATATATAAAGAAATATATAAAAATATTGATAAGGCTATAATTATATGCAAAAATAGGTTTTATTCAAATGAGTTTAACAAAGTTAGTGGAAATGTTAGGAATGAATGGAAGTTAGTTAATAAAATTTTAAATATGTCAAATAATGGAGAGAAAAATGATTATCCAATTTCAAAGGATAACATTGAAATAAATAATTACACACAAAGCTGACATATTAATGAATATTTTGTAAACATCGCTGATAAAGTTGTATTAGAAGGAGGTTTAATTGGAGGTTGTAGTTGTGATAACATTGAGTCTATTCAATCAAATAGCTTTTACTATGAGCCTATTACGCGGAGAGAAAACTTTTTAATGTAATTAAAAGTCTCAAAAACACAAATGCTAGAACATCGAATGGTATATCAAATATAGTTATAAAGCAAATTGCGCTAAATATTGTTGATGTTTTAACATTTTTGTTTAACGAAACCTTAGAAACCGGTATCTGTCCTGATAAGATTAAACAAGCAGAAGTTGTTCTATTATTTAAAAAAGGCTATAATAACCTTCTGAATAATTATGGACCAATTTCTCTTTTATCTGTGTTCTCTAAAATTATTGAAAAATGTGTTAAGGTCAGAATGGTTAGTTTTTTAAATAAAAATAACTTTTTTAGTAAATATCAATTTGGGTTTATTTCAGGTGTGTCGACAGCTGATGCGCTTTTAAGATTCTGTTCTAAAATTTGGGATAGTATGAATAGTAAAAATTATACTGCTGCTTTATATATTGATATAACTAAAGCGTTTGACTCAGTAAGTCATAGGCTACTACTAGATAAATTATATTGTTGTGGATTTAGAGGTATTATATATAATTGGTTGGCACCATACCTTTCAAAAAAGAGTACAAAGAGTAAAAATTAAAAACGTTTTAATTGATCTGTTAGAGTTAAAAAAGTTGGTGTACCGCAAGGGTCCGTACTAGGACCCTTATTGTTCAATCTTTAATCTCAAGCTGAAAGGTACTGCTACTGCATTTGCTCGTGACATGGCTTATACGTACAGAAGTGTTTCTCCTCTTGAATTAATAGAGAATATAAGCTATGACTTAGAATGCTTAAGACATTGGTTTAAAACGCAACGTCTAGTTATAAATAATAAAACTAAACTTATGTTTTTTAGTCCATCTGGTAACACCTTGAACTATAACGATCTTATGTTTTATGGAACAGATTGTAATAAATATTGTGTCAGTTCTCAAAATTGTGTGTTGTCAGAGGAAATAACTACGTATAAGTCTCGTAAATCTTGTTCCATCAATTGTTTTAATATTGAAGTAGTTAGTATATTTAAATACCTAGGAGTAATAATAGATTCTAAACTAAATTGGTTACATCACATTACATATCTGAAGAAGTATTTAATGATCTGTATACGTCAATTTTATATGTTGGTGCCAAATTGTTCTATGCATCTTTTATTAAAGGTATATTATAGAATATGTCATTCTAAATTGTGTTATAGATTAACATATTTGGGAGTAGCAAGCCAAAATAAACTCAATCGAAATATTCTTGCACAAAATTATATAATAAGGATAATCTGTAATAAAAAAAGAAGAGATAATACATTTGAGTTATTTAAAAATCTAAATACCCTTCCGGTCAAACATCAATACTTCTATCTAGTTCTTAAAAAATTCTTTAAAAGTGGCGAACATATATACAATAGGTATTTGTCTACTTATCAATTACGTATTAACAATTCCAATTTAGTGTATATTCTAATTCATAATCTCCAATATCTTCTGTCATGTTACATATTTTTAGCTCCTAGACTTTATAATTTTTTGTCTAATTATATTAAACAATGCAATGAAGTTATGCGCATTTCAGCTATTTCAAGATTTATCTCTTCCATCAGTTGTTTATGTTACTTGGAAATAATTCGACTTGCACCTACAAAATGTGTTCCGTTGTCACAATATATTTCTTGACATAGACCTCTCCTAGATCAAAATCAGTAGATAATTCCGTAACCAGCTCTAAATTTATGGCCTTTGTGGTGGTGCAAACGAAAACCGAGATGTATGCCTTATACCTTTTCGTATTACGACCTTTATAGGTTTTTAATTTAAATGGCCAGCAATAATCTATATCCTTATGGATAAAAGGTCGTGAAACTTCAATTCTATAAGTTGGTGAATCAATAAGCTGGGTTCTGGTTTCCGCCTTTTGTTTAAAACATGTTATAGAGCGATAAATTTGGGATCTTATAGTGTTTCTACTATTTAATATTCAATATTTTCGTCTGAAGACTGCCATCATTAATTAACAGCCTCCTTGAAGAGTTTCCTTATGCGCTCTTTTAGTTAGTAAGATAGTCAGCCTGTCTTCATCGGATAGGATGATCGGATGTTTTTCATGAAATGATGATGATGAATGTTGTAATCTTCCGCCAACACGTAACGCACCAAGTAGATCTATAAATGGATTCAATTTTATTATATTGCTTTTATAACTTACATTTTCGCCCTTTTCTAATAATTTTATTTCATCGTCGAAAGAACTTTGTTGTGCCCTTTTTATCAAATTTAATGGAGCCACTTGTAACTCGTTGGCCTTTAAATGATTTCTTCGTCTTGTATTTGGTGAGGTTTGAAAGTTTTTATTAAACCTCATACAATATGCCGTCACCCGAATTAGCCGCGTCATATTAGAAAAACGATTTTCGTAATCAAATTTCTGAGTTTGTATATTATTGACATGAATTTTCCATTTTTCCATGTGCAGTGATATGCTGTTGTTTAATTAGCCATTTAGGTCCATGCTACCATAAATCATGTTCGTTGAGTTGAGTGGGAGTTATTCCTCTTGAAGCGCAATCAGCAGGATTTTCTTTAGATGGTACATAACTCCAACTATTACTTCCTAGAATTTCATGAATGTGAGACACTCTATTGGCCACAAATGTGGTCTATGTTGTTGGATGATCTTTAAGCCACGCTAATACTATTTTTGAATCGCTCCAACAAAACAGTTTTATTTGTTGATTTAATCTTAGTGCTTTGACAACATAACAAATTATCTTGGCTGCAAAACTTGCGGCACACAATTCTAAACGAGGCAATGATATGGTTTTAATCGGCGCTACTTTAGTTTTTGACATAACTATGTTACAAATTCGATTTCCTTTCTCATCTTCTACGCAAATAAATACGTAAAATAAATACAGTAGCGTAAGCTTGGCAGAAAGCATCAGCGAATCCATGTATTTCCACATTTTTTGCAACCCTACTTTCTCTCCACACTATACTTTGAAATTCTGTATGTGGTTCTTTTATCCAGATTTGTCGATACATTTTGTCGGTATCGGCCGTAAACGCAATTTTATGTTTACGCCATCTGATTAAGATTTGTGGTAATTCGCTTTAAATTGTTGGATCTTTGAGCATTATGTCATGCAATGATTATCCACTGGTGGTTTTTCATGATGCGTGAAACACTACTCTGAGTTTCGTAGTGGTACTACTTTCTTTGATTACACCATGGTGTGGAAAATAATTCTAAGTGTACATTTCCTTTCCTCCAGTATGATCGCTTACCTCTACTAGTTCAACTGGGACCATATATCCTAGATTCAGATATTCATTAATGCAATTTGCGTATTCGGTTTTAAATTTAGGATTGTTTTTAAATTTATATTCTAATTGATGTAGTCTTTTTATAGCTATTTCCTTTGATCGACCCAAATAATTTTTATTGTTAAAATTTATCAAAGACAATCTCACTGAATTTCTTCCATTTTCCGTTCTAACCGTTGTATTTTGATATATATCTTCACATTTTTGTTCTTTTTCATTGAATTTGGTTTCATAATATAAGTCCTCCAGCATCCAAAATTTTTTCAATTCATCTACTAAGCTACATACATGAAACGTATTAATCATGAGTTCCTCATTTTGTTGAAGAATTTCAGCGGAAAGAATCCATCCAAAAATTGTCTTCTGCGCTACTGGAGTGCCTACTTTATCCTTTATTAAACCTCTCAATATTATGTCACCGAATATATCTGCTCAGAGCAAAAGATCTATCTGATCTGGATCAAAAAAACAAGGATCAGCTAGCTCTAACCCTTTAATATGTTCCCATTCTTCTTGTCTGATGTTAGTACTCCTCAAAATTTGGATGAGCCATTTCATAATAAAACCTTCCGCTGTAATGTTGTAATTACCGTTGATAGATTCAATCGAAAATTTTGTTTTGTTGTTAATTCGATGTAATCGTTCCTAGCCAATTCCTTGAATAGTTGCACTGACTGTTGTTTATTCAAGTTGAAGTTTTGCACAACCTTTTCTGTCAAGTAACACGCCTGTGAACCTTGGTCTATCAATACTCGGAATATTATTAGTTTTCCCGTAGGGCCCACTATGTTTACTCGAGCTGTAGCAAGTAGCACATGATTCTGTGTTTTCCCATGTCTGACATACGATCCAAGATTATTTTAAAATACAATATCGTTTGATCTTTGGTATTCGGGAGTCTCAAGATTTAATATGTGGTTAGTTGATCTTGGCATAGTTTGATTTTGTATCTTAGTTGCACTTGCAGTCAGATGAAGTAGCGTTTGGTATAAATTTTGACAGCGGTGACATCTGTGAGAACTAGAGCACTTTGTTGACATGTGGCTATGAGACAAACAGTTTCAACATAAACCCTTATTCCTTATGCTTTCTAAGCGTTTATTTGCTGGCAACCTCAGAAACTTACAATTGATACAATTGATCATCGAATTATGTTAAATAAATTAGCTTATATTGGGTTGTCATCTTACAATTGATGAAAAGTTATCTAAAAGATAGGAAGCAATTCGTTGCGGTCTTAGGAGTTGAAAGCTCTGTAAAAAATATCTGCATTGGTGTTCCTCAAGGTTCAACCTTAGAACCCCTTTTATTTTTAATCCACGTAAATGATATACATAAATTGCCGCGCTTGGGCAAAATATTTTTATTTGCGGATGACTGTAGTTTATTTTGATTATTTTGTTTAGATGATGACATAAACAACATAAAATTTAAAATAACTCATGACTTGCAACTACTATCGGATTTTTTTAGAATCAATAAATTAGCCATGAATGCTTCTAAAACTAAACTAATTAACTTTAAAAGTCGTCAAAGTAATATTGAAAATTTAGTAATAAGATTTGACGATATTATACTAATCTAATGAAATAAAATATTTGGGCGTTCTTTTTGATTCTTACCTTAGTTGTCATATCATATTCATATGACTTGTAATAAACTAAGTAGATTCTTATTATTTAAGTATAAAAATAAAATTCCAATTTCAGTAAAAATAAATATGTATCAGCAGTTGACCACTAATAAACAGCCGATAAGCAACAAATCAAACAATATCGGATTTTACAAATTTTAAGTAATATAAATACATATTGAATCAAGAAATAGAAACAATTCAAGAAAATTAATGTTTTCAAAACATGGAGTTATGGTCAATATTAATTTCTGGGAAAAGTGATAAGATAATCTTAAAGTAAATGTTTTAACATAAAAAGTTTCGTTTCACAAAAAGACGAAAAATTAATTTGTGCCATTCTAATTCCAAATTTATTTGAAAAACCGGCATCAAAAAAAAAAATTTAAAAATATCAAATAACAAAAACAAAGAAATTTCTCTGGAATATTCTTATCTTATTACATATCAAAACAATGTATTTATTGATAATGATGAAATATTTTTGTAAAAACGAAGATCACCTAATAATTGTACACAAAATCTTTTAAAAGATAATTTCATAGATTGCAAAAAAGAAATAAACCCAATGTATAAAGTAATTAACATACTTCCTAATATGTTATTAATAGTAAATGTAAGAAATATAACTTTAACTTTTTTTTTTTATTATTTATTTATTCAATTATAACTAAACCTAAAAAAATTACAAAAAAATGGTTATATTTCACAAATTAAAATTATTAGCATTTATTAAATTTATTAAATAAATGCTAATAATTTAATAAATGCTAATTAAATTTATTAGCATTTATTAAATAACAAAAATTGTTTTTTTTCGCTAATCTTAATCTAGTCTTAAATGAATTTATTTAAAAGAAGTCTTTTTGAATATTTATTTAACAATAGAAGTTTTTTTTTTTTTTTGCTTTTTCCTTGGAAAGTCTTATAAAAAACTAAGGTTATTTCAAAAATTTTAAAAGTATAATTAAAACTTAATCCTAATAAAACAAACTTAACCTAACCCCCACCCCACTTTCTAAAATTAAACTTAAAAAAAAAAAAAATTTTTTTTTTGATATTTATGTATACTAATAAGTATCTTCTAACCACCAATAACTTCTGTTTAATGTTTGTGCGGTGCGATGAACCATGTATTTAACGATTTTTGAATATATTCATTGTTGTGATAACATATTCTTGAAATTAAGCTATTTTCTACAACTAGCAGTGACCTATTGAAATGTTTTCTAATAAGATTGATAATGAAATTATCGATACGGTATACTCTAGCTTGCTCTTAAATATATTTATTAAATAGAAATGTAAATAATTAGTTTCAGGTTTCCTAATTTAATTTTACATAATCTAATACATTTCCTCTCAAATTTCTGGAAAAGTTCCATTACATATTACGTAATCCGAACAAAAAGTTCCGTATATTAAAATCGGTCTAATTAATGACTGATGTGCAATTATTTTAACTCTCTAATTAATTGTTTTATTCTAAAATAACTTTTTGCACATCATGAATGCTTTGTTTCGTTTTGATATTGTCATTTTTACATGTTGAGAATAATTTAGTAAATAGTGCAAATGAACAGCTAAATATTTCACAATACTTTTATTTGCTATTATATTGTTGATAGGATTTTTAATCGCAAAACTTCTCCAATTTTTATAGCCTACACCTAAAGTAAAGGGTATATTAACTTTGGTATGGTGTTTGTAACCACCAAAAGGAAGCGAGTTAGATATGAACATGTATATATATTCTGAATCAGGATCACCTCCTGAGTCGATTTAACAATGTCCGTCCGTCCGTCCGTTCGCACGATAACTCAAAAACTAATAAAGCTATCTTGATGAAATTTATATAGGATTTTACTAATTACGAAAGGGCTAAGTTCGAATCTGGACAAAACCGGTCCATGAGTTCGGATTCTGGAAGCTTCCGAATGATTCCGGAGCAAACGAGATTATCTCCAGAACCAACATATTGGAACCTTTAAATATTGTACAATGACGTTCCTTCCCGTTCGATTTATGACTCTGAAATTTAAGAGGATTTGGTCCATGGGTTTGGATTTTGGAAGCTTCCAAACGAGCACCAGAGCAAATGAGATTATCTCCAAAACCAATAAAGATATAACCTTCAAATTTGACAGAGTGGTGTTCCTTCCCGTTTGATTTATTTCTCTGAAATTTAAGAGGATATGGGCCATGGGTTTGGATTTTGGAAGCTTCCGAACGAGCCCCAGAGCAAACGAGATTGTCTCCAAAATCAACAAAGATAGAACCTTTAAATTTTGTACAATGATGTTCCTTCCCATTTGATTTATGTCTCTCAAATTTAAAAGGATGTGGTCAATGGGTTTGGATTTTGGAAGCTTCCGAACGAGCACCATAGCAAATGAGATTATCTCCAAAAACAACAAAGATATAACTTTCAAATTTGGCAGAATGGTGTTCTTTCATGTTTGATTTAGGTCTCTGAAATTTGAGAGGATTTGGTCCATGGGTTCGGATTTTGAAAGCTTCCGAACGAGCCCCAGAGCAAACGAGGTTATCTTCAAAATCAACAAAGATAGAACCTTTAAATTTTGTACAATGATGTTCCTTCCCGTTCGATTTATGTCTCTGAAATTTAAGAGGAATTAGTCCATGGGTTTGGATTTTGGAAGCCTCCGAACGAGCCTCAGAGCAGATGATATTATCTCCAAAAGCAACAAAGATATAACGTTTAAATTAGGCAGAATGGTGTTCCTTCATATATGATTTATGTTTCTGAAATTTGTGAGGATTTGGTCCATGGGTTCAAATCTTGGAAGCTTCTGGACGAGACCAGAGCAAACAAGTATATCTCCACAACCAACAAAGATAGAACTTTTATTTTTAGTACAAAGGTGTTCTGTTATGTTTCCTTTTCTGTAAAATTGGAAACTGACATTTGAAAGAATTTGAACCATAGGTTCGTATTTTGGAAACTTCCGTACGAGCACAAGAGCAACGAGCATATCTCCAAAACAAACAAAAGTAGAACCTTTAAATTTTGGTACAATGGTGTTCTGGCATGTTTTCTTTATGTTCCTGAGATGGATTCGATGAATTGGAGTGGCACTTCGGGTATCTGACACACATCTCCCAAGGACTAACAATCTTCGAAATTAATAAAGATAGAAACTTAAAATTTTTTACAAAGGTGTCAAGCATATCCCAAGAGGATGCCTGTTTTACGTTCCTGAAATTCGAGTTGAATAAGACAGAAAAGGCAAGAAGTTCAAGCAGCTGCCAAAAAAACTTATGGATTTTTAATTTAATTCGAATTATTCAGGTGTAGGGTATTAATAAGTCGGTTGCATCGATTTACTGTTACATTTACTTGTTTTTTTATATTTTCGTTGCAGTGTGCGTAAGAATCTCTGAACAAAATGGAGTCGCATTTATTATAATTGAGTTTTAACAGACAAATTTTACCATAATCTGCTGTTAGATTAAATAACTTTTGAACATTCTTTTGGGTTACGTCCACCTCTTTGGCACCAGATTATAGAATCAAATCGTCAGCAAAAGCGATACAAAAGTTATTACCTGCGATTCTATGTAAAACCTTTAATAGTTGTATAATATAAATAGAGAATGAAATTGGTGAGTTTACCGTTCCCTGCAACAATCCATTATTTAATTGGAAAGTTCTGGATATTCTTTGGTTGAATGAGACATTAAATTTGTTATCTTTTATCATTTGGTCAGTTAGTTCTACTAAGTTAATGGGAAATCTATATTTGATCATTTTATATATAAGTCCAGCTATCCATATACTGATGAATGCCTTCTCCAAATCTATCAAGCAGGCCCCAACTGCCCATTTTCTATTTATATTCCAACAAAAGTCTGAAGTGAGTTTGGTTATGGCGTGAATCGCGCTGTGTTGGAAACGAAATCCGAACTGGTTCTCTGGCAGGATCTTGTTATTTCCTACAAAGATTGTGATTTTATCATTAATTAACATTTCGAAGATTTTACTGATATTCGGTAATAAACTAACAAATTCATATAATAATGTCAATTATACATTATAAGTAGGTAACCCTGCACTTTGGGATGGGAAAAAAATTTGACCCATATCGCACGACATGCTGACCTACATTTTGATTTATGGGTTTAATGTAGGTCATGCTTGGTTAGTAGGTCAAGAACTTGTTTTGATCGTTTTGGTTTAGGTTTTAAATTAAGTTGTATATGTGGGTTGTTAACTTATAAGTTCCAAATGGTTTTATAGTAGGAAGTCAAGTGTTAAACAATTTAAAGTAGGGTCGACCCTTAATAAATAAAATTGTATAACTGAAGTTAAAATACTAGGCGCACATATAAAAGTAGTAAGAAAATTTCTTATATGAAAATAAAAAACAGAAAAAAATTTTTTATTTTAAAATCTACAGCGCATCTTTAAAATTGAAAAGAAAAAAAGTTTTTTTTTTTCTTTTCTTTATTAGCATAAAGAAAAAAATTAAAGTAAGATATAGATTTTTATTTGCTTACATAAAAATGTGGTCTCTTCTCGATAGAAGAATTTATAGAAGAAAAGAGAAAACGAAAGTCATTAATTATCTGACAGCATGTCGTGTAAGATATTTTTTTTATTTTTAATTAAGAATGTTCAGAAAATATGAATAAAAAGAAAACAAACAGAAAATGAAACTGATTAAATTAAAGATATACTCTTTGATATGCATTTACGTTTATATTTATTTTTTTATTTATTTTTTTTTGTTTTTGTATAGAATAAAAAATAATTCAAAGATAGGTTAAATGATAGGTTAAATGGTATCTATTTTAATAACATAAGATAAAAATAAAAGACATTTATTTTTATGTTTAAATTCTTTTATTATTATAGTTTTATTTAAATCCAAGTTTTAACATTTTTTTTACGATGATCAGATGTTAAAATTGCAGAAATAAAAATTGAAAAGAAAAAGTGTAATCCTGCTTTTTTTTTTGCTTACTTTTATTTGCTATTATATTGTTGATAGGATTTTTAATCGCAAAACTTCTTCAATTTTTATACCCTACACCTGAAGTATAGGGTATATTAACTTTAGTATGGTTTTCGTAACCACCAAAAGGAAGCGAGTTAGATATGGACATGTATATATATTCTGAATCAGGATCACCTCCTGAGTCGATTTAACAATGTCCGCCCGTCCGTCCGTTCGTACGATAACTCAAAAACTAATAAAGCTATCTTGATGAAATTTATAAAGGATGTTACTAATTACGAAAGGAAGGCTAAGTTAAAATCTGGACAAAATCGGTCCATGGGTTCGGATTCTGGAAGCTTCCGAATGATTCCGGAGCAAACGAGATTATCTCCAGAACCAACATATTGCAACCTTTAAATTTTGTATAATGACGTTCCTTCCCGTTCGATTTATGTCTCTGAAATTTAAGAGAATTTGGTCCAAGGGTTTGGATTTTAGAAGCTTCCGAACGAGCACCAGAGAAAATGAGATTATCTCCAAAACCAATTAAGATATAACCTTCAAATTTGACAGAGTGGTGTTCTTTCATGTTTTATTTAAGTCTCTAACATTTGAGAGGATTTGGTCCATGGGTTCAGATTTTGGAAGCTTCCGAACGAGCCTCAGAGTAAATGATATTATCTCCAAAAGCAACAAAGACATAACCATTAAATTAGGCAGAATGGTGTTCCTTCATATTTGATTTATGTTTCTGAAATTTGTGAGGATTTGGTCCATGGGTTCAAATCTTGGAAGCTTCTTGACGAGCTCCAGAGCAGATAAGTATATCTCTACAACCAATAAAGATAGAACTTTTATTTTTAGTACAAAGGTGTTCTGTTATGTTTCCTTTTCTGTAAAATTGGAAACTGACATTTGAAAGAATTTGAACCATGGGTTCGTATTTTGGAAACTTCCGGACGAGCACAAGAGCAACGAGCACATCTCCAAAACCAACAAAAGTAGAACCTTTAAATTTAGTACAATGGTGTTCTGGCATGTTTTCTTTATGTTCCTGAGATGGATTCGATGAATTGGAGTGGCACTTCGGGTATCTGACACACACCTCTCAAGGAATAACAATCTTCGAAATTAATAAGGATAGAAACTTAAAATCTTTTACAAAGGTGTCAATCATATCCCAAGAGGATGCCTCTTTTACGTTCCTGAATTTCGAGTTGAATAAGACAGAAATGGGAGGAAGTTCAAGCAGCTGCCAAAAAAACTTATGGATTTTTAATTTAATTCGAATTATTCAGGTGTAGGGTATTAATAAGGCGGTTGCATCTATTTACTGTTACATTTACTTTTTTTTTTATATTTTTGTTGCAGTGTGCGTAAGAATCTCTGAACAAAATGGAGTCGCATTTATTATAATTGATTTTTAACAGCCAAATTTTACAATAATCTGCTGTAACGTTAAATAACTTTTGAACATTCTTTTGGGTTACGTACACCTCTTTGGCACTAGATTATAAAATCAAATCGTCAGCAAAAGCGATACAAAAGTTATTACCTGCGATTCTATGTAAAACCTTTAATAGTTGTATAATATAAATAGAGAATAAAATTGGTGAGTTTACCGTTCCCTGCAACAATCCATTATTTAATTGGAAAGTTCTGGATATTCTTTGGTTGAATGAGACATGGAATTTGTTATCTTTTATCATTTGGTCAGTTAGTTCTACTAAGTTAATGGGAAATCTATATTTGATCATTTTATATATAAGTCCAGCTATCCATATACTGATGAATGCCTTCTCCAAATCTATCAAGCAGGCCCCAACTGCCCATTTTCTATTTATATTCAAACAAAAGTTGAGTGAACTGAATTGAGTTTGGTTCGGTAAATCCGAACTGGTTCTCTGGGAGGATCTTGTTATTTCCTAGAAAGATTGTGATTTTATCATTAATTAACATTTCGAAGATTTTACTGATATTCGGTAATAAACTAACAAATTCATATAATAATGTCAATTATACATTATAAGTAGGTAACCCTGCACTTTAGGATGGGAAAAAAATTTTACCCATATCGCACGACATGCTGACCTAGATTTTGATTTATGGGTTTAATGTAGGTCATGCTTGGTTAGTAGGTCAAGAACTTGTTTTGATCGTTTTGGTTTAGGTTTTAAATTAAGTTATATGTGTGGGTTGTTAACTTATAAGTTCCAAATGGTTTTATAGCAGGAAGTCAAGTGTTAAACAATTTAAAGTAGGGCGGAATACTAGGCGCACATATAAAAGTAGTAAGAAAATTTCTTATATGAAAATTAAAAACAGAAAAATTTTTTTTATTTTTAAATCTACAGCGCATCTTTAAAATTGAAAAGAAAAAGTGTAATCCTGTTTTGTTTTTTTTTTTTCTGTTTTTTGTTAGCATAAAGAAAAAAATTAAAGTAAGATATAGATTTTTTTTTTGCTTACATAAAAATGTGGTCTCTTCTGGATAGAAGAATTTATAGAAGAAAAGAGAAAACGCATTTATGTTTTTTTATTTTTTATTTTTTTGTTTTTGTATGGAATAAAAAATAATTCAAAAATTTCTAGTTTTTAACTAAAAAAAAAATTTAAGACTTGTTTTTGTTATTGTTAAATTAATATACGAGTATACAAATCACTAGTTATCTAGTCAAGGCAAGGACTTGATATAAAAAGAATATAATGTAAAAGTTGAATGATTCTGTGGTAGTATAGTTCCTGGTTTTAGAAAATTACAATATTCTAATAATAACAAGATAATAATAAATAATTTATTAAGATTCTGAAAAATGTAATGATCATAAAAGAAATCGAAAGTATAGAACTGTATAATATATATGTATGTAAATAATGTCTACTTTTACATGTAGAATTTTTTTTTTTTTCTTTATTAGCAAATGATACATTTTTATTTGTTACATAAATAGCATTGACTGTTACATTAGAATTTAATTTTTACCTTAGCCAAAGCTGTCTGGTTGTATAGAATTTTACAATATTAATATTTTATTTATTATTAGAAGATAAATTATATTTCTTTTTTTTTTGTTTGATTTATTACAATAATTAAAATTAGGTGTCTATTCAGATCTAGTTAATGTATTTTTTTTTTATTTTATATTGGTCTTTATTTGTTTTATTTTTTATTTTTTTTGTCTTATTTTTGTTTTTATAAAGATTAAACAAAAAGCTTCTGGGTGGCCAATAAAATGTCAAACTCAAAAAGAAACGAGGAAGAATACAGTTGACTTTGTCAACTCTTAGATACCCGTACGAACCGTTAGTATGTTCACAGCCTGTCACTCTGCTTACAATATTATTTTTTTAATATTTTAGTATTTTAAAATAATTTGGGTGAATTTTATAATTTCTAGAACTTATGGGTTGTACATATATTCAAACTATATGTTTATATGTACATTCTTCAAAAGCAGATTCTAACCTTCCACATAACGATTATCAATCCAAAATTTTTTCAAATATTCTATAGTACCATTTAATACTAAGCGGTAAATGTATATTAAATTTACTTAGTACAAAATAGTAAATATAATTTTAAATATTATATTATATTATATTTAAATATTCCATTGACAGAATAATTTCTTATAAGTACAATAAAATACATATATGTATGTAAATACGGCGCTATATAATATACATATATACTCTTATCATTCATTCACTAGCGAACATGATATTATATAAGTATGTTTGTATAACAATATCATATAAATAAAAATTCTTCAAGCAACCGTTATGTTGTTTATTTATTTACATTTTTATGTACTACGCATTATATCCTCAACAATTTCAAATTATCGAGTAAAACAAAATGCAAAAAATTTGTTGAAGAAATTTGTTAGAAAATTTGAAAAAATCAAGTAACACTTTCGTCAATTATAAAGTAACCCTATATTATTAAAAAAAGTTATTAAGAGAAATAAGAGTATAATATTAAAGCTTTAATTTTTGTGTATTACTTCAAAAAAATTTTAACAGGTGTTCAAGTTACAGGTGTTTAAAAATAAAAAATTTTCAGTTTTTGACCCCTTACAGCTCCTAAACAGGGGATGATACAAAAAAAATTTATGAAATGACTCATACTTATTTTCAAAGATCTAACTTCTGTCAAAATTTCAAGTTTCCAACTTAAACGGTTTAGAAGATAGAAGGGTTGAAGGATTTTGCAAAATTTGAGTTTTACATAACGGTAAATTAAGACACCGTATGCCAAAAATATATATTTATTGTATATATACTTTTAAAGCTAATAAAAGTAGTAATCGTTTGGCGTTTTCAAAATGAAGATATACCTTATACAACTTGTGCTATAACAATTTAAATATAGAGCTTTTTTGAACCTTTGGGGAGCTGTAGCTCCATAACGGGTGGGGATACAAAACAAAGTTATTAAAAATAAAATTAATTTAACAGCAGTTAAAATTTCATAGCTCTATTTCAAAAAAAATGTGGGGATTTAAAAGTTAGGTGTTCGAGAGCTACCCTAAGGTTTGGTCCAAACTCAACCAAAAAAAATAGGGAACCTACAAATTACTCCTAAAATATTTTGTGTAAATTTCAAGATTCTAGCTTTCTTAGTTTTTGAGTTAGCGTGCTGACGGACGGACGGACGGACGGACATGGCTCAAAAGTCTTAGAATTTCTTTCTGATCCGATCCATACCTTTGAAGGTATATCTAGCTCGCTTGTTTTGAGGTGTTACAAACGGAGGAGTAATTTTATTATTCCCGATCCTATCGTACGGGTATAAAGAAAGGTTTAAATCTTTATTACATTCTTAAAAATTTTAAATTAATATACAAACAAATATTTTTACAATACAAATAAAAATGTTCAAATTTGAAGTAATACTATTTTGATTTACTTATCAACATTTGCTTTTTTCTGTTATATCCATATGGTAAAGAACTACCATCATCGTTTTTCCGATATTGGTTGTTATTTTTTTATTTCTGGAATCGTAAGTACATCATGATTTTTATTTCGACGAATATTTTCTGAAATGACGTATGTGTCTACACTATTCAATGAATTTAAAACTGCTGGCTTTATGCTATTAAAATTAATTTTTAGAGAAGCTTCATATCTAAGAGAGAATCTTTTAACTTTACAAACAATTTTTTCTGTATTACCTTTGTACAGTAAATTTTGTAAGCGTAGTTCTTGGGACCACCACTTACAAATTCTGTAATATAACTTCCTATACCATAACATTCTAATTCATCAGTCATGTCTCCTATAAATTCACCTATTTCTGGTTCATATTCTCCTTCTCGGTTAATATACAACACTGAATCGGTGTCATAATATAATACTCTACTATCCAACTTCTATAGATACCTGTAAAGTTGAAAACGAGCATGTGTTGTTGTATAAGCAGCGAAACTTACGTTGACAGTAGATAAAGAAGTTACTGCTTCTTCTTTATATTTTCAGCTAACCACTATGTTTTCTTCATTTACTGGAAATATGTGACATACTTCTACAGAGGGGTTTGTTATTAACTCGTAAAGTTTAAAAGGTTGATTTATAATGGTGGTTTGTAGTTGATTTTCCTTTTGCCCAAATTTTTCCCAGAATGAGTTTAAAATAATCTTAGCAAAAGATCTTAAACCAGGATTATTAACTACTTTATCGTATTCTAATTTAATTTCTTCCTTTTCGAAAAAACTATTAATATATTCTTCCTTTTCTTTTTGAGTTTGACATTTTATTGGCCACCCAGAAGCTTTTTGTTTAATCTTTATAAATTTATTCATCATTTTAGTGAATAAACCATCAATACCATTGCAATTGTCATATTTTACTGTTTCATATTCCCAAACTTCATAAATATTTAAAAGTTTATACCCTTTTTCAATTGCTTTTTTAATTTCATCAATTACCCAAGTTCCTAATGCTCTTTCATCGTCTGTATGTTTACAGTATTTTCCTTGATATTTTTGTTCACTACAAGTGTTACATAGTTAGAACATCAATTTATTATTTTGTTTGACAGGTAACACGGGGTGTAATAGATTTGTTGGTGGTAAGATTTTACATTTAATAATACCGTCAATAGTCATTCTGTTTAACTTGGAATAAGAATCTTCTCCAACATAAATCTTAGGATGGTTTATGGGAAATTTGCCTCGTTTGCAAACATATGGTATAACGAATATACATCTATGTATTTAATTTTTTCTCCTTGTTTACATTTATAATATTTGTAAGTATTTCCCGTTCTTCCGCCATAAAATGCATCACGAGGATTTAAAGGAACTAAATTAATTAATGAATGATTTTCTAAATATCTCATATTTTCGTTGTGTCTCATTAGCTCCCAGAATTCACATTCCCACATCTCAATAACTTTATATCCATATAATTTTATAAACTCTTATCTCATTAATGTTTTTTCATATCGTAGATTCAAAGAATCGCCAGACTTATAATGCAATGGAATATCCCTCTGGTTTGTTAAACATTTTGGATGTCCATGATAATAGCCACCGTAAAATTCAAATATTTCTTTAGTCTCTTCGCAAAATCCATCGACTTTAACATTTCCGATTTGTTTTTCTTTTCCATTAAATGCACATTTCAAATCAATTTTTCTCAAATCTTTTTCCCAAATAAGCCATTGCATGGCAATTTTTGACTGATTGTCTACCATCCTATATCCTTTTCTTGGTATAATTCCTATAGTATTCGATTTGAGAAAGTTTCTTCTATATACAAGATTACAGGCGGAAGCTATTGTTGTTGCTTCTAAAAATGGTTCAACATTACATTCTTCTAAAAAAAAATTTCTGAAAACCAGACATGCTTTAGTTAGAATTTCAACATCATTTTTACAGTGTTCTAAAATATCTTTCTCCATATTAAATTCTGAGTTTCTATTTTGTTCATACCACATTAAAAATTCATTACGCTCATCTGCTTTCATTGTATTAGAGTTATAGTATTTAATTGCTGGAAGTGTGCCAATGTAATTTTCATTTTCCAATTTATTAAATAGATGTGGAAAATAACACTTTTTGAAATTGATCGATAAATTAAAAGCTTTCGGTAATTTGTATAAATATATATGTATCTATAAGTATTTCATAATAAAAACAAATTAAATAAATTTTACAAATTTTTCATTTATTGTTGTTCTTGACTAAAATATTACAAATTTTATTTTCTAGTAGTACAGGTATTTCAAAAAACAATCTAGAATAATTACATTGAACGCTATAACGTTGTATTAGAATATATATTTCTTCATGCAATTTCATAACATGCTTTTCTTGACACATTTTTATATATTTAATAACATATTTCCGTACATTTGATTCTGCAATATTATTGTGTATCATTACAGCTTGAAGAAAATCAATTAAGTTGTAAAATGTGTCAGCTTCCTCCTTGTTAATACTAAGACATCGACCAATAACAATTCTTAACCCATATTGTAAACATAATTTTGTATTATTTATTGATTGTTTCGAGTACCTTTCACAAAATTGCTGATGGAACTTACACCAATCATGCTATTTTGAAATAACTGGCTTTTTACAATACGGTGAAAAATGCAAGTTGCTACAAGAGATTCTGTATCAAAACCAACAAGAACTTTTAATGACTGATTTCTGTTGAGAAAATATGTATAGCTCAACATCAAATTTGTGTTCGAAAATTGATCTTCCATTACTACGTTTTAACTCTAAGCTTTTTAATATTAATTATATTGCTGAGGTACACAAGATTGTGAAAAATTTGAATTTCCAAATAAATTATAGAACATATTAATAATCAGATTGTCGTTTTCTATATGATTATCTTTGTGAAATTCATTCAAAAAAGTTTTCATACTTAAACCAAAACATCTATACCAGCCAAAAACGCAACAGTATTGCCCACATACATCTGAAAGAATACCCTGTATCTGCTTATTATTAAAAACTATGCACTGATTTTTCAAGTATTCCAAAATTTCCGGTTTATCTGGAACTCCACCATACGAATCAAAATATTCTGTGCAACCATGCTTTGGAATATAAAGGGCAAACCAATGTGTTCCCGGATCTTTTATCTTGTCAGTGTTTACAATTAAAAATGTTGGTTTTTCTATTATTTTTGGAATTTTGTCTAAAGCAAAAACTCCCTTAAAATATTTGTTTGTAAATTTGTTACATTTTAAAACACTAATTATTTCTAAAGTGTTCATGACTCAAACTGACTTAAATCATACACTCTACTTATTTCATTAATGTAGTTCATTAAAAACTCCTTTTTTATTTTTTCATTTGTTATAATAACATCAAATTTTTCTAGTACTTGTCTTAATTCTTTATTAATTTTATCATTATGTACAGTTCCAAAAGAGTAATTTTCAAAATTTTCATTTATAATTTCTTTGGTTGGAAATTTGTAAGTAAACTCTTTTACAAATTTTTTACAAGGTTCTTTAATTCCAACTAAACAAATATCTTTTACAAATAAAGTATTTTTATCATCACAACAAAACTTCACATCCACAAGTGCACAGGACGATGACATCTTGTCGAATATTCAAATACATGTTTCAGTATTCTCTTTATAGATTTGTAAATATATTTCGATTTTTATCAATTTGTATGCTTGCATCAAATTCTCCATAAACAATAGCAGTGAGTGTAGATGTAAGTGGTTTTGATAGCCTTGCCTCAATTCTAACCGAACCCTGGCTTAGTAAACCTTGACTTCATTTCCAGATGCATCTGGAGTTAAATCAAAAGCTAGTATAAAAAACCCATTACTAAACATAGACTTTGTTATCTGATGACCTTTATCATTGTGGTAAATTCCAGTTCCTGAAAAAAGTGTACTGTATGCTCTTGTACAGGAGTTATTTTCATCTGAAAAACTGGTTTCAATTGCTGAATTAGGTATTTGATCACCATTATTTGATCACGTTTAACACAAATTGTGAAATATCAAAATGTTTAAAATTGTATGGGTTTTTTGATCTTTTACCAGAGTAACCCACATTTTCTGTTATACAAAAAAATTATTATGTTTGGCAACTGTCCAAAAAAAACATTATCAAGCGATATTGACGAGCTGTTCATTGGAATTGTAAAACTTTTTACTTCAACGCGTTTATAATTATATTTAGCATTGGATTTCCCAAGAACAGCATTGTGTGTTAACAGTACGCTTGGATTAATGGTAATATGTCTCATAAATAGCGTGGCTTCTATAATTTTTAATTGTGATTCATCAGAATTGTCTGCAAATAGATAAAAATCTGCTTTTTCAAGTGTTAAAACTATACGAATGTCAACATTATTTATAAGTAGAGTAGGTTGATTAAACATATCTACGTGTAGCTTACCCATAAGTTCCACTACGTTGCTAATGTCATACATTTCTGTTTTCTATACAGATCACCCAACTTAAATGAACAAGAAACTGCTATGGAAATTGAAAACCTATCGAACCAGATCAATGAAATTTTGGACGCATCTCCAGAATCTGGAATTGTTCTTGAAAATTGTTCTTTGAAATCTCCCACATTCATAACAGGGACTGGCTTCATTTTTCGAGCAACATCTCCCCGAGTCAAAACTCAATTGGGAAACAAGTTCAACTATTCTCCACACTGTTCCACCTTTCTCAGCTTGTTAAAAATCCCACTAGGATCCCGGACCGTGCTGATCAAGAAGGTCACCTCTTGGATCTGTTTCTCACCTTACACCCTGAAAAATATGTGGTTTCAGTTGGTTGCCCCCTGGGTAATTCTGATCATTGTTTGGTTAAGACAAGTTTCCGGGTAAGCCCAATCCCCAATCAGAGGTCCCCTCCCAAAAAATTAGTTTGGCGCTACAGCCATGCTGACTGGGAGGGTCTTAACAACTTTTTTAGAATATTTGATTGGTCATTCTGCTTCCGTAATAAGAATGTTAACTTTGCTGCAAATGCGATTAGTGAAACTATTTTATTTGGAATGAGGTTATTCATTCCTCATTCCATGAAATCTGTTAAGAGGCGGCCCAAATCTTGGTTTAATCGCATTTGCAAAGAAGCCATTTTTAGAAAAGAGGAGGCTTTTAAACTGTATCAGAACAATAGATCGGAAGCTCACAGGACCAACTATATGGTGGTGAGAAACAGATGCAAGAGAGTTATCAATAAGCAAAAATTCTTGTTCAACCAAGGGTTGAAACGTAAGGTCATCCACATGCCAAAGAATAGCAAACCCTTTTGGACATTTGCCAAAAGTCTAAAAGAAGACGTTAGAGGGTCTTCTTTTCCACCACTTGTTGATAATAATAACAAAACAGTATCAGATTCTAGAGAGAAAGCGAACTTATTTGGCAAGCAGTTCGCTTCTAATTCGACACTGCCACAGTCAGCTCAGATGCCACCTTCTGTTCCTCGAGTTGGCCGCTCCTTTGGAAAAATTTGAAGCTTCCTATGAATTTCATAGCCGCTGTAACACTAATCACCAGATTAATATAACAGCAAAATATTTCACTATTAGTGAGCTAAATAACGATTTAGCAAAAATTCAAAAATGGGGTGAAGTCAACAGAGTTGATTTCAACACGAAAAAAACACAATGCTGTCTGATCTCGCAAAAAATTGCCACTACTATTCCCAACCTATTATTTCAGGGAGAAGTTTTGCAGCATTCAACAGATTTAAACATGTTGAGTATCGAGTTTAATCAGAAATTGACTTGGTAAAATCACATTTTTGGTATAGCTAAGGATGCAGCTAAATGTTTCGGTTTTTTGTATCGCTGCAAAACTTACTTTTTTGCATCTGATCTTCTCAATATCTTTAAAACTTACATTCGGCCGAAAATGGAGTATAATGCACACATTTGGGCTACAGGCCCTCAAACAGCGCTGGGTTACCTAGATAATGTGCAAAACAGAGCTATTCGTCTTATCAACGACCCCAGTGTAACTTCAATGCTCGCTCCACTCAGTCATCGTCGTACAGTTGGGTCACTAACCTTGTTTTATAAATATCTTGTAGGGATTAACACCTGCTCGAAAGAAATAGAACGGTTAATGCCTCCGCTCAAAGTTTTCCAGGCGGGCAGCAGAAGCTCATCCCTACCATGTAAAGATTTCAAGATGGCGAAATACAGCTCATGGAAATTCGTTTGTCATGCGCACGTCCCGTCTGTGGAACCATCGCATGTGTTCCCTAAAGTTGGTAATTCTTATGTGTACGATTTACTTAAGTTTAAGAAGAACATTAACATCTTTCTTCAAAATGTCCCTCCGAATTTTCCTACCTATCCCCCATAATCCAAATTTCGCAATTCTAATTTTCCGAATTATCCTTCCCACATCCCTATCCCCAAAACCAAACTGTACATTCGTATTAAAGGTTCCATTCTAAATTTTGGTTTGAAAAGGGGGGTGGTTTTGGTTGGTTAAAGTACAACACTACCCTGAGGAAGCACGCGCAGTTCCTCTTGGTGACTTTCGAGTTTTCCACCAACCCTCGTAAAAAAAAAAAAAAAAAAAACAAGAAATTCACGTTATGCATGTATGGGAGCATGCTTACAGATCAGCAAGGAAAAGACATTGGGAAGAATACGTACGTGATACAAGTTGATTTCAAAGACGTATAGAAAAATTTGGTCTCACTATTTCTGATATAAAATAAAAATATAATAATAAAAGAATTTAAACATAAAAATAAATGTCTTTTATTTTTATCTTATGTTTTTAAAATAGATTCCATTTAACCTATCTTCGAGTTATTTTTTATTCTATATAAAAACAAAAAAAAAAAAAACGACACATACACATAAATGCATATCAAGAAACATAAATGCATATCGAAGAGTATATGTTTAGTTTAATCAGTTCCATATTTTTGATTTGATGTTTGTTTTCTTTTTATTCATATTTTCTGAACATTCTTAATTAAAAAATAAAAAAAATTTCTTACAGCTAATTAATGACTTTCGTTTTCTCTTTTCAGGAAATAAGTATTTTTTTTCAATTTCGTCTCGGACATCGTTAGATTCTCTCTTAGTTATAAAGCTTCTCTAAAAATTAATTTTAATAGCATAAAGGCAGCAGTTTTAAATTCATTGAATAGTGCAGACACATACGTCATTTCAGAAAATATTCGTCGAAATAAAAATCATGATGTACTTCGATTCCCGAAATAAAAAAATATCAACCAAAATGGAAAAACGAAAATTTAATGAAGATGGTAGTTCTTTACCATATGGGTATAACAGAAAAAAGCAAATGTTGATAAGTAAATCAAAATAGTGTTCATTCAAATTTGAACATTTTTATTTGTATTGTAAAAATATTTGTTTGTACATTAATTTAAAATTTTTAAGAATGTAATAATAATTTTTAAGAATTTAAACAAAAAAATTCTACATGTAAAAGTAGACATTATCTACATACATATATATTATACAGTTCTATACTTTCGATTTCTTTTATGATCATTACATTTTTCAGAATCTTAATAAATTATTTATTATTATCTTGTTATTATTAGAATATTGTAATTTTCTAAAACCAGGAACTATACTACCACAGAATCATTCAACTTTTACATTATAATCTTTTTATATCAAGTCCTTGCTTTGACTAGATAACTAGGGATTTGTATACTCGTATATTAATTTAACAATAACAAAAACAAGTCTTAAATTTTTTTTTTAGTTTAAAACTAGAAATTTTTGAATTATTTTTTATTCCATACAAAAACAAAAAAACAAAAAAACATAAATGCATATCAAGAGTAAAGAGTATATCTTTAGTTTAATCAGTTCCATATTTTTGATTTGCTGTTTGTTTTCTTTTTATTCATATTTTCTGAACATTCTTAATTAAAAAATAAAAGAAATATCTTACACGACATGCAGTCAGTTAATTAATGACTTCTATCTAATATAAATTCTTCTATCCAGAAGAGACCACATTTTTATGTAAGCAAAAAAAAATCTATATTTTACTTTAATTTTTTTTCTTTATGCTAACAAAAAAAAAAAAAAAAAACAGGATTACACTTTTTCTTTTCAATTTTAAAGATTTCTTATTTTCATATAAGAAATTTTCTTACTACTTTTAGATGTGCGCCTAGTATTTAAACTTCAGTTATTCAATTTTGTTTATTAAGGGCCGACCTTAATTGTTTTAATTGTTTAACACTTGACTTTCTACTATAAAACCATTTGGAACTTATAAGTTAACAACCCACACATACAACTTAACTTAAAACCTAATCCAAAACGATCAAAAAAAGTTCTTGACCTACTAACCAATCATGACCTACATTAAACCCATAAATGAAAATGTAGGTCAGCATGTCGTGCGATATGGGTCAAATTTTTTTCCCATCCCAAAGTGCAGGGTTACCTACTATTATATTAAATAAAAACTATCAAATTAATTTTAATAATTGTATCGTAAAATTAAATAATGTAGAATTCACTAATAAAGAAAGTATTCTATTAAAACATATCTTATTACCAAATTATTTAAGAATCGAGAACATTAAAATTGAACGAATTTTTGCATCATTTTGAATGAAATGTATTTATTGCAAATGAAGAATTTGGAACCCTTCTTAAGTATTGAAGGATTGAAGGGTAAATAAAGCGTTTGTATATTGTAATAAGAAAGAAAGCATTAGGAGTTTTAAAATAAAAGATGGTACTTTAATTGTATTCACATCGGTGCTTCTTGTTTCCTTTAATTCTGGATGGATGAATATTTCAGAATTTTATATAGCTATTAATTTATTATTAATCAATTTACTTTAAATTTTAATATATTTTGGGTTAGCTTTATGACGATGAGATTTGGGGTCGTTAAAAATAACTTCGTAGCATTATCAGGTTTAAATGCGTGTTTATTTTTTTTTAACATATTTATATTCTTTACTTGTGTTTTATTATTTATCTCCAATTTTTTGTAAGTTATTTATTTTACCATGCGAAATATCTATTGGCTTGGGTTTTATTGTAGAATGAATCGTATTATTAAATTTTTCAGCAGCGAGAAATACTTTTTTAGTTGAACCTAATCTAGACTTTTCGATTTCGAAAATTCTTAAGTGTTTAATTAAAGTTCCAAGAACTTTCTCAATATCAGCGTTACCGGAATGAGATCTTGCAGAAGTAAAATTAAGTATTATATTGTTTTCATTTCTAAAAAAGTCATGGATATTTAGACTATTAATGAATTTCTATCGGGTAAATGTTGTATAAAATATCTTTAACTAAAATTTATCAATTATTGTCAAAAATAAAATTATGATAATAAGATATATTACCGTGAATTATTTCATTCGGTTCGTTATGTGTCTCACTCATTTCAAATTCATATTGTAAAAGATTTCGATCATATGTGGCTAAATTGCAAGTTTCACACTTATTTATATATTATTATATAAAATTGTAATTTTATTTATTTGTAATTTTATGACATTTTTTGACATATTCAAAGGAAAATTTGATTTGAACGAAAATATTTCGATGCCCATACTATGGCTAGAAGTTTCTTCTCAGTTGCTGAGTACCTCACCTCATGTTTATTAAGGATTCGACTAGCAAAAAATAAAGGATGTCCTTCTTGGGAGAGGACACTTCCTATAGTAGAATTTGAAGCTTCAGTTGTAAGCGTAATTTTTTTATTAAAGTTTTGGTATTTTAAAACGGCATAATTCGTAATGAGATTTTTGAGCTTTTTGAAAAATTAAATGTAATTTTGGTAATTTAATATAATTTTTTCATCCTTTTTTAAATAGTAAGACATTGGTTTCGAGACTGAAGTATAATCTTTTATTTTAATAATAACAGGTTATGCCTAAAAAGCTTTTAATTTGCTTTCTTGTAGTTGGCATTTTAATTAAAACCAAATATATGTATATTTTATTTTATAAACAAACTTTTTCCGAGTGCCACAAACTATT
Organism: Poecilobothrus nobilitatus; assembly: GCA_947095535.1. Lineage (NCBI taxonomy): Eukaryota > Metazoa > Arthropoda > Insecta > Diptera > Dolichopodidae > Poecilobothrus > Poecilobothrus nobilitatus. The sequence continues at coordinate 126,591,086 of OX352773.1, forward strand.
TTTGTCTTTTTTGAATTAACTTTATTAATTAACTAAAAACTAGATAATTTAATATTATACAGTGCTCAAAATTAGCAAAATTAAGATTAAAAAACTAAAACAATAAGAAAAAAAAAATGCCAAAATTTGAGCTAAGCTAATAATCAAAACAATTAACAATTTTTTAATAAAGTATGAATTTTTTTCATTCAAATTCTAAACTTTATATGTCATCTGTTTTTTGGACATATGTATGTTTAGATATTTTTTGCTGCATTTGGATATTCTATTCAATGAGTGTTTGGATTGAAAATTTATTACTTATGTACATTTTTTTTTATTTACATAAGTAATTTTTTATTTTTATACCCGTACGATAGGATCGGGTATAATAAAATTACTCCTCCGTTTGTAACACCTCGAAATAAGCGAGCTAGATATACCTTCAAAGGTATGGATCGGATCAGAAAAAAATTCTAAGACTTTTGAGCCATGTCCGTCCGTCCGTCAGCACGCTAACTCAAAAACTAAGAAAGCTAGAATCTTGAAATTTACACAAAATATTTTAGGAGTAATTTGTAGGTTCCCTATTTTTTTTGGTTGAGTTTGGACCAAACCTTAGGGTAGCTCTCGAACACCTAACTTTTAGATCCCAACATTTTTTTTGAAATAGAGCTATGAAATTTTAACTGCTGATAGATCTCACAAAAATATTAATTTTATTTTTAATAACTTTTTTTTGTATCCCCACCCGTTATGGAGCTACAGCTCCCCAAATGTTCAAAAAAGCTCTATATTTAAATTGTTATAGCACAAGTTGTATAAGGTATATCTTCATTTTGAAAACGCCAAACGATTACTACTTTTATTAGCTTTAAAAGTATATATACAATAAATATATATTTGTGGCATACGGTGTCTTAATTTACCGTTATGTAAAACTCAAATTTTGCAAAATCCTTCAACCCTTCTATCTTCTAAACCGTTTAAGTTGGAAACTTGAAATTTAGATCTTTGAAAATAAGTATGAGTCATTTCAGAAATTTTTTTTGTATCACCCCCTGTTTAGGAGCTGTAAGGGGTCAAAAACTGAAAATTTTTTATTTTTAAACACCTGTAACTTGAACACCTGTTAAAATTTTTTTGAAGTAATACACAAAAATTAAAGCTTTAATATTATACTCTTATTTCTCTTAATAACTTTTTTTAATAATATAGGGTTACTTTATAATTGACGAAAGTGTTACTTGATTTTTTCAAATTTTCTAACAAATTTCTTCAACAAATTTTTTGCATTTTGTTTTACTCGATAATTTGAAATTGTTGAGGATATAATGCGTAGTACATAAAAATGTAAATAAATAAACAACATAACGGTTGCTTGAAGAATTTTCTTTTATATGATATTGTTATACATACATACTTATATAATATCATGTTCGCTAGTGAATGAATGATAAGAGTATATGTGTATATTATATAGCGCCGTATTTACATACATATATGTATTTTATTGTACTTATAAGAAATTATTCTGTCAATGGAATATTTAAATATAGTATAATATAATATTTAAAATTATATTTACTATTTTGTACTAAGTAAATTTAATATACATTTACCGCTTAGTATTAAATGGTACTATAGAATATTTGAAAAAGTTTTGGATTGATAATCGTTATGTGGAAGGTTAGAATCTGCTTTTGAAGAATGTACATATAAACATATAGTTTGAATATATGTACAACCCATAAGTTCTAGAAATTATAAAATTCACCCAAATTATTTTAAAATACTAAAATATTAAAAAAATAATATTGTAAGCAGAGTGACAGGCTGTGAACATACTAACGGTTCGTACGGGTATCTAAGAGTTGACAAAGTCAACTGTATTCTTCCTCGTTCACAATATTTTTTAAAGTTTCTTTTCTAAATTTATCTTAAATTAATATAATTTTGTACTTTATATTTTTTTAACTTTAAAAGCTTTGTTTATATTATACTCCTAACTTTAAATTTTATTTATAAATTAACTACAAAAAACTTTTTTTTAAAACTTATATTATAACGTATAATTTACAAATTTTGCAGCTAAATTGGTATTTTCTATCTCTTTTTTTTGTTTTTAATTTTCAATTGGTATTAATTGTAATTAACCTTAAAACTTAGGTTTAATTTTTATCAAAATAATGACGAATTGTAATTAAATACGCACGCTACCGTACCCACATTTTTAGGCAGCACATTTCAATTTTTGTTTATTTCCTTCTAATTTTTTTTTTAATCAGATCAATTAATGCTGCATTAATCTACTTATTAATTTTGTTATATTCTAAAATATAAGTCGGAAAAGAAACAATTATGTCTTGAAAAGTTTTGTGTCTGCACTGAATGAGTGGTCAATATGGAATATTATTTTTGCGTATAATAAGGTACTAAAAACTGTTGTAACCAAATTTTCGTTTGTCCTGTTGGCCACGATTTTAGTGCCGTCACTATTTTTCCTATTTTGCTATTTACTTTAGTTACATATCTTATAAATATTTCTTTTCAATCTGAGTTTGTTCAATGTATATATGTATATGTGTATATTTTTCTTGTTTTAAGTTTGAAATTGAATTATATTTTAATTTTAAATTTAAATTTATAATATTTTTCCCCCTCGCTCAATCCGCTCGCAAATTGGGGTTATTGGTTACCAACATTTTATTACATTTTTCTAACATAAGAGGCTTAGCTTGTAATTTTCACTCAGTTGAAACCAATCTCCACTTCGAAAGACCAGTAATACTTGCTTTAAACGAAACTCAGGTTATAGGTGATGATAGTAATTATGGTATTAATGTCTATACGATGGTTCCACTTTTTATTCCACATTTTTAAAAGCTCTAAACAAATTTTTTATTATTTTTGGGTAAAACTCCGTATTAAAAATATTACAATCTTTTTCATTTACAGATCTCCTCAACCCAACGAGCTGGAAACTGCTATGGCGATTGAGCATTTATCCGACAATATATATAAAATGCTGAAAATTAATCCCGAATGTGAGGTCAATCAAAACGACTTGTTCGACTTGTTCTTGACTAGCAATTCGGAAAATACGTTATTACTGTTTGTTCTCCAATTGGGGGTTCCAACTATTGCCTTAAAATTCAATTTTATAACAAACACATCGGTAAATCGAAACTCAATTCCTAAAAGGTTATCGGAATAGGTTTTTGGGAAGTTTTAATTGGTCGGTGTGCTTTCGACACAGGAACGTTAACTTTGCTGCATATGCCAAGAGTAAAAGAATTATATTAGGAATGAAATTTTTCATTCCCAGTTCTTATAAATCGGTTAAACTAAAATCAAAGCAATGGTTTAATCACATCTGCAGATCACATCTCACATCTGAAGCAATCGAACCCAAGGAAAGAATTGCAAAATGTATAAGGATAATGTTTCGGATTCTTCATTGGCAGCCTATAAAGTAGTTAGGAACAATTGCAAGAGAGCATCAATTGCATCAATCAACAAAAGTTTCTTTACAACCAAAGGTTGAGAAGAAAGATAATGAACCTCCTTCACTGTAACCGTTATTTTTGGACAGTTGTGAAAAATGTAAGGAACAACTTTTGCGAATCCTCTTTTTCATCGCTGATTGATAGCAATAACGCTATATTCAGTTTATAAAGCAAGTTTGTTTGCAAAATCCTTTGCAGCAAATTATACACTTCCTTCTACAGTTCAATCTATCCGTGTATTACCTTCTGTTGATCCCACTATGTTCCCCAAAGAGTTTTAAAGTTTCTCAATGAGTATACTTTCGTACTCGTACTGTAGTGAAAGTTCTGAAAAATCTAAATGTCAAAAAGCCAACTGGTCCTGATTTAATTCTAGCAATGGTGCTTCAACATATTGCCTCTCCGATTTCTAAACCTCTACGCATTTACACAGTACAAATCTCAAAAGAAAGAAAAAATATACCTAGACACTGGTACGATATTTGATGATAATAGCTCACAACCGATTTTCATAAACGAATGCCTCACAAATTATTATAGTTTTATCTTTAAAAAGCTAGAGATCTGAAAAAAAGCAATAAAATATCATATGCATGGGTATCTGAAGGGAAAGTATTAATTCGCAAAAATGCGGATAGCAAAATAATTAATGTAAATAACATTCATATAATTAAATAAGTTCACTAATCAATAGCTCTAACTTATTCTCAGTATACCCATGCAATAAAAATATCAACACTTTTTCAGAATTACAATTCAATTCTAAAAACTCTTTAAAAATTCTGTACCTCAATGCACGTAGTATAAAAAATAAAATTGATAAATTTGAAATTATAATTAAACTCTTAAATAATCCAAAAGACGTAATATGTATAACGGAAACCTGGGTAAAGCAAGAAGAACTGAAGTACTTTAATTTTGTTGACTTTTCATTGTCCTATACATGCCGCCCTAATAAACGTGGTGGGGGATGTGGAATATTTGTAAATAAAACGAGGAAGAATACAGTTGACTTTGTCAACTCTTAGATACCCGTACGAACCGTTAGTATGTTCACAGCCTGTCACTCTGCTTACAATATTATTTTTTTAATATTTTAGTATTTTAAAATAATTTGGGTGAATTTTATAATTTCTAGAACTTATGGGTTGTACATATATTCAAACTATATGTTTATATGTACATTCTTCAAAAGCAGATTCTAACCTTCCACATAACGATTATCAATCCAAAACTTTTTCAAATATTCTATAGTACCATTTAATACTAAGCGGTAAATGTATATTAAATTTACTTAGTACAAAATAGTAAATATAATTTTAAATATTATATTATATTATATTTAAATATTCCATTGACAGAATAATTTCTTATAAGTACAATAAAATACATATATGTATGTAAATACGGCGCTATATAATATACATATATACTCTTATCATTCATTCACTAGCGAACATGATATTATATAAGTATGTATGTATAACAATATCATATAAATAAAAATTCTTCAAGCAACCGTTATGTTGTTTATTTATTTACATTTTTATGTACTACGCATTATATCCTCAACAATTTCAAATTATCGAGTAAAACAAAATGCAAAAAATTTGTTGAAGAAATTTGTTAGAAAATTTGAAAAAATCAAGTAACACTTTCGTCAATTATAAAGTAACCCTATATTATTAAAAAAAGTTATTAAGAGAAATAAGAGTATAATATTAAAGCTTTAATTTTTGTGTATTACTTCAAAAAAATTTTAACAGGTGTTCAAGTTACAGGTGTTTAAAAATAAAAAATTTTCAGTTTTTGACCCCTTACAGCTCCTAAACAGGGGGTGATACAAAAAAAATTTCTGAAATGACTCATACTTATTTTCAAAGATCTAAATTTCAAGTTTCCAACTTAAACGGTTTAGAAGATAGAAGGGTTGAAGGATTTTGCAAAATTTGAGTTTTACATAACGGTAAATTAAGACACCGTATGCCACAAATATATATTTATTGTATATATACTTTTAAAGCTAATAAAAGTAGTAATCGTTTGGCGTTTTCAAAATGAAGATATACCTTATACAACTTGTGCTATAACAATTTAAATATAGAGCTTTTTTGAACCTTTGGGGAGCTGTAGCTCCATAACGGGTGGGGATACAAAAAAAAGTTATTAAAAATAAAATTAATATTTTTGTGAGATCTATCAGCAGTTAAAATTTCATAGCTCTATTTCAAAAAAAATGTGGGGTTCTAAAAGTTAGGTGTTCGAGAGCTACCCTAAGGTTTGGTCCAAACTCAACCAAAAAAAAATAGGGAACCTACAAATTACTCCTAAAATATTTTGTGTAAATTTCAAGATTCTAGCTTCCTTAGTTTTTGAGTTAGCGTGCTGACGGACGGACGGACGGACGGGCATGGCTCAAAAGTCCTAGAATTTTTTTCTGATCCGATCCATACCTTTGAAGGTATATCTAGCTCGCTTATTTCGAGGTGTTACAAACGGAGGAGTAATTTTATTATACCCGATCCTATCGTACGGGTATAAACATAATTTTTCTGAAGTATACTCGCACAGCAACAATTATGATAATTTTTTAAAGTATTAATATAAATAAAAATGCACACTCATTTAATATAATCACTGTATATAGAGTACCATCTGAAATAAATTCAAGAATCATAAATTTCTTTGATAACCTTGAAAAATGTTTTGTTAGCCCTAATTGCAATAAAAACACATATGTGGTTGGTGATTTCAATTTCAATTTATTTAATAACACTCCAAACAAAACACTTTAATAACAAAAATTTCATGTTTATGAATGCACTTTTTATCTGTAATGAAAGAGTTATTAAAAGACATTTATCAAATTCGAACTTAGATCATTTTTATATAAACAACTTAAATGAAAAACTGTCTCTGTCATATGTAAATGTGGATTTGTTAGATCACTATGCTTTGATAATCGAAGTGTCAAATAATTGCATAAATTATGAACAAATAGATAACAGTGATAGGACTGAAGTTCTAAATATAGATATCAAAAAATTAAATGTGTTATTGGCAAATGAGCCAATTGTTCTTGATGAATTAAAAAATTGCAAAGAAAGTATTGAATTTATTTCCAAATTATCAGAAAAATCAAAGAATCAAGTGTGTAGTGTTACAATCAGAAAAAACAACAAAAATAAAAAGCATAAACCATGGATAGACAAGGAATTAATCTCAACAGTGAATATAAAAAACTTTTGGCATATGATAGCATATGATTCATATGCCATGATATGCCAAAAGTTGTACGAGTGTACAAATATTATAGAAATAAAGTTACCAGTCTACGTAGAATAAAAAAACGTAAGTACTTTCGAAAAAAATTTTGAAGAAAATGGTGATAACACATCTAAAACTTGGGATTGTATAAATGAAGTTCTTCACAATAGAAATAAAAAAGAAAAATAAATAAGCTTATTGAACAGAATAAGTAAACAACAAAAAATAATCAAAATAAATGAATTGAACAAACATTTTGCAAAAAAATTTGAAAAAAATTTCGGTGAAAATTTCGTCCCAGAGTGTCAAGATAGAATCTTTTACGCAAAACGAGTTACTACAAAAGCGCTAAAGTTGATCATGTGGACAAAAATCATATATGTAAAATAATGAAAGGCTTTAAAAATTCGAACTCAAGAGATTGTTTGAATATGAGTTCTAACATGTTAAAAATTTGCAGTATTTATTTATGTGAGTCTATCGCAATCCTAGTTAATAAATCAATAAATGAGGGAGTTGTTCCACAGCAATTAAAAATCGGAAGGATTGTAATAGTTTTTAAATCGGGAGTTAAAGAAGACATGAACAACTATAGACCGATATGCATAACACAAATTTTAGCCAAAATTGTTGAAAAAGTCTGCAATCAATTTAATGTATATTTGGAAAAATATAAACTCCTTTCAAAAAACAGTATGGCTTTAAAAATAAGTCAAGTACAGAGACCGCACTTGTAGATATGATATCAAAGGTACAAAAACTTAAAGATGAAAATAAAATAGTTTCACTCTTATTGATTGACGTGTCAAAAGTATTCGACACAGTCGACCTACAAATTTTAATAAAAAAAATTCATACAGGATTACACTTTTTCTTTTCAATTTTAAAGATTTCTTATTTTCATATAAGAAATTTTCTTACTACTTTTATATGTGCGCCTAGTATTTAAACTTCAATTATTCAATTTTGTTTATTAAGGGCCGACCCTACATTTAATTGTTTAACACTTGACTTCCTACAATAAAACCATTTGGAACTTATAAGTTAACAACCCACACATACAACTTAACTTAAAACCTAAACCAAAACGATCAAAACAAGTTCTTGACCTACTAACCAAGCATGACCTACATTAAACCCATAAATCAAAATGTAGGCCAGCATGTCGTGCGATATGAGTCAAATTTTTTTCCCATCCCAAAGTGCAAGGTTACCTACTATTGTATTAAATAAAAACTATCAAATTAATTTTAATAATTGTATCGTAAAATTAAATAATGTAAGTAGTATAACTATGCCGATTCCAGCACAGTCAGTGGTATTATGGAATTCAATTTTGGTTTGGAAGGATGTTATACCATAGAATTTAAGTTACTGATAACAGGTGCCCGAGCAGGCGTTGCCGAAGTTATTGATAGCAGGTGCACGAGCAGGCGTTGCCGAAGTTATTGATAGCAGGTGCCCGAGTAGGCGTTGCCGAAGTTATTGATAGCAGGTGCCCGAGCAGGCGTCGGGCTTGTTGCTGAAAACAAGTACAAAGTTGTAGGATACTGAACATTTTTTTTGTTTGATAGGCCTATAGTTATAAATTATTTGTTTATTTATATTTTAATAATAAGCGTATAGTTGTCAGAAATGATTTTTATTTCATTTTAAATTTCGATAATAAAACATTAACCACAAACTTCTTTCTACAATAATATAAATTAAAATTTCTCTGACTCAACACCTGTTTTCAAATATAAATAATAAACATTAACCACAAACTTTTTTCTTCAATAATATTGAATTAAATTTGAATTAATTGGTTATTATTAATAAGACATAAAAATTAGAGTATAAAAAAATAAATAAAAAATTTAATTCTTATCCTATAGTTTACAGGAGTAAAGTTTAAAAAATTTATGCGTGTTTGCGATAAGAAAATTTAAGTTTTAAATGAAAAAGTTGCGGTTACAAGTATAATAAAAAAATTATAGCGTATATAAATGGTAAGGAGAAAGATGATTACATAAGTACCCTTTTGTTTCTTTTCAAATTAATAGAGAAAATAAAAATTGCACATACTAGAGAAGAATTTAAAAAAAATCATAATCAGTATATAAAAGAAATTGAACAACGATCATAAAATCATTTGATACTTAGTTTTCACAGTGTACACTCTCTATTTATTACTATAAAATGATGATGTCATTGTTAATTATAACATTAAGTTTATTATGTGGCATCTATTCAACTCCCATTCCTGGTATAAAATTAGATGAATCAGCTTATGGAAGCACAAATTTCAGTATATTACTTCCAGCCAATGAAAGTATTATTGTTAATTTGTCAGTAAAATTACTTAAGCATACTTTGACATCTGGATCACTAACAACAACAACAACAACAGAGGTTACAACAACAACAACAACCATTCCAAAAGCTGATGGAGTAACTAAAGAGCTAAATATTAACGATCAAATTGATTCAACTCATCAATATGTTACTGCATCAGAAGCAGTTGAAGCATTTAAACAGGATTTAATATTAAAAGAAAAAGTTATTGGTGGTATAATAGAAAGCGAAAACATTTTTTATAGACACTTTCAATTGGAATATGATGATAATAAAGAAATGAAGATTCGATGTACATATAATGCAGGATTTAAAAAAACGTACATTGAAAATTTAATGTTTTGAGTACATGGAGATTGCTACTAATCGAATACTAAGCAACGGAGAATTGGAAAGTTATACCATATATGATACTGAATATGAATCTAATGAAAACACATTAATCGATTTACGTAAAATAAAACAAACCTATAATATGGAAATATCTTAAATATGTGAATTTTTTATAGAAATACAAAATAAAAAAACATCAAATTAAATTAAATCTCTTTTATTTATCCATGAATTGTGACTTAATGCAAATCCTAACCATTTTACAAAAACTTTATTATCTTTAATTTTAAGAATTTTTTCAACTAAGTAAATATCTTTATATTTTGATTTTAGTAATTCATATTCATAAAACCCTTCTTCAATAGGTTGACCCTGATAATCTTCCAGTAAATATGTTACAGGATTTGTAATCTGCACTTTTCTTATCTTGAATATTTCCGTTGTCCAATTAGGTGTATAACCTTTTTCAAAAATATGTTTAAACTTGCTTATTCGAACAAAATCACCAATCTTAAATTTTGATGTTGGTGCCATTTTAATGTGATTATAAACTGTTGACAACAACTCATTAGCATTTGTTTTATTTACATCAGAAGGACGTTTATGTATTGCACGATGCTTGGTGTTATTATATTGGTGTAGTAGTTTACTGATTATATTTAACCATTTATAATTTCCATTTAAACTAAACTCTTTCCACATTTTTTCTTTTAAAGTTCTATTGAAGCGTTCCACTATAGAAGCTTTTAATGAGCTAAATGTTGAGTAATGATTTACTTGATATTTATTCATTAAGTTTTTAAATGTACTATTAAAAAGCTCTTTTCCGTCATCAGTTTGAAGATTTTTCGGATGCCTTTGAGATTTCATAATTATAGATTTCATCGCTTTGGTAGTATTTTCTGAAGTTTTACTTTTTATAGGAATAGCCCAAGCATATTTTGAAAAGGTATCGATTACAGTCAATAAAAATTTGAAACCATTATTTTCTTTAGCATAAGAACCCATCTCAACCAAGTCAGCTTGCCAGAGATCATCATAACCTTTGATAATAACTCTACGTCTTTTGAAATTTCTTCGTGCAGGTTTATGTAACTCTTCAACAACTGTTCTCTTACTCATATTTTCAGATCAGAAAATCTATCATTTAAAATTTTTTCACGATGATTTTTATTTAAAATTTTAGAAATGATTTTATTAATATTTTGAATTCTTTGATTAAATCTATATCGATCAACTGCTATAATTTCCCAATTGCTTTTTCTAGCTAACCTATAAGCTGTATTCCACTTGTATAATATATAGATCTCAGGTGTTAAATTAAAGTGAACTTTTTTCTTATTAATTTTTAAGGGTTTTAGTATTGCCTCATCCTCACCCATTTTTATAATGAAATAATAATACAAACATTTTTTATTTTATACAAACATTTTTTATTTTATACAAAAATAATTTATTTTATACAATTCTTTTATATAAATTCATTAATTTAGTAATTCTAATCATGGTGAGATCTGCTGATACGCATGGGCAAGTATCAGGAAGTGAATCATTTAGATCTGATGTATGTGGACCTATAGACCAATGATATTCATTAAGTGAATTACATACTAATATTGCGTCTTTGAATTGTTTTAAAAATTCAAAGTGTTGTTTTAATTCTTCATAATGCTCCTCTAAAAGAATATGTTCATATTTATTAAGAAAATTATTTAAAGAATATCCAATCTGATGTATATCCATATTTGTCGATTATTTCTGGTATACTAATTTAATTTTGTAAATGTATATTATCTGACTTTATTATATTTTTTGCAAATAGTTCTTGTGAGAGAACTTTGGCTGAAGCTTCAACATTATTTAATCGTTTTTCAATGAATTTTAAAGGTTCTTTTAATTGATAATTAACATTATACTTAAATTCTTTCTCCGTTTTTTTCAATTAATTTAGAAAATTTGCTATCAACCCTAGCGATTTCATCTTGAATGTATTTGTTAAAATCCTTAACATCATTTGTTAATACAAACAATTTATTCTTTAAATCTGATGATGATTTATTTATGTATTCTTTTAATATATTTTCTTGTCTCTCCATATATAATGCTATCTGTTCATTTGCATATATTTTTGTTGTAGCATTCTGTGATCGCTCTGGATTTTTAACATTTGTTAAAATTTTATTTTGAACATCAAAATTTCCATCTGTTGTTAATATTAAAATAGTATTAGGAAAACGATGAATGAAATTTTTAGAAGAGGAGCTGCCACTATGCCCAAACTTATCAATAGTCATTTTATTAATGTTGAATTCTTTAGAATGTTATTCAATTATATTAACTTCTCTGAGTTCTTCAATAATAGAATTGATTTCATTATGATGATTATTATTGCCAGCTATATGTGATGCAATTAAAATTTTTAATCTATTGACTAATTCATTTGGATCATCCCAAAAAGTATATTGAATAGGTTGTTTTGAATATACCATAGTAGATATTTGAGGTTTTATTGTGAAATCCTTTTTGACATCAGAATAAGCATTTCCTCTTTTTTTATTTCTTGTGTTATAATCATTTTCATATATAGTTCTTATAATATTTTTATATTTAAAACCTTTATTTCCTTTTATTCGACCTAATGTGTTATAATTTATCCTATGTGCATTAGTTTTCTCCAAAATTTTTTTATACTGCTTCAAAACATTTTCAGTATAATTCTCAGGTTTCTGTTTAAATATGAGGTCATGTAAACCTTCGGTTCCGCTAAATGCTTCATCACCAATTATAAAATTATTATTACTTTCATCAATACTGAAGTTTAAATTCCCCAATTTTCTTGTATTCGTAGTACTGTCAAGATAAGGATCATAACTTCTATCAAGCTGTGATTTATTATATTTATATGAACTTAATGGTGATGAAATTAAGGTGTCATTTAAATTATTACTTTCTAAATCAACATATTTGTCAGTATTGTGAGGTGTTGATGTTATAAAACTTTCAAAAATTGAGTTCTCTTGGCTTGGGGCTGTGTCATTTTGTTTGGATATTTGTTTATTAGATTCTTGTTTTTCTTTTTTGAATACTGGGTTTATAAAATTGATGGGCGCTTCATATTTCACAACATTAGTTAATTCCTTAATAGGTTCCACAAGAGGTTTAAATATCTTGTTCAAAGTTTCTTCTTCTTCTTTTCGACCAGTTTTTATTTCTTTGAATTTTCTTCTTAAATTCTTTCTAACTTTAATCAAATCTTTTAGAACAATCTCATTCATAGCTATTAAATAGGTTTTATATATAAAAATATTAATGTATTACTGATCTCCCTATTGTAGTTGTTGTTGTTGTTGTTGTTGTTGATGTAGTTGTTATTGGTGACAACTATTCTTGTTGATGATTTATCATATATTAAATTCTTTTGAAGTAACCACATGGTCATTTATAGTTTAAGAAGTTTTTCAAAATTTTTTTTATATCGTCCTTTATCTATATGATTATCTTTATCAATAACCAAAAATCCGTATTCATTTTCCCAACAGTATGAACATAAATCTTTGAATTGATTAAATGACATATCAGCATTAATATGATCATTATAAATATGTCTTAAATTTAAGTCATCTTGTTTGAATACAATTGTAAAATGAGCATTATCCCTTATTAAGTGTTTAGGAATTCGAGTATAAGTTTGACATAAATAAAAACTATCCACATCTTTATGTCGTCCCATGCAAAAGTATTCTCTCACATTATCTTGTTTATCACAAGCAATATCATCAAATATGAAGATTGAATTTGGTTGTGATTCAGAAAGTTTGATAACATCAGAATTATTTGAAAACTCATTGTATGTCATACCTTCAATAGGTTTTAATACTTTTCTCAAATAATCATATTTCGGTTGTTGTAATGATTTGGAATATATATATATATTTTGAAATCTAAAACCGTTAGGGTCCAGCAATAAACTCAACATAACATTAGTTTTACCACAATTAGATGGACCCACGATTAATCCTCGAATACTTGTAGGTAAAATTTCTCCATGCCTTTTCTTTTTTTGATTTTGATTACATTTTTTATCAAAATTTTTTATTTTTATTCCATCATGTATTTTGATAAACCTCATTTTGGAAACTATTTTAAAATATAATAAGATGTTATATTTATATAATTAATCAATAGTAATTTATCTTTCATTTAAAAAGGTTTAAAATGATGAAATGTATTAAGAATAAAAACAGTAATAAAAAATCTGTTAAAAGAGGAGGTGGTATTATAAACACTTTAATAAATAAATTACCATTTGAAGCACATTTACCAGGGTATAATTATTGTGGGCCTGGAACAAAATTAGAAAAAAGATTAGCTCGTGGTGATAAAGGTGTGAATGAATTAGATGAAGCTTGTCGGGAACATGATATAGCATATTCTCAAAGTAAAGATATTGTTGACCGCCTTGCTGAGAAAGCTTGGAAAAGAGCTAAAGCAACTGATTCAAAATTTAATGAAAAGGTGAACGCATTTCTTGTTACAAACGCCATGAAAACAAAAGTTAAACTTGGAATGGGGTGCATAAAGAAAACAAAACAAAAGAAATCTTTAAAAAATATTATTCAAGAGGCTAGAACAGCGATTAAAGGACACAAGTTTGAAAGAAAAAATGATGCAATAAGACTGCTTTAAAAGCTGCTAGAAAATCAAGCCGAAATCGAAAATTAATAGAAATACCTCGCGTTATTTCCGTACCTAAAACTGGTGGAATTATACCATTGATTCCAATATTTGCAGGGCTTTCAGCTGTTGGAGCACTTGCAGGTGGTAATGAAGCTGTTAATGAGCTAAGCTGTTAATGAAGCTAAAAATGCATAAGCTGTTAATGAAGCTAAAAATGCTAAAATACAATTAAAAGAAAGTGAACGTCATAATAAATTAATGGAATCTATTGCTTTAAGAGGAAATGGTTTGTATTTAAAACCATATAAACAAGGATTAGGACTATATTTAAAATCAAAAAACCTTTAAATATGCTACCCAAACGGGCTCTAACTGATATTGATATAAATAATTTTGGACAAAAGTATTTGCATTATTTTCGTGGAGTTTTTATGAGAGATAATCTTCCTAAAATTAAACCTTGGAAGCGTGAATGCGGAATTATAAATTTAGATAACTCAAGAGGACCGGGATCTCATTGGGTAGCATATTATAAGAATTTAAATAAAATTGAATATTTCGATAGTTTTGGAAATTTACAACCACCAATTGAAATTGTAAAATATTTAGGTGATAAGCTTACATATAATTATAATACATATCAAAAATTTAATACATACAATTGTGGACACTTATGTTTAGCTTTTTTATATAATACTAATCACTTTGTAATAAATAAATAAATAAATAAAAAGATAAGTATGCAAACAAAATGTTTCATTTAATATATAGAAATCATGTCAGTAACATTGACTTTAAATGGAAATAAATCAATTCTAACGGCAGAATATTTTCCACCTATAGATTTAAAAAGTGATTATATTTGTGCTCTTGTTAATTTTCAAACATATAATTCAATACCCAATATCGATGAAGACAACAATAACTTTATCATTGATAATAAAAAAATTCAAATTCCTATTGGTTCTTATGAAATCGAAGACATTGAGGAATTTATTAAAAAAGAGTTGGGAATCTCTAATACAGAGAAGAAAAGGCTTCAAATAAGAGCTAATAATAATACATTGAGATGTGAAATATTTTCAGAAATGGATATTGATTTTAGGCAAGAAAATAGTATTGGAAAATTATTAGGATTTAGTCAGAAAAAGTTAAAATCAAATATTTGGCATTTATCAGATCTTCCTGTTGACATAAATAAAATAAATATTGTAAGAGTTGAATGTAATATTATACAAGGAACATATATTAATGATCAAGAAGCTCATATATTACATGAATTTTCAATTGGTGTTGGACCAGGCTATAAAATAATTGAAGTTCCACGAAATCTTATTTATTTACCAGTAGCCATCAATCGAATAAGTTCAATAACTGTAAAATTAGTAGATCAGAACGGAAATTTAATTAATTTTAGAGGTGAAACTGTTACTGTGCGTTTGCACTTGAAACAGCAACAACAACAACAACAGCAACAACATCAAAAATGATATTATATGATAATAACAACCATCATAAATATTCCATAAATAATAAACATCAGTTTAATTATACATCAACATTAAGAGAGAAAGGATCTCAGCTTTTAAAAAAAAACATACAACCTTTAACAATAGAAAATCAACAATTTTTAAAATCTATTGGTTTAAAATTAAAAAGATATTAAAATGGATAATTTATTTCTTAACCCCATCATTGATGAAAGTATAAACAAATGCACATTGGCATACTTATTCACCATTTTTAAATTCATTTAACAAAAGCGATATTATTCGTATATAAATACAAAACCAAAATTTAAATATTTTACCATCTAACAGTTTACTTTATATTGAAGGTAATATTACAAAGAGTGATGGAACTCCAACAACAAAAACAAAATTTACTAATAATGCTATTGCTTTTCTATTTGATGAAATGCGTTATGAGCTAAATGGAAAAGAAATTGATAGTATTCGAAGTGTTGGTATCACAACATGTTTAAAAAATTATCTATCATTGAATGAAAATGAAGGTAAAGGTCTCGCTAATGCAAATTGGCAGTCATTTAAAGCATTGGAACCGAAATCTTTATTTTTCAACTTTTGTATTCCATTAAGAAGACTTTTAGGTTTTGCTGAGGATTATAAAAATATTATACCGAATGCAAAACATGAGTTAATTTTGGTACGTTCACGATCGGATGATAATTCTTTACTTTGTTCTGATGCTAATGAAAAACCAAAAATTCAATTGAATAAAGTACAATGGAGAGTGCAACATATTACTTTGGCTGATACATTAAAATTAAATTTATATAAAAATATTAATAATGGAGCGAAAATAATAATAGCTTTCAGAAATTGGGACCTATATGAATATCCTACTTTACGCACTAATACTAATCATCATATTTGGAATGTTAAAACAACTACACAACTTGAAAACCTCGATTTATTATATTTGCTCTACAAATAAACAAATTAAATCAACTTGATAAGGATTCCTCAAAATTCGATCATTGTAATGTGACTGATTTAAAAGTTTATCTAAATTCAGAATGTTATCCATATGAAGACATGAATTTATCTTTTGATAGAAATCGCTATGGAATTGCTTATGAGGCATACACAAGTTTTCGTAAAAATTATTATAATCATGATATATCGGAACCATTAATAACATGGGAAGATTTTAACATGGGAAGATTTTTAAAATGAAAATTTAAAAATGGGTCCAGTTGATGTGAGAATCGAATTGAAAACTTCAGAAAAAATTCCCAACAATACAACAGCATAATTTGTCTTATACTGCATGATAGATTAGTTGAATTTACACCTTTAACCGGAGAGGTAAATAAAATTGTATGAAAAATGGATTATGTTATCATAGATATTCAAGGTTTTCAGGATAATAACAACAAATTTATTTTGAAAGAAATCACAATTTTTACATCTAATAATGAAATACAACATTTTATAATTAAGCCACCATACAGCTATCATTATTTAACATCAAAAGCAAAATACACGAATTATTGGTTAACTAAAAATCATCATGGATTTAAATGGAGTGATGGATCAACACATTTTTGTGATGTCATCAATTTTCTAAAAATTTTTATAAGAAATAATACTAAGATTTATGTTAAAGGAGATGAAAAAAAACAACGGATATCTAATATTTTAAATGAGAAATATAATATAATCGATTTAAATGAACAAATTTCAACAAGTCTTAAGATATTAATGAAACAGCAAAACAAAAAAATTTTAAAACGGTGTACATTCAATCATATTGGATGTTGTTCTTTAGAAAATGTTTACTTAATAAAATCGATGATTTAAGCAAAATTTCTCAAAAAAAATCAATTGTTTTAGAATTTAACTTTATTGAAATATTTAATAGTTATTTAAATTTCATCGGTTAAGCACACAAAAAAATGGATAAAAAAAGACGTAAAAATGAAAGATTCTGTTTTGAAAAAATTGAATATAAAATTCTTCAAAATCCCTTTAAGGGAAGTAAAACCGATTCATCAACATCGTCATCATCATCATCATCAACTAATATTAAATCTGAAAGGATGAAGTAATTAAAACATATAAAAATCTGTAAAACCTGTAAAAATAAGAATAATTTTAAATAAAAGAAAAAAAAAATTAAGTTTTAATTTTTTATTAAATGAAATAAAAAAACATAATATAAAATAATTTTTATTCCATAATGCTGCTATCATCATCATTATCATCCTCATCGTCATCTTCCTCTATAGTGATAAATTTTAAATTGTAGGATTTGCCTACGGGGCCCAGATTAATAATTCCATATCTTGAATTACTCAATTTGAGTAACTCCTCATCTTTTAATTTGTTGTAGCGAATTGGTAAAAATATCTTACATTTTACCAATGTCGCTAAGACACGTTCTCCAAATTTAGTGTTACACTTTTTTAATCCAAGCACTCTATAGGATTTGTGCAACTTCATATCACCAACTTTGATAGTTGGTGTTGTTGCATTAAATTTGTTGTTAATGTTGTTTAAAAAAAAATCCATTTTTATTATTATTATTATTTATGGATTACTTCAACAATTATGTGATCTATAAAACAAATATCGTCTCTTTTTATATAAAATTAATTATCATTTTATGTTAATTTTTAAAATTAAATATTCTACTCTTTAAAATTTTCCGAGTTATGAGGTTTTTTTAAATTTTAAAAAATGTGGTTTCCAAAATTTTATATCAATACAATATCAATAGCTTATTCATTGAATTAAAAACAAAACCAACTCACATTTTCATAAAACTTAGAAAACCGCAATAATTAAATCAACAACATGTGAAACTAATATTATAAATATTATATTAGTAATATTATATAAATATTATAATAATGAACTCCAGCGAATTCTACCACAATATTAAAAATTTTGAAGAAGATTTAGAACTCCAGCAATTGGAGAGATTTATGAACGAAGGTATTGATGTTAAAGTCATAGAACAACCGTGCAAGCTACAGGACATTGCGTTAAAAAAGGTGTGTGATAGCGGAATGATAACAGCTATATATAATGACAAGGATGAATCTATTAAAAATTACCTTCATAGAAATTATGGAGGTGAAAAATATTGGCTAACGACTGATGTTCTTTCAGATACAGCAGTACTTTTGGGGAAATTTTTTACGTTTCAAATAGAATTTTGTAAATGTGCTATTTTATTAGCAAATCGTAAAAATGAATATTGTATGCATTTAATTAAAAATAAAACATATATAAAACAATAAACAAAAAAATTTTTTATTATTATTATTATTATTATTTAACATTAAAAGATTTTTATTTTAGTTTTCAGTTATAATGTTGTGATATCCCCATGGTAATGTTCTGTTACTATTAGGAATTAAATACCTCTTGTTGTCAAAAGGGCTGAGGGTAATTTTTTTTTTGCTTAATACTAAATAGCATACATTTTTGCTCGAAGACCAACAAATTCAAGCATAATGAGACCATTATTTTCATCTTTCATAAGTCCTGGTTTTTTTTTATTTACTTGGGGCATATTGTACGGATTGTTTGTTGAATAATCTGATGTACCAAAACGTTGTAAGTTATCTTTCATATCCGCATATACATCATCTGTTTCAATTGTGTAAATGAGAGAATCAGTGTCTGTATAACACAACTGACATTTTTCACCATATTTATTTTTCATATATTCATAATGAAAATCATAAAGTAAAATTTTTGATATATCTAAAATTGCCATTCCTACATAAATTGGTTTATTAAATATTATTTCTGTTTTTAACAATTCAATTGCTAATAAGTTGTCATCAAATATTGTTCTCGAATCAAAAGTTGGTTTGGCTATTAACGCTTTTGTACCATACCGACCATGCCATGATGTTCGAAGCTTAATGTCTCTACGAAGACGAACATTTTCCATCGTCTTTCCAAACACTGCATCACACATTAATTTGAATAAATTTTTTTCGAAATCATTTGTAGCCTTTTGACGAAGGGATGTATTTAATTCAATATATGGTCTCATCCAATCAGTCTGCGTAAAACTTAATACACGATGGATTTTGTTAAGTTTCATTCCTTGTTGTATACATTGTTTTAAGTTTCTGTAATGGATGACGTAACTTGTCTTGTTAAATAATGTTGCCATCATTTTCTTTTCTTTTGAGTTTGGTGGTGTTTTTTTTTTTGGGGCCATAGGTAGGTCTACGTGCTTTTCATGTAAATCTAGTGGATATTCAAGATCAACTTCTAATATATATCCAGAACTTGAATCATCAGGAATATCAAAGTTGAATGTTTCATCAATATTGATAAATTTTAAATTTTTATTTGTTGTTCGCTTTTCCATATCTTTTCGAACATTGAGTTAAACCTCCACGAATTCCTTTTTAGATAAACATCAAGATATCCACATCTTTAATTAATTCAATCTCTAAACCTGGTAAGGTGTAATAATGTGCTGGATCTAACTTATAGTTACTAATGCATGTTGTTCTAAAACTTTCATAAACATCAGCAAGTAATAAAACATCTGTTTTCAAATAAATATCACTATATTCACCTAGAGTTTTTTTTGTTTAATTAAAGTTCCAAGAACTTTCTCAATATCAGCGTTACCGGAATGAGATCTTGGAGAAGTAAAATTAAGTATTATATTGTTTTCATTTCTAAAAAAGTCATGGATATTTAGACTATTAATGAATTTCTATCGGGTAAATGTTGTATAAAATATCTTTAACTAAAATTTATCAATTATTGTCAAAAATAAAATTATGATAATAAGATATATTACCGTGAATTATTTCATTCGGTTCGTTATGTGTCTCACTCATTTCAAATTCATATTGTAAAAGATTTCGATCATATGTGGCTAAATTGTAAGTTTCACACTTATTTATATATTATTATATAAAATTGTAATTTTATTTATTTGTAATTTTATGACATTTTTTGACATATTCAAAGGAAAATTTGATTTGAACGAAAATATTTCGATGCCCATACTATGGCTAGAAGCTTCTTCTCAGTTGCTGAGTACCTCACCTCATGTTTATTAAGGATTCGACTAGCAAAAAATAAAGGATGTCCTTCTTGGGAGAGGACACTTCCTATAGCAGAATTTGAAGCTTCAGTTGTAAGCGTAATTTTTTTATTAAAGTTTTGGTATTTTAAAACGGCATAATTCGTAATGAGATTTTTGAGCTTTTTGAAAAATTGAATGTAATTTTGGTAATTTAATATAATTTTTTCATCCTTTTTTAAATAGTAAGACATTGGTTTGCTGTTAAATAGTAAGACATTTGCTTTCTTGTAGTTGGCATTTTAATTAAAACCAAATATATGTATATTTCATTTTATAAACAAACTTTTTTTCCGAGTGCCACAAACTATTTTTGTGTTTTTTAAATTAACTTTATTAATTAACTAAAAATTAGATAATTTAATATTATACAGTGCTCAAAATTAGCTGGTTTTATATGATTCCACTAACTCTATAATTTCGTGCTTAAATTTGTTATTTGCGATATTTCATATAGGGCCGTAATGAGATGTTTCCTTAAAGCAATCTAAATCGATCTTCAGTATGACTTGCTTCCTCGAATGTATCGCTTATGTCCTCGATTTTAATTTTTCCATGGTCTAATATTAGGGTTACGTTGTCCAAAAATTTCTTACCCAAAATTATTTGATCAGACATCCAATTATCTGGTACTACATGAAACATAACTTTGTATGGCTTGCTTTTTACTATTAATCTCGTTTTAAATGATCCTAGAGTTTTTCTTCTATCACTACCAAATCCTTTCCAAATATACCTTTATCGTACTTTTCAATACCAATGTTTTTTGTAATGGTATCTTGCATTAATGAAATATCGCTACCAGTGTCCACTAAAGCTTTTATTTGATTCTCACCAATTTCAACCGATATTATATTTTCGCTCATACTAAGGCGCTTAACGTTGCTTGTGTTATGCGTTGGTTGTGAAACACATTTGTTTCTTTCTGGACAATTTCGTGAAAGATTTCCGAAGTTATTGCAATTGAAGCATCGTGATCCCTTATCTCTATCTGGGCAATTTTGATGATAATGAGATAAAGATCCCCAGTTTTTACATCTTGCTGAGTTTTGTTGTTGTATTTTTTGGGTTTGATTATGTTCGTTATGCATGTATCTATATCGGTTTTCGATGTATTTATTCTTAATGTGTTCATCCATAGAGCTTTTCAATTTCGCATAGCTTTGAAGTTTCATTTTAAACTCGTTAATTGTTATTGCTTCATATAATGACATTTTGTTCATTACACTGTCCGGAATTCCTTCTGGATATAAGCTATTACTGATTCTTCATCCATCGTACCTCTGTTCGCTATGCTTTGCATTACATACAGATATTCTAGGAGGATCTCGTTCGGCATCTTTTTCCTATTCTGAAGCTGTTTAATTATTTCTTTTGTACATGGTGTTCTGTCGAATTCGCTTTTTAATAACTCTTTTAGCTTGACCCACGTTGATATTCCTCTACTAGCTTCTACAGATAATTTCGCAGCACCAACTAATAATAGTCTGGCATATAAATACTTCTCAATTTCGTTCCAATTATACACTTCTGCAATTTCCTCAAATTCTTTAACCCATAAAGCAAAATTACCTGTTTTTACGTTAAATTTTTCAAGAGATTCTTCAACATCTCGAAAAACAAATATTGTGCTTGTATCCCTCGTTTCTTTCGTATCTGGCATGTAGCCGTTTACCGTATCTTTATCGTTTAGAACTATGTTTTTATCGTTTTCGACCGTATCCGTATCTAATTTCACGTTACTCGTATTGTTTGTAACCGATTGCGTTTCCGTACCGTTTTGTTGTAATAACACGCTTCCGATTTTCGAGCGTATGGCTTTTTCTGATAGAGATTTCTTTTTATAATGCTTGTGTAACCGTATAATTAGTTCTATCTTTCGATTATACCCGGTAGGTAAATTTTCAATTGATAACATTTTTATCAGCGTTTTTATATTTTTGTTATAGCAATTGCAAATTAACCACATTTATATATTAATTACTTAAAAAAAACTTAAATGGTTAATTTATTTTTATAAATTATACTTAAAAAACTTAATATTAGATTTTTACTTACTTTTAGACTTAAAATTAAATTTAATGCTGGTTTTTATTTAATTCATTCAAAACTTTTTTTTTATTTATTTCTATTGGTTAATTTATTGTTGTATTAATTATACTTAAAGAACTTAATATTAAATTTTTACTTAGTTTTAGGCTTAAAATTAAATTTAATGCTGGTTTTTATTTAATTCATTCAAAACTTTTTTTTTTTTTTATTTCTATTGGTTTATTTATTGTGTTAATTATACTTAAAGAACTTAATATTAGATTTTTACTTAGTTTTAAGCTTAAAATAAAATAATATGTAAAAAAAATATTTTTTAAAATATGCTTTTAGCAAAACCGAATTCGCCCCCTAAAAAGTAGAAAATAAAATTGATTGCAAAACTTTAGCTTTTTCAACTGTTATAATATAAAAGTGAATTGCTAGTGCAAGCATTTTGGACTGTTATAATATAAAAGTAAATTGCTGGAATAAGGTTAAATAAAAATCTGGGAAATTTGAGATTCGTGTTTCTTTTTTATTCCAGCAATTTACTTTTATATTATAACAGTCCAAAATGCTTGCACTAGCTAATCCCTTAATAAGATCATGCAGTAAAAATTGTTGACAAATATCTTGATTTAAATTATAAACAAATGGAGCGGAACAAAATAATTTAGGAAATTCATAAGGGAATGAGAGGTCTCGGGTTCGATTCCCGGCTGGGTACAATAATTATAATATAAAAAAAAAAATATTCATATATCGCAATATGTAAATACTTTATATATCACGTACACCCCACATTTCTAACAGGAAACAGGCGTTATAGCTACCTGGCACATTTATTTACCACGGTACCTGAATATAAATAAATAAATAAATAAATATTATGTACATACGTACGTACATATTTACATACGTAGTTTTAATTTTTTGTGTTGACAAAATTTTGTTTGTAAATCATAATGCGTAATGCGCAAAAGCATAATTTTGTAATGATCTTTACTTTTTATATTTTTTACTATGTACATAAATAATATTATGTATGTATGTAGTTTGAATTTGGCAATTGAAATTATTTTGAATAAAATTTTATTTGTATATCTATATACACAATATACATAATAAATGTTAAAACACATAAAACATTAAAACATTAATTTTAACACATAAAACATTAATTTTTAACGACATGCATATTCAATATGCAATAAAGAATGTTGACAACAAATATTCTGATTTAAATCCTAAACAAATGTTTTAAAACAAAATAATTTAGCAACATAAAAATATTGTACCTACATATTTTGTGTTTTGCTAAATCCTAATACAAAATACATGTGCACATCAAGATTGATTGAACTAAATTATTATAGGAGGAAAGATCAAATAATATGTGTATATTATACATAAAATTTTATTAAAACAATGTTGATGAATACAGTTAACAAAAAAAAAAAATGTACGCACACGAATTGGATTCGAACCAAATTACTCTTACTTTCAAAACCTGTACACTCTCCTCTGCACTATACAACACTTAAATATTTAATGAACATATTACGAACATAAAATCTTAATTTTAACCATATGCATATTCAATATGCATTAAAGAATGTTGACAGCAAATTAAACAAATGTTGTAAACAAAATAACTTAGCAACATACATAAAAATATTGTATGTATGGATTGTGTTTTGCTAATTATGCTAATACAAAACACCAGGAAAGATCAAAAATATAATGTGTATGTTTGTATGCATGAATAAGAGATAAAAATGTAAATTTTAAATTCGTGTACAAAATATATACATATTTTATTCAAAAAATGTTGATGTATAGATAGTTAAAAAAAAAAAAAGTTGCATGTGAACTGGATTCGAACAACATGACCGCCACTTTTGAAACCTGTACACTTTCCTCTGCACCATACTACACTTATAAATGTTGCTAACAGATTACGAAGATAATAAAAAGCGTGACAGAATGACAAATAAATAAATAAATAAACCGACACTGACGAGTTAATATAAAAGCATATAATTAAATTTAATCAGGTTTTTATTTAATTCATTCAAAACTTTTTTTTTGATATTTATTTATTATTTGCTTTTATTATTAATTCAACTTATTTTATTATAAACTTATTCTCTGATAAAATATTTATTTTATTTTATTCTTTTTATATTATAAGATTCTTTTTCATCATTTTTTCTATTTGACTTAATTGTATTACACTGGCCACTTTATTTTTTGTTGGTTAAAAAACATCAACTAATATTCTTGACCGTAACAGTAAATTGTCTTCTCTTTCTTTTTTTTCTTGTTTTGTTTTTTTTTCTTATTCAGGTACCCGAACTCAGTTATTTAAAATATGCTTTTGAAACCAATATAAAATGTGGTTTTTATATTTTTAGGTTATTACAATTCTTAAAATTTCTATTTCAAGATTTTATATATTATTTTTTTTTTATGTTCATTCCCAATTACACTTCAACTTTTTTTTTATTCTTTAAACGTAATGCTTTTTATATAAATCTTCACTTTCACTTTGACCTCACATTCACTTTTTCTTTTAATTTTTAGGTATTGTAAATTCTGCAATCTTTAATATGTTATTTAATATACTTCTGATACCAATAACCCACTTTAAGGATTTCCTTTTAATTAATATGAAACATGAAAAATAATTGATACACAGTTGATTTTATTCATAATTAATGTTAAATTCTTATTTTATTTAATTTTTAGAATTAGCTAAGATAACGCGGCAAAAAATTAATTAAAGTTAATATTACAAATGTTTTAAAGCGTGAGGTAAAAAATTAGTTTAAAAAAGTTAGATTATTTAATATAACGCGGCAAAAGGTTAAAGTTACAATTATTAAAAAAAACGTAATTTTAATTCGTTACAATATAATATCGTATCAAACCTAGAACGTCCGATTGTTTACTTTTTAACTCTTTATATAAAAAATGTCACATTGTTATTTTTACATTTTGTATGCATGTAAATTTTGTAATAGAGTAATCTGTTGTAAAACTAGGTGATATCGAATGAGATCATTGCCAGATGGAGCCCACAGACATATTTAAAGAACAGAAAACCTTGCACTCTTATCCATATACAGCTCTTACACATATTTTTAGCCTTATTCAATATCAATTTGAAAACATAATTAGAAAAAGTTAACGTAAGAAAATTCTGGTTAATTTATAAAGGTACAAAACAATCCTGTATTAAACAGAACCTGAGATGTATGCATTTAAAAAGAAGTATTTTCAAAATTTGAAGAGCTGTGGGTGCTGTAGGATCTCCAACGGTGAGGGTACATAAAAAAGTTGTTCTACAATATTACTCTTTCAAGAGACCTATGCATAGTTAATATGTCATTGCTCTTTATTAAACAGTATACAATAAGTTTTAACAGATGTGCTGAAAAGGATAATTCACAAAAACATGAAGTGACATTACTTATAAAAAAAAATTTATTCATTATGGCTTTTTATAATTTAAATACGATTTTATGTTTCGGTATTAACGAATATATTGTGAAAACTCACTTCGTTGTAATTGTGTAATCAATAGATTTTTGATTCCTTTAAAGATTTTTTGTAGACGAATTGTCTCTAATACTTCGCTCTGTTTATTCAATTTAATTAAATGTAATAAAGAATAGAATATTAACTAGCAGTATCTGTAAATGCATAGTAATAAGTTAAGTATATTAATTAAATTATATTAACGTAGAAACAAAAGTTAATAATTTTCATTTCATAAAGCCAATAAAATACTCCGGGCAACGCCGGGTACTCTGCTAGTAATATAATAAAATAAAGTATTTGATTGAATAAAAACTAGTTCAGACAGTGATTTGTTTAATTTTGTAATTCATATATAAATTTAAAAGTTTAGGAGCTATTTTTTTAATTTTTTTATATTAAATACTACAGTAAAAAATTATACATTAATATAATATAGGTAATATAAATACTTATACACATATACACACATTCAGTATTAACAATACGTATTAGCTGTATGACTATGATATTATTATTTATATCATTTTATAGTATTTTTATATTATGGTTTATAATTGACAGTACTATTGATTGATAGATTTAAATTCATAAGTACAATTATTCTAACTTTACTTTTGAATAGTTTGAAATCAAGGATTAGTTTTAATTCTTTTGGCTACTTGTTATAAGCTTTTAGGCAATTATACAAACAATTGTTTTTTTGATGACTAGTTCTAAATATTGATTTATATTGATATTTAAAATTTTGATTTATTCCTAGTGTTATGATTGTGAATTTCTACTGTTTTTTTAATAGGAAACTGTGGTTATTAACAATTTTGAATGCGGTTGCATGAAGCTCCAATTTAATAATGTTTGTTAAACTGATATATTTATCTGCGTACAGAAGATCTGTAGGGTTAAGGATAGTAAAACCTTGAGCAATTTTTACACATTTTTTGTGAATTATATCCCGTTTGTTTAAGTAAATTTGTGGAGCTCTACTCCAAATTGGATTTAGATAACAAATATGTGATTTTATATAAGAGGAATAGATTGTTAAAATAGCGTTATCGGTTAAAAAATTGCGTAGTTTTCTCAGAATAAATATATATGGAGTAATATTTTTAATCACTTTTTCTATGTGGTAGTTTCAATTACATTGTAGACTAAGACAAGACAAAGATAATTAAATTTCTTAACAATTTCTAAAGATTCATTTTTGTACGGAAAAAGGTTTTCAACCTTAAACGATTTATTTTCAAACGTAACAATTTTTGTCTTTTTTAAATTTAGAATAAGCCGATGGTTACTTAGCCATTGTTTGATTAATTGAATATCATGTCGAATAGATGTAATTATATTTATAAGTTTGTAAGTTTTTGTAATTTAATTTAAATTTTATTTTTAACTTTTTTTTTTTGTACTATTTTCTTAAATTTAATGTATTACTGTAATTAGTTTGTTTTAAACTGAAATAGATAAATGAATAAATAAAGAATTACACGAACATTACTTGGGCAAAAGAATTCAAAATGAAATTATTACATTGTTAAATTCTGTGGTCAAGAGAAAATTACCAACTTAATAAAACTGGATAAATATATATTTATTTATTAGTTTACCTTAAACTTTATATAAAATAAAATACAATTTAAATTTTCGTGTTTCTTTAGACATTTATGCAATGTTATTCTTGTACGTGTTACTAGCAACATTCAATGGATCATAATCACAATAATTAGTCCTATTCAAACTTAACGTAAATAAATTTATATTGCGTAGATGATTGTTTGAATTAATGTTGATGTTATTCAAAATTTGAGGAGAAGTAGGGAACATTATAACTTCAGTAAGAGAAATATCAACAGCTAGGGATCATTAAATTCTCTAGACAAAGTTAAGTTTATCATCAAAGTAGACCTCAAAGACTTTACAAGAACTCGTTTTACAAAGCCTAATACAATTTAGAGGGTAAAGTTATAGCGGAAAGAGATTTCATTATTGTAATTTGGATTGCTCATATTGATTTCTGTAGAAAAGATATGTCAATACAACGGCCTTTTTAGAATTAATTCATTTTTCATTAGTTCAGAGATTAGTTGTGCAAAAAGTAGTGGGTTAGTTACAAAATTTCTTTAATGTTGTTTTAAATAATTTCTGTGATTTTGAAGATAACTTCTGCACTACATCCGCATTAGTGCTTTTTTGTATATTTCCATTTGCTTCTGTAGAATTTGATATTTTTTGTGGAAGCAATTATTAAATTTTCAATTTTTATTAACAGCAATTATTAAATTTTTGTTATTTTTCAGCTGTTGTTCTGTTCATCTAAATTTGCTTCAATTTTGTTTACTTTTTGTTCCAATTCAGATTTTTGTTTACTTTATTTTTTAATTATTCTTTTCACTTATTTTGTTTAAGAATTTCTTCGTTATTCTTAATGATTCTATCCATTTAAATTCTAAAGATAATTTGGGATTTTTGAATCATGGTCGCAGGCTAAACTGGTTAAGTATATAGGTTTAGTTATATATTTTATCCAATGAACAATCCGATAAATCAAAGTTAGAAAATTAATCTGTACGGCATTGGAATTATCTTCTGTATCATTATCTTCTTCGATTCGATTCGATTCTATTGGAGGGATATTTCTCACATTTCTAACTCACATTTTTAAAGTTGCAATTGCTGATTTAATGGCTTTAAACAGTTTCTTTGAGACTAACTCAACATCAGCTCCTTTGCATCTGATGTTGAAAAAAGACAGCATTCTACACTGCAGTGAACGGTTTTTATTCTACCAGTAATATTTCCATCTCAATTAGGACATGTAATTGTCATTTTGATTTATAGTGTAATGGTAAAGCTTACTGTAGTTATTGTGAAAATTGTTGTTACTAAATGCAGTATTCATTTTTAAATTAAAAAAAATAAAAATCTTAGAAAACAAAGAAAGCACTTGACATTTAAAAGTAATTACATTTAGTCATTAGTTTTTACTAAGTCATTATTTAGTCAAAGTCAAAGTATTAATTATAACAATATTACACCAAATTACTAATTGGCAATTAATAGGGTCTATTATTGTTATAATTATAATTATTGGATCTACAATTTTTGTTATTATTAATTGCAATTTTATGGTATTCTTTTGCTTTGATTAACCCATTCTACTGTTATAATGGAATGTATCTACGAATATTGTTATTATTTTTATTATTGCTTCAAGATTTGAATTCGTCCTTAGAGTTACTATTATTTCCAAAGTTTCCATAGTTAATATACTTGTATGCATATCCAGCTTCGTGTAATATATCCGTTGCTTTCTCTAGCGCTTTAAATTTCTGCAATATAGAATGCATCTGTTGGGTTCAGATATCTCATTTTTGAAAATGTTCAATGTTGAACTTTTATTTTGGCTAATAGACTGTTCAATTTCGTGTAAATCATCTAATAGAGAAGGTTTAACTTTTACATTAAGCTTTCTAAAGGCTGTATTTATTTTATTATGAAATTCTATACAACTTATTCTAAAATGTTTGCTTCGAAATTTGGCAAACAGTCCTTCTAGACTAGCACAACTTACAAAGTTGCGTCTCGTTAATTTCTAACCAATTGGTAAATTGATTATGTACATTTGCATCAATTCTTTGGCCCTTCCTTTTAATTTGAACTGCATTGTGTCGCAAAAAATACTCTGCTTTAAGTAGCGTATTTTAATAATAAAGGATGTATTTAATCTATGAGATCTGCAAAATTTTGTAGATCTCGGAAATTTTCATTAAATTCAAGAAGATATTTGTCAATAATATAGTCTAAGTCTCTTCTACAATATCTTTTAACATAAAACTACTTTGAAATTTAAAAAAAATGTGTTATTAAGATATAAAAGATAAAAATCAATCATCAGCTTTATTTATAACAAGATTTTTATAATTTATTAAAAAAGTTTTATTTCCGTTTAAATTTGTAAGACATAAAAATGCAGCAGTTTTAATTAAGACAACTTAATAACAATAAACATTTTGATATTTAAAAAAAGGATATATAAATATTATTGTTTTTCTAATTATTTTTCAATAGGTAATAAGAGGGAGCTAATTATTTTCAGTTACATAATTAAACTAACTTAACGGGACTTAATTTTAAACTACTTGTGTATATTATTATTTTTTTTCTATATACATCTTTTTTTGTGCCGCCACGCTTTAAGATATTTTCATATTTAATAATATTATTATATTATTATCTAGATTGGTATTTATTTTGATATCGGTAGAGTTTCGAAATTAATTAAAAAAATATATCATTTTTATATCATATAAAAATATATTTTGGTGATTATAACAAGGGGATCCATGTTTTATCGGTTTTAAATTTTTTTTATTAATTTTTTTTTGCATTATGTGTCAAAACGTTACATAAATATTTAAAGTTATAAAAAATTGTGAAGTAAAAAAATAAAAATTAAAAAAGGTCTTTAAAAGTTTGAATTTCTTTGTATTATGTGAAACGTTAAAAGTATTTGAAATAAAAATAAAAGCAACAACATATCTATTTATATCTATAATAAAGCGGCGACACAAAACAAATAATAGTTTTAATTTTTATATTATTTCATTTTTGTTTTGCGTCCTGATTTCCGTATGAACTAAGTGTACAAAATTGCAAAATTTGATTTTTTTATTACGCACATAATTCTTGTATTTCAATTTAAATATTAAAAAACAACAATAATGAAAATGCTGTTACAATTGGTTGTAGGTATATTTAATACTCTTCCTTGACAAATCAACCTCAACAAATAAATATGAAGTACAATTTTGTAAAAATAGAAGATTTTCAACTTTGCACTTTAATATTTTATTAATGGCTTTTTCTATATTCACATCATCAGGAAAAATAATATTATAGGTGTAAATTAGTGTCAGATTGTGTACATATATATGTATGTATACAAGTATATAATATAAAATTTATTTATTTGGTTTTTAATTTAGCTTACCTTCGTGCATATGTACTAATGTATCTATAAGATATACAAAATCACATAAATAATCAAGGAACCACCACAACGGTGGAGCTCTTCGATTTATTTCCCAAAAAATCGCTCTTCCAACAACAAAAATAATGTTATAAAGGACTGCTAAAGAAACAACTGCAAGCCACTGAAAAAATTAAAATAGTATTATAAAAATAATAAAGAAATGTAATAAATAAAAGATTTAGTAATTTAAAACAGAACAAGCTAAACAATAACATATACTCGTAATTGTTTAGTTATTTGTCAAATGCCGTTCTGATTGCTTATGATTATTAATCAAACCATCATCATTATATATAAGTTAACAACTTTTAAATTTTCTACTCAAATTTCAATTTCACAATTTTTAATTTTCCCAATTTTTTTATTCAATTAATTTAATAGTTCAAAATTATTTCCAACAATTAAATTCACGCGCAATTTACATGTGTCCAGATCAGTAGATATTCAGGTAGAACGTCTAAATTAATGTAAAATTTCATTTCTAAGAATTAATTAGTTTTTGATTACCAAAAAGTAAAGTAATAAATAAATTGTATTAAAATCAAAAAAAATTGGCTTATCATTTTTATTATTTTTTATTTTAAAATTTTTCGCAAACTTGTGAAAAATTAACTGGCGCCTGCGTAGGGACCATTAGTGGTGAATAGGTAGATAGGGCAGTGTTACCTGAAAGGAAAAGGTTAAAAAGTTAAAGTAAAATTGAAAAAAAAAAATAAAAAAAAGAAAAAGGGTAAAAACATTATTATAAGCGAAAAACAAAATAAAATATTTAAAACTGAATAAACTTAAAATTAAACTAAGAAAAGTGAAAAAACATTTTAACATTAAAAAATATAGAAAAATTAATTAAAATAAAAATAAGAAGGAAATCACGGAGAAAGAATAGCATTTAACCAGTTTTTCGAAGTGTAATACCTGCAACAGATCAGCTTTCAACACGATCGAATTGAATTTACCACAAGGATTAGGAAACGAGGCCCCTTAGTAGCTTCTAGCGATTAAGCAAAAAGGAGCTGTCGCACAAAGGAAATAACCAAACCCTTGAAAGTGTTGGCAGCAGCCGCCTAGTCCAGTGAATTCAAAGACTGCAAATGGTTCGTAAAATTAAACTCCAAGTTGCCACGATTATGTAAGTCAAAAATTGTTTTTATTAAAAGTACATAAGAAGTGAACCTTTTTTTTGATAAATAAAACAAATCGCTAAGAATTTGCATAAACTAAAAATAATTTACTGACAAAATCAGATAAATATCCCCATAAGAAGGGAGAAAATTAAGATAAATATTCCCATCTATAGGAAGAAAACCTAAATAAATAAAGAAATAGAAGAGAATTAATTTTTGCGAAATAAAATTTAAAATTTTTTGTTGTGTTTTTTATCTTTTCTTGTTTGCTGTGATTCAAGCCGTCGACACGTAAGGTGAGGCTGCCTTAGGCACAGCAAATCAAAGATAATTCAATAAAAAAGCAATTCAATTAAAAAAAAAAATGTAATTCTCATGTTAAAAATAAACTAATAAATTATTTAAAAAAATCAATTCAGAAAAAAATATTCAAAGAAAAATAATCAAATGTCTAGACTTAAGAATAACTGACCAGTAAATAAAATAAATAAAATAATTAAAACTAAATCAATATCTAAAAAAAAAACGTAATAACTAAAAACTTAAAATAAATAAAATAATTACAATTAAATCAATATTTCAAAAAAAAACATAATAATTAAAAACTTAAAATAAATAAAATAATTAAAATTAAATCAATATTTAAAAAATAAACATAATAACTAAAAACTAAAAATAAATAAAATAATTGAAACTAAATTAATACTTAAAAATAAACTAGATTACTAAAAATTTAAAATAAAATAAAAGGAAATTAAGTAAACTGAATCAATTAACTGATAAATAAATCCAATTATTAAAATCAAGCCCACGTATCAATAATCACAACTAACTTTTACAAAAGCCTAGTCGCAAGGAAAATTTGAAATGTTAGAATTTTTTTTTTTGATCGAATTAGAATATTTTATTTTATGAAAATAATATTATTATTAATACAAAATTTTGGTAAGATCAAATTTACTTTTTACCAATTTTATTAATTTTTAAATCTTTATATAAAAAAAAGGAAGTAGCTAATTATATTTTCTTTCTGATCATAATTAAAAATATTCATAAAATTTGAAAAGAAGAAAAATGTTTTGAGTTCGTTTTCCTCAGTAAATAAAATTTTAAGATATTTAAAAAAAATTTTTTTGTTTTATAAGTATTAAATAAAGATTTTTTTTTAACAAATAAATACTTTAAGATCTTCTTTTATACAAATAAATTAATATTTTAAGATTTTTACTTTTAATAAATAAATTTTGTTTTTCTTTTACAACAAGTATCTTAAGGATTTTTCGTTTAATAAATAAATATTTTAAGATTTTTCTTTTTCAATAAATAAATTTTCAAATAAATAAATATTCTAAGATTTTTTTTGTATAAATTTTCAAATAAATAAATACTTTAAGATTTTTCTTTAATAAATAAATTTTTAAATAAATATTTTAATATTTTGTTTTTAGTAATAATTAAGTTTCAAATAAATAAATATATAAAAAATATTTCTAAACAAATAAATTTTAAAGGAATTTCAGAATATTTATAAATAATAATCTTATTAATAGTCATTATAAAAGTTTTTAACAAATCTTAAATAGTAAGAAATTTGTAAGACCTGGAACAAGCAAGGAACATATAATCGTTTTCTTTTTCCTTTTCTTATATCTCTGATACAGTTCTAATTAAGTGCAGAAAGAGAGCATCTTCGTTCAAGATTTATAACTATTATTCTAATTATTTTACTATTTTAATATATTTTTTTTTGATTTTCATTCTAAGATTTTTTTTTTTTAAGTTTATTTTAGAATTATTTTAAAATTTTCATCTATAATATTTTTAGCCATTAATTACATAATTAAATTAGTTTGATTGAGTCTAACGATCATTTATTGTGATACTAGATAATTTATTGTTGCATACAACTAATAAAATCAATAATAAGGTCTATAAAATTGATCTCTGGCAGATATTGGCGAAACCTCTATTAATTGAATAATAATATTTTGGATCTTCGACTTTGATTATAACCTTTGTCGTTTCTTTTCTTTCGAATAATTCTTCATTTCAAATAATTAATAAAAATTAATCAACAAGGATCAGCTCCCTTTGTAATGTCATCTACCCCAGAAAATCTAAACCCACGTCTAAGTCCAATAAGAGAAATGGGAATGGATGAAAATCTTAGCGATACGGTTAGGGAAATGATCCAATATGAAGCGAGGAAATTAGTTAGAGAAAGGTACTACCAGAGGTTCCAACAAGAAGAAGAAGCGGAAGACGAAGCGATCGAACAAAAAGTTTACATCAATGCAGACGACAATCTTGAATGATTAGATAAAATTCCTTATATCGTAAAGGAGATCGAAACATTCTTCGGAGAAGTGGGGAAATACGCATCCTGGAGGAAAAATGTAGAACAAATTCTTAGAATTTACAATCACCTTAGGGGCTCGTCACAATATTATGGAATCCTGAGAACTATCAGATACAAAATCAAGGACGAAGCAAATACAACACTAGAATTGTAAAGGAGAATTTCCGCTGATATTACTAGGTATGAAGGAACCTAGCGATTTACCGGAGGCTCTAGAGTGGGTCTTAAAATAGAACAATATAAATTCTAGAGTAAATAGCCTCCAACCGAACAAACAAAACAATGATACAAGTCAGCAAGTCGGTCAAAACTTAAATTTTCCGGCACAGTCTTTTAGAATCAGACGTATCAACAACCATCGCAAAATTATCATAGCCCTAACTTCAGGGATCATCAAAGACCAGCATATAGATCTAATTTCCAGAACACGCATGAACAATCTACTATGAGATATCCAAACTACCAGAATAATCAACAACAATCCGTCGTACCATATCAGAGAACAAAAGCCGAACCAATTTCCCAAAACTCCCGTTATACAAATTATCCAAACCAGAACAATTTCAACAATAAAACAACATTCAATTACAGACGAGCATTTAATAACAAATCAGCATTAATAACAAACAACATTCAAATAAGGCAAGACTTTACCCTAATCAAGGTATTAACCACACCGGCACAACAAATAATAAAAAATACCAAGAACATAAAGAAATAGCTCAACGGCAACAATCAAGTGGTCACAATAGCAACTATAATAATAATAACAAGGATAGTAATAAATATTCTTTTTTAGACTAAATTGTTCCTCACTCCCTTATATAGAACAAGCTGCAAGCAATGGGGAGCTAACAAAATTTTTAATAGATACAGGCTCGAACAAAAAACTATATCCACCCGAAATGTGTACAAAACCCAATAACTATTAAAATTATATTTGATAAAAATTCCATAGGTGGTAATGTAAAAGTTACCCACCATGCTGAAATAGCCCTTTTTAAAAGGAAAACCCCAAAAATTAAATTTTATTGGTAACAAATTTAACTTTTTTTGAGGGCATTATAGGAAATGATACATTAAAAGAGTTAAAAGCAATTATTCATACAGATAATGGATATCTCGAACTGATAAATAACATAAGAATCCCGCTGAAACAGCAATTTTCAGAATTCATAAATAGGATTGAATTAAGAACTTCAGACTTGAATAGGGACGATCAGGAAAAATTTAACTCATGAATAAGTAGATTTACTAATCTATTCGCTGATCCAGATGAAAAGCTGACCTATACTACCAGAGTCATCGGAGAAGTACAACAACCATGGAACCGGTATATTCCAAGTCATACCCATATCCCATGGCATTGAAACCTGAGATAGACGAGCAGATCAAACAACTCTTAGATGACGGCATAATTAAACAGTCAAGATCACCATACAATTCGCAAGTGTGGATTGTTCCCAAAAAGGAGGACGCCTCGGGGAAAAAGAAATACCGAATGGTGCTCGACTATCGAAAACTCAACAAGATTACCATCGCAGATAAATATCCAATCCCCGAAATTAACTAAGTTCTTGCTAATTTAGGGAAAAACAACTTGTTCTCCATAATAGATTTAAAAAGCGGGTTCCATCGAATACCGCTAAGGGCAAGTGATATTGAGAAAACTTCCTCTTCCGTTAATAACGGAAAGTAGGAGTTCAATAGATTGCCACTCGGGTTGAAAAACGCACCATCCATCTTCCAAAGAGCTCTTGATGACATCCTTAGGGACCACATTGGAAGATGTTGTTATGTCTTCATACACGACATCATGATATTTGGCAAGGATAAGGAAAGGCATTTCGAAAATCTTGAGAAAGTATTCAGCACACTCAAATCAGCTAACATGAAAGTGCAGTTGGAGAAGAGCGACTTTTTACTTAATGAAGTCGAATTTTTAGGGTTCGTGATTTCGGCAGAAGGAATAAAAACCAACCCGAAGAAAGTTCAGACGATTTGTGACATGCCTCCACAGAAAACCCTGAAGGAATTAAGATCATTCTTAGGTATGTCAGGGTACTACAGAAGGTTCATTAGTGACTTTGCGAAAATTGTAACACCCCTGACATCCCTTTTAAGAGGGGAAGGAGGACGTGTGTTCAAGAACCAGTCAAAAAATACCCCAGGTACGTTGTACTCTGAAAAATGCATTAATATCAGAAGACTCTTTTTCTTCCTTTTTCTTTTTTATTTTTTTACTCAACTCTTTCAAAATTTCTTTTTATTTCTTTATATTTCTTTTTACCATTTTAGGTGCTTATTATACGAATATCTATCATTCGTCCAAATACTGGATTATACACGATCCCATGCAGTATTCATTACCCTCGAAGAAGCAAAGGCCCAAGAAGGAAGTTTTAGGCTGATTCACACTTACGACTTTGAAGATTTAAGGGAATCATTGACAGAAATTAGCGTTCTATTAGAGGAAGATGCTGTAAAGAAAAACCATCTGTATAAATACCTAAAATTCGAAGCCTTACAAGTTCAGGATCTGCTGGACGAATTCAAAGTTAGACTGGTACCAAGATCTTTTAATTCTATAGGCACCATGTGGAAATGGATAGTACGGAGCCCGGATCACGCAGATTTCGTCATGATAAAAAAGAAAATGAACAACCTTTTAGAGAACAACAGCAAACAATTCATAATAAATAAGAATTTTATTGATAGGATTAATAATATAAGTAAAATTACCAATCAAGTTTTAGATAATATTAAGTTAGGGTATGAATTTAATGACCAAGCTATTCAAAAATTACAATATAGGTTAAAATTTATCAAAGAAGAGATAGTTAAAATAAAATATGCAGTACATTGGGCTAAAGTAGGTATCATTAATTCAATCCTGCTCTCTAAATCAGAGATAGAAATAATAACGTCAACCTTTGACAAAGAAAACTTTCCATACTCGGATGCTGAAGAAGCATTAAATTTTTCTAACGTAAAGGTGATAAGAAATGGTACTTGCTTGATATATGTCGTCGAAATTCCTTTAACAAAATCTAATGTATTTAAAAGAACTATAATTAAACCTGTAATATTTAATAATACTATAATCAAAATTAATTATGAACAAATATTGTCTAGCGATAAAGAATTGTACGAAATTAATAAAATATGTAAAAAAATAAATTCAATTATTATATGTAATAAAAATGAAATTATTGATATAATAAATTCTACCTGCATCCCGAACATCATGGAAGGAAAAACATTGACATGCAACTTGACAAATGCTCATCACATGCCAAAAACAGAACTAATTACTGAAGGAATAATACTACTCAACCAGTTCAACGGGACTATAAAAATTGATGGCGAACCAAAAAACATCCAAGGAATGTATCTAATTAAATTTGAAAACTCGACAATAGAAATTGACGAAAGGTCTTCACATCCAAAGAAATTATAACAGCCAGAATACTACCGGCAATTTTACAACCCAAACTTATTAGAAAGGAGTTACAACAGCATCTATCCTTAGAATTCTTCAAAGATCTCCATATCAACAAGACAAATGCCATCAAACTATTAAAAGAACAAAGTTTAAGATCTCGGTTGTTGGGCACTTTTGGCGTTATACCGGGTATAACATCTATGGTGGTTCTGTGTGTGTTAATCACCATCAGTTACAGAAGAAGAAAAAACAAAGTCATAATCACTAACATACGAACTGAGCAATGTGCTCCATCAGAAACAACAACAGATAACGAGCAAACAATAGAAACCACAGTACAGGATGCCACGAAATCCGGGAACGGCAAAACTCAATCACATCCCACAAAATCAACCAAATTCAGATCCAGGCAGTTCCCAGAAAAATTTGTACAATTCAATCTTTTAGATCGAATGAGGACATCCGATATTTAAGAGGGGAAGGGTTAACAACTTTTAAATTTTCTACTTAAATTTCAATTTCACAATTTTTAATTTTCGAAATTTTTTATTCAATTAATTAACCTGTCGAATCATCAAATTACTTTGGGAAACCCCTTCAAAATTATTTCCCAACAATTAAATTCACGCGCAAATAACATGTGTCCAGGTCAGCAGAAATGCAGGTAGAACGTCTAAATTAATGTAAAATAATTAGTTTTTGACTACCAAAAAGTAAAGTAATAAATAAATTGTATTAAAATCAAAATAATTTGGCTTATCATTTTTATAAAGTTTTTATTATTTTTATTTTAAAATTTTTAGCAAACTTGTGAAAAATTAATTTATACAAATCAAAAAATATGAAAGCCTAATAAAATTTTAAAAAAATTGCGTTTCACAGGATTCTATTCTTGGATATTTAGTGTTCAACGTCTTTATCAATGATATATTTGATATTTCTTTGAAAGGGGAGTTAATAGGTATGTCCATATGAGAAAGATTCTTTATTCAGTTTTAGTTAATCTCTTTCTATAGTATTTATATATAGCTACGCAGCAAGATATAAACAATTAGTCAAAATTTTAATGTATATAAACAAAAAATTGTAATCTCTAAAACGTATTACTTATGTATGGATACAGTTTTTAAAAGAACAAATTCTGACATCTTTTCAGTTATTTGCTAATAAGTATTTATAACTATAAAATATTTAGGTTTATATATAGACAAAACCTTAAAATGGGATAGTCATTATATATAATATTAAACAAGAAATGTAAACAAGTTGTAGCGTTGCAATAATGGTAACAAAAAATTCAACCAAAAGAAACAACGTTTTAAGTAGATGGATGAATGCTAATAATGTTTCAAGTACACATACTTTATAAACCACAAAATGTTTATAAGCAATAGTCATATAATATACTTCTTTATATTGTTTCTAATCAATACTTAATATTAGTAGTATAAATGTGCCGATTCTGGAGCCTTGAGTAGTATGAAATGAGGAGTATTAGGTGAGGAGTATGCAATGAGAAGTATAAACTGAGAAGTATGACATGAGGAGTATGAAATGAGTAGTATGAAATGAATAGTATGGACTGACAACAGTATGGAATGTTTGCTGTGTATAAAAATTTATATGAACAAGTAATAAACAAACCAGTTGTTTTCAATAATACACAATTTCAAATTTAAAAAATATTCCATTATAAGTTTTGGTACATAGGCGTATTGAAAAATAAATTTATAATAAAATAGAAATAATTGAAGAAAATCGTTAGAAAAATTTGTTAGAAATAGATGTTATAGAAAAATCAAGTCAAAATATCGTTAATTATCAGGTAATCCTATATTATTAAGAAGGTTGTTAACAGAAAAAAACCTTTAATGTCGGAGCTTTAATTTTTGTACATTACTTAAAAAAAATTTGGGTAGGTGTTTAAGTTACAAATGTTTATAAATAAAGAATTTTCAGTTGTGGACACCTTAGTGTTCCTCAGCGAGAGGCGAGACAAAAATATTTTCTGAAATGACTTATTATTTCAAAAATTCTAACCGCTCTCATAATATCAAGTTTCTAATTTAAACCTTTCGAAAGAGAGAAGGGGACAAAAATTTTACAATAATTCAGTTTCTCATAATGGTAAATTTAAATACAGTATGGCAAGAGTATATATTTATTATATATAATCAATAATTTGTTCGAAAACCAAATAAAAAAATAATTAATTATTAAAAAAATTTATTTCTGTTTTTTTTATTAACCTTTGTTTCTTAGATGTTACAAATGAACTGAATATTATTTAAACTTTCTTTTTTTTATAAACTTACAATTTTATTACTTTCTAAATAAAGCATATGTGTATGACAACAAAACATTATAGAAACATGATATGGTTATTGCAATTGCATTATAAATGTTTTAAAATAAATTTTCTAAAAATAAGATTCATCTAATTTTTTATTAGTTTGCTATTTTTAGAGTACCTACTACGGATATTGCACAATGAAGTTACTTAAGTTGTTATGAATGAAAATAAGTGAATTTGATACTTGTTTATGATATATGAAATTTATAGCACACCTTTGAAATATTAGAAATAAAAAATTTAATGGAAAATTGTGAATTATATAAGACATGAAATATTAATCGAATGGTAATATTTCTCTTTTTGGAGAATTTCCTTGGGTGTTCTTTGGTGCTGACATAACACCTCAAACCTTAGGATTCAACTCCTGGCGAATATTTTTAAATTGTAAATTTACTTTGGGTAATCCCAATTCGGATTTTTCAGTATCCTATTATGATAATTATATCTGTCGTTATATTAGTGTGCCATTTCCAATTATATTCGAGTTTAAATTCTTTTAAATGTTTAGTATTACTGATATGTGTAAAATAGAGGTCTTCTATTTGAAATTGATTAGTAACATTTTTGATATTAATATGACGTTCTACATATGGTAGAATTTGATGGAAGTATTCTTCTTCGGAATTTTTTGTTTGAAAAGCTCCTAGAGAAACTTTGCAATTCGTGAATTTTATAATGTTATTGCCTTTGACTCTCATAATGTTTTTTTGGACTCTGATAATGTTTTGTTGTCCGCAATCATTAAGTAAAGAAGTTTCTTTTAAATTTTTCGTTATTATAATGCTGTGTGATGCTAATTTAATTTCTTCTGTAAAGTTTTTATGATATTTACAATCCATTTTATTATTATTTTATAAATTTAAAATACAAATGTCATTATACAAAATTACATTTTTTTCTTAATAAACATCTTATTCACATTTACATAAGTGTTTTGCTTACCTGTAATAATTTTATCAGTATCAAAACTTATTTCTAAAGAGTTGTTTTTATTAGGAATTTTTTCGATTAACGTTTTATAACATAAAATTAAATTAAAGTTAAAAATAAAGTTAAATTTATAACATGGAAGAGTTTTTTTTAATCGTTAATGATTTTCAGTTCGGATTCCTGGAACAAGATATAACCATTACCTGATTGTATCTCAGTTACTTCAATTGAGGACTTTGGTAAGATGAAATGTGGGAATATTAGTAGTAGTATGATAAGGAATATTTCTGTAAAAGATGAATTATTAATTAGTTTTGGTATTTATACTTTCTTTTAAATTGAGAATTGTATCGAGGAAGGGTTTCGTTATTAATTTTATAATGATCACCGTTAATTTCTTTTATTTCAACTTTCTTGTGGTATGGTTGTGGTTTTATTATTCTATTTAATTTCAAATTAGCGGTTTGATTATTTTTTCTTTTGTGATTTCGGGTACCTACTAATTTATCTTTTTTTGTATCAAAGTATTTCGTATTGTAGGATATTCGGTTTGTGGGATAACTCCATTTAGGAAATCTATTGGTTTTCTACCAGTAGACGAATGAGTGGTTTCATTATAAACCTTTAAACTCTTTATAACGGGATCCTTGTCCGACGGGGTTCCCTGTTCCTTCTCAACTGTCTCTAAAATTTATGGTATTATGAAACCTTTCGATATCTGCATTACTACTGTGATTGTTCGGATGTTTATTCCTCCATTTTGTAAAAAATTTTTAAAATTATAACTATGAAAGCTTTTTTCTCTGTCAGTTATAATTTACTTTGGCTTGCCAAATGAAGCGATATATTGCATCAGTCCGTTT
Source organism: Poecilobothrus nobilitatus (assembly GCA_947095535.1). NCBI lineage: Eukaryota > Metazoa > Arthropoda > Insecta > Diptera > Dolichopodidae > Poecilobothrus > Poecilobothrus nobilitatus. Next base: position 126,633,465 of record OX352773.1, read on the forward strand.
TCTAACTCATTGAAATTTCTAGATTTTAAGGGTATGATTTGGCCATGTTTGGAAAGTTTATCTATAATTGTTAGGTATGGGTTTCCCTTTGATTTAAACCTTATGTCCATGTGGATGATTTCTAAGCATTTGCTAGGTGTTTCGGTAATCTTTAAAGGTAATTTTACAGGTTGTCTTTCATATTTGACAGTATTGCAGATATGGCAATTTTTGATACTTTTTTGGATTTCTTCTTTAAATTTTGGAAAATAGTAAAAATAGTAGTAGGTAACCCTGCACTTTGGGATTGGAAAAAAATTTGACTCATATCGTATGACATGTTAACCTACATTTTGATTTATGGGTTTAATGTAAGTCATGCTTGGTTAGTAGGTCAAGAACTTGTTTTGATCGTTTTGGTTTAGGTTTTAAGTTAAGTTGTATGTGTGGGTTGTTAACTTATAAGTTCCAAATAGTTTTATAATAGGAAGTGAAGGTTGTTGATATTGTGTAAGTTGTCAGACAGGGTTAATGAACTGAACAATTGATTTTATGTATCTTGGTTACTATAAGCCAAAAATTTGTTTTGGTTTAGGTTTTAAGTTAGGTTGTATGTGTGGGTTGTTAACTTATAAGTTCTAAATGGTTTTATAGTAGGAAGTCAAGTGTTAAACAATTTAAAGTAGGGTCGGCCCTTAATAAACAAAATTGTATAACTGAAGTTTAAATACTAGGCGCACATATAAAAGTAGTAAGAAAATTTCTTATATGAAAATAAAAACAGAAAATTTTTTTTATTTTTAAATCTACAGCGCATCTTTAAAATTGAAAAGAAAAAGTGTAATCCTGTTTGTGTTTTTGTTTTTTTTTTTGTTAGCATAAAGAAAAAAAATTAAAGTAAGATATAGATTTTTTTTTGCTTACATAAAAATATGATCTCTTCTGGATAGAAGAATTTATAGAAGAAAAGAGAAAACAAAAGTCATTAATTAGCTGACTGCATGTCGTGTAAGATTTTTTTTTATTTTTTAATTAAAAATGTTCAGAAAATATGAATAAAAAGAAAACAAACAGCAAATCAAAAATATGGAACTGATTAAACTAAAGATATACTCTTTACTCTTGATATGCATTTATGTTTATGTTTATTTTTTTGTTTCTGTTTTTGCATAGAATAAAAAATAGGTTAAATGGTATCTATTTTAAAAACATGAGATAAAAATAAAAGACATTTATTTTTTTATGTTTAAATTCTTTTATTATTATATTTTTATCTAAGTTTTAACATTTTTTTACGATGATCAGATGTTAAAATTGCAGAAATAGTGAGACTAACTTTTTCTATACGTCTTTGAAATCTACTTGTATCACGTGCGTATTCTTCCCAATGACTTTTTCTTGCTGATCTGTAAGCATACTCCCATACATGCATAACGTGAATTTCTTGTTTAATATTGAAGTGAACTTTTTTAGTTTTGTTATTTAAATTCATATCGTGCAAGTTTGAAAATTGAAAGTCTTAATCTAACATTTTTTCCTTTTAAAGATACATATATACATTATAACAATTTTTAACAGCACATCTGAAATTGTTGTTTGATAAGTGTATAGGACAATTTGATTTAAAGTCATCAATCTTTTGACGGCAATGACGGCAAGTTTCTGCTTAGATCTTCTATTTTAACACTGTCAATGTAATTTTGAAGAAAAAGTTTTTTTTTGTTCTCCTTTAACATAAATTTTTTCAGCTGACTCTAAATAGTGTTTTAATATACATTTTACATCTAAATATTCAACTAAACCGTTATTCCATTTAAGTCCATTTATTTTATTTTCGCAATACTGGTTATTATATTTCATATCCTGACTAAGTTCTTCTGCGGGGTACGGTGCTTTGAAGTGATAGACAGTTGGAATTAAACTTCCTTTTTCAAGTATGCTGTTTCCCCCGTTTACTATGATGGTGACTGGTCCATCATGCTGTGGTAAAACCACTTTTATTCATAATTTAATAAAATATTAAAAGAAAATATACAACCACATATTAATAGAATAATTTGGTGTAATCCAGACAAAAATGCCGTTCCAAAATATGTCAAAGATATGGAATATAGTAATACTATTCCAGATTTTAATGGTAATCAAAAACCTTTGTTAGTTATTATCGATGATATGATGTTAAATTCTCATGATAAGTATGTATGTGATTTATTTACTAGAGGATCACATCATAGAAATTTATATTATATGTAAAAGAAATTTATATTTATATATATGTATATTATATGTAATATTTGTAACACAAAATGTTTTTCACCAGGGTAAATTTTCAAGAGATATTTCACTCAACTTTAAATATTTAGCACTTTTCAAAAATCCAAGAGATAAATCGCAGATATTACCTCTAGCTCGCCAAATATATCCCAATCAAATTAAAGCATTTGAAAAAGTATATAATGATGTGACGTCAGTCCCATATGGCTATATATTAATAGATCTCACTCAAGACGTTAATGATATATTTCGATTAAGAAGTGATATATTTGGGAAAGGTTTGTGTTATTGTACGAGAGATCAATTAGAACAATTTGGGGAGGAATATGAAACGTTTGAAGACCAATCGACATATATTGCACCTACTAAAAACCTCTAAACCAAAATTCCATTTCATTTTGCGAAATCATTTTGCGAAATCTCTTTAAATATTTTAAAAGGTAATTGTAATCTGAGTAAAAAAGCAACAACCCAATTACGAAAATATAAAAAAGAATTAAGATCACTTATTTGCCGCAAAAAGTCTATAAATAGCAAAAGAAAAATTATTATACAACGTGGTGGATTTTTACCTACACTTCTTGGTGCAATACTATCAGGGATAATCGCAAATTTTATAAAATGAATAATACAACATTTAATAAAATGATAATTTTAAAACCTGAGATTTATGAGAAAATGTAGCAAAATGCGGACGTTGAACTTAATGAGTTGGAAAAAAATATGAAAAAAATATTGTTAAATAAACATCTCACGGACACTCAAAAATGGTATTTATACAGACAAAATCTATTTAAAATAAGAAACAAAAAACGGCAACTTCCTAGAAATAAAGAGGAGAAAATAAAAATTGCGGAAACAAAAGGTACTCAAACTCGTGCAAAACCAGTTTATATAGATGTGGAATCTCAATCGCATTTTCCTGAATATAAGAATGTTGGAATACAAGTTGTTCCTGAAGAAGAAGAAGTATATGAAAAAGAAGCTGATGACGAAGTATTTGATGATGAAATTCAGGAAAATGTTTTAACAAAAGCATTGTCAGCTGCTTCAGTTGGAGAACGTCTTAGAAAAAGAAAATCAATTAGAAATCAAAATGTACAAATTTTTGAAACTGATACAGGAGATATTATAACTGTTCCTTTAGATAGCCCAAGCCCAACAACGAAAAAAGAAAAAACTATAAATAGTAAAGAGTTGAATAATTCGTCAAGACGTGTTTTAAGGTCAGCAGTAGGTAATACTCAAACAGAATTTAATTTCCCAATTCGTAAGAATAAATCCGCAAGCTCATGGACAACATACAAGTAAATGATGAATTTTATGTCACTTTACTCAGTGATTCATCTATGAACTATTATCCAGAAAATTCATCATCATCTTTTACAAATAAAATGAATAAATACATGTGTGATTCAAGGTGGAAATTCGGTATTTCAGAAATGTATGTTAATGATTTCGTTCTAAATGTGTATGGTGAAGAATAGGAAAAAAGTACTCAAATATTTATTAAAGGTATGCAGAAAGATATGATAGGAGTTGGAACATCATATATTCCATACATAGAAAAACAAATGATATGCGACTGGAAAGTGTTTCTACTACCAACACTAATTCAAAATATACGCCCACTTAATAGGTTTACAAGAAAAGAAGTTGAACGACAGTTGATTTCGGGAATTTTTAATTTTATAAACGATGAAGTTCATTATACACAACGAAACCAACAAAAGCTGAGGAGATGCCTACAAATTTAAGTTACACCACAATATGTGTTACTAAGCCTAAAATAGATATAAAAATAAGAGCAAATTACGCTTATATGCAACATGTTTCAATCAAGTATCTTTTAAAGTTACAGATTTTAAAAAATATAAATCACGTGTAATAGAAGCTTTCAAAACTTTTATAGATAGTGTACAATTGATCCCCATTTGTAAACCAGATATGTTTTTTATATGCACAGACATAATTGAACCGCAAAAATAAAGATGTAAGGTGATAAAGATGTAAGGTGTTTAAGATCTGTTAACATACAAAATTCTTTCACTGATACTGTAAAAGAATTCAGTAATATTCAATATTGCAATGTGGAGAAATCATTTAATAACATTTCATTACTTTTATGTGATAAATATGGATACAAAATAAACTTTTCCAATAGTTCAATTCCAACAAAAATTGTATTACATTTTAAAAAAGTATAAATAAAAGCGATTTTACAAAACTATATATTATTTTATTTTATTCATTATGGAAAGAGTATACTATAAGTATTATTTAATTCAATCTGGTAGAGGACTTCATGATATCCGCAATATCGGCTTTATTACATTCAACCGTACCTTTTTAAAGAGGTCGTGGTTTGGGAAGCTTTTTTGGGGGACTTTTTAGATATTTGAAACCATTATTTACTTCAGGCGCTTATATTTTAAGAAAAGAGGTTATTAACTCTGGTATCAATGCTTTATTTGATATTCCATCTGGTGCAAATGTAAAAGAAGTTATGTAAGATCGTAGTAAAGAGATTGTTAAAAATGTACGACGTGATGCCGCACGAAAACTGAATGAAATGTATGGTTCTGGTAAAAGAAAACGAAAAGCTATAAAAAGACCATTCATTAAAAATTTAAACTATTTTACGTCAAAACGACGCAAAGATAATAACAAAAAGAAACAAAAAGATATTTTTAATAAATTATGATTGAGTGTATGAAATCTGAGTTGGATATTTTTAAAACCCAACCCATTCAGTCTAGCATTTTACGATCTAAAGAAGTTTCCTACAATCCTATTGCTTCTTTAGACAACCCTTCAACTATTGAATTTGTTTCACTGGGTCATGGCGATACATATAGAGATTTGCTTTCTACATATTTGAGATTAAAAGTACAAATCTTAAAGAAAGATGGAACGCAATGGAATAATGATAAAAATGTTGAAGGAAGAATAATAATACAACTAGGTGTAGTTAATAACATTTTACATTCTTTAATAAAACAATGTAATGTTCAATTAAATGGTAAAAATATAACACCGTCTGATGGAAATTATCACTATAGAGCTTATATTGAATCTTTATTAAATTATGGTACAGATACTGCTGCAACTCATTTAGAATGTGCAGGATGGATTTTAGATAAAGCAAATATAACTAAATCTGATAATAATGGTTCAAAAGAGCGCCAAAAATTGTATCATAATAGCACGTAGATATTTTTAATCAACCTACTCTACTTATAAATATTGTTGACATTCGTATAGTTTTAGCACTTGAAAAACCAAATTTTTATCTATTTGCAGACGATTCTGATGAATCACAATTAAAAATTATAGAAGCCACGCTATTTATGAGACATATTACCATTAATCCAAGCGTACTGTTAACACACAATGCTGTTCTTGGGAAATCCAATGCTAAATATAATTATAAACGCGTTGAAGTAAAAAGTTTTGCAATTCCAATGAACAGCTCGTCAATATCGCTTGATAATGTTTTTATTGGATAGTTGCCAAACACAATAATTTTTTGTATGACAGAAAATGTGGGTTACTCTGGAAAAAGATCAAAAAACCCATACAATTTTAAACATTTTGATATTTCCCAATTTGTGTTAAACGTGATCAAATAATGGTGATCAAATACCTAATTCAGCAATTGAAACCAGTTTTTCAGATGAAAATAATTCCTGTACAAGAGCATACAGTACACTTTTTTCAGGAACTGGAATTTACCACAATGATAAAGGTCATCAGATAACAAAGACTATGTTTAGTAATGGGTTTTTTATACTAGCTTTTGATTTAACTCCAGATGCATCTGGAAATGAAGTATGTCAAGGTTTACTAAACCAGGGTTCGGTTAGAATTGAGGCAAGGCTATCAAAACCACTTACATCTACACTCACTGCTATTGTTTATGGAGAATTTGATGCAAGCATATAAATTGATAAAAATCGAAATATATTTACAAATCTATAAATAGAATACTGAAACATGTATTTGAATATTCGACAAGATGTCATCGTCCTGTGCACTTGTGGATGTGAAGTTTTGTTGTGATGATAAAAATACTTTATTTGTAAAAGATATTTGTTTAGTTGGAATTCTTTGGTTCTTTGTAAAAAATTTGTAAAAGAGTTTACTTACAAATTTCCAACCAAAGAAATTATAAATGAAAATTTTGAAAATTACTCTTTCGGAACTGTACATAATTAAAATTAATAAAGAATTAAGACAGGTACTAGAAAAATTTTATGTTATTATAACAAATGAAAAAATAAAAAAGGAGTTTTTAATGAACTACATTAATGAAATAAGTAGAGTGTATGATTTAAGTCAGTTTGAGTCATGAACACTTTAGAAATAATTAGTGTTTTAAAATGTAACAAATTTACAAACAAATATTTTAAGGGAGTTTTTGCTTTAGACAAAATTCCAAAAATAATAGAAAAACCCAACTTTTTTAATTGTAAACACTGACAAGATAAAAGATCCGGGAACACATTGGTTTGCCCTTTATATTCCAAAGCATGGTTGCACAGAATATTTTGATTCGTATGGTGGAGTTCCAGATAAACCGGAAATTTTGGAATACTTGAAAAATCAGTGCATAGTTTTTAATAATAAGCAGATACAGGGTATTCTTTCAGATGTATGTGGGCAATACTGTTGAGTTTTTGGCTGGTATAGATGTTTTGGTTTAAGTATGAAAACTTTTTTGAATGAATTTCACAAAGATAATCATATAGAAAACGACAATCTGATTATTAATATGTTCTATAATTTATTTGGAAATTCAAATTTTTCACAATCTTGTGTACCTCAGCAATATAATTAATATTAAAAAGCTTTAGTTAAAACGTAGTAATGGAAGATCAATTTTCGAACACAAATTTGATGTTGAGCTATACATATTTTCTCAACAGAAATCAGTCATTAAAAGTTCTTGTTGGTTTTGATACAGAATCTCTTGTAGCAACTTGCATTTTTCACCGTATTGGAAAAAAGCCAGCTATTTTAAAATATCATGATTGGTGTAAGTTCCATCAGCAATTTTGTGAAAGGTACTCGAAACAATCAATAAAGAATACAAAATTATGTTTACAATATGGGTTAAGAATTGTTATTGGTCGATGTCTTAGTATTAACAAGGAGGAAGCTGACACATTTTACAACTTAATTGATTTTCTTCAAGCTGTAATGATACATTAAATGATGTAAAAATGTGTCAAGAAAAGCATGTTATGAAATTGCATGAAGATATATTCTAATACAACGTTATAGCGTTCAATGTAATTATTCTAGATTGTTTTTTGAAATACCTGTACTACTAGAAAATAAAATTTGTAATATTTTAGTCAAGAACAACAATAAATGAAAAATTTGTAAAATTTATTTAATTTGTTTTTATTATGAAATACTTATAGATACATATACATTTATACAAATATTCTTATATATTATTTTAGGCTATAAATTATTTCTAAAAAATTCTGCAAAATAGTCAGGATCTCCTTCTTGGTTATTTATTTCCCAAATTTGTTGCTCATCTGTATCTTCATCTAAAACTTGGAACGGTGGTATGAATTCTTCAGTTTCCATTAATTCCTCGTCATCTACAGTAGATTTCATCAACTTGAACATTATTTTGTGTACTGACTATTGCAGTTTCCTTAGTAAATGGAAATGTTGTTGAATCACCTGCCATTTTTGTAAAATATCTTACAAAAATTGAGTTAAAAATGATTTGCCAGTAAAATTGAACCGCATTATATACTGTAGAACACAGTCAAAATTTAAAGTTTTCAGAGTATATAAATAAAGAAATGTAAAATAGGATTTTTAAAACTAGTTAGATGGTGTAAAAATCATGTCAAGATCTCAAATAGTAAAAGAAATACATAGACCAGCTAGAAAAAGGTATCTTAGAAGGAAAGTCAAGCAGAAAGAAGTAAATGATACCTGGCAAATTGATCTAGTGAAAGTGATTCCTTATGGAAAATTCAACAAAGGTTTTAAGTATATGTTAACCATTATAGATATATTTTCTAAATATGCTTATGCTGAACCAATTAAAACTAAAACCGGTAGTAATGTTTTAAATGCGTTAAAGAAAATTATAAAACGAGCTAAAAACCTACTTAAAAACATTCATTCAGATCAAGGTAAAGAATTTTTCAATTCGATATTTCAAAATTTTGTTGTAAAGAAGGGTATTAATCACTATCATACTTACTCTGAAATGAAAGCATCTATTGTAGAACGCTTTAATCGAACTTTAAAAAATTTAATGTGGAAAATATTTAGTTTACAAGGAAACTACAAATGGATTAATATATTGCAATCTTTATTAAACACCTATAATTCCACTGAACATAGAACAACTAAATTACCCCCTGAAAAAATTTCTAAGAAAAACGAAAAATTTATTTTAAAAAATGTTTACATGCAACCTAAAATTTCTCTAAAAGCTAAATATAAAGTTGGAGACTATGTTAGAATAAGTAAATACAAAAAAACTGTTGAAAAAGTTTATCAACCGAATTGGTCTACTGAAATTTTTAAAATTATCAAAGTAAACAGTACCTCTCCGATCACATATCAGCTGGTTGATTATAAAAATGATTCAATATTTGGTGGATTTTATGAGGAGGAACTCACATCTATTAAACACCCAAACGTATATCTTGTCGAGAAAATTTTAAAGAAAAAAGGCAATAAAGTTTTTGTTAAATGGCTTGGGTTTGGTGAAAAACATAACACATGGATAAATTCAACAAATATTGTTTAATATCTGTAAAATAAAACTTTAATAAGGATCTGAAAAACTTGCTAACATCTGAAAAATAAAATAAAATTAAGAACAGTACTAAACTTATTTGAAATGAAATTTTTTATTGAACAAATTCTTTATATAAAAATAAAACTTGATAACATCTGAAAAATAAAATAAAATCTTAAAATCTGAAAAATAAAATAAAATTCTAACTGAAAAATGAAAATAAATTTAGAACAGTACAAAATTTATTGAAAATAAAATATTTTATTGAACAAATTCTTTATATAAAATTCTTAATATAAATCATAATTCTTAATATATAATAATTCTTTTTCTATAAATGATATAACATAAAAGCTAAAACTATAATTATTGTTTTGTGGCGAATTGAAAATTACCACGTTCTTCTTTTAAAATTAACTCATTTTCCTCGTTTACGAGGAAAAAAGGTTTTTTTTTCGATTTCCTCTCGGAAATCGTTATCTTCAAATACGATTAAAATTCATCAAAATCAAATACGATTCAAATGCAATCAAATTGGGTATAAATATAATATTATTAGGGGTCTCGAAGACCCATTTTTCACCGTAAATTTGTTAAAGGTGTTAATTTTTTTTGTTAAAGGTGTTAATTTTTATGTATTTTATAGAGCCTACTTGGCTCCATATCTTTAACCTTTAAACATTTTTTTAAAGGTTTTTTTTTTTGTATTAAATAATTCCACCAGTTTTCTCTTTTTGGTGAAATTTGGTGTTGTTTCATGATAGGGAAAATGATGCGCTAGCAAATGTTCAATTTGCTCTGGTGGCTGATAAAATAAGTGTTGTTATTGTTCTTGTTGATGATGATGTTGCTGTTGTTGTTGTTGCTGATGTTAAAGTGGCATTTTCGCCATCTTTTTCTTTTTTGTAGGAATTTGCGCCCGTATTGTTACATCATCCAGCACGTAAACTTTATCAAATTCCTGTGCGATCCTGCTTGCTTCAAATTAAACTGATAGTTTTATAAAATCTCGATGTATTTATATACAAATTTCGAGTAATATTATAACAAAATAAAAACTTTAGCACTAGTGACACTCTTGCGAATATTTTCTAAGTGGAAAGGGTAAAATCTATCAAAAATGTAAGTTGATTACAATGTTGCTAATATTTCTTATGTAGAAAAGGGTAATTTATTAAATTGCTGTTTGATTACAATGTTGTAATACTATTTTCTATTTAAAATACATATAAGATGAGAATCTAATTATTAATGAAATATAATTTATTATACTGTCATTTGATTACAATTTATATCTTTAAGATAAATTTTAAATTAAATTGTAGTTTGAAAATTACAATGTTGCATAGAATTTTCTATTTACATATTAAGATAGGATTAAGATGGGATTCTAGTTAAAACAACTAAAATTTATTAAAGTGTCATTTTAATTTAAGAGAATGAATCTGTATTGAAAATTTAATATTATTCTGTTATTCAAGCACTTAACATCTGAAATCCGTGTAAAGAAAATGTCGAAAAAAATTATTTTACAAAGGTTTCTTACCGAAACTATAACGCCTTACATAATAGAAAGCGAGAATTCGACATTTGTTAAAAGGTAATATGAACGGACATAAAATAAAATTTGTAATTAAATCCTTGAAAATTACTGAAAATACTTGAAAATAGAGAACCAATTAGCTGGATTAAGGATGCTATACATCAAATAATCAGGATTGCTGTAGAAGATGTGAATTCCACTGATAAGATTGGGTTAACATTTTGTGGAGAGAGTTTTGAACATCAAGGTCCTGCGTACCTCAGTTTTAGATCCGCTCATGAACTTAAATTTAGCGACGTGTGGGATGTAATTTCTAATGTTTTTCAAAGTAATTCTGAAGGTAGTTATTTATAATGCATTTTTTGTTTCATTTAATAATAAACTATTTTTATTTTATGTCTATAGGCGTAAGTACAGACACTTTTTGTTTAACAGTTACCCGTGTTAGATTACCCTCTGGTAGAGGTAGAAATAATAAATATTCAAATTATAAAGAGGAATGCTTAAAAAGGAAAGGAATAATAACAATAAACCACAGCGATAATTTATGTCTACCACGTGCACTTGTTGTTTCAATAGCTAAAATTGAAAAATTTATGTAATATGAAAAAATTAGAAAAAATATAGGAAAACTTCAAACTTTAATAGCTTTAAAATTATTAAAAACATCAAAAATAACAATTCCATCTGAAGGTTGCGGAATTCGTGAATTGAATCAATTTCAAAAATTTTTACATAAACACAAAATTTTTGTATATAAATATGGAGCAAGGGGTGCAGAAGTAATATTTGAAGGATTTAATAATGGAAAAAAAATTAACTTGCTATACCATAATAATCATTATAATGTAATAACTTCGCTCACAGCTGCTTTTTGCACAGCATTTTATTGTGAAGAATGTCATATTCCGTATTCTAAAAAAAATTAACATAGGTGTTCGAAAAGTTGTCCTTGCTGTCAAAACTCACCTGCTTGTTCAATTAATGTTATATATAAATAGTTTATGTATGCAGTGCAATCGCGCATTTCGTGGTCAATCATGTTTTTAAAATCATAAGGCTTCCAGTTCAAAAAATAGAAGCACCTGTGAAGATATTAGGAAATGCAAATCTTGTTTTAAAGTTCATAAAAGTTGTAGGACTCATATATGTGGTGAATATTTTTGTAAAATTTGCGATAATCATGTTCCTCAAAACCATAAATGCTTCATTCAGCAAGACAAAACAAAAGTAAATTTTGAAAACTGCATTTATGTATTTTATGATTTAGAAACAAGACAAGAAGAAATTAACTCTACAAAAATAAAAGAACATGTTCCAAGTTTATGTGTGGCTCAACTGAGATGCTTTAAATGTATAAACATTGACTCTCTATACTTTTGTCAAAAATGTAAATTAAGAGAAAGAATTTTTAAAATGAAAAATGTGATAGAGGATTTCATGGAATTTATTTAAAAATTAAGAAAGGAATTCAAAAAGATTGTCATAATTGCTCATAATGAGCAGGCGTTTGACCATCAGTTTATTCTTAATTATATACTCAATAGAACTGTACTTGAACCAAAGTTAATTATGCGAGGGACAAAAATTATTGTTATGATAATTGATAATATTAAATTTATTGATTCTATGAACTACTTTCCTATGGCCTTGGCAAAATTACCGAAAGCTTTTAATTTATCGATCAATTTGAAAAAGGGTTATTTTCCACATCTATTTAATAAATTGGAAAATGAAAATTACATTGGCACACTTCCAGCAATTAAATACTATAACTCTAATACAATGAAAGTAGATGAGCGTAATGAATTTTTAATGTGGTATGAACAAAATAGAAACTCGGAATTTAATATGGAGAAAGATATATTAGAACACTGTAAAAATGATGTTGAAATTCTAACTAAAGCATGTCTGGTTTTCAGAAATTTTTTTTTAGAAGAATCTAATGTTGAACCATTTTTAGAAGCAACAACAATAGCTTCCGCCTGTAATCTTGTATATAAAAGAAACTTTCTCAAATCGAATACTATAGGAATTATACCAAGAAAAGGATATAGGATGGTAGACAATCAGTCAAAAATTGCCATGCAATGGCTTATTTGGGAAAAAGATTTGAGAAAAATTGATTTGAAATGTGCATTTAATGGAAAAGAAAAACAAATCGGAAATGTTAAAGTCGATGGATTTTGCGAAGAGACTAAAGAAATATTTGAATTTTACGGTTGCTATTATCATGGACATCCAAAATATTTAACAAACCAAAGGGTTATACCATTACATGATAACTCTGGCGATACTTTGAATCTACGATATGAAAAAACATTAATGAGATAAGAGTTTATAAAATTATATGGATATAAAGTTATTGAGATGTGGGAATGTGAATTCCGGGAGCTAATGAGACACAACGAAAATATGAGATATTTAGAAAATCATTCATTAATTAATTTAGTTCCTTTAAATCCTCGTGATGCATTTTATGGCGGAAGAACGGGAAATACTTACAAATATTATAAATGTAAACAAGGAGAAAAAATTAAATACATAGATGTATGTTCCTTATACCATATGTTTGCAAACGAGGGAAATTTCCTATAAACCATCCTAAGATTTATGTTGGAGAAGATTCTTATTCCAAGTTAAACAGAATGACTATTGATGGTATTATTAAATGTAAAATCTTACCACCAACAAATCTATTACACCCCGTGTTACCTGTCAAACAAAATAATAAATTGATGTTCTCACTATGTAACGCTTGTAGTGAACAAAAATATCAAGGAAAATACTGTGAACATACAGACGATGAAAGAGCATTAGTAGGAACTTGGGTAATTGATTAAATTAAAAAAGCAATTGAAAAAGGGTATAAACTTTTAAATATTTATAAAGTTTGGGAATACGAAACAGTAAAATATGACAATTGCAATGGTATTGATGGTATATTCACTAAAACGATGAATAAATTTATAGAGATTAAACAAGAAGCTTCTGGGTGGCCAATAAAATGTCAAACTCAAAAAGAAAAGGAAGAATATATTGATAGTTTTTTTGAAAAGGAAGAAATTAAATTAGAATACGATAAAGTAGTTAATAACCCTGGTTTAAGATCTTTTGCTAAGATTATTTTAAACTCATTCTGGGGGAAATTTGGGCAAAGAGAAAATCAACATCAAACTAGCATTATAAATCAACCTTTTAAACTTTATGAGTTAATAACAAACTCTTCTGTAGAAGTATGTCACATATTTCCAGTAAATGAAGAAAACATAGTGATTAGCTGGAAATATAAAGAAGAAGCAGTAACTTCTTTATCTACTGTCAACGTAAGTATCGCTGCTTATACAACAACACATGCTCGTCTTCAACTTTACAGTTATCTAGAGAAGTTGGATAGTAGAGTATTATATTATGACTACGATTCAGTGTTGTATATTAACCGAGAAGGAGAATATGAACCAGAAATAGGTGAATTTATAGGCGACATGACTGATGAATTAGAATGTTATGGTATAGGAAGTTATATTACAGAATTTTTAAGTGGTGGTCCCAAGAACTACGCTTAGAAAATTTACTGTACAAAAGATAATACAGAAAAAATTGTTTGCAAAGTTAAAGGATTCTCTCTTAGTTATGAAGCTTCTCTAAAAATCAATTTTAATAGCATAAAGGCAGCAGTTTTAAATTGATTGAATAGTGTAGACACATACGTCATTTCAGAAAATATTCATCGAAATAAAAATCATGATGTACGATTCCCGAAATAAAAAAATATGAACCAAAATCGGAAAAAACAAAATTTAATGAAGATGGTAGTTCTTTACCGTATGGATATAACAGAAAAAAGCAAATGTTGATAAGTAAATCAAAATAGTATTCATTCAAATTTGAACATTTTTATTTGTATTGTAAAAATATTTGTTTGTATATTAATTTAAAATTTTTAAGAATGTAATAAAGATTTAAACAAAAAAATTCTACATGTAAAAGTAGACATTATTTACATACATATTATACAGTTCTATACTTTCGATTTCTTTTATGATCATTACATTTTTCAAAATCTTAATAAATTATTAATTATTATCTTGTTATTACTAGAATGTTGTAATTCTTTAAAACCAGGAACTATACTATAATAGAATCATTCAACTTTTACATTATATTCTTTTTATATCAATTCCTTGCTTTGACTAGATAACTAGTGATTTGTATACTCGTATATTAATTTAACAATAACAAAAACAAGTCTTAAATTTTTTTTTTAGTTTAAAACTAGAAATTTTTGAATTATTTTTTATTCCATACAAAAACAAAAAAACAAAAAAACATAAATGCATATCGATAGTAAAGAGTGTATCTTTAGTTTAATCAGTTCCATATTTTTGATTTGCTGTTTGTTTTCTTTTTATTCATATTTTCTGAACATTCTTAATCAAAAAATAAAAAAAATATCTTACACGACATGCAGTCAGTTAATTAATGACTTTCGTTTTCTCTTTTCTTCTATAAATTCTTCTATCCAGAAGATATCACATTTTTATGTAAGCAAAAAAAAATCTATATCTTACTTTAATTTTTTTTCTTTATGCTAACAAAAAAAAAAACAAAAACACAAACAGGATTACACTTTTTCTTTTCAATTTTAAAGATGCGCTGTAGATTTAAAAATAAAAAAAATTTTTCTGTTTTTTATTTTCATATAAGAAATTTTCTTACTACTTTTATATGTGCGCCTAGTATTTAAACTTCAGTTATACAATTTTATTTATTAAGGGCCGACCCTACTTTAAATTGTTTAACACTTGACTTCCTACTATAAAACCATTTGGAACTTATAAGTTAACAACCCACACATACAACTTAACTTAAAACCTAAACCAAAACAAATTTTTGGCTTATAGTAACCAAGATACATAAAATCAATTGTTCAGTTCATTAACCCTGTCTGACAACTTACACAATATCAACAACCTTCACTTCCTATTATAAAACTATTTGGAACTTATAAGTTAACAACTCACACATACAACTTAACTTAAAACCTAAACCAAAACGATCAAAACAAGTTCTTGACCTACTAACCAAGCATGACCTACATTAAACCCATAAATCAAAATGGATTATGAATGTTTTTCTAATTTTACCATGTGTTTTATTTAACAAAAATTTTTCCAATTATTATAATAATTTCAGTTTTATAGCAATTTAGAGGATATTCAGTGGTTGGAATATATTCGGTATTGTCTTCTTCGGTAGAGTGAATTGTCGCATCTGTTGAGCGTATTTCATCAACTTCCATCTCATTTAAATTTCGACTCGTGACAGGGCGCCGGCGTATCTACAGTTCCTTTCATATATTCAATTTCAAAATTTAATTCCTCTAGCTTAATCTTCCAACGTTGTCATTTAGGGTTGGGTTCTTTTATATTGTGAAGCCATTGTAAAGGTTTATGGTCTGTCCTTATAACAAATTTTCTACCGTAAAGGTATGGTCGAAAATACTTTACTGCCCAGACTATTGCGAGTAATTCCTTCTCAATAACCAAATAATTACAATCGTGCTGGTTTAAAGTGCGTGAAGCATAACATATCGAGTGATTGTCTTGGGACAAAACAGCTCCAATGGCAAAATTACTTGCGTCGGTGGTTAGAACAAATTGTTTAGAAAAATTAGGGTATCTAAGAATAGGATCTGAAGAAATTAGTAATTTTAAATTATTAAAAGCATTTTTATATTCAGTATCAGTAATATTAATTCGTTTATCCTTTTTTAAACACGTTGTAAGCGGTTTTGCGATTTTCGCAAAGTCTTTGATAAATTTCCTATAGTATCCCACAAGACTTAAGAAAGATTTTATTTGTTTTGGGGTCTTGGGAACTGGAAACTTGTTGATTGCATCTAATTTGTTCGGATTAGGTTTTATTCCTTTGATGTGACCTAAAAATTCAGTTTCTTGTTTCATAAATTCGCTCTTGTTTAGTTGAATTTTTAAGTTCGCATCACTAAGTTTTTATATTAAGTTTAATATTTTCTGTAAATTGTCAAAATGTTTTTCTTTACTAGTACTAAATATTATTATATCGTCCAAATAAACATAACACGTTTTACCTATAAACTCTCTTAAAACTGAGTTCATTAGCCTTTGTTAAATGGCAGGAGCATTTTTGAGTCCAAATGGCATCCTGACAAATTCATAATGTCCGTTTGCAGTACTAAAGGCTGTTTTACTTATATCGTCTTCGGCTATTTCTATTTGATGAAAGCCTTTAGTTAAGGCGAGCATGGTAAAATACATTGGTTATCCAGAATATCGTCTTTATTCGGGATCGGAAATTTATCATCGATTGTAATATTATTTAATTTCCGGTAATCAATAACGATACGCCATTTTTGCTTAGGAGGGATCTAAGTGATTTTCATTTAGGAGGGATCTAAGTGATCACACCTGATTTCGTTGTTCCCTAGAAAAGTTTCATGTTGAAAAATTTGAATATTTTCTAAAGCGGAAGGAATTGAATACTCTTGTTCTTCATTTTCGGTGAAAAAAATAGGAAGCTCATTGTCTGTATTTAATTTTAATATTTTATTTTTGTAGTTAATATTGGACTCTAATAGTATTAGTATGTTATTACCAATCAGTCCATCCATTCGATTATTAAACGGTAATTCTAAGAATTCAAATTTTTTATTGGTATTAAATTCTAAAAATGCGTGAATGGTTATAATGGTGTCACAATTAAGTACGTTTGTTAATGTTTTAACAGAAATTGGCTTTACTTTACTAGCACATATGGTATTACAAATCCCGGAGTATATTACGCTCATTTTGGCTATAGTAAACCTAAAGGATCTACCTTTCGATTGTATAATTATATAAGGTAAGGTTCTATGTTGTTGTTCAAGGCTGTCAAAGAAAAATTTTCTACTTGTGGTCGAGTATCTACAGTATTAATTATCTGATTTACAGTCGGATCAACATCCATTGCATCTGATCTATTAGTTCTGGAAGTATGAGTACCATTATAGTAATTATTTCTATGATCTTTGATTTGATTCTGTTGGCCGCTGTTTTGGTTATTATTATGGTGGTTATAATTAGAGTTATTATTTCTATTTGAACGTTCGAAATTAAAGCTACGATTTCTGCTATAGTTATTATTATTATTAGTATTGTTACGATTTTGTTGAAAATTAGTATTATTTCTATTGTTAGTATTTTGATTATGATTGGTATTATAAAAGATATTATTAGAACTATGGTTATTATTTTGTTTATTTGAATTTCTAAATGAATTGCTAGTATTATTGATTCCATTTTTATTGTTAGTATGGTTACGATTTTTATTTTGGTAATTATTAAACGGATTATAATCAGCATAATTCACCTCATGTAAAATGTCCATAACCTCTTCGAGAGTACTTGTATTTCTACTGAAAATTATAGAACACATTGGTTCGGGTAATTTGTCTTCGAATATTTGTAAACTAGAGTCCATATTTTGTTTAATTTTATTAAAACTGTCAGATTCATCCTTTATTTTGTTATTCAATTTTCTTAAAATACTTTGAATCTGGTTATATAATTCTACACTGGTTGAATTAAGATTCACGGATCTTAGTTCGTCAAATATTTTGTGTAGCAGTTCTTTTATCACCGAAATTATTAACTAATATTGTTCTCATGTCGGACCAATTATTAACATTATTATTTATTTCAATTAATTATTTTGCTTTGCCAGTCAGTTTACTTTTAATTCTACTTAATAATATTTTTTGACTGTAAGCATCATATCTTAATAATAAAGGAACAATATTACTAACTAAATCTAAAAATGTAAAGAGATCATTGAACCCTTACCATTGAACTCAGGTATAGTTTGAATGTACTTCAGCGGGTCGATGTTTAACATCAATGCTTGATTTAACACCAAGGGTTGATTTTGCTGTATATCTTGTTGTTGATTCTGCTGCACTACAGCATCTAACAGTGATGGTTGAAGTGACGGATTCATAATCTCCTTGTTTAGTGAGTGACACAAAAATAATGTTTTAACTTTGATGTTATGTTTTTCACAATAAACACTATTATAGTTCAGTATAACGGTAACACATTAAAATTTTAATTCAAGCCTTTCAATAATTATTTAATTTTCAGTAAATTTTATTATATTTTCTTTTTCTTTTTTTTTTGCAATAATTTACGGCTTGTTAGATTTAAATTAAATAAATTGTTTTTATTATATTCATAATATTCTGTTTATTTTCACTGCTATTTGACTTGAGCAGTTTTGAGTTCACTGAATTAGTTAATAGTTTATATTTCACAAAAAACAAATTTTTTTTTTTTTTATAATATAATAATTTAATTATTTTGAATTTATTTATTATTATTATTTGTTTTCTTTATTGCTGAATTCCTTTACTTTGGAATCCTACCGACTGCACCAATTAAGAATTTGTTCGAAAATCAAATAAAATAATAAAGAAAATAATTAATTATTAAAAAATTTTATTTCTGTTTTTTTTTGTTAACCTTTGTTTCTTAGATGTTACAAATCAACTGAATATTATTTAACCCTTTCGACCCGGATGGTACATATATGTACCAGCAAAAGTTTAAACATCCCTGAAAGTCAGAAATTTTATATTATTTTATATTATATGTGGTACATTATTCGTTTCTAAAGAATTTTTTAGTAAATTATGCCGATATATATTGCGACTTGTTTTTTCTTGTCTGATCAGTATGATTTTTTTGTCGAACAGTTAAGACCGAAATTGCTTTTTTTAATAGTTTTTATTACATTTCAAGTAAATTTGAGAAGTAAATAATAATAAAACAGTGTAAAATTAAGAAAATTATACTTAGCAATTATTATCAGCACAGAAGGTAAGAATATTTATATAAATATTACGTTTTTTTGATAATTTTAGCTAGTGGTACACATATGTACCAGCAGTCTCTTTTGGTGGTACATATATATACCGGCAGGGATCTGTAACTACATTTTTTAAACGTATTTTGCACATCATAAATTTCAGTTTCTTCAAATTTATGTAGATATGGCCAACTCTATGAAGCCGGAAGAAATATGGAAGACGCTACAAGAGTCCAATCGTGACAAGGATGACTTTTCGTCAGGAACTGACGACATCTAAGTACCAACCGAATTGAGTGAAGCTGAAGTAGCTGCTAGTGACACAGAAAATGATGATGAAAATAATAACTTTTCGTCAGGAAGTGACGACATGTACCTACAAAGCGAAGTGGGAAGTGGAAATGAAGATGGCGATGATGAAGCGAAAGTAACGGCTAGTGACACAGAACATGATGATGAAGCTGAATTATTGGATGAAAATGCTGATGAAAATAATGAAAATGAAAATATAATTAATCGGTAAATAATAAAAGATAACGCATTGATTTGGAATCCACCCAACCAAAATTTTCTACCAAAATGAATTCCAAGTGCTACTCGGAAATGTAAATTAGGATTGCATATAAGTTGCTACGGAAATCAGCTTTTATGTATATTGCGCAATGCACAAATGAACGTATTCAGATTTATGAAAATGCCCAACCAAAAACCAAAAAAATAAAAATTACTCCAACAAAGGATGGTGAAATGAAAGTAATTGTTGGATGTATGATAATTATGAGTTACAGCCGAGTACCATCTATAAAAGATTATTGGTCAGGTCATAAATCATTAGGTAATCGATCAATTCAGGAATCAATTGCTCGTGATCATTTTGCTTTTATTACGTCAAAAATGTATTTCGCTAAGCCGGAAAAACCTTCGAATTGTAGTAAGACATACTACTTAGATGATTTGGTGATATGTTTGAAAGCAAATTTTCAAAAGTGTAGACAAGATAGTTCCTACCAGAGCATTGATGAATCAATGATTAAATTCAAAGGTCCTAGTACGTTGAAACAATACATGCCGCTCAAACCGGTCAAGCGTGGTGTAAAAATGTGGCTTCGATGTGATGCCTCAACCGGGTACACGTACGATTTCAACATCTACTCCGGAAAAGAGCTTGAATTAACTGTAGGAACACTTGGAGAACGAGTTATTAATAAGTTGGCTAATTCAATCACAGAACCAGATATCACATTATGTTTTGACCGTTTTTTCACATCTGTACATTTATTAGACACAATCTCGTATTCAGCTGTAGGAAACGTAATGTGCAACAGAAAAATTTTTCCGGTTTTTGATAAGAAGAAAATGCTACGAGGCGAAGCAGTATTCATGAGCTCGTTATCTGGTCTTTTGTGCGTAAAATGGCAGGACACCAAAGAAGTTTTGGTACTAAGTAATTGCCACAAACCAGAGATTACACTAGTTACAAAAACATTAAAAACAGGTGAAAAAATTGAAGTTGAAGGTTCGGACCAGATTAAATTTTATGGCGAAAACATGGGAGGTGTAGATCTGGTAGACCAGATGAGTGGACTGTATGAATATGACAGAAAATCAGATAAATGGTGGAAGAAAGTTTTTAATCGTTTGCTAATGATGTCAGCAGTAAATGCATGGATTATTCATTCTGAGTTCAATCGTAAAAAGGTACCATTCAAAAATTTTTTAGTAACTTTGCCAGAGGCATTGATCGAAGAAGGATTAAAGACTACGTCTGTTCGCAGGTCAATGAAACCCGGACGCAGATCTCAAAAAACTCAAGCAACTAATCATCTTCCAATTGAAGGAAACACTAGACGGCGATGTACTAATTGCTCCAGGTTCAAAAAACAGACACGTACGAAGATCATCTGCAGGGAGTGCAATATTCCATTATGTAAAATCTGTTTTGCAGCATATTATTCCTAAAATTTATTTAATTTTTTTTTTATTTTATTTTATTTTAATTTAATATTTTTATTTTGTTATTTTAATTTAATATTTTTATTTTGTTATTTTAATTTAAATTTTTTTATTTGTTTTTAATATTATGAATAAAGTTTTCGTTAATTTTTTATGTTTAATAAATAAATCAGTTATTGTTTTTTGAGGACTGTTGATACAGCCTTCTACCACTTAACATCCCGAATGGTACAATATTGTACCACCACCCCCCGATAACCCCCCTTTTGATTACAAGTTTTAACCGAAAGCCGGTTCGAAAGGGTTAAACTTTCTTTTTTTTATAAACTTACAAGTTTTCTTACTTTCTAAATATTGCTTATTCTAACCTTCTTTACAAATTATAAAAACACATCTGTTAAGCATATGTGTATTTCAATAAAACATTATATAAATGTTTTACAATAAATTTTCTAAAAATAAGATTCATCTAATTTTTTATTAGTTTGTTATTTTTAAAGTACCTACTACGGATATTGCACAATGAAGTTACTTAAGTTGTTCTGAATGAAAATAAGTGAATTTGATACTTGTTTATGATATATGAAATTTATAGCATGCGTTTGAAGAGGAACAAAAAAATAATAATTTATAATAATTTTTTTGTTCCTTTGAAATATTAGAAACGAAAATTATGAATTATGTAAGACATGAAATATTACTCAAATGGTAATATTTCTGTTTTTGGAAAATTTCCTTGGGTGTTCTTTGGTGCTGACATAACAATATATATATATATACAATATATATACAATATATATAAATATATATATATATATATTTATAAAGCTTATAAAAGCTATAGAGCTTGTGTTATAACAATTTAAATATAGGGCATTTTCGAATTTTATGGGCTGTAGCTGTGTAAAGGATAGAGATACAGAATAATAAGGTGCTAACCTAAGGGTAGCCCGAAATTCGCATTGTACTTAACAGCGTTTTTATTTGTATTTTTATTAGTTATAAAATAAAGTGGTTAATACAAATTTAAGTATGAATAATTTATTTTTATTTTAAGCCTATTTGAACTAAAAAAGGGTTCATTATAAAGGGTTCCACTACCGTTTCCAACCTCAACGTTTTTTAGTAGAGGTGCTAATCAGAATACTAACCTAATGAGAAGAATTACATGAGTTATGCTACTAACAAAGTTTTTGCGGACACGGACAGAGAATTTCCAAAAATTTTTTTTTATTTTTTTGGATTCTACACCCTTCCTTTCCAGAAAAACGTTTATAAAACTTTTAAACTGTATTTTAAAAAGTGTAAACATTTTATAAACACCTGGATGAACAGACTAGCAAACAGATGGACAACGCGCGCGAAATATGTGACTGGTTCACAATTTAAATAAAAAAAATACAACTTTAATTTAATATTACTTCTTTATTTGATTGATTGTTATTAATTCATTTGATTTTTACAATTTTGGTTCCTTATATATTATTTATTTGTTGAATCAGCACCGGTAAGTTACACATGTTTAATTAAAAGGTACTGATTCTATGTCTACAATAATTGTGAGAAATAATTTGATACTTTATAATTCAATTGATTTTAACATGATGGAACAAGTTACCTTTAATTTAACTTTTATTAATTTACAAGTATGATTAGATTAGCAAAAATAATATAAGGTAAAATAATGTATTAATGGTTAGTAAGTTAACTTATAATAATATGTTAGTTGTTGTTGTAGTGTCCGGTATAGGATACATAACTCCTCCCCCCTAAGATAGATGTTACGGCCGGATGAATCGAGTTGTCGGTTCGATGGATGGAACAGCTAAAATGTTGGCTTGATTTTCATTTATAATTCCTGGTTGTTTGAAATTGACTGGTATTATAGGATTGGTGTAGTATTTTTTCTTGCGATACAGGATGTAGAATATTAAATGAAATGTAATTGTGATTATGAATAATATAGTAACGACAGTTAGTGAAAGTGAAGTGTAAATTGTATTTCTTTCGATTATTGTTGATTGATCTGCTTTGAAGTCAGTAAATTGATAATTATTTAAGTTTTTTAAAAGTATTTTACTATTTGAATAAGTTAAATTGATTTTGTTGAAAATGGTTGGATGGATGTTTATTTTGTCCCAATGGCTATTGATTACTGATGTATATGTTACGCTGTTGATTTTTATTTCACAGTTGTTGAAATGTATAAGTATATAGCCTTTAAGTTTTTTATGACTTGTACCACAAGTTGTAAGGATAGTTGTTTCTGGAATATAGATTAATGCAATATAATTTGGTTCAGGTTGAAAGATTTCTAAATCCGTTTCTCTGTTGTGTAAATCACATGATGTAGGCTTGTTTTGTATTAGGTTGCCAATACATGTTGAATTTTGAAATCTTTCCCTATGTGGATTTTCTTATGTGGAATATATGTGGAATAAAATAAATTTTCTATTTTTGGACA
Organism: Poecilobothrus nobilitatus; assembly: GCA_947095535.1. NCBI lineage: Eukaryota > Metazoa > Arthropoda > Insecta > Diptera > Dolichopodidae > Poecilobothrus > Poecilobothrus nobilitatus. Next base: position 126,657,345 of record OX352773.1, read on the forward strand.
TTTTTTATCTAAGTACTGAATTAATCATCATTTATAATTATGAAAGGTTTAGAAGAAATAGTTTTAGTAGATTGAATAGGAAGTGTTATGATGTGAAAGAATGAGAATGTTTCAAAAAATTATATTTGTATTGTTATAATAAGCTTGTAGTTCCAACATCTCATAGAGGTTTTCATCAGATTTTAAACTTAAATTTTGATTTTGGAAAATATTTTGTGTTTCTTGAATTTCATTTTGGTTTAGAATTTGTTTTGATATTATATTCAATTTTGCAAGGATAACGGCTTCTGCGATATTATTTAAATGATCTTGTAATAGATCGATATTGTAATTAATTTGTTGTAATAATTGGAGATATTTGAACTTTGAATTTTCAGACCTTATTGAATTTCTAACTTGATCTTGGATATCGTTCAAATGGTGGGTTATTGAGGTTTGTTGTTCGTTAATGTAGTTTGTGATATTTTCAAACCGTTTGATCATATTATTATTCAAAAGGTTTTGATGGAAAATACTGTTTTTTAAGTTATTTTCTGTCTTGATAATAGTTTCGATTTCTTCGTTTAGTTTTAATGCGTCATTTGCGTCCAAATTTCCTGTGATACTTTTAATAAGAGTTCCTAGTCCGTTTATTATACCTCTACGTTTCCGGAATGTGGGCATTAAGTTAGATAGTTTATCTTTTAAAGTTCCAAATTTTAGTTTGGAAATTGTGAGAGATTGATCTAAAGTGGTTATTTTGTCTAGTGAATTTATAGAAATTTCTAAGTTATTTATGTTTTGTTGATACTGTTCCAATTTAACAATATGAAGGAAGTTTATATGAGTTTTTATAACTTTTGCTGAACCAAGGTTTAAAGGGAGAATGCCATTATTATTTGAAATATCATGAATTTCCATCCGCTGGCTAAGGACTAGGGGTTTAAGTTTACGTTTCATTTTGGATTTATGTAATTTTTGATTATTTTTTTGTAATAACTGTAACTTTATTATTTTTCTTAAGTCTACATCTTTTAAATCTAGCAGTGATTTTATTTCTACGGTTTTCTTTTCTGAATATTATTTGTTTCTTATTTATTTCGACAGGGTCTTCTCTATTACTGTTTAGTTTATCAATATTTTGATTCATAGTTTTTCCTAATTGCGATTTAATTTTTGGGTATAATTCTTGTTTAAATAAATTCAACTTTTCTAAATATTCATGTTCGTTATTAAATTTTACGTTATCATTATATTTGGAGGTTTTTCTATAAAACAGTTCAAAAGGAGTAAATTTTGTCGAAGAGTGTATTGAGTTATTATAGGTTATTAAGCATTCGTTTAGAATATCTGAGTGGTTTATTTCAATATTATTTTCTTTAATTTTATTTAAAATGATTCGATAAATTTGGGTAATTGTAGAATGAAGACGTTCAACAGGTGAGTTAGATGAGGATTGTTGAAAGGAAGTGTAGTGAACATTGATATTATATTGAAGGCAAAAATCTTTGAAAATATTGGCAGTAAATTCACCACCTTGATCACATACAATTTTTTGAGGAATACCGTGAAGGCTTATGAAATGTTTAATTGATTTGACAATATTAAGACTATTCCTGGTTTCTAGACGATAAGCTGATGCAAATTTAGAGAATTTGTCGATTATTGTTAAGTTCAAAGAGTTATTTATTATATATATGTCGATATGTATTATGTCTAAAGGTTTTGTAGGGCTTTCAGTTTTTTCGAATTTTAATTTGACTGGATGTCGGTCATATTTAAATCTGTTACAGATTTCACAATTATTTATTGTTTTTTGAATTTTATTTTTTAGAAACGGAAAGTAATATTTCCTTTTTAAGTGGTTCATTCCTTTTTAAGTGGTTCAGTGGTTCATTTCGTTTATGCCTCTGTGATTGTTCTTAATATGATAATCTCTTATTAATTTGTCTTGTTCGTCATTTTCCTTTATGTCCGTTAAAAATTCAGTGCATCTAACTATATTCAGTGCATCTTATTGACATTTTCTTCGTTAAATGCAGGACTACGAATTGTTCTACGATATTTATTTTTAAAAACGGATTCTAATGAGAATGGAGGTCTTGCATCAGTTTTTATTAAGATTACTTGAAGGTTAAATTCATTTAACGGTATTTCAGAGATATGTATTCCATCGTCAAGGTTTTCAACAGCAGAATGAATAGTAGAGGATGAATCGGAATTTGGATTAGGGTTAGATTGAGTGTTGGGGTTAGTATTATAGATTGTAGAAACAATGTTGGAATTAAAAGATCTTATTGAATTTGTTTCGTTAATATTAATGTCGATGTTGGGAATTTTGGTTGGAATTTCCTCAATTATAGTTCTATTTAAAGCGTCAGCGTTTGCATTTGAGTGCCTTTTTTGTAGATAACTTGGTAGTCAAATTCCTCAAGTTTAAGGCGCCATCTGACCAATTTTGAATTTGGGTCTTTAAGACTCATGAGCCAAGTTAACGGTTTATGATCGGTACCGATTTGAAATTTGTGACCGTAAAGGTATGGCCTAAAGTATTTAGTGGCCCATACTATGGCTACGAATTCTTTTTCAATTGTTGAGTAGTTAATCTCGGTGTCGCTGAGAGTACGACTTCCGAAACAAATGGGTAAATCATTACCAATAGGGCCTTGAGATAGTACAGCTCCTATTGCGATATTGCTTGCATCAGTTGTTAGTACGAAAGGTTTCGAAAAGTCAGGATATTGTAAGATTGGATCGTTAATAAGTAGATTTTTACATAACTTGAATGTTTTAACATATTGGTCGTTAAGATCAATTTTTTTGTTTTTCTTTAAACATGAAGTGAGTGGCTTAGTTAATTTCACGAAATCTTTTATAAATTTACGATAGTACCCTAAAAGTCCAAGGAATGATTTAATTTCCTTTTGGGTTTTTGGAATTGGAAATTTTTTGATGGCTTTGATTTTTTCAGGATTAGGTTTGACTCCTTTTGTGGGCACAATATGACCTAAAAATGCTACTTCTTTATGGAGGAATTCGGATTTGTCAAGCTGAACCTTAAGGTTCGATTGACGAAGTTTTTCGAATACTTTTCTCAGGCTTTCCTCATGTTCCTGAAGCGAAGTTGAGTAGACGATAATATCATCTAAGTAGACCAAACATTGTAAATCCTCAAGGATATTATCCATGACGCGTTGAAAAGTAGATGGGGCATTTTTCACCCCGAATGGCATTCTTAAGTATTCGAAATGGCCACCTTCAACAGTGAATGCTGTTTTTTAAACGTCTTTTGGGTCCATCTCTATTTGATGAAAACCCGAAGCTAAATCAAGGGTACTAAAATCAAGTGTACATACTTTTTCCTAGTTTATCGAGAATTTCCGTAATATTGGGTAATGGGTAACGATCACTTATTGTCTTTTCATTAACCTTGCGATAGTCAATGACTAGTCGCCATTTCCGTTTACTGCTCGCGTCTAGTTTTTTTGGAACGATCCAGACCGGAGAGCTCCATGGAGAATGGCTGGGTCGAATGATACCTTGGGACAACATATCATTAATTTGTCTTTTTACTTCCTCCTTATGCACGTAAGGGTATCTATAGGATTTCGTATATATAGGAATATCATCAACTATATTAATACGATGTTTAACTGTATTTGTAAATGTTAAATTTTGGTCTTCTTTATAAAAAACGTCATCGTAATTTTTACATAAATTAAGTAAATTTATCTCCCTCTGAGAGTTTCCCTCTTTATTTAAGTGGGAAACTCTCAGAGATTTATAAAAATTTTCAGGAAGAGTATTGGAAGTTGAACAGGAAAGATTAAAGTTATTAATTTCGATAAATTGATTAGAAGAATAGGTATTAACTTTTAAAAGTCGCTCGAGGAAAACAATTTGTTGAGTTGGACGAAAATTTGAAACTTCAATAAAACTGTACCAATCGTTAGCATTGTAGATACCTTCTTGTATATACAATCCAGGTTTTAATTATAATTTAGTGACTATGATATCACCATATTCTATATCAACTGGTAGTTTAAAGATTTGTTTAGAGTTAGGTTCGATTATGAATTTATTAGACATATAATTCGGTTTGAAATTTAGAGGTAAGGTAGAATATTTTGTAATTAGAATTTTATTTTCAGTGTCCACTTTGGCACCTAAAGTTGAAAGTGCATCATAACCAAGAAGTCCGTCAAAATATACGTGAAATTTGAAGATTAAAAATTTGGTTTTTCCAGGATGGTTAAATTCAGCAAAGTTCGATAGAGTAACTTGTTGATTTAATTCGATATTATTGAAGGCGGTAGAAATAGGTTTAATTTTTTCAAAGATTTTTTTTGTAGTAAATCAGGACTTATAAAAGAGTTGGATGAACCGGTGTCAATAAGAAATTTTAAAAGACGACCAAAAGGTGAGCTGATATTTATGTAAGGAAGAACTGTACCATGCTTATTCAAATCTATGTACCCGATGGTTGGTGCGAGGCAGTTGGTGGAAAATTTTGATTTTCCGGGGTTTCTTCAATGTTGGTATTATTTATCTAAGCTGGAATATTGTGTTCAAAATTATAGAATTGGTCCAAATTTTGAAATTTATCATTTTTAATAGAATTATTATTATTATTACAATGTGAACATGAACATTGAGATGTCTTTGTTGATATATTGTATAATTCTCTATTGAAATTTTGGTTTTGATTAAAATTTCTAGTTTGTTGGCTTGAAGAATTTAACCGACGTTGAACTGTATTACCGGTACTAATATCCATGGGAGTAATATTTTGATTATTTGGTCTATTAGAATTCCAATTTTGTCTTTGGAATTTATTCTGATTAAATTGGTTATTTTGCTTATTATTATTATTGAAAAAGGAATTCGTGGGTTTGAATGAAATGAATTTTATGGTCTATTGAAATTTTGGTACCGTGGTTGTTATAAATTTTGTGAGAAACGATTATTAGATGTAATTGAATTATTGTTAAATTGTTAAATTTAGTATATGAAATATTTTGTTCTTTAATACAGTATGAAAAGCTACTGATAATGATTGAGGTTTCATGGCTCTTATAGTTGAGCCCAAAGGTTCCCTCAAACCCGATAAAAAGACATTTAAACACATTTCAGTATATAAATCTCGTTTAGAATTTATAATAGAGGAATTTCTTTCATGTATTTGCATGTGGTTTGTCATAGTAGCTAAAATTTCTATCACTTCACTGTAGAAGGTTTCTACAGTCTTGTTATTTTGTTTAAGACCGTGAAGGTCTCGGATAAGAGAGGTTTCGTTTCTCTTGTCTGAATAGTGGAGAATTAAATTTTCTTTAATATTTTCCCATACTAATGGAGTACCGTACATGTTTAATAGCTCATTAGCCGGCCCTACGATTTTATTTCTAACTGCTCTAAGTAACATTTGTCCGTAGGGAGCCCCGTCTGTACATGCAATTAATTAAAGAATTTCTTCACAATTGCTAATAAATTCAAATAATAATTTCGGATTACCTTCAAATTTCGGAAGGTCTTTTATAGCGTCTGGAACTCTTAATGAGTTGAAAATATCAGTTGTATTTAACGTTACAACATTTTCTCTTGGACTTTTTGGGTTTTGATTTAAAATTGTGAATTCTGGTAAATTAAGAGTTAAACGATCGGAATTTTCAAAGCTCAAATATGAGTTATTTAATAATAGGAAAAATAATATATTATTTGGATTTTCGCGAATATTAGCGTTATCCTCACAATTTTCTTCTTTAATACTTTCCAAATGGTTTAATTTAAGTTTCCTAAGCTTATTATAGTTAGGGTAAGGATTTGGGCGTTTAAAAGGCATAAATTATTTTTTATAAATGATAATAAAAACAGCACTTACATTAAAATGATGGGTATCCACATCATATCAGCAAGGCAACAATGGATAAAAATCCTCCGGAAATCTTCGTGAAGTATTGATATTCCTTCAATATCTGTGTCTGTATATCTCAATAATCCGTTGAAACAGTCAAACGCTAATAACAATTTAGATAATGCAATTACCAAATAATTTCAATAATCCTTTGAATGTCTTTGATTTACACTTTCACACTTAACTATTTTATTAGAATTTTTTCTATTATTTTTCTGTGCCCAAGACAGCCTCACCTTAGGTAGAATTATGGCTTAATTCAGAGAATACTATTTTATTTTATTAGTGATTTTGTTATTACACGAAGATAGACCGTTTGCCTATCCTACCGACTCCGCCAAATATGTGACTGGTTCACAATTTAAATAAAAAAAATACAACTTTAATTTAATATTACTTCTTTATTTGATTGATTGTTATTAATTCATTTGATTTTTACAATTTTGGTTCCTTATATATTATTTATTTGTTGAATCAGCACCGGTAGGTTACACATGTTTAATTAAAAGGTGCTGATTCTATGTCTACAATAATTGTGAGAAATAATTTGATACTTTATAATTCAATTGATTTTACGATGATGGAACAAGTTACCTTTAATTTAACTTTTATTAATTTACAAGTATGATTAGGTTAGCAAAAATAATATAAGGTAAAATAATGTATTAATGGTTAGTAAGTTAACTTATAATAATATGTTAGTCGTTGTTGTAGTGTCCGGTATAGGATACATAACTAGCGCAGATGGGCAGAGTGAAACGAATAGGCAGGTCTTTTTAATTTTTTTTTAAAATACTCTAAAAAGTGGCCTTGAACATTGGTTTTATAAGGCATATTATGTAAGAAATGAAAAATTTACTTGAGCATAAACATCCTAAATTTTGCACGATTTTATCTGCCTACACAAATTTTTAAAATTATAAAACGAAATTTTTTTTTTGCGGTTGAGATCTTATCTGTAACAGTATAAAACTTTTGTTTTTCCTTTTAGATGAGGATACTAAAGTATTAAAACAAAAAAACAACGTTTAAGAAATACCAGCTCTAAATAATATTTGGTTATGCAATAATAATAGAAATTCTTATCTTTATTATTTTAGTGTCTGTCTGTTGACAGAAAAGCGGGCACTGATTTCGTAGAGTACAAAACGTGAGCATACTTTTATATTTACTTGTGGATATCAATTTGTTTACATTTAGCTACCTATTTATTATACAATTTCATATTAAAAAGAGATTTTTTAGAGACAGCAAAGATCTAACAAAAATTAGATTTTTTTTTTTAAATTTACGTAATAACAAAAATTTTTTTGAGTTATTTCTTTTTTTTTTTTTGTGTTAATGCTTTCTATTAATATATCCATAATTAATATTGTTCAGGAGTAGCGCGTATCTCAATAGAAAAAAATTAAAACAGTTCTTCTAGACTAGCACGACCTACAAAATTGCGTCTCGTTAATTTCTAACCAACTGATAAAGATATTATGTATATTTGCACCAATTCTTTGGCCCTTTCTTTTAATGTGAACTTTATTCTGCCCCAAAAAATACTCTGCTTTAATAATAAAGCGTATTTGAATAATAAAGGATATATTTTATCTATGAATTCTGTAAAATTTTGTAGATTAGAGTAGAAATTTTGTAGTAAAATTTCGGAAATTTCCATTAAATTTCAAAAAAAATGTGTTATTAACATATAAAAGATTAAAATGAATTATCAGCTTAGTTTATAACAAGATTTATATAATTTATTAAAAAAGTTTTATTTCCGTTTAAATTTGTAAGACATAAAAATGCAGCAGTTTTAATTAAGATAACTTAAAAACAATAAAAATTTTGATATTTAAAAACAGAATATGTAAATATTATTGTTTTTCTAATTATTTTCCAATAATTAGAGGGGCTAATTATTTGCATAATTTACATAATTAAACTCATAAATTATTATATTTTTCGCGAGACTACTTATGTATATTTTTTTTTTTTTTTATATATATCTTTTTTTGTGACGCACGCTTTAAGATATTTTCATATTGAATAATATTATTATATTATTATCTATATTAGTATTAATTTTGATATCGGAAGAGTTTCGAAATCAGTTAAAAAAATATATCATTACTATATTTTACTTTAAAGTGTATATAACAAGAGGATCCATGTTTTATCGGTTTTAAATTTTTTTTATTAATTTTTTTTTTCCAATATGTGTGTCAAGATGCTACAAATATTTAAGTTATACAAAATTGTAACGCAAAATTAAAAATTAAAAAAGGTCGTTAAAAAAATTTGAAATAAAAATAAAAGCAACAACATTTATATCTATTATAAAGCGGTAACACAAAACAAGTAAAAATATTAATTTTTATTATACCCTACACCTAAAGTATAGGGTATATTAACTTTGGTATGATGTTTGTAACCACCAAAAGGAAGCGAGTTAGATATGGACATGTATATATATTCTGAATCAGGATCACCTCCTGAGTCGATTTAACGATGTCCGTCCGCCTGTTCGCACGATAACTCAAAAACTAATAAAGCTATATTGATAAAATTTATATAGTAGGTTACTAATTACGAAAGGAAGGCTAACTTCGAATCTGGACAAAATCGGTCCATGGGTTCGGATTTTGGAAGCTTCCGAACGAGCCCCAGAGCAAACGAGATTATCTCCAAAACCAATAAAGATATAACTTTTAAATTTTGTACAATGATGTTCCTTCCCGTTCGATTTATGTCTCTGAAATTTAAGAGGATTTGGTCGATGGGTTTGGATTTTGGAAGCTTCCGAACGAGCACCAGAGCAAATGAGATTATCTCCAAAACCAATAAAGATATAACTTTTAAATTTTGTACTATGATATTCCTTCCCGTTCGATTTATGTCTCTAAAATTTGAGAGGATTTGGTCCTTGGGTTCGTATTTTGGAAGCTTGCGAACGAGCCCCAGAGCAAACGAGATTATCTCCAAAATCAACAAAGATAGAACCTTTAAATTTTGTACAAAGATGTTCCTTCCCGTTCGATTTATGTCTCTGAAATTTAAGAGGATTTGGTCCATGGGCTTGGATTTTGGAAGCTTCCGAACGAGCACCAGAGCAACTGAGATTATCTCCAAAACCAACTAAGATATAACCTTTAAATTTGGCAGAGTGGTGTTCTTTCATGTTTTATTTAAGTCTCTAAAATTTGAGAGGATTTGGTTCATGGTTTCGGATCTTGGAAGCTTCCGAACGAGCCCCAGAGCAAACGAGTATATCTCCACAACCAATAAAGATAGAACCTTTAAATTTTTTACAATGATGTTCTTTCCCGTTTGATATGTCTCTGAAATTTAAGAGGGTATGGTCCATGGGTTTGGATTTTGAAAGCTTCCGAATGAGCCCGAGAGCAGACGAGTATATCTCCACAACCAACAAAGATAGAACTTTTATTTTTAGTACAAAGGTGTTCTGCTATATTTTCTTTTCTGTACAATTGAAAACTAACATTTGAAAGAATTTGAACCATGGGTTCGTATTTTGGAAACTTCCGGACGAGCACAAGAGCAACGAGCTTATCTCCAAAACCAACAAAAGTAGAACCTTTAAATTTAGTACAATGGTGCTCTGGTATGCTTTCTTTATGTTCCTGAGATGGATCCGATAAATTGGAGTGGCAATTCGGGTACCTGAGACATACCTCCCAAGGACTAACAATCTTCGAAATTAATAAAGATAGAAACTTAAAAATTTTTACAAAGGTTTCAAGCATATCCCAAGAGGATGCTTCTTTTACGTTCCTGAAATTCGAGTTGTATAAGACAGAAAAGGGAAGAAGTTCAAGCAGCTGCCAAAAAAACTTATGGATTTTTAATTTAATTCGAATTATTCAGGTGTAGGGTATTAATAAGTCAGTTGCATCGACTTACTGTTACATTTACTTGTTTTATTTCATTTTAAACATATGTTAAATAAAAATAAATAAAAAATGTAAATATTAAATAAAAATGTAACAGTTTCTTGAAGACTTAACTTAACTTAACTTTAAGCTTCTATGCACTTATATATAATATAATATATTGTATGCATACCGTATTATATTTCATATTGCATTTGTGACTTGTATGATATGTTTCATAGTAAATACTTGTATATAGATATATATTAATTGTATTCATGTTTTATACCTATAAGAAAAATTCAATCAATGAAATATGTAAATACAAGGTTATTTACATATTTCCAAATTATCCATTTGCACTTTAAATTTACCTTTTGCAAATCAAATTCCCCCTTTGGTAAATCAAATTCATCTTTTTGCAAATCAAATTACACCAATAAAAAAGAACAATAAATATTTGTACCCCTTCAAACACATAAATTTTGTTGGTTAATTATAAGTATCTATATCTGAACATTCGCCACTTACAATAAGTATGTTTTACTTTCGCTAATTTTTAATTTCCGTATATTTTCAAAAAAAATAAATAATAAATAAATAGGTGAAGCTATGAATTAAAAAAAGAATAAGGAAATAAAAAAAAAATATATGTGTATATTAATTTTATTAATTTTAGCACATTTCCAAAAATATTTTGAAAAAATGTGCCTATTAGTTTCACTCTGTCCGTCCGTCCGTCCGTTTGCCCATCTGTTTACAAAACTTCTACACCGTTAAAGATAGAGAAAAAAAATGTTAACTGTGGGTAGGTCTCTTAAAAAAATTAATGTTGTAGAACAACTTTTTCACATAGCCTCATCTATTACGGAGCTGCATCTCCTCTAACTTTGAAAAAGGTCTATTTTTAAATACGTATATCTCATGTTCTACTTAAAAGTTTTACAACCTGAAAACGCCATTTGACAGGAATTTTTTTCTAAACCTAAGTCAATATTAAAATTATACAATTTTTTTAAATTTTAGTATTTAAATTTACCATTATATTAAAACCAAATTTTGAATGGTTTTTCTACCTTTATAACTCCTATATAAATACTATAGTATAAGTTTGCTCAGCTTTTTTTTTTGGAGCACCCCCTACGGCTATTAGGGCTCAAAAATGAAAATTTTCTATATTTAAACACCTGTACTTTGGCACCTTTTTAAATATATTACTGGAGCTTTAATATTACTTCACCTTTTTGCAAATCAAATTAAACCTTTTGCAAATTAAATTTACTTAATGGGAAATACTGTTTTGTAACATTAGTATTTATAATTTTTGTAGGTGATTTTTTCATTCGCGTGTAAATTTTTTATTATACCCGTATGAACTATGTACTAGGATATAATAAATTTGCCATTTCGTTTGTGACACTCTAAAGGAGTCGAGCTAGATATAGTGTCAAAGGTATGAATCGGTTCAAAATCGAATTGTGAGTCGACTAAGCCATGTACATCCATCCGTTCGCACGAAAACTCAAAAATAAAGGAGCTAGGAAACTGAAGTTTTGTTTAGGTCACTTTTGCAAAATTGTTAGTTTCGCTATTTACATCCAAAATTTTCGGCCACCTGGTTCGAGTAGCTACCATACAACCTTTTTCTTTATATGGAAATAACTCAGTATCTATTAAGGCTAAGTATCTTAAATTTTGCAAAATGGTGTCGAGTTATAGGTCAACAATATCTGCAAAATTTCATGGTTCTGGTGCAATAGATTCGTGTAGTTGTCATACAACTCCAATTTTTTTTAAAAGATGATCAACTTTTATAGAAATAGGATATATTACGTTTATACGGGTATCCCAGAGTTGACATAGTCTACTCTACTGCTCTCTTCCTCGTTTTTAAATTAATAATATTTCAAAACTACAAGAATAAACACTGTCCAAATCAATGAATTCATCATCATCTGAAAAAGTTCCGCGTGCGTATCCGACTTGCGTATAAGTAAAGATAAAAAATACCCTTTTAATAAAATGTTATACAGATGGCAAGTCGATGAATGAATCGACTGAAATTGCTGCAATTAATAAAAATAGTTTTAAAAGTATTATAAATCAATACATCAAAAATGGTGAGGTCCTGGTAGCAAATCTGGGTGGTAAGAAAAATTTAAAATTAACTGCAGCTATATTGAGAGAAATTGAAGAAATAGTTGAAGAAAACTAATGTATTACTCTTAAGAGTATCCATGAAAAGATTTCAGGATCTGAACATATTCAACTGAGTATAAGTTCAATTAAGAATGTACTAAAGCGATTACGTATTACATTGAAATGTTACTTATTACAAATGGATCGCCGAAATTCGATGGCCGAGTATTTTTGAGAAACTAATGACTTTTGTAGTTAGGGATTTTATAATAAATAATAAAAATATGTAATAAAAAACAAAAAAATTTCAAAAGATTATCAATCATCATGCCACAACCAAAACTTTGCACAATTTGTCAAAACAACATAACTAACAAGAAATCAAAAGGCTAACAGTGCTTTGCAGAGTGTAAGCGCTTTTTTCACAGAATATGCGCGAAGGTTAGTGATGAACTTTTTAAAGCAGTAAAAGCAGGAAATACCACCTGGAAATGCCACAAATGTCCAAGCACACATAAGGAATCGATGGTAATAGAGATGGGCGAAGATGTTGAAATAGAAAACGAGAACAAAAATAAAATGGAAAATGAAAATGATGCAATTGCGGATGAGCTTATTTCTTTTAATTTTACGAATATTACATTAGACAAAGTGGCATTGTTTCTAAAAACCTTAGGAACAGTTGTGCATGAAATACATAAATCACAAATTAATCTACATTTAAAAATAAATGATTTAACAAAAAAAAACAGTGATGTCATTAAAGAAAATGTCATATTGAAATAACAAATAATAAACATGGAAAACAAATCAAATCTTCTTGAGCACAAATTATACACTTTAGAAGCAAATATGGATAAAGTTAATAAAAACAATAACAAAAATAATATAGTAACTGCAGGATTGTCTTCTAATCTTGAAAATTCTTCTGAAGCGTTTCTAAAAATGGCAAGTAAAATTAATGGGAACATAGATGTTAAGGATATAATGGAAATTTCAGAAATACAACAAAATAACACAGAAAAAAATTCGAAAAATAAATTAAATTTTTCTGAAATTGCTAAAAAAGAAGTAAAATAAGCTATTCAAAATTGACAGGAAATAAAGAATTTTTTTTTCGGCACCACTTATCACCTTTACAGTCAAAATTATATTACGAAGCGAAGAGGATTAAATTATCTCACAATTTTCAATTCCTGTCGATCAAGGACAACATTATTAATATGCAGAAAACTAATTCAAGTAAAGTTTATAGAATTGTGTGTTTTAACGATATTAACTTCATTAAAAAAGTTTTTAACATTACTAATTAATTCAACTAATTAATAATAACAAAAAGTATTTATTATTTACCCGATTTTTTAATTTTTTATTTATTCAATTTTTCAATTTTATTTTTGTATACAAAACTATGTAAACATTACAATTTTTTTTTGTTTTTTTTTATTTTTCTTTTACATTTAATTTTTTTATTACACTGTCTACTGATAGTAGAATTTTATCTATTCATTTATTTTCATTCAATGTTTTAAGAGTTATCTCATTGCAGACTCTAAATAACATTAATTAAAATTTAAAAAGTAATGTAGCAGCATAAAAAACAAGATCTGAAAAAATTTAGTAATTCAATTATACAGTGAACATTAAAAAAAAAAAAACTGAAAAATAAGTTAAACAAAAACAAGTAATTTACATCAGAAGATTCAATTATTTAGCGTGTATATAAGTTAAATAAAAAATAATATGTCTTATTAAAAATGTTGATATCGATGATTATTGTAATTTTTTATGAATGACTATGTTAATATTCTTTTTAGATGAGGCATTGCCTTTTGCTTTAAGTTGACTTCAAGATTATTATACAGCTTAGTACCTATATATACAGTAGTTGAAGATCCATATTGTGACTTTCTTATTTTATCAAGATGGAATGAATTTTTGCTTCTGGTATTGGTATTATGTACATCTTTTCTCTGTTTGAGAGTAGATATGGTATGGATATTACTGTTTTTTATATTATGTATATGTATGATAACCTTCATTTGAATTAGGTCCTTGATTAATAGGAGTGTACTTCTTTATGAATTAACTGCGTTCTTTCCCTGCAGTTATAGTTGTATAGATTTTTTACTGCTTTATTTTGGATGACTTGAATATCTTCGAAAGCCTTTTTTGAACTAGTGTCCCATAATTTTATACTATAACTAAGATGATTATTGAATAAACTATAATAAACTGACTTTTTGACACTACTAGGTAGAAGATTTGAAATTTTTGTAGAATATTCCTGCAGTCGATGATAATTTTCGGCTTATTGTTTCTATGTGTGTGTTCCATTTCAAATTTTCAGCAATCCATATACTCAGATATTTGCATTTTGACACATTTTCTAACGTATCATTATAAATGTTTATGTTTAGAACGGGAGTTTTTGTACCAATTATCATATATTTACTTTTCTTAGTATTGTATGTTAACTTATGCGTGTACATCCAACTTTCAATCTTTTTAACCTCCGCATTCATTTTATTTTGGCATAATTGCGGCTCTATCTCACAAACAACTCGAATAATTTCTGCTTTCAATGCTTCACCTTTTCGAGGATTATCCTTGTAGACCTGTCCTTTCACATAGCCCCACAGAAAGAAGTCTAACGGTGTCAAATCGCACGATCTTGAAGGCCAACTCACGTCAACGAATCTAGAAATAACACGGTCTGGAAACTTTGTATGCAGTAATTGCAGTGTTTCTCTGGCTGTATGGCACGTAGCTCCATCTTGTTGAAACCACATGTCCTCAGTATCAATATTTTCCAGTTTTGGCCATAAAAAAATTTGTGATCATGTCGCGATATCTGGTACTGTTAACGGCATCATTTTCGAAAAAGTACGAACCAATCACACCACCAGACCACAATGCACACTATACGTGACTCCTTGTGGATGCGTTGGCTTCTCTTGGATTAGCGAGGGTCTTCCTCTCCCCAAATACGATAGTTTTGTTAATTAAAGTAGCCACCGATCTCGAAATCTGCTTCGTTCGAAAAGATTTTTTTTTTTTTAAATCGTCGTTTTGCTCCAGTATCCAGTTGGCGAAGTCCCGACGCATGGAATGATCTTGTGGCAGCAATTGTTGTATCAATTGAACTTTGTTGGCCATCAACGCTAAATATTTGTGCATAATACGCCATACAGTTGACTCAGAAAGTCACAATTGTTGTGAACCTCGGGAAATTGACATGGTGGGGTCAGCTGTAACACTATCACTCATAGCACCAATATTTTCTTGGGGACGACCAGCACGAGCATACTAATATCTTTTTCGATCTTATACTGCACCAGTTTCTTGAAATTTCCGCACGTGAAATACATTTCTTACAGAACGAACATTTTCATAAAATAATTCAATAATTTCAACACGTTGTTGTAATGTATACGACACCATTTTTATAAATGGCAAACCTCTGTCAAAATGACATATAATATGGGTGCGTTCAATGTTTGAAGTGTGTTACACAGGAGCCTATTTTTGAAAACTCAATTTGAAAGACCCTTTATTTATCTACCTATTAATTAACATTAGAACAAAAATAAATTATATAATTTCTCTGATATGATTATTGTTTATAACAATGTAATTTTACATTTACAAAATTTTACAATACAAAAACATTTTACATTCTTCACTTGCATAAGGGTTTATGCCTTATATAAATTTAAATTAATTTTAACAAGAAACATAAGTCATTCAACAGATTTAGAAAACATTTTAACAACTAACTTATACAAGAACAATTTTAACATTTAACACTTATAACATAGTTGTTTAAGGCATAAATTGACAGATTTAGAATCTTGAATAAACTCTTATAAATACCAAATTCACATAATAATTTTAACAGAAATTTGGTTGATAAACCAGAAAACAAATTTTTTAATCTGCCCAGCTACTTTTCTTATTTTTCTAACCGAAAGCAAACCTACGGTGGAGTAGCGCTTTTTGTAACTGAAAAACTGTCTAGTACCTTAGCTTTTGAGGGCGAATCCTCAAACACAAATTTTTTAATTGTAAAATAATTAAAGCAAAATGTTTATTTAATAGGAATTTACAAAGCACCAAACGCAAATAATAATGAATTTATCAATAAATTAGATGAAATTCTTGTCAAATATGAAAATATCACCATACATACTAGGTGATATTAATATAAACTTATTAACCAGCAGACCACTGATGTTAAAGAATACGTCAATACTATGTTAAGTAATGGTTACTTCTTATGTAATAAATTATCAGAAAAACACGCGACAAGAATTGACACAAATATTAAAACTATATTAGATCATTTTATAACTGATCTAACCACATATCATTATTATTTCCATATCATTGACTCGGTTTTATCAGGTCACCAATTAATATTTATTAGCATTAACTCGAAATTGTTTTTGGAAAATGATAAATATTATAAAACAATTTTAGACTATAATTCGTTAGCAATATTTGGAATAGGTTTGATCAAATTGATAATTAAATAAATTTCCATTAAGTAATGAAATTCAACAAAATACAAAAATTATTCAAATTAACACTAAAAAGGGGTATAAGAAAGAAGGGATGAATGATGATATCCTAAATGCATTTAAAATTAGGGACTCTTTCTATACGTATCTATCCTATTTAAAAATTACCAGAAAAAAGTTAAAACATTATTCATCATGCGAAAAAACGATATTATGTGCATGACCTATCACGAGATCCTACTGATAGTAAAAAATTATGGAATGCATGTAAAAAAATTATAGAATGCATGTAAAATAATTATGGAATACATGTAAAAAAATTATGTTTAATAAGACACCACCTCACTCTGAAAATTTTATTAAGGTTCTAAATACTAACAATAATGAATGTATTTCAAATGAGAAGGAGATTGTCGAGTATATGAATGAATATTTTGTGAATGTAACTAAGGAATTAGAGATTACAAATGATCTATTGACTATGAATATTTAAACCAACTTTCTAAAAATATCTCCCATAGGTTTCTTTATGTCCAACATCTGCTGAAGAGGTTAGTTTAGCTATAAGTAAATTAAAATCATCTGCAGCTATTGGATATGATTTCATTTTAAAAAAAATTCATTAAAAAATATGCTGGAAAATTAATTCCAGCCCTTTTGAGGTTTATTAATCTTTCATTTCAAACATCGAACTTCCCTGCAGCACTAAAAATGCCTATAGTAACTCCAATACATAAAAATGGACCCAAAACTAATAAGTCGAATTATAGACCCATTTCGGTACTAAGTGCCTTTCCAAAAATATTCAAAATAATTATTAAAAATAGATTAACTTTTTTCATTTCTAATGAAGACCAATGAAGACCAATACGGCTTTGAGAAGAAAACTAACGCCATAGCGGCATGCTTAAACCTAACACATTTTATTTCGAAAAATATAGATCAAAAAAAATTATGTTGGCTGTGTCGTTTTAGATCTTCACAAAGGCTTTGATTGTGTTGATCACGTGTTGATCAAGTTAAATGTCAATATTAAGGAAATACTCTATCTTAAAACCTATCTAACAAATAGAAAACAATAAGTTAGAATAAATAAATCTTACAGCACTTCCAAAAAAATATTAAAAGGAGTACTCTGGGCTTGATCCTTGGCCCAGATTTACTCAAGATTTTATTAATGATATAACATACTTAAAATTAAAAGGCATTATTCAGTTGTACGCTGATGATGCTGTAATTAAATACTCCGAAAAGAATGAAGTTGCAATTAAAGAGTCAATTGAAGCAGTGGCTGACAAAGCATCGTCTAAAATTCAACATTAAAAAACAAAAATAATGCTATTTAATAATAAAGTTTTCAATAGCCCAATATCCTACTTGAATGGTATTCCGATTGAAATTGTTAAAGTATTTAATTACTTAGGTCTTATTTTGGATAAAGGTATTAAATGGTATAATCATATTGAGCACGTTTCTAATAAGTTTAGTCCATACAATTTGATATTGCGAAAACTGAGAAAATTTCTGAATAAAGATATGCTGTACATAATTTACTGTGCACATATCTCAAACCAATCTAGAGTGGAACCACACAAGCCAATTTAAACTTAATTAATACACTACATAAAAAGGCAATAAAAGTAATAAATAATTATGAGATAAGATTCCCAACTATTTCCTTATATTCTGATAAATTCTTAAGTTTCAACAATATTTGCGTGTATCAGTTGTATATATTAGCTTTCAAAACTATTAACAATGAAATAACCCATTCATTTTTATTAAATAGGATGCTAGATATACACAGCCACAACACAAGAAACAAGGCAAACTTGTATCGAACTTCATTTAGAAATAAAAGGCAAAATAAAAACTGTTTGTATAAGTGCCTAAAAATGTTCAATGAATTACCAGTTGATTTAAAAAATATCAATTATACTCATATTTTTAAAAAGAGAATTAAAGAGTATATAATAAATAATGTTACATAAATATGATAATGAGATTAAATAAAACCAGATAAAACTTTAATATAAAACTTTAATAAAAGTAAATTGTTTTTAAAATAATTAATTATTTCATTTTTATAAAAGGAAGAAGGTAAAGAAAAGGCCCCACGAAGAAAAACGAAAAAGAAAACCAAAAAATTTTTATGTAAATATGTAAATTCTAATATAAAACAATTGTAATATTATAAAGTATGTAATTTTTTGTTAAAATTAGTAATATTTTTGAAACAATAACTTTTGTACTAATAAAACTAAACTAAAAATTTAAAAATTGCTAACACAAAGAAAAAAAAAAAAATTCAAGCCAGACGGCTAGGTTACGGCTTTAAAACAAATAAAATAAATAAATAAAGAAAAGAAAAAAAACGAGAATAACGGGTTATCAACTACCGGAAAAGACAATTTTACTAGAATAATAAAACCTCCTCCGGTTATATTAAGTAATATTGTAGAAAACTACAAAGTTAATAAAATTCTCAAAGAAGCAAATATTAACTATAAAGTTAACATGATGAACAACCGTCAATTAAAAATTAATGTTGTTAAAGAAGGGGAATACAGAGAATTGACAAAGCTTATAAATGAAGCTAAATGTATGGTACACGTATGAAAATAATTTGACCAGGCCAATCAAAGTTATGGCTAGGAACTTACACCCATCATGACAACTGGAAGAATGAGCTTAAAATCAGGGATTTGAAAATCATTGATGTTTCAAATAAAATTAAAAACTAAAAAAAATAATAAAGAAACTGTAATTCGATTACCTTTATTTATGTTAACATTTGAAAATTCTGAAGACATACATAAAATTTATAAAATAGAATTTACTCAGCCCATGAGAGTGAAAGTTGAAACTCTCAGAAAAAACAATCAGATTCGTCAATGTAAAAAGAGCCAAAGATATGGCTATACACAAAAATTCTGCCAAATAAATTGATAAACACCAAAAAAATTTATAAATAATGGTCGAAAACAAATTTAATATTGCTACGTGGAACGCAAATGGCAGACTTAATAAAACGTCTGCACTAGAATTACTTTTAAAAGCTTAAAATATCGTCGTGTGTCTACTATCAGAAACTCATATGACAATACAGTCAGAGTTAAAGATATTAGGCTACACGTGCTATAAAGCAGTACGTCGAAGTAATATACCGAGAGAGAAATTTTAGTCAAAAATACTATATTAAACCACGAAGGGTGTAATATACAAACTGATGAATTTCAACTCTCAGTAATATGAATCAAGCCCCTTAAACAAAATCTTAATGTTGGCGTTTTATATTGTCCTCCTAAAGGTAAGATAAAGAATCCTATTTTCAAAAATCTCCTTAACCTACATGGGGATAGGTTAATTTTGGGAGGCGACTTTAACGCCAAACATATTGACTGGGATTTTAGATTAACCTAAACAAAAGAACACGTGAGCCAGTTGATAAAACGCTTTTAAATAGAATAACTCAAAATCTAAGAAGAAAAATTTTGGAAATAAAGAGAATTATAAAGATTATGCCGAAAATTTATTAGCTAAAAAAGGAAAAAATTATTCTTTCTGGAAAGCAACAAGGAGTCTAAAAAAATCTATCTTGCAAGTACTACCAATCAAGAACAAAGATGGTAAATGGCAAGAAACTATCAGGAAAAGGCCGAAACATTCGCAGATCATTTGAAAGAAATCCTTCGGCCGAATGAAATAGTTTCAGATCTGTACATTGAAAATGACGTTAGAGATACAGAGATTGTCATTGCACCAATCTCCCAAATGGAATTGGTTGATGAAATTAAAAGCCTAAAGTTAAAAAAATTACCGGGTTTTGACCGGTTAAAAAAAGCACCGGTTTAGTAATGGCGGAAGTATTAAAACAATTACCGAAAAAAGGTATAACAATGTTAACATACATAATGAATGTTAATATAGCATTAGCATTAATAAGATTAAATTATGTAGCCAATTTTTGGAAGGTGGCAGAAATAATTATGATACTTAAGCCTGGAAAGTCTCCAAACGAATCAAAATTTTATGGACAATTTCTCTCTTACTGATAGTGTCAAAGCTTTTTGAGAATTTATTATTAAAAAGAATGAAACCGTTAATACAAATTAGGAATATAATTCCAAACTATCAGTTTGGATTTAGAGAAAAACATTCCACTATTGATCAAGTGCATAATACGCTCTGCAATCTTTCTAGAAGTAGCTCAGTCAGTCAATAATGTAGAAGGCTCAATTTATGGCATGAAGGCTTAATATGTAAACTAAGAAAAATACTACCTGAACAATATGTAGATATACTCTCATTATACTTGATTGATAGGTTGTTTGGATTAAACAGGATGAGGAGTTTTGTACACTTAGAGAAATCAAAGCAAGTGTGCCTCAAGATAGTATAGTGGATCCTATATTATATCTGTTTTATTTGATTTATTAAGATTAGACAATATAACCATAGCTACATTTGCTGACGATACTGCAATAATGGTAGTAACATCCAATATTGACCAGGCTACAAATAAATTACAAAAAGCAAGCGATAAGCTATATTTGTGCACAAAAAAATGAAAAATTAAGCTTAATGAACTTAAGTAAATTTTACAAATAAAATTGAGTAAACAAGTAAAAATTGACATGTAAAAAAATTTTCTAAACAAAATCGTATAAAATCCACCAGCCGTAAAATTAAATGGAGTAGGTAAACCGCAAGAAAAGAAGATCAAATACCTAGAAATGACATTATATGTCAAGCTGAGATGGAAAAAGTACGTCAAGAAGAAAAAAGTCGAATTAGAATCGAAATACAGACAAATATATTGGCTCCTAGGTCGAAATTCTAGATAGCCAATAGAGTATAAAAATTTGTTATATAACCAAATAATTAAGCCTATTTGGTTGTGTGTCACACAGCTATGGGGTTGCGCCAAACATACAAATATTCAGAGCATTCAAATTTTCCAAAATAAAATTGTACGTAAGATGGTTTGTGCTCCTTGGTACGTACGAAATTTTGATTTACATAGGGATCTAGAAATACCCGTAAGCGATGAAATAAAAAAATATGCACTAACACATAAGGCCCGCTTAGAAGGGCACATAAATGTATAAGCTTCGAAACTCCTATATTGTGAAAACGATTAGAAGGCTTAATAGAACTAGGCCACTAGATTTAGCAGTAAACTCAGATCACTTTCACAGAGATCTGCAATTCCTGTAGATCTATAAGAGTTAGTCTTTCAGACTAGTTTTAATATTTTAAGACGAGGCTGGTGTGTTTAGTGAGTTAAAATCTCACATAACTGTGTTCAATGCAGTATATTTCGATGATTCTCACCATTTTTACCTAAAGAAAAAAAAATTAAAAATATAAACGGTAATTTTTAATTATAAAACTCAGCTAAAATAAATTATAAATTACTCGACCAAGCTTGAGTTAGCTACCATGCATATTATGCAGATTTTTATAGCTGCATGTTAAGGTATAGTAAGGTGATTTTTTAAGGTATACTAAATAACACATTTAAGCTATATATACAATGAATATCAAAATAAAAGTTTTTGTTTTATACGTACTTGTCGGGCGTAATCTACTTGTATTTTTTAATTTTATTAAATTGTTGATAGGTATGCATTTGTTTTTTTTGCTTCCTATTGAAAGTAATAAATATACATTAATTTTTGCTTACACTATTTTATTTTTATTCATCACATTAAAAGTTTATTGTATTTTTATATCCTACACCTATATTAACTTTAGTATGGTGTTTGTAGGAGTTTGTAAGGAGTTATAAATGGGCATGTATGTATATTCTGAATCAGGATCACCTCCTTATTGTCCGTTCGCACGCTAACTCAAAAACTAATAAAGCTAATAAATTATGAAAGGAAGGCGGAGATTGCATCTGGACAAAATCCGTCCATGGGCTCGGATTCTGGAAGCTTCCGGATGATTCCGGAGCAAATGAGATTATCTGCAAAACCAACAAAGATAGTACCTTTAAATTTGATACAATGATGTTCCTTCATGTTTGATTTATGTCTCTGAAATTTGAGACGATTTGGTCCATGGGTTCGGATTTTGGAAACTTCCGAACGAGCCCCAAACCAAACGAGGTTATCTTCAAAACCAACAAAAATATAACCTTTAAATTTGGTGGAATTGTGTTCTTTCATGTTTTCTTTATGTCTCTGAAATGTGACAGAACTTGGTTCAAGGCTTCGAATTTTGGAAACTTCCGAGCGACCTCCAGACAAATGAGATTATTTTCAAAACTAACAAAGATCGAACCATTATTTTTGATACAAGAGTATTCTGTTATGTTTTCTTTTCTATAAAATTGAAAACTGACATTTGAGATGATTTGGACCATGTGTTCGGATTTTGAAATGCTCCGAATTAGCCAAAAAGCAAACGAACATACTTCTAAAACCAATAAAGATGGAACCTTTAAAATTGGTACAAGAGTGTTTTCTAATGTTTCCTCTATGTCCCTGAAATTTGAGATGAATTGGAGTGGTGCTTCATGTAGCTGACACACCCCTCCCAAGCCCTAACAAGCATATCTTCAAAATTAATAAATATAAAACTTGAAATTTTGTACAAGGGTGCCTCTTTTACGTTCATGAAATTCGAGTTGAATAAGGAAGAAAACGAAGACTGTTCAAGCAGCTGCCAAAACTCTTATGGATTTTAAACTTAATTCGAATTATTCAGGTGTAGGATATTAATAAGTCGGTTACATCGACTTACTGTAACATTTATTTGTTTTAAACATACTTTTTATAACTTATAATTAACTTTGTACATTATTATTTTTTTTTATATTATTTTTTGCTAGCATATATATATAAATTTAGACCAACTATAATTTTACTTTTCAAATTCATGATTATTTTTATTTTTATTTATCAAATTCACAAACTAGATCGTTTTTGTTTACAAAAGTGCGGTGCCCGTAGCACTACACGGCATGTGATCAAACAATAAATACCCGTCCTTTTATTCTTACATTCAAGTTTTTTGCGATAGATTATTATTGTTGTTTTTGCATTATTGTTATTGTTGTCGTATTATTGTTCTATTTTTTTTAATGCGGATAAAGTGGAATGAGATGGCAATTAATTAATCTCTACCGATTAATTTTTGACCTCATTTTGCTATCTAAATAATAGCTCATCGCGTCTAAAAAATAAAAACAAAATAAATTCCATTTACCACGAATGGTGTATGCATATGTACATATGTATGTACATAGTAATATGTTTTACAAAATAAAAGCAAAAACGTATGAACCGTTACTTTTAATCGACGGTTGTCTCCTGAGTCATGATTGTGGTGTGATATTTCTAATATTTTTATCTATTCAATATTTTACATATTTTAACATTTAGTTAGAACGTTTAGTTTTCCGGCGTAGGAAATATTCCAGATGTAAATCCAGATGTAAATCCTGAATGCTATTCAAAAGGTCATAGCGGAACTAGATATAAGCATAGAAACGGATCAGGTACAGCATGCCTTTATAGCTACTAAAACATCAAAAAACTCAGGTGAGCCACCTAAATTATTTGTTAAATTTAAATACATTGAAACAAAGAGAAAGATAATTGTAGCAAAGAGAGACAAAAAAAAATATTAAACTTTAACGAGATCTTTTCACAAACACGAAGAAAAAATCCCCAAATAATTTTTATTAATGATCGCTTAACACCATATTTCTTTTTTTTTTTTTTAGTTATACATTTATTTATTATACATAGAAATTACAAATTTACAAAATTAAATTTACATTAAAATTCAAATATTCAAATACAAGCTTATACAAGTTTATTTTTTTAAGTAATAATACAATTAATTCAATTTAATATAACAAATTAATGTAATGTTGCAAAATTTTACTTAAATTAACTTAAATTATAAATACTGTATTAGTTAGAGTAAGTTCATAAAATTGCATCAGTAACTATGAATTTACAATTTATTTTGTAACTATGAATTTATGAATTTACAAGTTTGATATCACCGATTTGAGTTTTTATTTAGTGTTTAATGCATTAATCTGATTTTTGTACTTATTTCCCTTAATTAGCAATATGTTGATTGGTTCGAATTTCCCATACATGGTTCTATAAAAAGGTATTATGAACATATTCGGAGATCGCGTTCGAGTGTTACTGTTTAGTAAAATTTTACTCCGAACGAACTTCGAATCCGTAGTTTTATTTAAAATATCCGTAAGGAAAATAACATCAGCTAAATTACGTCTTTTTACGAGCGAAGTTAAGTTGATCAGATTTAATCTATGCTCATACGGAGGTAAGTTATTAGGATCATCTCAGTTTAAATGGTTGAGAGCAAACCTTAAGAAGTTTTTTTGAACTGATTCAATAGTATTAATATGTATATTAAAATATTGTGACCATACTTGGCTGGCATATTCCAAATTTGGTCGAACTAGGCTGATATAAAGAGATTTGATAACTTATGGATCAGTAAATTCTTTTGACCATCTTTTACTGAAGCCTAGCATTGAATTTGCTTTCTTGATAATATAATTATAGTGAAGTCTGAAATTAAGTTTATTATCTAAATATAGGTACACATAGATCTTTGATGAATTCTACTTTTGGAATGAATTGATTATTAAGGTAATAATCATAGAGGATGGGAATAAAAAGGCGACAAAATGATACGACTGCACATTTATTTACATTTAATTTAAGAAAATTTTTAGTACACCAGTTAGTAAAATTATCTAAATTACATTGAAGATGAATGTTATCTTGAACACAAGTGATTTTCTTGAAAATTTCAGCGTAGATGACTTCCTTGTGGAACGCCAGAATTTGCTACAAAAGAAGAGGAAACGATATCTCTAAATAGAACCTTGTAATGTCTATCAATAAGATAAGATTCAATCCATTTAAGATGATAGGTTGGGAACCCTAATTGTTTAAGTTTACTGATGTCACTATACATGACATCGGTTTGAGCTATTGATTCCATATTATTAATTATTATAGAAGTTGTTTCAACCAGGTTAGTTACGGTTGGCCTTTTTTTGACAAAGCCATGTTGATTAGGTACTAAAATTTTAGCGCAATTCAAATATATATTGTCAAAAATTATTTTCTCAAACATTTTTGGAATACATGATAGTTTGGTTATAGGACGATAATTAGTCCTTTCATCATTCATCGATTTTACCACCATTTTTATGTATTAGTCTAAGTATAAGCTTCCTTCTATAAATCTCGAAATATGCCTGTTAGTAGGGAAGTTGTAAAAAGTATAGACAAAAGTAATGCCAGAGATCTAGCACAATTTTTTAAGATTATCTCTGGAACTAAATCTGGTCCAGGTAAGGAATTATTACCAATGTTTTCCAAGTACGTTTTTACTAAATTTCGATCAAGATTAATAAAGTTCAAAGAAATTTTAAGATTATTATTAAGATATTGGAAGTAGTTTGTATCAACGATGGAGTCAGAGTTGGAAAATTTGCTAGAAAAATACTTACAAAAAAACTCAGATATTTTAGTGGAATTATTACTTGTGATATCATTAAAATTCATGTAAATAGGAAATTGATTGCAATTCCTTTTTGAATTAAATTCAAAAATAATTTAGGATTACGTTTTAATTTTGTAGAAGTACGATCAACATATAATTTATAACTGTTTTCCACTTCGGCTTTAAAATGGTTAAATAAATTAACAAAGTTTTTTAGTCTTTATTTTGTCCTGATTTTAAATAATTACGCCAAGCTTTGTTCTTTCGATTTTTCAAATTTTTCAGATTAGGGGTAAACCAGGGCGAACTATTGCTTACGCGTTTAGAATGAATATGCGGAACAAACATATCAAAGTCAGAATACATAATATTATAAAATATTTCTAGCATGGAATCCATATTTTTGTTTTCAAAAATTAAAGAAAAGGTAAAACAATTCAACAATTCAATTTCATTTAAAGGGTTGAAGACCGCCTTGTTAAAATTTAATTTAAATGTTTTAGAATTATATGTGTCATTTATTTGGGGGGAATTAAAGCAATATGTAAAAGAAATAGATGGATGATAAAGATCTATATTAACTAATGGAATTGTAGATTAAATTATCAACGAGTTGTACCAATTCGAAGAAAATACAAGGTCTAGTTGTTTATGTTGTTGATTTGTAATAGTTGAAATTTGTTGAATATTACAAGAATTTAAAGTGTCTACTAAATAAGCCTCCGTATTATTAACAACATTAATAGGCAGAAGGTATATATCATCAGTATGCTGTTTCCACGGTAGATTCGGAAGATTGAAATCTCCATAAACGAAGATCTCTGAGTTTAGAGGTAAATTTGTTGACAAATTTTCTAGTATGGAACAAAAAGTTTCGTATTTTTCAACTGGTGAATTTGAAGGAATATAGCAATTAATAAAAAACAAATTTTTATTGATAAGTTGAATTTTAACTCTAATTATCTCTAAGGATTTATTTACGGATATATTAATTTCAGATACATTAAATTCCGATTTAACTGCAATCAAAACTCCACCGCCTTTTAAAGATATAAATTGTTGATCTAACTCACTAGAATTGTATCTGTCTTTTCGGAAAACAATATAAGACGAATTAAAAATTTCCAAATTTTTTATAGATGAGGTTAACCATGTTTATATCAAGAGGTAGACGTCATAATCCATAATAGCAGAATTCAATAGGACATTTTTTGTTTTTATACGAAGCCCTCTGACATTTTGATAGTAAATTTTAAGATTCATTATCGAAGGATTCTGTAAAGATATTTTATTTGAAAAATTTTTTGTGGAAGAAGTCTCTGTTATTTTTATTAAATTATGATACGGATCGAAAAAATTTGCTGTGTGTCTCTCTAATCCTTTGCATGTACTCCATTGTTTTATTGGAAACATGACTACGGTAGGAATCTAAATCAGACATAACATCTTTCTTCGATATATTTAATGTTTCGTGGAACTTTAAAAAGAGATCTAATAACTCATTGAAGTTAGATGGTAAACCTTCTGCCTGAATGATTACCTTGGTATTCATTAGTGTTTTGCCATCGATGTATTCGTGATCATCTTGATTGTGCAAGTATGCAAGATGCAGACTTACGTTTTCATACACACGATGATCACGTAAACGAGCAAGAACAAAATTACTGTCCGTGTCCGGTGAGAATTGTTTTGTTAAACGAACCGTAGGCGGATAAAGTCGATTAAAGCCAATGTTTCCCCTTTATTAAAGTTAAGATAGTTGTTTGCTTGTTTAGTATGATTGTTGGGTTGATTTCAATACGTGTAGTGTTTGGTTTATGATTGTGTGTTTGGTTTTCTATTGTTGAAACTAATGGGTGTTATTTTAAAATTTAACTGTAAGAACTCCTTTATATGATAGTCCTTTACAAAGAATGAAAGGCCTTTTACATGTATTGAACAGTATTGCGGTTTTTGGATACTTTCTTCATTATTTGTAACTGTAAGACTTTTTTGAGACTCTTCAATTGACTGTAACTCAATAGAAGGATTATTAAAAGGTTCATTAGCAAAAACATTATCAAGAATACCATCATCTTTGTAAAAAGGATTTATATTCTTGCTAATAATATTAGTCAGAGACGCCACAGTATCTTCAATTTCAGCCAGCTCTTTTTTAAAATTAACTTCAACAGTATTGGTTGTTTGACTGGAAATACTGATATGTTTAATTGCATC
Organism: Poecilobothrus nobilitatus; assembly: GCA_947095535.1. Lineage (NCBI taxonomy): Eukaryota > Metazoa > Arthropoda > Insecta > Diptera > Dolichopodidae > Poecilobothrus > Poecilobothrus nobilitatus. The sequence continues at coordinate 126,685,511 of OX352773.1, forward strand.
CTTAAGCTATGTTTTTAAAGTGTCAAGATCTCTTCTAAGATATTGAAAATCTTGCTCTAGAGATTTTAAAACACTACGTGAGTTAAATTCGTTGCAGTTGAAAGATGTATATGATTCATTTTCATCAATTCTCAGACAAAGATCGGCAAATGACTTCGAATTTGACTCCAGGACTCTCATACATTTATTTATGCACGTATTCTACTCATAATATAATAAGTCAAGTTTAGAAATCAGATTATCATAATGATTTTTCCCTATACGTTGAATGTTCTGACATGGTACACATACAAAGTATTCTTTTAGTCTTGACATCTGCCAGTTTCTCTCTAAGTCCAGACATGTTCCATGAAATGAATCTGAACAAAAATCGTTACAAGTAATTATTTCTGATTTGTTATCAATATTGGTGCAGGTTGAAATTTTACATTTAATACTCATTTTTTTATTTTATTTTAAATTATTATAATGAGTTACACAATAAAGTAGGTCAGTTTTTGCAATAAAATAATACCGACTAAATATAAGTTCAATTAAATATAGGTCAGTTAAAAGAAAATATTTTTCTTTTTTTTTTTTTTACGAAAAAGAGTGCACTTAATGTTTAAATAAAACCAAAATTAGTAAATTCAACACTAATTAAGTAATAATTTTTTTTTTTTTTTGTTTTTTCCTTTTAATAATAATGTATGTCGGAATGTTTTAATGAAAAAATAAATAAATAAAATTTTAATTCAAAGAAATTAACGGGAGTTAAACTGAACTGAATTTAGTAACTGATTAATACTGACTTCAGCTTATTAGCGGTTAGCTTCAGCTTAATACTGAATCAGCGGTTTTATCAGGTCACCAATTAATATTTATTAGCATTAACTCGAAACTGTTTTTGGAAAATGATAAATATTATAAAACAATTTTAGACTATAATTCGTTAGCAATATTTGGAATAGGTTTGATCAAATTGATAATTAAATAAATTTCCATTAAGTAATGAAATTCAACAAAATACAAAAATTATTCAAATTAACACTAAAAAGGGGTATAAGAAAGAAGGGATGAATGATGATATCCTAAATGCATTTAAAATTAGGGACTCTTTCTATACGTATCTATCCTATTTAAAAATTACCAGAAAAAAGTTAAAACATTATTCATCATGCGAAAAGACGATATTATGTGCATGAACTATCACGAGATCCTACTGATAGTAAAAAATTATGGAATGCATTTAAAAAAATTGTAGAATGCATGTAAAATAATTATGGAATACATGTAAAAAAATTATGTTTAATAAGACACCATCTCACTCTGAAAATTTTATTAAGGTTCTAAATACTAACAATAATGAATGTATTTCTAACGAGAAGGAGATTGTCGAGTATATGAATGAATATTTTGTGAATGTAACTAAGGAATTAGAGATTACAAATGATCTATTGACTATGAATATTTAAACCAATTTTCTAAAAATATCTCCCATAGGTTTGATTTATATCCAACATCTGCTGAAGAGGTTAGTTTAGCTATAAGTAAATTAAAATCATCTGCAGCTATTGGATATGATTTCATTTTAAAAAAAAATTCATTAAAAAATATGCTGGAAAATTAATTCCAGCCCTTTTGAGGTTTATTAATCTTTCATTTCAAACATCGAACTTCCCTGCAGCACTAAAAATGCCTATAGTAACTCCAATACATAAAAATGGACCCAAAACTAATAAGTCGAATTATAGACCCATTTCGGTACTAAGTGCCTTTCCAAAAATATTCAAAATAATTATTAAAAATAGATTAACTTTTTTCATTTCTAATGAAGACCAATGAAGACCAATACGGCTTTGAGAAGAAAACTAACGCCATAGCGGCATGCTTGAACCTAACACATTTTATTTCGAAAAATATAGATCAAAAAAAATTATGTTGGCTGTGTCTTTTTAGATCTTCACAAAGCCTTTGATTGTGCTGATCACGTGTTGATCAAGTTAAATGTCAATATTAAGGAAATACTCTATCTTAAAACCTATCTAACAAATAGAAAACAATAAGTTAGAATAAATAAATCTTACAGCACTTCCAAAAAAATATTAAAAGGAGTACTCTGGGCTTGATCCTTGGCCCAGATTTGTTCAAAATTTTTATTAATGATATAACATACTTAAAATTAAAGGGCATTATTCAGTTATACGCTGAAGATGCTGTAATTAAATACTCCGAAAAGAATGAAGTTGCAATTAAAGAGTCAATTGAAGCAGTGGCTGACAAAGCATCGTCTAAAATTCAACATTAAAAAACAAAAATAATGCTATTTAATAATAAAGTTTTCAATAGCCCAATATCCTACTTGAATGGTATTCCGATTGAAATTGTTAAAGTATTTAATTACTTAGGTCTTATTTTGGATAAAGGTATTAAATGGTATAATCATATTGAGAACGTTTCTAATAAGTTTAGTCCATACATTTTTATATTGCGAAAACTGAGAAAATTTCTGAAGATATGCTGTACATAATTTACTGTGCAAATATCTCAAACCAATCTGGAGTGGAACCACACAAGCCAATTTAAACTTAATTAATACACCACATAAAAAGGCAATAAATGTAATAAATAATTATGAGATAAGATTCCCAACTATTTCCTTATATTCTGATAAATTCTTAAGTTTCAACAATATTTGCGTGTATCAGTTGTATATATTAGCTTTCAAAACTATTAACAATGAAATAACCCATTCATTTTTATTAAATAGGATGCTAGATATACACAGCCACAACACAAGAAACAAGGCAAACTTGTATCTAACTTCATTTAGAACTAAGATAGGCAAAATAAAAACTGTTTGTATAAGTGCCTAAAAATGTTTAATGAATTACCAGTTGATTTAAAAAATATCAATTATACACATATTTTTAAAAAGAGAATTAAAGAGTATATAATAAATAATGTTACATAAATATGATAATGAGATTAAATAAAACCAGATAAAACTTTAATATAAAACTTTAATAAAAGTAAATTGTTTTTAAAATAATTAATTATTTCATTTTTATAAAAGGAAGAAGGTAAAGAAAAGGCCACACGAAGAAAAAGAAAAACGAAAAAGAAAACCAAAAAATTTTTATGTAAATATGTAAATTCTAATATAAAACAATTGTAATATTATAAAGTATGTAAATTTTTGTTAAAATTAGTAATATTTTTGAAACAATAACTTTTGTACTAATAAAACTAAACTAAAAATTTAAAAATTGCTAACACAAAGAAAAAGGAAAAAAAAATGCAAGCCAGACGGCTACGGTTACGGCTTTAAAACAAATAAAATAAATAAATAAAGAAAAGAAAAAAAAGAGAATAACGGGTTATCAACTACCGGAAAAGACAATTTTACTAGAATAATAAAACCTCCTCCGGTTATATTAAGTAATATTGTAGAAAACTACAAAGTTAATAAAATTCTCAAAGAAGCAAATATTAACTATAAAGTTAACATGATGAACAACCGTCAATTAAAAATTAATGTTGTTAAAGAAGGGGAATACAGAGAATTGACAAAGCTTATAAATGAAGCTAAATGTATGGTACACGTATGAAAATTATTTGACCAGGCCAATCAAAGTTATGGCTAGGAACTTACACCCATCATGACAACTGGAAGAATGAGCTTAAAATCAGGGATTTGAAAATCATTGATGTTTCAAATAAAATTAAAAACTAAAAAAAATAATAAAGAAACTGTAATTCGATTACCTTTATTTATGTTAACATTTGAAAATTCTGAAGACATACATAAAATTTATAAAATAGAATTTACTCAGCCCATGAGAGTGAAAGTTGAAACTCTCAGAAAAAACAATCAGATTCGTCAATGTAAAAAGAGCCAAAGATATGGCTATACACAAAAATTCTGCCAAATAAATTGATAAACACCAAAAAAATTTATAAATAATGGTCGAAAACAAATTTAATATTGCTACGTGGAACGCAAATGGCATACTTAATAAAACGTCTGCACTAGAATTACTTTTAAAAGCTTAAAATATCGTCGTGTGTCTACTATCAGAAACTCATATGACAATACAGTCAGAGTTAAAGATATCTACACGTGCTATAAAGCAGTGAAGGCTACACGTGCTATAAAGCAGTACGTCGAAGTAATAAACCAAGAGAGAGAAATTTTAGTCAAAAATACTATATTAAACCACGAAGGGTGTAATATACAAACTGATGAATTTCAACTCTCAGTAATATGAATCAAGCCCCTTAAACAAAATCTTAATGTTGGCGTTTTATATTGTCCTCCTAAAGGTAAGATAAAGAATCCTATTTTCAAAAATCTCCTTAACCTACATGGGGATAGGTTCATTTTGGGAGGCGACTTTAACGCCAAATATATTGACTGGGATTTTAGATTAACCTCAACAAAAGAACACGTGAGCCAGTTGATAAAACGCTGTTAAACAGAATAATTCAAAATCTAAGAAGAAAAATTTTGGAAATAAAGAGAATTATAAAGATTATGTGGAAAATTTATCAGCTAAAAAAGGAAAAAATTATTCTTTCTGGAAAGCAACAAGGAGTCTAAAAAAATCTATCTTGCAAGTACTACCAATCAAGAACAAAGATGGTAAATGGCAAGAAACTATCAGGAAAAGGCCGAAAGATTCGCAGATCATTTGAAGGAAATCTTTCGGCCGATTGAAATAGTTTCAGATCTCTACATTGAAAATGACGTTAGAGATACAGAGAATGTCATTGCACCAATCTCCCAAATGGAATTGGTTGATGAAATTAAAAGCCTAAAGTTAAAAAAATTACCGGGTTTTGACCGGTTAAAAAAAGCACCGGTTTAGTAATGGCGGAAATATTAAAACAATTACCGAAAAAATGTCTAACAATGTTAACATACATAATGAATGATATATTAAGATTAAATTATGCAGCCAATTTTTGGAAGGTGGCAGAAATAATTATGATACTTAAGCCTGGAAAGTCTCCAAACGAATCAAAATTTTATGGACAGTTTCTCTCTTACTGATAGTGTCAAAGCTTTTTGAGAATTTATTATTAAAAAGAATGAAACCGTTAATACAAATTAGGAATATAATTCCAAACTATCAGTTTGGATTTAGAGAAAAACATTCCACTATTGAACAAGTGCATAATACGCTCTGCAATCTTTCTAGAAGTAGCTCAGTCATTCGATAATGTAGAAGGCTTAATTTATAAACTAAGAAAAATACTACCTGAACAATATGTAAATATACTCTCATTATACTTGATTGATAGGTTGTTTGAATTAAACAGGATGAGGAGTTTTCAACACTTAGAGAAATCAAAGCAAGTATGCCTCAAGATAGTATAGTGGATCCTATATTATATCTGTTTTATTTGATTTATTAAGATTAGACAATATAACTATAGATACATTTGCTGACGATACTGCAATAATGGTAGTAACATCCAATATTGACCAGGCTACAAATAAATTACAAAAAGCAAGCGATAAGCTATATTTGTGCACAAAAAAATGAAAAATTAAGCTTAATGAACTTAAGTAAATTTTACAAATAAAATTGAGTAAACAAGTAAAAATTGACATGTAAAAAAATTTTCTAAACAAAATCGTATAAAATCCACCAGCCGTAAAATTAAATGGAGTAGATAAACCGCAAGAAAAGAAGGTCAAATACCTAGAAATGACATTATATGTCAAGCTGAGATGGAAAAAGTACGTCAAGAAGAAAAAAGTCGAATTAGAATCGAAATACAGACAAATATATTGGCTCCTAGGTCGAAATTCTAGATAGCCAATAGAGTATAAAAATTTGTTATATAACCAAATAATTAAGCCTATTTGGTTGTGTGTCATAAAGCTATGGGGTTGCGCCAAACATACAAATATTCAGAGCATTCAAATTTTCCAAAATAAAATTGTACGTAAGATGGTTTGTGCTCCTTGGTACGTACGAAATTTTGATTTACATAGGGATCTAGAAATACCCGTAAGCGATGAAATAAAAAAATATGCACTAACACATAAGGCCCGCTTAGAAGGGCACATAAATGTATAAGCTTCGAAACTCCTATATTGTGAAAACGATTAGAAGGCTTAATAGAACTAGGCCACTAGATTTAGCAGTAAACTCAGATCACTTTCACAGAGATCTGCAATTCCTGTAGATCTATAAGAGTTAGTCTTTCAGACTAGTTTTAATATTTTAAGACGAGGCTGGTGTGTTTAGTGAGTTAAAATCTCACATAACTGTGTTCAATGCAGTATATTTCGATGATTCTCACCATTTTTACCTAAAGAAAAAAAAATTAAAAATATAAACGGTAATTTTTAATTATAAAACTCAGCTAAAATAAATTATAAATTACTCGACCAAGCTTGAGTTAGCTACCATGCATATTATGCAGATTTTTATAGCTGCATGTTAAGGTATAGTAAGGTGATTTTTTAAGGTATACTAAATAACACATTTAAGCTATATATACAATGAATATCAAAATAAAAGTTTTTGTTTTATACGTACTTGTCGGGCGTAATCTACTTGTATTTTTTAATTTTATTAAATTGTTGATAGGTATACATTTGCTTTTTTTGCTTCCTATTGAAAGTAATAAATATACATTAATTTTTGCTTACACTATTTTATTTTTATTCATCACATTAAAAGTTTATTGTATTTTTATATCCTACACCTATATTAACTTTAGTATGGTGTTTGTAGGAGTTTGTAAGGAGTTATAAATGGGCATGTATGTATATTCTGAATCAGGATCACCTCCTTATTGTCCGTTCGCACGCTAACTCAAAAACTAATAAAGCTAATAAATTATGAAAGGAAGGCGGAGATTGCATCTGGACAAAATCCGTCCATGGGCTCGGATTCTGGAAGCTTCCGGATGATTCCGGAGCAAATGAGATTATCTTCAAAACCAACAAAAATAGTACCTTTAAATTTGGTGGAATTGTGTTCTTTCATGTTTTCTTTATGTCTCTGAAATGTGACAGAACTTGGTTCAAGGCTTCGAATTTTGGAAACTTCCGAGCGACCTCCAGACAAATGAGATTATTTTCAAAACTAACAAAGATCGAACCATTATTTTTGGTACAAGAGTATTCTGTTATGTTTTCTTTTCTATAAAATTGAAAACTGACATTTGAGATGATTTGGACCATGTGTTCGGATTTTGAAATGCTCCGAATTAGCCAAAAAGCAAACGAACATACTTCTAAAACCAATAAAGATGGAACCTTTAAAATTGGTACAAGAGTGTTTTCTAATGTTTCCTCTATGTCCCTAAAATTTGAGATGAATTGGAGTGGTGCTTCATGTAGCTGACACACCCCTCCCAAGCCCTAACAAGCATATCTTCAAAATTAAAAAATATAAAACTTGAAATTTTGTACAAGGGTGCCTCTTTTACGTTCATGAAATTCAAGTTGAATAAGGAAGAAAACGAAGACTGTTCAAGCAGCTGCCAAAACTCTTATGGATTTTAAACTTAATTCGAATTATTCAGGTGTAGGATATTAATAAGTCGGTTACATCGACTTACTGTAACATTTATTTGTTTTAAACATACTTTTTATAACTTATAATTAACTTTGTACATTATTATTTTTTTTTATATTATTTTTTGCTAGCATATATATATAAATTTAGACCAACTATAATTTTACTTTTCAAATTCATGATTATTTTTATTTTTATTTATCAAATTCACAAACTAGATCGTTTTTGTTTACAAAAGTGCGGTGCCCGTAGCACAACACGGCATGTGATCAAACAATAAATACTCGTCCTTTTATTCTTACATTCAAGTTTTTTGCGATAGATTATTATTGTTGTTTTTGCATTATTGTTATTGTTGTCGTATTATTGTTCTATTTTTTTTAATGCGGATAAAGTGGAATGAGATGGCAATTAATTAATCTCTACCGATTAATTTTTGACCTCATTTTGCTATCTAAATAATAGCTCATCGCGTCTAAAAAATAAAAACAAAATAAATTCCATTTACCACGAATGGTGTATGCATATGTACATATGTATGTACATAGTAATATGTTTTACAAAATAAAAGCAAAAACGTATGAACCGTTACTTTTAATCGACGGTTGTCTCCTGAGTCATGATTGTGGTGTGATATTTCTAATATTTTTATCTATTCAATATTTTACATATTTTAACATTTAGTTAGAACGTTTAGTTTTCCGGCGTAGGAAATATTCCAGATGTAAATCCAGATGTAAATCCTGAATGCTATTCAAAAGGTCATAGCGGAACTAGATATAAGCATAGAAACGGATCAGGTACAGCATGCCTTTATAGCTACTAAAACATCAAAAAACTCAGGTGAGCCACCTAAATTATTTGTTAAATTTAAATACATTGAAACAAAGAGAAAGATAATTGTAGCAAAGAGAGACAAAAAAAAATATTAAACTTTAACGAGATCTTTTCACAAACACGAAGAAAAAATCCCCAAATAATTTTTATTAATGATCGCTTAACACCATATTTCTTTTTTTTTTTTTAGTTATACATTTATTTATTATACATAGAAATTACAAATTTACAAAATTAAATTTACATTAAAATTCAAATATTCAAATACAAGCTTATACAAGTTTATTTTTTTAAGTAATAATACAATTAATTCAATTTAATATAACAAATTAATGCAATGTTGCAAAATTTTACTTAAATTAACTTAAATTAATTCTTGTTATTTTAAATTATAAATACTGTATTAGTTAGAGTAAGTTCATAAAATTGCATCAGTAACTATGAATTTACAATTTATTTTGTAACTATGAATTTATGAATTTACAAGTTTGATATCACCGATTTGAGTTTTTATTTAGTGTTTGATGCATTAATCTGATTTTTGTACTTATTTCCCTTAATTAGCAATATGTTGATTGGTTCGAATTTCCCATACATGTTTCTATAAAAAGGTATTATGAACATATTCGGAGATCGCGTTCGAGTGTTACTGTTGAGTAAAATTTTACTCCGAACGAACGTCGAATCCGTAGTTTTATTTAAAATATCCGTAAGGAAAATAACATCAGCTAAATTACGTCTTTTTACGAGCGAAGTTAAGTTGATCAGATTTAATCTATGCTCATACGGAGGTAAGTTATTAGGATCATCTCAGTTTAAATGGTTGAGAGCAAACCTTAAGAAGGTTTTTTGAACTGATTCAATAGTATTAATATGTATATTAAAATATGGTGACCATACTTGGCTGGCATATTCCAAATTTGGTCGAACTAGGCTGATATAAAGAGATTTGATAACTTATGGATCAGTAAATTCTTTTGACCATCTTTTACTGAAGCCTAGCATTGAATTTGCTTTGTTGATAATATAATTATAGTGAAGTCTGAAATTAAGTTTATTATCTAAATATAGGTACACATAGATCTTTGATGAATTCTACTTTTGGAATGAATTGATTATTAAGGTAATAATCATAGAGGATGGGAATAAAAAGGCGACAAAATGATACGACTGCACATTTATTTACATTTAATTTAAGAAAATTTTTAGTACACCAGTTAGTAAAATTATCTAAATCACATTGAAGGTGAATGTTATCTTGAACACAAGTGATTTTCTTGAAAATTTCAGCGTAGATGACTTCCTTGTGGAACGCCAGAATTTGCTACAAAAGAAGAGGAAACGATATCTCTAAATAGAACCTTGTAATGTCTATCAATAAGATAAGATTCAATCCATTTAAGATGATAGGTTGGGAACCCTAATTGTTTAAGTTTAAACAAAATAATATCATGCGGCAGCAAATCAAAAGCTTTACTGATGTCACTATACATGACATCGGTTTGAGCTATTGATTCCATATTATTAATTATTATAGAAGTTGTTTCAACCAGGTTAGTTACGGTTGACCTTTTTTTGACAAAGCCATGTTGATTAGGTACTAAAATTTTAGCGCAATTCAAATATATATTGTCAAAAATTATTTTCTCAAACATTTTTGGAATACATGATAGTTTGGTTATAGGACGATAATTAGTCCTTTCATCATTCATCGATTTTACCACCATTTTTATGTATTAGTCTAAGTATAAGCTTCCTTCTATAAATCTCGAAATATGCCTGTTAGTAGGGAAGTTGTAAAAAGTATCGACAAAGGTAATGCCAGAGATCTAGCACAATTTTTTAAGATTATCTCTGGAACTAAATCGGGTCCAGGTAAGGAATTATTACCAATGTTTTCCAAGTACGTTTTTACTAAATTTCGATCAAGATTAATAAAGTTCAAAGAAATTTTAAGATTATTATTAAGATATTGGAAGTAGTTTGTATCAACGATGGAGTCAGAGTTGGAAAATTTGCTAGAAAAATACTTACAAAAAAACTCAGATATTTTAGTGGAATTATTACTTGTGATATCATTAAAATTCATGTAAATAGGAAATTGATTGCAATTCCTTTTTGAATTAAATTCCAAAATAATTTAGGATTACGTTTTAATTTTGTAGAAGTACGATCAACATATAATTTATAACTGTTTTCCACTTCGGCTTTAAAATGGTTAAATAAATTAACAAAGTTTTTTAGTCTTTATTTTGTCCTGATTTTAAATAATTACGCCAAGCTTTGTTCTTTCGATTTTTCAAATTTTTCAGATTAGAGGTAAACCAGGGCGAACTATTGCTTACGCGTTTAGAATGAATATGCGGAACAAACATACCAAAGTCAGAATACATAATATTATAAAATATTTCTAGCATGGAATCCATATTTTTTGTTTTCAAAAATTAAAGAAAAGGTAAAACAATTCAACAATTCAATTTCATTTAAAGGGTTGAAGACCGCCTTGTTAAAATTTAATTTAAATGTTTTAGAATTATATGTGTCATTTATTTGGGGGGAATTAAAGCAATATGTAAAAGAAATAGATGGATGATAAAGATCTATATTAACTAATGGAATTGTAGATTAAATTATCAACGAGTTGTACCAATTCGAAGAAAATACAAGGTCTAGTTGTTTATGTTGTTGATTTGTAATAGTTGAAATTTGTTGAATATTACAAGAATTTAAAGTGTCTACTAAATAAGCCTCCGTATTATTAACAACATTAATAGGCAGAAGGTATATATCATCAGTATGCTGTTTCCACGGTAGATTCGGAAGATTGAAATCTCCATAAACGAAGATCTCTGAGTTTAGAGGTAAATTTGTTGACAAATTTTCTAGTATGGAACAAAAAGTTTCGTATTTTTCAACTGGTGAATTTGAAGGAATATAGCAATTAATAAAAAACAAATTTTTATTGATAAGTTGAATTTTAACTCTAATTATCTCTAAGGATTTATTTACGGATATATTAATTTCAGATACATTAAATTCCGATTTAACTGCAATCAAAACTCCACCGCCTTTTAAAGATATAAATTGTTGATCTAACTCACTAGAATTGTATCTGTCTTTTCGGAAAACAAAATAAGACGAATTAAAAATTTCCAAATTTTTTATAGATGAGGTTAACCATGTTTATATCAAGAGGTAGACGTTATAATCCATAATAGCAGAATTCAATAGGACATTTTTGTTTTTGTACGAAGCCCTCTGACATTTTGATAGTAAATTTTAAGATTCATTATCGAAGGATTCTGTAAAGATATTTTATTTGAAAAATTTTTTGTGGAAGAAGTCTCTGTTATTTTTATTAAATTATGATACGGATCGAAAAAATTTGCTGTGTGTCTCTCTAATCCTTTGCATGTACTCCATTGTTTTATTGGAAACATGACTACGGTAGGAATCTAAATCAGACATAACCTCTTTCTTCGATATATTTAATGTTTCGTGGAACTTTAAAAAGAGATCTAATAACTCATTGAAGTTAGATGGTAAACCTTCTGCCTGAATGATTACCTTGGTATTCATTAGTGTTTTGCCATCGATGTATTCGTGATCATCTTGATTGTGCAAGTATGCAAGATGCAGACTTACGTTTTCATACACACGATGATCACGTAAACGAGCAAGAACAAAATTACTGTCCGTGTCCGGTGAGAATTGTTTTGTTAAACGAACCGTAGGCGGATAAAGTCGATTAAAGCTTTGTGGTGCCAATGTTTCCCCTTTATTAAAGTTAAGATAGTTGTTTGCTTGTTTAGTATGATTGTTGGGTTGATTTCAATACGTGTAGTGTTTGGTTTATGATTGTGTGATAAGTGTTTAAACTGTTTAGATATTCTCTGTGTACTTTGGTTATGTGATTTAAGAAAACTATTGTAGCTAAAATGTGGAAATCTGTTACCATACTCTATAGAACCAGGACAGGTTATGTTGTGGTTTAGTTTATCAGTTTTTTTGTAATGTGTTATTTTATTATTACTTTTAATTATAAATTTATTGTTAAGATTTTTATTTTTAATTTTTAAACTTCTATTTTTTGTACCTTACTGGTTATTCTTAATTGTATCGGACCTAAGTGTAGCAGTTGCATTAAGAGTTTTTCATTTCGTACTAGTGTCCTCAGAAAGCAAGAGAGAGCAAGAATCTTTTGGCACATCGATTTTGTAACAGCAATACCAAACTCGTTTTCTATTGATAGAGCGTGGAGTAATGTTGTTGAAACTAATGGGTGTTATTTTAAAATTTAACTGTAAGAACTCCTTTATATGATAGTCCTTTACAAAGAATGAAAGGCCTTTTACATGTATTGAACAGTATTGCGGTTTTTCGATACTTTCTTCATTATTTGTAACTGTAAGACTTTTTTGAGACTCTTCAATTGACTGTAACTCAATGGAAGGATTATTAAAAGGTTCATTAGCAAAAACATTATCAAGAATACCATCATCTTTGTTAAAAGGATTTATATTCTTGCTAATAATATTAGTCAGAGACGCCACAGTATCTTCAATTTCAGCCAGCTCTTTTTTAAAATTAACTTCAACAGTATTAGTTGTTTGATTGGAAATACTGAGATGTTTAATTGCATCGTTAAGCTTTGTTTTTAAAGTGTCAAGATCTCTTCTAAGATATTGAAAATCTTGCTCTAGAGATTTTAAAACACTACGTGAATTAAATTCGTTGAAGTTGAAAGATGTATATGATTCATTTTCATCAATTCTCAGACAAAGATCGGCAAATGACTTCGAATTTGACTCCAGGACTCTCATACATTCATTTATAATAAGTCAAGTTTAGAAATCAGATTATCATAATGATTTTTCCCTTTACGTTGAATGTTCTGACATGGTACACATACAAAGTATTCTTTTAGTCTTGACATCTGCCAGTTTCTCTCTTGACATCTGCCAGTGTCATGGAACAAGTCCAGACATGTTCCATGAAATGAATCTGAACAAAAATCGTTACAAGTAATTATTTCTGATTTGTTATCAATATTGGTGCAGGTTGAAATTTTACATTTAATACTCATTTTTTTATTTTATTTTAAATTATTACAATGAGTTACACAATAAAGTAGGTCAGTTTTTGCAATAAAATAATACCGACTAAATATAAGTTCAATTAAATATAGGTCAGTTAAAAGAAAATATTTTTCTTTTTTTTTTTTTTTTACGAAAAAGAGTGCACTTAATGTTTAAATAAAACCAAAATTAGTAAATTCAGCACTAATTAAGTAATAATTTTTTTTTTTTTTGTTTTTTCCTTTTAATAATAATGTATGTCGGAATGTTTTAATGAAAAAATAAATAAATAAAATTTTAATTAAAGAAATTAACGGGAGTTAAACTGAACTGAATTTAGTAACTGATTAATACTGACTTCAGCTTATTACATAAAAAAAGCAAGAGATCTGAAAAGCAAAAAATATTTATTTAAGTACGTATGGGTAGAAGAGGATACTTGTAAAAGAAATTTGATTGATGGAACCAGAAAACAAATTTTTTAATCTGCCCAGCTACTCTTCTTATTTTTCTAACCAAAAGCAAGCCTACGGTAGAGTAGCGATTTTTGTAACTGAAAAACTGTCTGGTACCTTAGCTTTTGAGAACGAATCCTCAAACACAAATTTTTTAATTGTAAAATAATTAAAGCAAAATGTTTATTTAATAGAAATGTACAAAGCACCAAACGCAAATAATAATGAATTTATCAATAAATTAGATGAAATTCTTGTCAAATATGAAAATATCACCATACATACTAGGTGATATTAATATAAACTTATCAACCAGCAGACCACTGATGTTAAACAATTCGTCAATACTATGTTAAGTAATGGTTACTTCTTATGTAATAAATTATCAGAAAAACACGCGACAAGAATTGACACAAATATTAAAACTATATTAGATCATTTTATAACTGATCTAACCACATATCATTATTATTTCCATATCATTGACTCGGTTTTATCAGGTCACCAATTAATATTTATTAGCATTAACTCGAAACTGTTTTTGAAAAATGATAAATATTATAAAACAATTTTAAACTATAATTCGTTAGCAATATTTGGAATAGGTTTGATCAAATTGATAATTAAATAAATTTCCATTAAGTAATGAAATTCAACAAAATACAAAAATTATTCAAATTAACACTAAAAAGGGGTATAAGAAAGAAGGGATGAATGATGATATCCTAAATGCATTTAAAATTAGGGACTCTTTCTATACGTATCTATCCTATTTAAAAATTACCAGAAAAAAGTTAAAACATTATTCATCATGCGAAAAGACGATATTATGTGCATGAACTATCACGAGATCCTACTGATAGTAAAAAATTATGGAATGCATTTAAAAAAATTGTAGAATGCATGTAAAATAATTATGGAATACATGTAAAAAAATTATGTTTAATAAGACACCATCTCACTCTGAAAATTTTATTAAGGTTCTAAATACTAACAATAATGAATGTATTTCTAACGAGAAGGAGATTGTCGAGTATATGAATGAATATTTTGTGAATGTAACTAAGGAATTAGAGATTACAAATGATCTATTGACTATGAATATTTAAACCAATTTTCTAAAAATATCTCCCATATGTTTGATTTATATCCAACATCTGCTGAAGAGGTTAGTTTAGCTATAAGTAAATTAAAATCATCTGCAGCTATTGGATATGATTTCATTTTAAAAAAAAATCATTAAAAAATATGCTGGAAAATTAATTAAGGAAATACTCTATCTTAAAACCTATCTAACAAATAGAAAACAATAAGTTAGAATAAATAAATCTTACAGCACTTCCAAAAAAATATTAAAAGGAGTACTCTGGGCTTGATCCTTGGCCCAGATTTGTTCAAGATTTTTATTAATGATATAACATACTTAAAATTAAAGGGCATTATTCAGTTGTACGCTGAAGATGCTGTAATTAAATACTCCGAAAAGAATGAAGTTGCAATTAAAGAGTCAATTGAAGCAGTGGCTGACAAAGCATCGTCTAAAATTCAACATTAAAAAACAAAAATAATGCTATTTAATAATAAAGTTTTCAATAGCCCAATATCCTACTTGAATGGTATTCCGATTGAAATTGTTAAAGTATTTAATTACTTAGGTCTTATTTTGGATAAAGGTATTAAATGGTATAATCATATTGAGCACGTTTCTAATAAGTTTAGTCCATACATTTTTATATTGCGAAAACTGAGAAAATTTCTGAATAAAGATATGCTGTACATAATTTACTGTGCAAATATCTCAAACCAATCTGGAGTGGAACCACACAAGCCAATTTAAACTTAATTAATACACCACATAAAAAGGCAATAAATGTAATAAATAATTATGAGATGAGATTCCCAACTATTTCCATATATTCTGATAAATTCTTAAGTTTCAACAATATTTGCGTGTATCAGTTGTATATATTAGCTTTCAAAACTATTAACAATGAAATAACCCATTCATTTTTATTAAATAGGATGCTAGATATACACAGCCACAACACAAGAAACAAGGCAAACTTGTATCTAACTTCATTTAGAACTAAGATAGGCAAAATAAAAACTGTTTGTATAAGTGCCTAAAAATGTTTAATGAATTACCAGTTGATTTAAAAAATATCAATTATACTCATATTTTTAAGAAGAGAATTAAAGAGTATATAATAAATAATGTTACATAAATATGATAATGAGATTAAATAAAACCAGATAAAACTTTAATATAAAACTTTAATAAAAGTAAATTGTTTTTAAAATAATTAATTATTTCATTTTTATAAAAGGAAGAAGGTAAAGAAAAGGCCACACGAAGAAAAAGAAAAACGAAAAAGAAAACCAAAAAATTTTTATGTAAATATGTAAATTCTAATATAAAACAATTGTAATATTATAAAGTATGTAATTTTTTGTTAAAATTAGTAATATTTTTGAAACAATAACTTTTGTACTAATAAAACTAAACTAAAAATTTAAAAATTGCTAACACAAAGAAAAAGGAAAAAAAAATGCAAGCCAGACGGCTACGGTTACGGCTTTAAAACAAATAAAATAAATAAATAAAAAAAAGAAAAAAAAGAGAATAACGGGTTATCAACTACCGGAAAAGACAATTTTACTAGAATAATAAAACCTCCTCCGGTTATATTAAGTAATATTGTAGAAAACTACAAAGTTAATAAAATTCTCAAAGAAGCAAATATTAACTATAAAGTTAACATGATGAACAACCGTCAATTAAAAATTAATGTTGTTAAAGAAGGGGAATACAGAGAATTGACAAAGCTTATAAATGAAGCTAAATGTATGGTACACGTATGAAAATAATTTGACCAGGCCAATCAAAGTTATGGCTAGGAACTTACACCCATCATGACAACTGGAAGAATGAGCTTAAAATCAGGGATTTGAAAATCATTGATGTTTCAAATAAAATTAAAAACTAAAAAAAATAATAAAGAAACTGTAATTCGATTACCTTTATTTATGTTAACATTTGAAAATTCTGAAGACATACATAAAATTTATAAAATAGAATTTACTCAGCCCATGAGAGTGAAAGTTGAAACTCTCAGAAAAAACAATCAGATTCGTCAATGTAAAAAGAGCCAAAGATATGGCTATACACAAAAATTCTGCCAAATAAATTGATAAACACCAAAAAAATTTATAAATAATGGTCGAAAACAAATTTAATATTGCTACGTGGAACGCAAATGGCAGACTTAATAAAACGTCTGCACTAGAATTACTTTTAAAAGCTTAAAATATCGTCGTGTGTCTACTATCAGAAACTCATATGACAATACAGTCAGAGTTAAAGATATTAGGCTACACGTGCTATAAAGCAGTACGTCGAAGTAATATACCGAGAGAGAAATTTTAGTCAAAAATACTATATTAAACCACGAAAGGTGTAATATACAAACTGATGAATTTCAACTCTCAGTAATATGAATCAAGCCCCTTAAACAAAATCTTAATGTTGGCGTTTTATATTGTCCTCCTAAAGGTAAGATAAAGAATCCTATTTTCAAAAATCTCCTTAACCTACATGGGGATAGGTTCATTTTGGGAGGCGACTTTAACGCCAAATATATTGACTGGGATTTTAGATTAACCTCAACAAAAGAACACGTGAGCCAGTTGATAAAACGCTTTTAAATAGAATAATTCAAAATCTAAGAAGAAAAATTTTGGAAATAAAGAGAATTATAAAGATTATGTGGAAAATTTATCAGCTAAAAAAGGAAAAAATTATTCTTTCTGGAAAGCAACAAGGAGTCTAAAAAAATCTATCTTGCAAGTACTACCAATCAAGAACAAAGATGGTAAATGGCAAGAAACTATCAGGAAAAGGCCGAAACATTCGCAGATCATTTGAAAGAAATCTTTCGGCCGATTGAAATAGTTTCAGATCTCTACATTGAAAATGACGTTAGAGATACAGAGAATGTCATTGCACCAATCTCCCAAATGGAATTGGTTGATGAAATTAAAAGCCTAAAATTAAAAAAATTACCGGGTTTTGACCGGTTAAAAAAAGCACCTGTTTAGTAATGGCGGAAATATTAAAACAATTACCGAAAAAATGTCTAACAATGTTAACATACATAATGAATGATATATTAAGATTAAATTATGCAGCCAATTTTTGGAAGGTGGCAGAAATAATTATGATACTTAAGCCTGGAAAGTCTCCAAACAAATCAAAATCTTATGGACAATTTCTCTCTTACTGATAGTGTCAAAGCTTTTTGAGAATTTATTATTAAAAAGAATGAAACCGTTAATACAAATTAGGAATATAATTCCAAACTATCAGTTTGGATTTAGAGAAAAACATTCCACTATTGAACAAGTGCATAATACGCTCTGCAATCTTTCTAGAAGTAGCTCAGTCATTCCATAATGTAGAAGGCTCAATTTATGGCATGAAGGCTTAATTTATAAACTAAGAAAAATACTACCTGAACAATATGTAGATATACTTTCATTATACTTGATTGATAGGTTGTTTGAATTAAACAGGATGAGGAGTTTTCAACACTTAGAGAAATCAAAGCAAGTATGCCTCAAGATAGTATAGTGGATCCTATATTATATCTGTTTTATTTGATTTATTAAGATTAGACAATATAACTATAGATACATTTGCTGACGATACTGCAATAATGGTAGTAACATCCAATATTGACCAGGCTACAAATAAATTACAAAAAGCAAGCGATAAGCTATATTTGTGCACAAAAAAATGAAAAATTAAGCTTAATGAACTTAAGTAAATTTTACAAATAAAATTGAGTAAACAAGTAAAAATTGACATGTAAAAAAATTTTCTAAACAAAATCGTATAAAATCCACCAGCCGTAAAATTAAATGGAGTAGATAAACCGCAAGAAAAGAAGATCAAATACCTAGAAATGACATTATATGTCAAGCTGAGATGGAAAAAGTACGTCAAGAAGAAAAAAGTCGAATTAGAATCGAAATACAGACAAATATATTGGCTCCTAGGTCGAAATTCTAGATAGCCAATAGAGTATAAAAATTTGTTATATAACCAAATAATTAAGCCTATTTGGTTGTGTGTCATAAAGCTATGGGGTTGCGCCAAACATACAAATATTCAGAGCATTCAAATTTTCCAAAATAAAATTGTACGTAAGATGGTTTGTGCTCCTTGGTACGTACGAAATTTTGATTTACATAGGGATCTAGAAATACCCGTAAGCGATGAAATAAAAAAATATGCACTAACACATAAGGCCCGCTTAGAAGGGCACATAAATGTATAAGCTTCGAAACTCCTATATTGTGAAAACGATTAGAAGACTTAATAGAACTAGGCCACTAGATTTAGCAGTAAACTCAGATCACTTTCACAGAGATCTGCAATTCCTGTAGATCTATAAGAGTTAGTCTTTCAGACTAGTTTTAATATTTTAAGACGAGGCTGGTGTGTTTAGTGAGTTAAAATCTCACATAACTGTGTTCAATGCAGTATATTTCGATGATTCTCACCATTTTTACCTAAAGAAAAAAAAATTAAAAATATAAACGGTAATTTTTAATTATAAAACTCAGCTAAAATAAATTATAAATTACTCGACCAAGCTTGTGTTAGCTACCATGCATATTATGCAGATTTTTATAGCTGCATGTTAAGGTATAGTAAGGTGATTTTTTAAGGTATACTAAATAACACATTTAAGCTATATATACAATGAATATCAAAATAAAAGTTTTTGTTTTATACGTACTTGTTGGGCGTAATCTACTTGTATTTTTTAATTTTATTAAATTGTTGATAGGTATACATTTGCTTTTTTTGCTTCCTATTGAAAGTAATAAATATACATTAATTTTTGCTTACACTATTTTATTTTTATTCATCACATTAAAAGTTTATTGTATTTTTATATCCTACACCTATATTAACTTTAGTATGGTGTTTGTAGGAGTTTGTAAGGAGTTATAAATGGACATGTATGTATATTCTGAATCAGGATCACCTCCTTATTGTCCGTTCGCACGCTAACTCAAAAACTAATAAAGCTAATAAATTATGAAAGGAAGGCGGAGATTGCATCTGGACAAAATCCGTCCATGGGCTCGGATTCTGGAAGCTTCCGGATGATTTCGGAGCAAATGAGATTATCTGCAAAACCAACAAAGATAGTACCTTTAAATTTGATACAATGATGTTCCTTCATGTTTGATTTATGTCTCTGAAATGTGACAGAATTTGGTTCAAGGCTTCGAATTTTGGAAGCTTCCGAGCAACCTCCAGACAAATGAGATTATTTTCAAAACTAACAAAGATCGAACCATTATTTTTGGTACAAGAGTATTCTGTTATGTTTTCTTTTCTATAAAATTGAAAACTGACATTTGAGATGATTTGGACCATGTGTTCGGATTTTGAAATGCTCCGAATTAGCCAAAAAGCAAACGAACATACTTCTAAAACCAATAAAGATGGAACCTTTAAAATTGGTACAAGAGTGTTTTCTAATGTTTCCTCTATGTCCCTGAAATTTGAGATGAATTGGAGTGGTGCTTCATGTAGCTGACACACCCCTCCCAAGCCCTAACAAGCATATCTTCAAAATTAAAAAATATAAAACTTGAAATTTTGTACAAGGGTGCCTCTTTTACGTTCATGAAATTCGAATTGAATAAGGAAGAAAACGAAGACTGTTCAAGCAGCTGCCAAAACTCTTATGATTTTAAACTTAATTCGAATTATTCAGGTGTAGGATATTAATAAGTCGGTTACATCGACTTACTGTAACATTTATTTGTTTTAAACATACTTTTTATAACTTATAATTAACTTTGTACATTATTATTTTTTTTTATATTATTTTTTGCTAGCATATATATATAAATTTAGACCAACTATAATTTTACTTTTCAAATTCATGATTATTTTTATTTTTATTTATCAAATTCACAAACTAGATCGTTTTTGTTTACAAAAGTGCGGTGCCCGTAGCACAACAAGGCATGTGATCAAACAATAAATACCCGTCCTTTTATTCTTACATTCAAGTTTTTTGCGATAGATTATTATTGTTGTTTTTGCATTATTGTTATTGTTGTCGTATTATTGTTCTATTTTTTTTAATGCGGATAAAGTGGAATGAGATGGCAATTAATTAATCTCTACCGATTAATTTTTGACCTCATTTTGCTATCTAAATAATAGCTCATCGCGGATAAAAAAAAAAAAAAAAAAATAAATTCCATTTATCACGAATGGTGTATGCATATGTACATATGTATGTACATAGTAATATGTTTTACAAAATAAAAGCAAAAACGTATGAACCGTTACTTTTAATCGACGGTTGTCTCCTGAGTCATGATTGTGGTGTGATATTTCTAATATTTTTATCTATTCAATATTTTACATATTTTAACATTTAGTTAGAACGTTTAGTTTTCCGGCGTAGGAAATATTCCAGATGTAAATCCAGATGTAAATCCTGAATGCTATTCAAAAGGTCATAGCGGAACTAGATATAAGCATAGAAACGGATCAGGTACAGCATGCCTTTATAGCTACTAAAACATCAAAAAACTCAGGTGAGCCACCTAAATTATTTGTTAAATTTAAATACATTGAAACAAAGAGAAAGATAATTGTAGCAAAAAGAGACAAAAAAAAATATTAAACTTTAACGAGATCTTTTCACAAACACGAAGAAAAAATCCCCAAATAATTTTTATTAATGATCGCTTAACACCATATTTCTTTTTTTTTTTTTTAGTTATACATTTATTTATTATACATAGAAATTACAAATTTACAAAATTAAATTTACATTAAAATTCAAATATTCAAATACAAGCTTATACAAGTTTATTTTTTTAAGTAATAATACAAGTAATTCAATTTAATATAACAAATTAATGCAATGTTGCAAAATTTTACTTAAATTAACTTAAATTAATTCTTGTTATTTTAAATTATAAATACTGTATTAGTTAGAGTAAGTTCATAAAATTGCATCAGTAACTATGAATTTACAATTTATTTTGTAACTATGAATTTATGAATTTACAAGTTTGATATCACCGATTTGAGTTTTTATTTAGTGTTTGATGCATTAATCTGATTTTTGTACTTATTTCCCTTAATTAGCAATATGTTGATTGGTTCGAATTTCCCATACATGGTTCTATAAAAAGGTATTATGAACATATTCGGAGATCGCGTTCGAGTGTTACTGTTTAGTAAAATTTTACTCCGAACGAACGTCGAATCCGTAGTTTTATTTAAAATATCCGTAAGGAAAATAACATCAGCTAAATCACGTCTTCTTACGAGCGAAGTTAAGTTGATCAGATTTAATCTGTGCTCATACGGAGGTAAGTTATTAGGATCATCTCAGTTTAAATGGTTGAGAGCAAACCTTAAGAAGTTTTTTTGAACTGATTCAATAGTATTAATATGTATATTAAAATATGGTGACCATACTTGGCTGGCATATTCCAAATTTGGTCGAACTAGGCTGATATAAAGAGATTTGATAACTTATGGATCAGTAAATTCTTTTGACCATCTTTTACTGAAGCCTAGCATTGAATTTGCTTTGTTGATAATATAATTATAGTGAAGTCTGAAATTAAGTTTATTATCGAAATATAGGTACACATAGATCTTTGATGAATTCTACTTTTGGAATGAATTGATTATAAAGGTAATAATCATAGAGGATGGGAATAAAAAGGCGACAAAATGATACGACTGCACATTTATTTACATTTAATTTAAGAAAATTTTTAGTACACCAGTTAGTAAAATTATCTAAATCACATTGAAGATGAATGTTATCTTGAACACAAGTGATTTTCTTGAAAATTTCAGCGTAGATGACTTCCTTGTGGAACGCCAGAATTTGCTACAAAAGAAGAGGAAACGATATCTCTAAATAGAACCTTGTAATGTCTATCAATAAGATAAGATTCAATCAATTTAAGATGATAGGTTGGGAACCCTAATTGTTTAAGTTTAAACAAAATAATATCATGGGGCAGCAAATCAAAAGCTTTACTGATGTCACTATACATGACATCGGTTTGAGCTATTGATTCCATATTATTAATTATTATAGAAGTTGTTTCAACCAGGTTAGTTACGGTTGACCTTTTTTTGACAAAGCCATGTTGATTAGGTACTAAAATTTTAGCGCAATTCAAATATATATTGTCAAAAATTATTTTCTCAAACATTTTTGGAATACATGATAGTTTGGTTATAGGACGATAATTAGTCCTTTCATCATTCATCGATTTTACCACCATTTTTATGTATTAGTCTAAGTATAAGCTTCCTTCTATAAATCTCGAAATATGCCTGTTAGTAGGGAAGTTGTAAAAAGTATAGACAAAAGTAATGCCAGAGATCTAGCACAATTTTTTAAGATTATCTCTGGAACTAAATCTGGTCCAGGTAAGGAATTATTACCAATGTTTTCCAAGTACGTTTTTACTAAATTTCGATCAAGATTAATAAAGTTCAAAGAAATTTTAAGATTATTATTAAGATATTGGAAGTAGTTTGTATCAACGATGGAGTCAGAGTTGGAAAATTTGCTAGAAAAATACTTACAAAAACACTCAGATATTTTAGTGGAATTATTACTTGTGATATCATTAAAATTCATGTAAATAGGAAATTGATCGCAATTCCTTTTTGAATTAAATTCCAAAATAATTTAGGATTACGTTTTAGTTTTGTAGAAGTACGATCAACATATAATTTATAACTGTTTTCCACTTCGGCTTTAAAATGGTTAAATAAATTAACAAAGTTTTTTAGTCTTTATTTTGTCCTGATTGTAAATAATTACGCCAAGCTTTGTTCTTTCGATTTTTCAAATTTTTCAGATTAGGGGTAAACCAGGGCGAACTATTGCTTCCGCGTTTAGAATGAATATGCGGAACAAACATATCAAAGTCAGAATACATAATATTATAAAATATTTCTAGCATGGAATCCATATTTTTTGTTTTCAAAAATTAAAGAAAAGGTAAAACAATTCAACAATTCAATTTAATTTAAAGGGTTGAAGTCCGCCTTGTTAAAATTTAATTTAAATGTTTTAGAATTATATGTGTCATTTATTTGGGGGGAATTAAAGCAATATGTAAAAGAAATAGGTGGATGATAAAGATCTATATTAACTAATGGAATTGTAGATTAAATTATCAACGAGTTGTACCAATCCGAAGAAAATACAAGGTCTAGTTGCTTATGTTGTTGATTTGTAATAGTTGAAATTTGTTGAATATTACAAGAATTTAAAGTGTCTACTAAATAAGCCTCCGTATTATTAACAACATTAATAGGCAGAAGGTGTATATCATCAGTATGCTGTTTCCACGGTAGATTCGGAAGATTGAAATCTCCACCAACGAAGATCTCTGAGTTTAGAGATAAATTTGTTGACAAATTTTCTAGTATGGAACAAAAAGTTTCGTATTTTTCAACTGGTAAATTTGAAGGAATATAGCAATTAATAAAAAACAAATTTTTATTGATAAGTTGAATTTTAACTCCAATTATCTCTAAGGATTTATTTACGGATATATTAATTTCAGATACATTAAATTCCGATTTAACTGCAATCAAAACTCCACCGCTTTTTAAAGATATAAATTGTTGATCTAACTCACTAGAATTGTATCTGTCTGTCAAAATAAGACGAATTAAAAATTTCCAAATTTTTTATAGATGAGGTTAACCATGTTTATGTCAAGAGGTAGACGTCATAATCCATAATAGCAGAATTCAATAGGACATTTTTTGTTTTTGTACGAAGCCCTCTGACATTTTGATAGCAAATTTTAAGATTCATTATCGAAGGATTCTGTAAAGATATTTTATTTGAAAAATTTTTTGTGGAAGAAGTCTCTGTTAGTTTTATTAATTTATGATACGGATCGAAAAAATTTGCTGTGTGTCTCTCTAATCCTTTGCATGTACTCCATTGTTTTATTGGAAACATGACTACGGTAGGAATCTAAATCAGACATAACCTCTTTCTTCGATATATTTAATGTTTCGTGGAACTTTAAAAAGAGATCTAATAACTCATTGAAGTTAGATGGTAAACCTTCTGCCTGAATGATTACCTTGGTATTCATTAGTGTTTTGCCATCGATGTATTCGTGATCATCTTGATTGTGCAAGTATGCAAGATGCAGTCTTACGTTTTCATACACACGATGATCACGTAAACGAGCAAGAACAAAATTACCGTCCGTATCCGGTGAGAATTGTTTTGTTAAAAGAACCGTAGGCGGATAAAGTCGATTAATAAAGCTTTGTGGTGCCAATGTTTCCCCTTTATTAAAGTTAGGATAGTTGTCTGCTTGTTTAGTATGATTGTTTGGGTTGATTTCAATACGTGTAGTGTTTGGTTTATGATTGTGTGATAAGTTTTTAAACTGTTTAGATATTCTCTTTGTACTTTGGTTATGTGATTTATGAAAACTATTGTAGCTAAAATTTGGAAATCTGTTACCATACTCTATAGAACCAGGACAGGTTATGTTGTGGTTTAGTTTATCAGTTTTTTTGTAATGTGTTATTTTATTAGTACTTTTAATTCTAAATTTATTGTTAGAATTTTTATTTTTAATTTTTAAACTTCTATTGAAATATTAAAACAATTACCGAAAAAATGTCTAACAATGTTAACATACATAATGAATGATATATTAAGATTAAATTATGCAGCCAATTTTTGGAAGGTGGCAGAAATAATTATGATACTTAAGCCTGGAAAGTCTCCAAACAAATCAAAATCTTATGGACAATTTCTCTCTTACTGATAGTGTCAAAGCTTTTTGAGAATTTATTATTAAAAAGAATGAAACCGTTAATACAAATTAGGAATATAATTCCAAACTATCAGTTTGGATTTAGAGAAAAACATTCCACTATTGAACAAGTGCATAATACGCTCTGCAATCTTTCTAGAAGTAGCTCAGTCATTCCATAATGTAGAAGGCTTAATTTATGGCATGAAGGCTTAATTTATAAACTAAGAAAAATACTACCTGAACAATATGTAGATATACTTTCATTATACTTGATTGATAGGTTGTTTGAATTAAACAGGATGAGGAGTTTTCAACACTTAGAGAAATCAAAGCAAGTATGCCTCAAGATAGTATAGTGGATCCTATATTATATCTGTTTTATTTGATTTATTAAGATTAGACAATATAACTATAGATACATTTGCTGACGATACTGCAATAATGGTAGTAACATCCAATATTGACCAGGCTACAAATAAATTACAAAAAGCAAGCGATAAGCTATATTTGTGCACAAAAAAATGAAAAATTAAGCTTAATGAACTTAAGTAAATTTTACAAATAAAATTGAGTAAACAAGTAAAAATTGACATGTAAAAAAATTTTCTAAACAAAATCGTATAAAATCCACCAGCCGTAAAATTAAATGGAGTAGATAAACCGCAAGAAAAGAAGGTCAAATACCTAGAAATGACATTATATGTCAAGCTGAGATGGAAAAAGTACGTCAAGAAGAAAAAAGTCGAATTAGAATCGAAATACAGACAAATATATTGGCTCCTAGGTCGAAATTCTAGATAGCCAATAGAGTATAAAAATTTGTTATATAACCAAATAATTAAGCCTATTTGGTTGTGTGTCATAAAGCTATGGGGTTGCGCCAAACATACAAATATTCAGAGCATTCAAATTTTCCAAAATAAAATTGTACGTAAGATGGTTTGTGCTCCTTGGTACGTACGAAATTTTGATTTACATAGGGATCTAGAAATACCCGTAAGCGATGATATAAAAAAATATGCACTAACACATAAGGCCCGCTTAGAAGGGCACATAAATGTATAAGCTTCGAAACTCCTATATTGTGAAAACGATTAGAAGGCTTAATAGAACTAGGCCACTAGATTTAGCAGTAAACTCAGATCACTTTCACAGAGATCTGCAATTCCTGTAGATCTATAAGAGTTAGTCTTTCAGACTAGTTTTAATATTTTAAGACGAGGCTGGTGTGTTTAGTGAGTTAAAATCTCACATAACTGTGTTCAATGCAGTATATTTCGATGATTCTCACCATTTTTACCTAAAGAAAAAAAAATTAAAAATATAAACGGTAATTTTTAATTATAAAACTCAGCTAAAATAAATTATAAATTACTCGACCAAGCTTGAGTTAGCTACCATGCATATTATGCAGATTTTTATAGCTGCATGTTAAGGTATAGTAAGGTGATTTTTTAAGGTATACTAAATAACACATTTAAGCTATATATACAATGAATATCAAAATAAAAGTTTTTGTTTTATACGTACTTGTTGGGCGTAATCTACTTGTATTTTTTAATTTTATTAAATTGTTGATAGGTATACATTTGCTTTTTTTGCTTCCTATTGAAAGTAATAAATATACATTAATTTTTGCTTACACTATTTTATTTTTATTCATCACATTAAAAGTTTATTGTATTTTTATATCCTACACCTATATTAACTTTAGTATGGTGTTTGTAGGAGTTTGTAAGGAGTTATAAATGGACATGTATGTATATTCTGAATCAGGATCACCTCCTTATTGTCCGTTCGCACGCTAACTCAAAAACTAATAAAGCTAATAAATTATGAAAGGAAGGCGGAGATTGCATCTGGACAAAATCCGTCCATGGGCTCGGATTCTGGAAGCTTCCGGATGATTTCGGAGCAAATGAGATTATCTGCAAAACCAACAAAGATAGTACCTTTAAATTTGATACAATGATGTTCCTTCATGTTTGATTTATGTCTCTGAAATGTGACAGAATTTGGTTCAAGGCTTCGAATTTTGGAAGCTTCCGAGCAACCTCCAGACAAATGAGATTATTTTCAAAACTAACAAAGATCGAACCATTATTTTTGGTACAAGAGTATTCTGTTATGTTTTCTTTTCTATAAAATTGAAAACTGACATTTGAGATGATTTGGACCATGTGTTCGGATTTTGAAATGCTCCGAATTAGCCAAAAAGCAAACGAACATACTTCTAAAACCAATAAAGATGGAACCTTTAAAATTGGTACAAGAGTGTTTTCTAATGTTTCCTCTATGTCCCTGAAATTTGAGATGAATTGGAGTGGTGCTTCATGTAGCTGACACACCCCTCCCAAGCCCTAACAAGCATATCTTCAAAATTAAAAAATATAAAACTTGAAATTTTGTACAAGGGTGCCTCTTTTACGTTCATGAAATTCAAGTTGAATAAGGAAGAAAACGAAGACTGTTCAAGCAGCTGCCAAAACTCTTATGGATTTTAAACTTAATTCGAATTATTTAGGTGTAGGATATTAATAAGTCGGTTACATCGACTTACTGTAACATTTATTTGTTTTAAACATACTTTTTATAACTTATAATTAACTTTGTACATTATTATTTTTTTTTATATTATTTTTTGCTAGCATATATATATAAATTTAGACCAACTATAATTTTACTTTTCAAATTCATGATTATTTTTATTTTTATTTATCAAATTCACAAACTAGATCGTTTTTGTTTACAAAAGTGCGGTGCCCGTAGCACAACACGGCATGTGATCAAACAATAAATACCCGTCCTTTTATTCTTACATTCAAGTTTTTTGCGATAGATTATTATTGTTGTTTTTGCATTATTGTTATTGTTGTCGTATTATTGTTCTATTTTTTTTAATGCGGATAAAGTGGAATGAGATGGCAATTAATTAATCTCTACCGATTAATTTTTGACCTCATTTTGCTATCTAAATAATAGCTCATCGCGTCTAAAAAATAAAAACAAAATAAATTCCATTTACCACGAATGGTGTATGCATATGTACATATGTATGTACACAGTAATATGTTTTACAAAATAAAAGCAAAAACGTATGAACCGTTACTTTTAATCGACGGTTGTCTCCTGAGTCATGATTGTGGTGTGATATTTCTAATATTTTTATCTATTCAATATTTTACATATTTTAACATTTAGTTAGAACGTTTAGTTTTCCGGCGTAGGAAATATTCCAGATGTAAATCCAGATGTAAATCCTGAATGCTATTCAAAAGGTCATAGCGGAACTAGATATAAGCATAGAAACGGATCAGGTACAGCATGCCTTTATAGCTACTAAAACATCAAAAAACTCAGGTGAGCCACCTAAATTATTTGTTAAATTTAAATACATTGAAACAAAGAGAAAGATAATTGTAGCAAAGAGAGACAAAAAAAAATATTAAACTTTAACGAGATCTTTTCACAAACACGAAGAAAAAATCCCCAAATAATTTTTATTAATGATCGCTTAACACCATATTTCTTTTTTTTTTTTTTAGTTATACATTTATTTATTATACATAGAAATTACAAATTTACAAAATTAAATTTACATTAAAATTCAAATATTCAAATACAAGCTTATACAAGTTTATTTTTTTAAGTAATAATACAAGTAATTCAATTTAATATAACAAATTAATGCAATGTTGCAAAATTTTACTTAAATTAACTTAAATTAATTCTTGTTATTTTAAATTATAAATACTGTATTAGTTAGAGTAAGTTCATAAAATTGCATCAGTAACTATGAATTTACAATTTATTTTGTAACTATGAATTTATGAATTTACAAGTTTGATATCACCGATTTGAGTTTTTATTTAGTGTTTGATGCATTAATCTGATTTTTGTACTTATTTCGCTTAATTAGCAATATGTTGATTGGTTCGAATTTCCCATACATGGTTCTATAAAAAGGTATTATGAACATATTCGGAGATCGCGTTCGAGTGTTACTGTTTAGTAAAATTTTACTCCGAACGAACGTCGAATCCGTAGTTTTATTTAAAATATCCGTAAGGAAAATAACATCAGCTAAATCACGTCTTCTTACGAGCGAAGTTAAGTTGATCAGATTTAATCTGTGCTCATACGGAGGTAAGTTATTAGGATCATCTCAGTTTAAATGGTTGAGAGCAAACCTTAAGAAGTTTTTTTGAACTGATTCAATAGTATTAATATGTATATTAAAATATGGTGACCATACTTGGCTGGCATATTCCAAATTTGGTCGAACTAGGCTGATATAAAGAGATTTGATAACTTATGGATCAGTAAATTCTTTTGACCATCTTTTACTGAAGCCTAGCATTGAATTTGCTTTGTTGATAATATAATTATAGTGAAGTCTGAAATTAAGTTTATTATCGAAATATAGGTACACATAGATCTTTGATGAATTCTACTTTTGGAATGAATTGATTATAAAGGTAATAATCATAGAGGATGGGAATAAAAAGGCGACAAAATGATACGACTGCACATTTATTTACATTTAATTTAAGAAAATTTTTAGTACACCAGTTAGTAAAATTATCTAAATCACATTGAAGATGAATGTTATCTTGAACACAAGTGATTTTCTTGAAAATTTCAGCGTAGATGACTTCCTTGTGGAACGCCAGAATTTGCTACAAAAGAAGAGGAAACGATATCTCTAAATAGAACCTTGTAATGTCTATCAATAAGATAAGATTCAATCAATTTAAGATGATAGGTTGGGAACCCTAATTGTTTAAGTTTAAACAAAATAATATCATGGGGCAGCAAATCAAAAGCTTTACTGATGTCACTATACATGACATCGGTTTGAGCTATTGATTCCATATTATTAATTATTATAGAAGTTGTTTCAACCAGGTTAGTTACGGTTGACCTTTTTTTGACAAAGCCATGTTGATTAGGTACTAAAATTTTAGCGCAATTCAAATATATATTGTCAAAAATTATTTTCTCAAACATTTTTGGAATACATGATAGTTTGGTTATAGGACGATAATTAGTCCTTTCATCATTCATCGATTTTACCACCATTTTTATGTATTAGTCTAAGTATAAGCTTCCTTCTATAAATCTCGAAATATGCCTGTTAGTAGGGAAGTTGTAAAAAGTATAGACAAAAGTAATGCCAGAGATCTAGCACAATTTTTTAAGATTATCTCTGGAACTAAATCTGGTCCAGGTAAGGAATTATTACCAATGTTTTCCAAGTACGTTTTTACTAAATTTCGATCAAGATTAATAAAGTTCAAAGAAATTTTAAGATTATTATTAAGATATTGGAAGTAGTTTGTATCAACGATGGAGTCAGAGTTGGAAAATTTGCTAGAAAAATACTTACAAAAACACTCAGATATTTTAGTGGAATTATTACTTGTGATATCATTAAAATTCATGTAAATAGGAAATTGATCGCAATTCCTTTTTGAATTAAATTCCAAAATAATTTAGGATTACGTTTTAGTTTTGTAGAAGTACGATCAACATATAATTTATAACTGTTTTCCACTTCGGCTTTAAAATGGTTAAATAAATTAACAAAGTTTTTTAGTCTTTATTTTGTCCTGATTTTAAATAATTACGCCAAGCTTTGTTCTTTCGATTTTTCAAATTTTTCAGATTAGGGGTAAACCAGGGCGAACTATTGCTTCCGCGTTTAGAATGAATATGCGGAACAAACATATCAAAGTCAGAATACATAATATTATAAAATATTTCTAGCATGGAATCCATATTTTTTGTTTTCAAAAATTAAAGAAAAGGTAAAACAATTCAACAATTCAATTTAATTTAAAGGGTTGAAGTCCGCCTTGTTAAAATTTAATTTAAATGTTTTAGAATTATATGTGTCATTTATTTGGGGGGAATTAAAGCAATATGTAAAAGAAATAGGTGGATGATAAAGATCTATATTAACTAATGGAATTGTAGATTAAATTATCAACGAGTTGTACCAATCCGAAGAAAATACAAGGTCTAGTTGCTTATGTTGTTGATTTGTAATAGTTGAAATTTGTTGAATATTACAAGAATTTAAAGTGTCTACTAAATAAGCCTCCGTATTATTAACAACATTAATAGGCAGAAGGTGTATATCATCAGTATGCTGTTTCCACGGTAGATTCGGAAGATTGAAATCTCCACCAACGAAGATCTCTGAGTTTAGAGATAAATTTGTTGACAAATTTTCTAGTATGGAACAAAAAGTTTCGTATTTTTCAACTGGTAAATTTGAAGGAATATAGCAATTAATAAAAAACAAATTTTTATTGATAAGTTGAATTTTAACTCCAATTATCTCTAAGGATTTATTTACGGATATATTAATTTCAGATACATTAAATTCCGATTTAACTGCAATCAAAACTCCACCGCTTTTTAAAGATATAAATTGTTGATCTAACTCACTAGAATTGTATCTGTCTGTCAAAATAAGACGAATTAAAAATTTCCAAATTTTTTATAGATGAGGTTAACCATGTTTATGTCAAGAGGTAGACGTCATAATCCATAATAGCAGAATTCAATAGGACATTTTTTGTTTTTGTACGAAGCCCTCTGACATTTTGATAGCAAATTTTAAGATTCATTATCGAAGGATTCTGTAAAGATATTTTATTTGAAAAATTTTTTGTGGAAGAAATCTCTGTTAGTTTTATTAATTTATGATACGGATCGAAAAAATTTGCTGTGTGTCTCTCTAATCCTTTGCATGTACTCCATTGTTTTATTGGAAACATGACTACGGTAGGAATCTAAATCAGACATAACCTCTTTCTTCGATATATTTAATGTTTCGTGGAACTTTAAAAAGAGATCTAATAACTCATTGAAGTTAGATGGTAAACCTTCTGCCTGAATGATTACCGTGGTATTCATTAGTGTTTTGCCATCGATGTATTCGTGATCATCTTGATTGTGCAAGTATGCAAGATGCAGTCTTACGTTTTCATACACACGATGATCACGTAAACGAGCAAGAACAAAATTACCGTCCGTATCCGGTGAGAATTGTTTTGTTAAAAGAACCGTAGGCGGATAAAGTCGATTAATAAAGCTTTGTGGTGCCAATGTTTCCCCTTTATTAAAGTTAGGATAGTTGTCTGCTTGTTTAGTATGATTGTTTGGGTTGATTTCAATACGTGTAGTGTTTGGTTTATGATTGTGTGATAAGTTTTTAAACTGTTTAGATATTCTCTTTGTACTTTGGTTATGTGATTTATGAAAACTATTGTAGCTAAAATGTGGAAATCTGTTACCATACTCTATAGAACCAGGACAGGTTATGTTGTGGTTTAGTTTATCAGTTTTTTTGTAATGTGTTATTTTATTAGTACTTTTAATTCTAAATTTATTGTTAGAATTTTTATTTTTAATTTTTAAACTTCTATTTTTTGTACCTTGCTGGTTATTCTTAATTGTATCGGACCTCAGTGTAGCAGTTGCATTAAGAGTTTTCCATTTCGTACTAGTGTCCTCAAAAAGCAAGAGAGAGCAAGAATCTTTTGGCACATCGATTTTATAACAGCAATACCAAACTCGTTTTCTATTGATAGAGCGTGGAGTAATGTTTGTGACACTAATGGGTGTTATTTTAAAATTTAACTGTAAGAACTCCTTTATATGATAGTCCTTTACAAAGAATGAAAGGCCTTTTACATGTATTGGATAGAATGATTATTAAAAGGTTCATTAGCAAAAACATTATAAAGAATACCATCATCTTTGTAAAAAGGATTTATATTCTTGCTAATAATATTAGTCAGAGACGCCACAGTATCTTCAATTTCAGCCAGCTCTTTTTTAAAATTAACTTCAACAGTATTGGTTGTTTGACTGGAAATACTGATATGTTTAATTGCATCCTTAAGCTATGTTTTTAAAGTGTGAAGATCTCTTCTAAGATATTGAAAATCTTGCTCTAGAGATTTTAAAACACTATGTGAGTTAAATTCGTTGCTGTTGAAAGATTATTATATGATTCATTTTCATCAATTCTCAGACAAAGATCTGCAAATTACTTCAAATTTGACTCCAGGACTCTCATACATTTATTTATGCACGCATTATGCTCATCATATAATAAGTCAAGTTTAGAAATCAGATTATCATAATGATTTTTCCCTATACATTGAATGTTCTGACATGGTACACATACAAAGTATTCTTTTAGTCTTGACATCTGCCAGTTTCTCTCTAAGCCCAGACATGTTCTATGAAATGAATCTGAACAAAAACCGTTACAAGTAATCATTTCTGATGTGTTATCAATATTGGTGCAGGTTGAAATTTTACATTTAATACTCATTTTTTTATTTTATTTTAAATTATTACAATGAGTTACACAATAAAGTAGGTCAGTTTTTGCAATAAAATAATACCGACTAAATATAAGTTCAATTAAATATAGGTCAGTTAAAAGAAAATATTTTTCTTTTTTTTTTTTTTTATGAAAAAGAGTGCACTTAATGTTTAAATAAAACAAAAATTAGTAAATTCAACACTAATTAAGTAATAATATTTTTTTTTTTTGTTTTTTCCTTTTAATAATAATGTATGTCGGAATGTTTTAATGAAGAAATAAATAAATAAAATTTTAATTCAAAGAAATTAACGGGAGTTAAACTGAACTGAACTTAGTAACTGATTAATACTGACTTCAGCTTATTACATAAAAAAAGCAAGAGATCTGAAAAGCAAAAAATATTTAAGTACGTATGGGTAGAAGAGGATACTTGTAAAAGAAAATGAAAACTCAAAAAAAATTAGACTTTTATCAAATAAAAACTTAGAAAAATTTAATGTTCAATAATAATTTAGATTACAATACATTACCTTTCAATACTCATATTAAAAATATAGATCAAATAAATTGTATTCATTTTGTAAACACAAATTCTCTAAAAATTATATGTTTTAAATGTTAGAAGCCTTAAATACAAAGTCGATGAAATAAAAGCTATACTTGATAATTTAAACGCAACTTTTGTTCACTTAATTTTGTTCACTGAATCATGGATACTTGATGAAGAGATCGATTTAGTAAATATTCCACATTACGATAAAATAGTTTCTTGCCGCAAAAACAAAAAAGGAGGAGGTGTTGCAGCTTTTGTTCATAATTCAATAAACTTTGAAACCATAAATACTTTCTTTGACGAGTGTAGTAGCATGATTTCATATAAAGTCAAGCCCAAAACAATTACTACAGCTGTCACACTAATATATGGACCACCTGATAATAGTAATCCAGAATTACAAAAATTTTTCAACTGGTTTGAGCCAATTCTAGAAGATATGAGTAGGAAAAACGCTATAGTTGTGCGTGATTTTAATTTTAATCTTAGAACTCTTGATGATAGAAAGGTATGTGAATATCAGAATATAGTTGAATCATCCGTTGAATCATCTTTTTCTGTGATAAATCTGTTACCAAGCCAAGTTCAGTGTTTAGATCATGTCCTAAAAATAGTATTGATAAGAAATTGTTAATTACTTACTTACTTACTGATTTATCAGATCATAATATGATACTACTTGAGATGGAAGATTACAAATTTATAAACAAAAAACAGCACATATGTACAATAAACAATTATTAAATTTCAACAAATTAAAAAGCCACATAACAAACTGCCAATTTGACACATTGGCTAGTGATGTCGATGTGATCAGTAAACAAGTAGTAGATAAATTAAAAAATTGCATATTTCTGTCAACAGAAATAAAATTACATAAAGTAAATAAAAAATTTGGCAGTCCATGGATAGATCACGAATGCAGGCAATTGATTAAAATAAAAAACTATTGGTACAAAAAATATAGCAAAATATTGACAACATATATTTAAAAGAAAAGTATCACTTTTGGTTGAATAAGTTAACTGCTACAAAAAAAAGTAAACGGAGAGAGTATGATTCATTCAAGTTTAATAGCTGTCTCGGCAATCAACAGAAAACGTGAAATGCGGTCAAAGAAGTTATTAGTGATGGCAAAGCCAGCAAAAATAAAAATGATTTTTTTCAGCGTTATTTGAATACAACTGAAAAAAAAAATTAAGGAGTTCAACAATTTTTACTGCTCCGTCGGAGACAAATTAGCGAAAGATTTAAATTCCATTTATATGCCTACATATTGTACTCGCTCAAGATTACGATTCGAATACATTAGTTTGGATAATACTTTAAAACTACTAGATAAATTGAAATCAAAAAAACGGGAGTTAGAACTGATATAAATAATTTTCGACCAATTTCTATTGCTTCGGTTTTTAGCAAAATAATTGAGACGTATATTCGGATAGTTGAATATTTAAGAACAAATAATCTAATATGTCAATCTCAATACGGCCTTACTAAAAAATCAAATACAGTTGCCGCTTTATTTGATCTTGTTGCATATATCCAAAGTATGATTAGCAGTAATAAAAAAATCTGTTTTGTATTATTTGACCTAACCAAGGCATTTGACACTGTAGATAGAAAAATTCTGCTAAAAATGGATTAGGAGTAGTTGGTAACGAATACAATTGGTTTAAAAATTACTTAGAGAACAGAAACCAATGTGCTGTTAGTGATGAAATCAAAAGTAATGTAGAAGACATAGAGTTTGAGGTAATCCAAAGTAGTTTATTTGGTCCAGTGTTGTTCACATTGGAAGACTAAATCTTCATGGCAAATCATTTCTATATGCTGATGATATTGCCACAGTGAAGACAGCTTAACAAATCTCGAAAATTCTGTAAACCAAGACATGGGCATAATACATAAATGGAAGTGCAAACATAAGTTAACTGTAAATGTGAATAAAACTAAATGTATGCTTCTGAAAAGCAAAGGTACTAATATTTCTGCAGTATACAATGGTGTTAGTATAGAGAGAAGTAATAACTATAAATATCTCGGAGTTATTATTGATGAAAATCTTAATTGGAATCTGCATGTCGCTGAACTAATGAAAAAGCTAAGAAGAACATCTGGAACCTTTAGGAGAATCTGTTACAGAGTACCGTACAACAACAAAATATTAGTGTTTCACATGCTGTTTTACAGTATAATAACATATGGTATTGGTATATGGGGAAACACATTTTTGAGAAATATAACCGCATTACAAAGAATTCAAAACAAAGCTATTAAGAACTTGTTTGGTCATGATCGAAGAACCTCAAGTAATTCTATACATCCAAAATATGACATTTTAAAATTGATTGACCAAAAATATGTAACACAAATACTTCAAATACACAATACGCTAATGACAACATAAAAACAAACACTCGTCTCATAACAAATCAAGAAGTGCATAGTTACAGTACTAGATCTGCCCAGCAAATCCGCTACATCGTTGGGCATAATTTGAATGGCTTAGAACCAATTATGAATACAGGTATCGCTCTTTATAATAATACACCAAATGCATATAAAGATAAGTCTTACAGTAAATTGAAGAATTGGTTAAAACATAAATATATTGACTTAACATCAATCAAAATAATTAAGAAATTAAATTTTTTTTTTTCTTTTTTATTTGTTTTTTTTTTTAACTTAAATTTTGAATTGAGTTAAATTTATATCATCTCTTAGAATAGCTTTAGTTTTTGTTTCTTTTTTGATTTTGTTTCTTAGTTAGTAATTCTCTTTTTTCTCTCTTTTGATGTTTTTTTTAATTATATAAAAAACTATTACTTTTTTTTTGCACTGGTATTATCTATTCTGTAACAACCACTTACTTGATAACTAGTTTTGTAAGATAACACATAATTAATTAAATACTCTGTACATAATTAATTAAATACTCTGTACTCTTAAATACTCTTGAGATAAATTATAAATAAATAAATAAATAAAAAATAAATAAAATAATAAACAATCAGTTCTTTCTAGTTCTAATGAATACGAAACGTAGAATAGTTTACCTTTGAATAAAAGGCTTATCAAATCAAATATTATGTTTATTATAGTATAATATAAAATGCATAAAATTTATTATAATTACATACATACATATGTATGTATGTACATATTACAAATTATATAAATAAAATTTTTTTTTTGTTTAATGTTTTTGGTTAAAAATTCTAAATTAAAGATCTTTTTATAAATAAATCCATAGATACATATTATGGATATATGTATATTAATTAGACTTGTTACAATGAGTTACACAATAAAGTAGGTCAGTTTTTGCAATAAAATAATACCGACTAAATATAAGTTCAATTAAATATAGGTCAGTTAAAAGAAAATATTTTTCTTTTTTTTTTTTTTTATGAAAAAGAGTGCACTTAATGTTTAAATAAAACAAAAATTAGTAAATTCAACACTAATTAAGTAATAATATTTTTTTTTTTTGTTTTTTCCTTTTAATAATAATGTATATCGGAATGTTTTAATGAAGAAATAAATAAATAAAATTTTAATTCAAAGAAATTAACGGGAGTTAAACTGAACTGAACTTAGTAACTGATTAATACTGACTTCAGCTTATTACATAAAAAAAGCAAGAGATCTGAAAAGCAAAAAATATTTAAGTACGTATGGGTAGAAGAGGATACTTGTAAAAGAAAATGAAAACTCAAAAAAAATTAGACTTTTATCAAATAAAAACTTAGAAAAATTTAATGTTCAATAATAATTTAGATTACAATACATTACCTTTCAATACCCATATTAAAAATATAGATCAAATAAATTGTATTCATTTTGTAAACACAAATTCTCTAAAAATTATATGTTTTAAATGTTAGAAGCCTTAAATACAAAGTCGATGAAATAAAAGCTATACTTGATAATTTAAACGCAACTTTTGTTCACTTAATTTTGTTCACTGAATCATGGATACTTGATGAAGAGATCGATTTAGTAAATATTCCACATTACGATAAAATAGTTTCTTGCCGCAAAAACAAAAAAGGAGGAGGTGTTGCAGCTTTTGTTCATAATTCAATAAACTTTGAAACCATAAATACTTTCTTTGACGAGTGTAGTAGCATGATTTCATATAAAGTCAAGCCCAAAACAATTACTACAGCTGTCACACTAATATATGGACCACCTGATAATAGTAATCCAGAATTACAAAAATTTTTCAACTGGTTTGAGCCAATTCTAGAAGATATGAGTAGGAAAAACGCTATAGTTGTGCGTGATTTTAATTTTAATCTTAGAACTCTTGATGATAGAAAGGTATGTGAATATCAGAATATATTTGAATCATCCGTTGAATCATCTTTTTCTGTGATAAATCTGTTACCAAGCCAAGTTCAGTGTTTAGATTATGTCCTAAAAATAGTATTGATAAGAAATTGTTAATTACTTACTTACTTACTGATTTATCAGATCATAATATGATACTACTTGAGATGGAAGATTACAAATTTATAAACAAAAAACAGCACATATGTACAATAAACAATTATTAAATTTCAACAAATTAAAAAGCCACATAACAAACTGCCAATTTGACACATTGGCTAGTGATGTCGATGTGATCAGTAAACAAGTAGTAGATAAATTAAAAAATTGCATATTTCTGTCAACAGAAATAAAATTACATAAAGTAAATAAAAAATTTGGCAGTCCATGGATAGATCACGAATGCAGGCAATTGATTAAAATAAAAAACTATTGGTACAAAAAATATAGCAAAATATTGACAACATATATTTAAAAGAAAAGTATCACTTTTGGTTGAATAAGTTAACTGCTACAAAAAAAAGTAAACGGAGAGAGTATGATTCATTCAAGTTTAATAGCTGTCTCGGCAATCAACAGAAAACGTGAAATGCGGTCAAAGAAGTTATTAGTGATGGCAAAGCCAGCAAAAATAAAAATGATTTTTTTCAGCGTTATTTGAATACAACTGAAAAAAAAAATTAAGGAGTTCAACAATTTTTACTGCTCCGTCGGAGACAAATTAGCGAAAGATTTAAATTCCATTTATATGCCTACATATTGTACTCGCTCAAGATTACGATTCGAATACATTAGTTTGGATAATACTTTAAAACTACTAGATAAATTGAAATCAAAAAAACGGGAGTTAGAACTGATATAAATAATTTTCGACCAATTTCTATTGCTTCGGTTTTTAGCAAAATAATTGAGACGTATATTCGGATAGTTGAATATTTAAGAACAAATAATCTAATATGTCAATCTCAATACGGCCTTACTAAAAAATCAAATACAGTTGCCGCTTTATTTGATCTTGTTGCATATATCCAAAGTATGATTAGCAGTAATAAAAAAATCTGTTTTGTATTATTTGACCTAATCAAGGCATTTGACACTGTAGATAGAAAAATTCTGCTAAAAATGGATTAGGAGTAGTTGGTAACGAATACAATTGGTTTAAAAATTACTTAGAGAACAGAAACCAATGTGCTGTTAGTGATGAAATCAAAAGTAATGTAGAAGACATAGAGTTTGAGGTAATCCAAAGTAGTTTATTTGGTCCAGTGTTGTTCACATTGGAAGACTAAATCTTCATGGCAAATCATTTCTATATGCTGATGATATTGCCACAGTGAAGACAGCTTAACAAATCTCGAAAATTCTGTAAACCAAGACATGGGCATAATACATAAATGGAAGTGCAAACATAAGTTAACTGTAAATGTGAATAAAACTAAATGTATGCTTCTGAAAAGCAAAGGTACTAATATTTCTGCAGTATACAATGGTGTTAGTATAGAGAGAAGTAATAACTATAAATATCTCGGAGTTATTATTGATGAAAATCTTAATTGGAATCTGCATGTCGCTGAACTAATGAAAAAGCTAAGAAGAACATCTGGAACCTTTAGGAGAATCTGTTACAGAGTACCGTACAACAACAAAATATTAGTGTTTCACATGCTGTTTTACAGTATAATAACATATGGTATTGGTATATGGGGAAACACATTTTTGAGAAATATAACCGCATTACAAAGAATTCAAAACAAAGCTATTAAGAACTTGTTTGGTCATGATCGAAGAACCTCAAGTAATTCTATACATCCAAAATATGACATTTTAAAATTGATTGACCAAAAATATGTAACACAAATACTTCAAATACACAATACGCTAATGACAACATAAAAACAAACACTCGTCTCATAACAAATCAAGAAGTGCATAGTTACAGTACTAGATCTGCCCAGCAAATCCGCTACATCGTTGGGCATAATTTGAATGGCTTAGAACCAATTATGAATACAGGTATCGCTCTTTATAATAATACACCAAATGCATATAAAGATAAGTCTTACAGTAAATTGAAGAATTGGTTAAAACATAAATATATTGACTTAACATCAATCAAAATAATTAAGAAATTAAATTTTTTTTTTTCTTTTTTATTTGTTTTTTTTTTTAACTTAAATTTTGAATTGAGTTAAATTTATATCATCTCTTAGAATAGCTTTAGTTTTTGTTTCTTTTTTGGTTTTGTTTCTTAGTTAGTAATTCTCTTTTTTCTCTCTTTTGATGTTTTTTTTAATTATATAAAAAACTATTACTTTTTTTTTGCACTGGTATTATCTATTCTGTAACAACCACTTACTTGATAACTAGTTTTGTAAGATAACACATAATTAATTAAATACTCTGTACATAATTAATTAAATACTCTGTACTCTTAAATACTCTTGAGATAAATTATAAATAAATAAATAAATAAAAAATAAATAAAATAATAAACAATCAGTTCTTTCTAGTTCTAATGAATACGATAATGTACATATTACAAATTATATAAATAAAATTTTTTTTTTGTTTAATGTTTTTGGTTAAAAATTCTAAATTAAAGATCTTTTTATAAATAAATCCATAGATACATATTATGGATATATGTATATTAATTAGACTTGTATTATAGATGTGTGAATTGCCTGGGTTTTGTACACTGTTGAAGGAAAAACATGTAGGAAATGTGGAGAAAATCACTTGATAAAGGATTGTACGGCAGATGAGTTCAAATGTGTTATATGTAAAAAGGCAAATGAAGCGTTGAATCTTCTTTCAAATATATCGCACAATGTGCTAGATAGAGAATGTCCGAGTTTGTTAAGAAAGATAAAAATAGAAAGAAAGAAAATATTCTTGTAGCAACTAAGTAATGTGGAATGTTTATGTATAAATAGTCAAGGAGTAGTAAATAATTTTACAGAAATAGGAAATTTAATTTGTAAAGGAAAAGTTGATGTATTATGTTGTACTGAAACGCATCTAATAAGCGACGATGAAGATTCACTAATAGAAATTAACGGTTACAACATTCTAAGGGTGGAGAGTCACTCTAGACATAGTGAAAGATAGCTGGAATGCCAGTCTCATTAATAAATATTGTCTAAGGAAGAAAATTTAGATGTTACATGTTAGGTTAAGCTGTAGAAATTATTCTTTCTATACTATAGATCTATATAGAGGCCCAAAATACGTGAATGTAAATGATGATTTTTTTAATAAACTAAATCCATATATTATTAAATTAAATGAAACAAAAGAAGACATAATAATAACGGGTGACTTCAATATAAATTGGCTTAAAAATTATAGTTGTAAGATTAAAATAAAAGACATATTTGAAGACATTTTTGATTTTTTTAAACAAATAGTTAATGAATACACACGGATCACACAGGAGTCAAAATCATTGATAGATTGCGTGGTAACAAACCGGTTTGAGAAGGCTTCTGCTGTGTGGAACATAATGCAAAAATTAGTGACCATGAAACTCTAAAAATAACATTAAAACTGAGTAGGAAAAAAAATCACACAACAATAAAAAAATTAAAACGATTAAATATAATGTTTATATGTTTAGAGGAAAGATTGCTGCAAATGACATAATGACAATTTATTATTCTGATGTAAATGCAAAAGCAAGTAAGTTCAGCGAAACATAAAGACGCATGTGTTAAACGAAAAATTTAAGGAGATTAATTAAGTTATTTTTGAAAATGAAAAAGTAAATAATGAACTTATTATGGCAAACAAATTCAACAACTATTTTATAGAAAGTATTACAGAAATTAACATGAAAATACCTCATAAAGAATATGAAAATATGATTGAAGAATGTGAACATATTTTTAAATTTAGAAGCATAGAATTGATTGAATTAAAAATACGTTAAACTCTTTGAATAAAAAAAGGATCACTATTTTGTTAATGCACAACTGATCATTGATTCATTTGATCTAATTGGCGTAAACTTTCTAACAATCGTAAATGCATCATTAGCAAGTGGATGTTTCCCCGAAAATTGGAAAGAAACGATTGTAATTCCTGTGGAAAAGGTAAAGGGTACAAACAGATGTGAGGAGTTCCGGCCGATAAACACCATTATACTAGAATCAAAAATTATTGAAAAAATTGTGAATAGTCAATTTCAGGACCATTTAAAAAAATATCATCTAATCTATGAATATCAATCGGGTTTTAGAGAGAATCACAGTTGTGAAGCACTGTTAAATTTAGTAATCAGTAACTGGAAAATGTATGTTCATGATGGAAAAGTTATAATAGCGGTTCTATAGACCTGCAACGAGCATTTGAAACTGTGGACCGTCAAATTTTATTGAAGAAAATAAAATGTTATGGGGTGAAGGAAAAAGAACTTAAATGGTTTCAATCATACTTCAAAAACAGATTCCAAAGAACAAAAATCAAAGATGTTGTCTCTAATGCAATTAAAGTATCACTAGGAGTACCTCAGGGTAGTATCGTGGGTGTCCTCTTATTTATTTTATACGTAAACGACATGTACAAAATTGTCTCAAAGTCTAAACTTGTCCTGTTTGCAGACGATGCTTTGTTATATGTAGCT
Organism: Poecilobothrus nobilitatus; assembly: GCA_947095535.1. NCBI lineage: Eukaryota > Metazoa > Arthropoda > Insecta > Diptera > Dolichopodidae > Poecilobothrus > Poecilobothrus nobilitatus. The sequence continues at coordinate 126,729,155 of OX352773.1, forward strand.
TGTGACACTGTTGAAGAATGCCTAAATGCAATAAACACTGATCTAAATCATCTCAGTCTTTGGCTTAGTAGATATAAATTAAAATTTAATGTTAAAAAAACAAAATATATGAAAATAATATTCAAGAAGTTGGTCTAAAAATTGCAGAAGAAAGAATTGAAGAGGTAAAGGAAATTAAGTATTTGGGAGTAATACTGGATAGTAGGTTGGATCTTAAAAGTCATACTGACGTTCACAAAAAAATTAGTAAAAAGTTATATTTCTTTAAAAAAATTAGGAATAGAATGTCGTACATGATTGCTATAAAGATTTACAACGTTATGATCAAACCTAATTTTGAGTATTGTTCGTCGATACTCTTTATGGCATCTCAACAAAATATGAAACGTCTACAAAAGTTGCAAAATCGTGCAATGATGATAATTTTAAGATTTAGTCGTTATGCGCCTAAACTAAATAAATTAAATAAATGAATAAATAAATAAATAAATAAATATGTACATAATAAAAAGAAAATGTTTTGGTATTTAATATAACAAACTATCGAAATATATATAGGGTGTTATAATGACCAAAATTGTTATAACTGATATTATCTGCTTTCTGTTATTTATAATAAATATAAAACTGGATTTCTGTACTGACTATACATAATATATTATATTTTTTACAAATTAAATTTAATACAAAAAGGCAAAAACATTTTGACCTTTGGAAACAAAATATTCGCAAAAAGCTGAGACAGTCAGGAAAGAAATATACCAATTGGAAAAATCAAGAAATGTCAGCACGAAAAATAAAAACTGCATGCAAACATAGGTGTTTTTTTCTTTGTACAAAAAATTTTTCTGATGTAAACCGAACTTGGATATTTGAACACTTCTGGAGTATGTCTGATGACGAAAAAATAAAATTTTATTTTAAATTCGTTAAGTGTGAACTCGTAAAACGACATCGAGTATCAAGTGATTCAAAAAATTATTCATATAAATTTTATCTGCAAACTAATGAAATTACTTATTGTGTTTGTAGAATGTTTTTTTTGAACACTTTAGATATTTCGAAAAGAAGGGTTTACTATTGCTTTGAAAATTTTACTAACAAAGAAACATGATGTCCGTTATCTATGAAACGGGAAAAAAATGCAAAACGGGTAACTTTGTAGGAAAATTAAATGAAATACGAAATCATATTAAAAGTTTTGAAACAGTTGATTCGCATTATTGTCGCTCTTCGACTCAAAAGACATACCTACCACCTGTATCGGGAAAAAATATATAATCCAGTAAAAATTTCTGTTTATTGTGGTATTTTCAACAATGAATTCAATATTTTGTATAATAAACCGAAAAAAGACTAATGTGTTTTATTTCGTAATAACAAAACTGCATCTGAAGAAGAAAAATTTTTATACGAAAAACATAAACAAGAAAAACTTGCTTGCAAAGCTGATAGGGATATTGATAAAACCAATGCTGATAAACATACGTGCATTTTATGTTACGATGTAGAGAGAGTAATTGGCTTGCCAAAAGGAAATGCTTCGTCATTTTACTACAAGCGCAAACTGAATCTTTACAATCTAACAGGTACAGCTATTATTCCAAATAAAAAGAATGTCACATACTGTGCTATTTGGACAGAAGCCAATAGTGGCCGTTCTGGTAATGACATCTCTAGTGCACTAATAAGAATATTAAATCAATTAATAAAGGATTTTCCTCTTATTAAAAGAATAACTTTGTGGAGCGATTCCTGTGTGCCACAAAACCGGAACAAAATTAATAGTACAGCTTTTTTTTCCTTTTAACCTTTGAAGTGACAACACTTCTTTTTAATTAGTTAAAAACTTTTTTTATTATGTGAACTTTTTTTTTTTTTTACTTATATTTTTTTTCTAAAATTATTAAAATTAAATTAAACTAGTGAAGTTTTTTAATTAATTTTTTAATTTTTTTTCTTTCACTAAAAAAAATATTTAAAAGTGTAATATACTAAACTAAATTTTAAATTATATGGCTGCACTCCAATGGCGGCAAGATAAGTATTCTTAATTTATTTAACAACATACAAATTTTATTTTCATTTTTCTGGACATATAAATTTATCTACTTATTAATTTTTTTTTTTTTTTTATTTTCATTTAATTTTTTTTGTTTTTCGAACTATATTAAATTTAAATAATTTTTAATTTTTCGAATTCAAATTATAATTTATAATTAAACGCGCTCGGTTGGTTTTGTTTACATTAATTTACTTTTCTTTTTTATTTATTTCATCTTAATATCAACTTGTCGTAAACAAAAGAATTATTATCCATCTCCCTCCCATACGTATGATAGATGCTGGTGTTCTTCTTCGACTCTCAATTCGCTCAATTTTTTTTTAATACCACCATAGCAATTACCGTAACCTAACTTATTAATTTCTGGTGGTAAGTTTTGCTTTTGGTGAGTCTTTGGTTGTACCTGCATTCAATAAGGGCACTTAAAAGTGTATGTTAAAAACTATTGAAAGTTGTTATAAACCATTTGCTCACTCAAGGCAAAATATTGGAAAGTATTAATGTTGATGGAAAGTATTGATATTGACATTGATAGTAATTTATTTTAAAGTGATGTCAAGTTCGGGTTATTTAAATCGTGCACTTTTACTTTTGATTTTAATTTTGAATAAATTTTAATTTTTACTTTAATCTTAATTTACATACTTTAATTTATCTTAAGTCAGATTATGATCTTGGTTAATTTTAAAATTGATTTTAAGTCTAATTTTGATTTTGATTACAATTTCAACTCTTTGATTTTAATTTTAAACTACATTTCAATTTTAATATTATTATTTATTATTTTAATTTTTCTTTTATATTAATTTTGCCATCAAAATTACCAATTTTAATGTTAATTTCAGTAACATACGCGTGTTGCAAACGAATTTTCATGCCGTCGATTGCCATCTTAGTTAAATTAAACCAACAATCTTAGTCCTATGTTAAACAGAAGTCAGTAATCGCAATGATAACTTTAATGTTACCGGCTATTCACTTATTTCACACTTCGTACCCAAAAGAGGTATCGCTGTCTATATAAAAATGACATCGCTTTCAACACACTTGCAAAATATAAATGTTCTAGCCCAACCTTTCATTACATTTGGGTCAAAATTCTCGTTCAAAAACATGTCATACATTTCTGTTTCCTATACAGATCACCCAATTCAAATGAACAAGAAACTGCTATGGAAATTGAAAATCTATCGAACCAGATCAATGAAATTTTGAACGCATTTCCAGAAACTGAAATTGTTCTGGCGGGAGATTTCAACATTCATAACAGGGACTGGCTTAATTTTTCTAGCAACATCTCCCCAAGTCAAAACTCAATTGGGAAACAAGTTGAATTATTTCCACATTGTTCCACTTTTCTCAACTTGTCCAAAATCGCACTAGGATGCCGGACGTTGCTGATCACGAAGGTCACCTCTTGGATCTGTTTCTCACCACACACCCTGAAAAATATGTGGTTTCAGTTGGTTGCCCCCTGGGTAATTCCGACCATTGTTTGGTTAACACAAGTTTCCGGGTAAGCCCAATCTCCAACCAGAGGTCCCCTCGCAAAAAATTTATTTGGCGTTACAGCCATGCTGGCTGGAAGGGCCTTAACAACTTTTTTAGAGCCTTTGATTGGTCATTCTGCTTCCGCAACAGAAATGTTAACTTTGCTGCAAATGCGATTAGTGAAACTATTTTACTTGGAATGAGGTTATTCATCCCTCATTTCATGAAGTCTGTTAAGAGGCGTCCCAAATCTTGGTTTAATCGTATTTAGAATAGCAAATCTTTTTGGTCATTTACCAAAAGTCTAAAGGAAGACGTTAGAGGATTTTCCTTTCCACCACTTATTGGTAATAATAACAGAACCGTATCAGATTCTAAAGAGAAGGCGAACTTATTTGACAAGCAGTTCGCTTTATATTCGACACTGTCACAGTCAGCTCAGGTGCCACATTCTGTTCCAGGCTGCTTCTTCGGTAAAATTTACTTTAGGACGCGGGTGGTGATGAAAATTTTAAAAAATCTTGATACAAATAAGTCAGCCGGTCCAGATGGTATAACCACCATGGTGCTTAAAAATACCTACTCCACTATTTCAAAACCTCTGCGCAAGCTTTTCTACCTCTCCTTCACTTCGGGTATTCATCCTACCTAATGGAAGGTTGCACATGTTTTCCTAATTCTCAAAAACGGTAATAAAAGCGATCCCTCCAACTACCGTCCTATTGCTATAACTTCGGTCCTCTCCAAGGTAATGGAGAAAATTGTGAACCACAAGCTTCTCAAATACATGGACCACGAAGATTTGCTTCATGATCGTCAATACGGGTTCAGAGCCCGTCGTAAAACCGGTGATCTCATGACTTACCTTTGTGAGAAGCTAAACATCAGCCTTCATCACTCAGGTGAATCTGATGTTGTGGCTCTTGATATTTCTAAGGCTTTCGATCGAGTTTGGCACGATGCTCTATTGGCAAAATGCAAAACATTAGGTCTAGGTAGAGTCTTTCTAAAATGGATTGAAGATTTCCTTTCGAATCGCACGATTCGTGTACTGGTCGATGGATATTCATCTGACAAATTCAAAATAAATGCTGGTGTCCCCCAAAGATCAGTTTTATCCCCAACTCTCTTCTTAATATTTGTCAATGACCTACTCTCATTAACCTCTAATCCGATCCATAGTTTCGCAGACGACAGCACCCTTGTAGCTTCCTATGAGTTTCATAGCCGCTGTAACATTAATCATCAGATTAATACAACAGCAAAAAATTTCACTATGAGTGATCTAAATAATGATTTAGCAAAAATTCAAAAATGGGGTGAAGTCAACAGAGTTGCGTTCAATACCAAAAAAACACAATGCTGTCTGATGTCCCGGAAAATTGCCATTACTGTTCCTAACCTACTATTTCAGGGAGAAATCTTGCAGCATTCAACGGATTTAAACGTGCTGCGCACCGGGTTAAACCAGAAATTGGTCAAATCACATTTTTATAACTAAGGATGCAGCTAAATGGTGGGGTTTTTTGTATCGCTGCAAAACTTACTTTTCCGCATCTGATATTTTCAATATCTATAAAACGTACATTAGGCCAAAAATGGAGTATAATGCACACATTTGGGCTGCAGGGCCTGAAACAGCACTGGGTTATTTAGATAATGTACAAAACAGAGCTATTCGTTTGATCAATGACCCCAGTGTAACTTCAATGCTCCTCCACTCAGCTATCGTCGCACAGTTGGGTCACTGACCTTGTTTTATAGGTATCTCGTAGGAATTAACACTTGTTCCAAAGAAATAAAACAATTAATACCTCCACTCAAGTTTTCCAACGAGAAACAAGGAGGGCAACAGATGCTCATCCCTACCATGTTGAGTTATCAAGATGGCGAAATACAGCCAATGGAAATTCGTTTGTCATGCGCACGTCCCGTTTGTGGAACCATATACCATCGCATGTGTTCCCTAAAGTTGGTAATTCATATTGTACGATTTACTTAAATTTAAGAAGAACATTAGCATCTTTCTTCAAAATGTCCCTCCAAATTTTCCTACCTATCCCCCATAATACAAATTTCCTAATTCCAATTTCCCCAATTATCCTTCCCACATCCCTATCCCCAAAACCAAACTGTACATTTGTATTAGAGGTTCCATCCTAAAGTTTCGTTTTAACAGGGAGGTGATTTTGGTTGATTAAAGTCAAACACTACCCTGAGGAAGCACGTGCAGTTCCTCTTGGTGACTTTCGAGTGTTCCACTAACCCTCGTAAAAAAAAAAAAAAAAAAGCTATAAAGATATTTGTGAATGAAAATAGAAACTTGGAAAATATAATTCAAAAGTTTTCTGAATCATTCAAACATACAAGAAGTAGATTGTGTACATTCTATTATTGATCGATATCTGAAACATGTAGAAATTCACAGTCCACTTCATTTTGTACTCTTACTACAAAATATGAATTCTGCGAAAATATATTTAAAAATACTACAAATGAAACCAAACGAATTTAAAACTTATTGAAATCCTGCTAGTAAGTTGGACTTTAATAGAGTCCTATTTGCAAAAATTAAATGTATTTTATATGAACAAGAATTACATGGAATATTTTCTATTAAATATAAAGTGTCTTTCCAAGAAATAAATTACACATTTTTGTCATTATATAAAAAATCTACAAAAAAAATCCTTGCTACTCCAAAAAATCTTTTTTCTGAAGCAATTTCTACATTGCCAGTCCATGCAAATAGCAAAAGAGAAAATTTCGGACTAAAAAGACTTATTTCCATTTTTACCTAAGGAGGATGTTAATTTTTACACTGCTTTATTGAAAATTAAGCAAATCTAGTTGTAAGATTATTTTAATATTATGAATTAAGATTATTGTAATATTATGAAGAATTAAAAATTATTTTTCTTTTTATTTTTGTATTATTTTAATTTTTTTTTAATATCATTAAAAGTTCTAGGTACGAAAAAAAGCTGTGAAAAAAAAGTATTTTAAGAAAATTGTTGTTTTTAGTATTATTAAAAAATAAATTGTCTCAGTAATAATTTTATTTCTACCGAATAATCACAATATTTTTAATTTTACATATTCTTTTCCTCTTTTTTCTTCAGTTTTTTAAAAAGCTCCTTTTTTAAAGAATTAGTACAGCTAGATTTATGACAAATAGCAGTTCAACACATTAATAGTGTACTGTAAAATAATATACAGTTTATATATGTGCTCCTGCTCCTTTAAAATATTTTAATTCTATATCAACTCCTTTAAAATATTTTAATTCTATTAACATATTTTCGATTTTCATTTAATTTTATATCATATTAAGTAATAATATGTCAAATTTTTATTTTTGAGCTAATTTGTTCCATATCCAAATTCTGTTGGTCCACCTCCTATAACATGAACTAAATGGTGAAAAAGTCTGGATATGGACCAAAATGAAATTTTCCAGTTTTAGGAAAACCTCAATTGTCCTTAATATATTGCACCGATTTTTATAAAAATTTGTATTACAACTCTAAAAAATGTATACATTATTGTGTTTAAATAAAAAATATTTCTATCGGGCCATTTTAATTTTTTTTTAACTTTAAACTTCAATTCAATTTTACTCGAAATAAGCTCAATGGTGTATGGACCAAACTAATAATCAGGTGACGAATTAGTGAAATAATTCTTTTAAAGATGAAAGCCCACATACCTAACTCTATGAAAAGTATTAAAATGTCAATCAAATACTAATTTAGTGGCATTTGTACAAATACAATATTTAAAAAGGAGGAAGCTTTTAAAACCTACAAGAGTGGTAGGAGTGAAGCTAATAAAAACTCCCAAAATCCCAAAAATGAAAATCCTTCTAAGGTCCAGAAGAAGAGCCTTAGCGGTGTAAGTGGCGGTGCCTTTGGTTGAAAACAATGACGAAATTCTATTTTACCCCCAAGAAAGGTAAAAAAGTTTTTTTGACATTTATAGAAAGCAGATAACAAAATTTTAAGCTCTTACAAAATATAAAAAAAAAATTAAAATAAATATAATTGCTATAACTATAAATAATATCAATACTGAAATACGTAATACTGTTGATAAAACTAATAGTAATATTAGAAAATTTTGGAAAAATTTTAAAATAAATGCTTTAAACTCCACCATAATTGACAGAAAACGAGGAAGAATACAGTTGCCTTTGTCAACTCTTAGATACCCGTACGAACCGTTAGTATGTTCACAGCCTGTCACTCTGCTTACAATATAATTTTTTTAATATTTTAGTATTTTAAAATAATTTGGGTGAATTTTATAATTTCTAGAACTATGGGTTGTACATTCTTCTAAAGCAAATTCTAACCTTCCACATAACGATTATCAATCCAAAACTTTTTCAAATATTCTATAGTACCATTTAATACTAAGCGGTAAATATATATTAAATTTACTTAGTACAAAATAATAAATATAATTTTGTGCGAATTATATTATTATATTATATTATATTATATTTAAATATTCCATTGACAGAATAATTTCTTATAAGTACAATAAAATACATATATGTATGTAAATACGGCGCTATATAATATACATATATACACTTATGATTTATTCACTAGTGACATATACGATATGTAAATAAACATGATATTATATAAGTATGTATATATATCAATATCATATAAATAATAATAAAAATTCTTCAAGTAACCGTTATGTTGTTTATTTATTTACATTTTTGTACTACGCATTATATCCTCAACAATTTTAAATTATCGAGTAAAACAAAATGGAAAAAATTCGTTAAAGAAATTTGTTAGAAAATTTGAAAAAATCAAGTAACTCTTTCGTCAATTATAAAGTAACCAAATGTTATTAAAAAAAGTTATTTACAGAAATAAGAGTATAATATTGAAGCTTTAATTTTTGTGTATTGCTTCAAAAAAATTTTAACAGGTGTTTAAAAATTGGAAATTTTCAGTTTTTGACCCCTTACAGCTCCTAAACGGGGGGTGATACAAAAAAAAATTCTGAAATGACTCATACTTATTTTCAAAGATCTAACTTCTGTTTCAAGTTTCCAACTTAAACCGTTTAGAAGATAGAAGGGTTAAAGGATTTTGAAAAATTTTAGTTTTGCATAACGGTAACTTAAGACACCGTATGCCACAAATATGTATTTATTGTATATATACTTTTAAAGCTAATAAAAGTAGTAATCGTTTGGCGTTTTCAAAATGAAGATATACCTTATACAACTTTTGCTATAACAATTTAAATATAGAGCTTTTTTGAGCCTTTGGAGAGCTGTAGCTCCGTAACGGGTGGGGCTACAAAAAAAAAGTATTAAAAATAAAATTAATATTTTTGTGAGATCTATCAGCAGTTAAAATTTCATAGCTCTATTTCAAAAAAAATGTCGGGATCTAAAAGTTAGGTGTTCGAGAGCTACCCTAAGGCTTGGTCCAAACTCAACCAAAAAAAATAGGGAACCTACAATTTATTCCCAGAATAGTTTGTGTAAATTTCAAGATTCTAGCTTTCTTAGTTTTTGAGTTAGCGTGCTGACGGACGGACGGACGGACGGACATGGCTCAAAAGTCTTAGAATTTTTTTCTGATCCGATCCATACCTTTGAAGGTATATCTAGCTCGCTTATTTCGAGGTGTTACAAACGGAGGAGTAATTTTATTATACCCGATCCTATCGTACGGGTATAAAAATCTGTCAAATATCTAGGTGTTGTATTAAATCAACATTTAAACTACAATAATGATAATGTTATTTGATAATGTTAAAAAAATTTTAGAAAATTTTTTTTGATAATGTTAAAAAAAATTTAGAAAAAGGGACAAAAGCATTCATTGCGTCCAAAAAACTTTTCTATAATAAAATTATCAGTGAACGAGTAAAAGTTTTAAAATACCAAACTCTAATTAGGCCCGTCATTTCATATGGTGGACCCATATGGTACAACATTAGTGCAAGCCTAATGGAGAAAATAAGAATATTTGAACGAAAATGCATAAGAGCCTGCGTAAATCTACATAGGAAATCAGAAACGGATTACAAGCATTTCTACTCCAATAAATGCTTGTACCGTAAAGCAAAAATAATTAGATTCGATAATTTTTTTATAAAAATTATTCGTAATCATTTTGACAGATCTCTCAATACAAACGAGAATGGTTTAATATCCAAAATTTATTACCATAATGAAGAGTATATAAATAATAGTTTAAAGTCGGGTTTTATTGCTCCCGAACATTTTATTTACCTGGATTCTAAAGGCTATATTCAAAGCCACGAGCATGTCAATCTATTATATCACTATAATAGACTGGCTAAATGCAACTGCATTGAATATGACCCAAACGACATTGAGGCTATTTCACTAAAGTACGACATGTTTATTCCAGAAAAGGATAAACGAAATTCAAAAAACCATTGGTGGTTAAACATTTAATTAATACAAAAAATTAGTCTAAAAATTATAATATTAGAATAGCCGTATGTTTTAAGTTAGGTAGGTTTTAGGTTAGCATAATCTTAAGTTAGTATTAGGTTTTATTTATAAAATTTAAATTAATTTTGGTTTTTATTATAAATTTTTCAAAATTAAATTCTCTGATAAAAAGTTCTATTAGAAAAAAGAAAAAAAAGAAATATAATAATAAAACAAATTAAATAAAGAAGAAAACTGAAACATTAATATATAGTTTAAGGTTTTAGTTCTAAGTTCTGAAATAAATGTTAGTTTTGTAAGCTTTTTTACTAACCCAATGTACCCAACAATGATTAAAAAGAAAAATAAAAAAGTATATAAAAAAAAAATTCTATTCAAAAGCATATCTATACTAATTTTGACCTTTTTCTTGCTAACGTAGAAGAAATATCTAAAATTATTCAATGTCTAAATTCGGCGGCTGCTACTGAATAGGATAATATTTCAACTAAATTAATAAAACAATTATTGAAAAAAAAAAAAAAAAAAACGTTTAGTTCCTGCTTTAGTAACCCTTGTTAATAGTGCACTTCAATCAAATACTTTTCAAATTCATTAAAACGAGGAAGAATACAGTTGCTTTTGTCAACTCTTAGATATCCGTACGACCCGTTAGTATTCCTATCACTCTGCTTATAATATTATTTTTTTAATGTTTTAGTATTTTAAAATAATTTGGGTGAAATTTTATAATTTCTAGAACTGTGGGTTGTACATATATTCAAACTATATGTTTATAGATTCTTCAAAAGCAGATTCTAACCTTCCGAATAACGATTATCTATCTAACTTTTCCAAATATGCTATAGTGCTATTTAATACTAAGCGACAAATGTATAACGCCTAAGTTTAATAATTTATACTATACATATGTATAAATTATTTATCGTACGGTATAAAAAATATGAAGAATTGACTTTTCTGGAATTTTGAGGAGCTGTAAGTCCGGAACCTTATATAATTAAAAAAACCCGTTAACATACGTAAAAATATATTATTTAGCCTTTAATTTTCATGTCTTGACGAGGAAAAATTTTTACAGGTGCCTGAAAATAGTAAATTTTCAATTTTTGAGGAGTAATAACTCTTAAAGAGGGGGCGCTACCAAAAATTCTGAGGAAACTTAAACTAATTCTAAAAGTTCTTTCTTGTCTCAAAATTTGAGGTTCCTATCTCAAAACATGCCGGAGTTATGAAAAAAGAAATATCATGCAAAATCTGGTTTTAACATAACAGTAAATTTAAATAGTAAATTACAAACTATTGCATAATTTTGATATTGTCTTATGGAGATAACAAAAATTCCGGTCTTCTAGTGTTTTTAGATTGTAAAACTACTACACAGAACCTAAGATATATACATCTGAAAATAGGGGTTTTTTGAAATTTTGGGGAGCTGTAACTTAGGAACCCTATACAATTAAAAGAAACCATTAACACACGTACAAATATATTACTGGACCTTTAATTTTTTTGCCTTGTCGAAGAAAAATGTGTACAGGTGCCTAAGTTAAAGGTGTTTAAAAATAGCAAATTTTCAATTGTTAAACCCTAATACCTCATAAACAGGGGGTGGTCCAAAAAAAATTTCTGAGCAAACTTATACTAATTCTAAGAGTTCTTTCTGCTCTCAAAATTGGAAGTCCCTATTTGAAAGCGTTCCGGAGTTATGAGAGTAGAAAAATCATGCAAAATTTGGTTTTCATATAACGGTATATTTAAATACTGAATTTAAAAAAATTGTACAATTTTGATACTAATTTACCGTTACCTAAAAAAATACCCGTCGAATGACGTTTTCTGATTGAAAAACTCTTAAGTAGAACATGAGACATATGCATTTAAAAATAGGGCTTTTTAAGCTCTTTTTGAGGAGCTGTAGCTACAAAAAAAAGTTGTAAATTATAAAATTAATATTTTTATATTATCTATCAGCAGTTAAAATTTCATGTCTCTATTTCAAAAAAAATGTGGGGATCTAAAAGTTAGGTGTTCGAGAGCTACCCGAAGTTGTGGTCGGATCTCAACCAAAAAAAATAGGGAACATGCAAATTGTTGTAAGAATATTTTGTGTTAATTTCAAGACTCTAGCTTTCTTAGTTTTTGAGTTATCTTGCTGACGGCAGACGGACGGACGGACGGACGGACAAAGCTCAATCGTCTTAAAATTTTTTTCTGATCCGATCCATACCTTTGATACATACCTTTGATACATACCTTTGGTATATCTAGCTAGCTTATTTCGAGGTGTTACAAACGGAGGAGCAATTTTAATATACCCGATCCTTATCGTACGGGTATAAACAGCTATCATAACAATACCCATATACAAAAGTGGAGTAGTAACTAGAGTAGTTATAGGACTTATCGTCCTATTTCTGTATTACCTACTTTCTCAAAAATCTTGGAAAAAATCATTCAAAATAGGCTTAACGTTTTTATTAAAAATAATCCAATACTCAGTGAAATACTGTTTGGGTTCGAAGAAAAATCAAACACTACAGGTGTCTGCCTTTCTTTAAATGACTTTATCTCTAAAAATACTGATAATAATAAATTCGTTAGCTGTGTATTTCTTGATATAAAAAAGGCCTTCGATTGCGTCGACAATGATATTCTTCTATTAAAACTTAAGAAATTAAATTTCACATTAGACCAGTTAAAATTCTTCCAGTCATATCTTCAAGATCGTAAACAAAAAGTTCGAATAAACATAAGCTTTAGTGATGAAATAACAATATTGAAAGAGATCCCGCAATAATCAATACTGGCAATATTAATTAATTGTTAATTTTCATTTATTTAAACAAAAAATAAAATCAATCTTATTTGGTATATAATATTTAATAAAATCGAGTAACAAAAACAAAAAATACTAATAAACTAATACTCTAACAAATGAACTAATAATAAATAAACTAAAAAACACTCAAAAATAAATAAAGAATAAATAAATGTAAAGTAATTCAAAACGTAATTCTAATCTTACATCTCTTTTCTTTTTTGTTAAACAATGATCAATTAATGTAATTAAATTTATAAGAATTTATAATGCAATACGACATTATGCTAAGGTTCTTGTTTTATATAAAACAAAAAAAATATGTAGTTAATACGTCTTGTGTTAATTCTGTTAAATTATGTACAACTGTTTTTATATAATTAAATAAAGCAAAAAAAAAGCAGATTTCTTGCCAAAAATTTCGCCTCTAACTCATCATTGCCCCAAGACCATGCATTTTGACTGTGATTAATTGCTCCTTAAGTAAAATTTCTTTCAGAACTCATGCAGTTCTTAAAGCTCTTAAGAATTTGGATACAAAAAAGTCATCAGATCCAGGTGGCATTACTGCCACAGTTCTAAAACTTATAAACATTACTGCCACTATTGCAAAACCATTGCGCAATCTCTTCGCGTAAATATTGTACCAAGTGGAAAATAGCGCACATAAATCCCATCCCCAAAAAAGGGGATTTTTTCCTAAGGGAGGTGGGAATCTTCCAAAGACACCAAGAATTACCCCTTGATAGTGTCAGATTCTTGCTGACTAAACTTACCTCCACCTTTTAGCCAATATAGTGGGATGAAACCCTTACCTGCGAACGCAGTATATTGGCTAGGGAGTAAGGATAGGAAATGATAGGAAATGGATATGGAAACACTGAATTGGGAGTGAGACTGTAAGGAAACAATGAATCCGCCTATTATTATTTTGCTAACAGTGACTAAAGCCGTCACAACAGTTACAACATGTAGTAGTAGTATATATATTACTACATGAGGTAATGATTGAAGGCAACCCCCCACTGTCACTGTAGCGGCTGTTATTACTGGTATTAATATTCTTATTAATATTATTATTATTTTACTACAGAGTCAGCGCCATCAGTGGATTACAACGTGCAGCAGTATATAACACCTTACTTGCATGATATAACCAAAGATAGCCCCACTGTAGTAGCTATTATTATTATTACTATTATTATTATTATAATTATTGTTATATTATTATTGTACTATTTATTATACTATTTAATTATTGTACTATTATTATTATTATTATTATTATTATTATTATTAATTATCATTATTATAATTTTTACTATTATTATTACTATTATTATTAGAGTCAGCGCCATCAGTGGATTACAACGTGCAGCAGTATATAACACATTACTTGCATGATATAACCAAAGATGGCTCTACTGTAGCAGCTATTATTATTATTATTATTATTACTATTACTATTATTATTATTATTAGTATTTTATTGTTATTATTACTAATATTAATTATACGATATACATTATTACGACATAAAAGTACTACATATTTTTTATTTATGACCTGACCGGGGTTTGAACCAAAGACCCTTCGATTGAAAGGTTGGCGACTTAACCACTGCGCCATGAGTCAGATGAAATAAATCAGGGGATAAAAGCGATCTCCCAAACTAATGGAAATAATGCAAAAATTAATGGAAAATTTAATAAACAGATAAAAATCTCAAATATCTACATAACAAAGGATTAATTCATGATCGTGAATATGGGTTCCAAACCCATCGATCAACAGGTGCTCTTATGACATGACTCTGTGAACGGCTCAACATTAACCTCCCTCCTATTCGGGGGAGTCAGATGTTGTTGCTTTGGATACTTCTACAGCTTTTGATCGAGTTTGGCATGATGCTTTAATTGCTAAATGCAAAGTAATGGGTATTTATAAAATAAATTGAAAATATTCTTCCAAATCGTGCGATTCGTGTCCTGGTCGATGGTTACTCTTTAGACCCATTCTGCTTTAAAAAATGAATGCTGGTGTCCCAGCAAGGATCTGTTCTCCCCCCAACACTTTTTCTAATATTTATTAAAGACCTATTAAGTATGACCTCCAATCCAATGCATAGTTTTGTAGACGACAGCACGCTCTTTGTTTCTTACAAGACAACGCCAGTAAACTTTCTAATTCGCTTGAGCTAAATTTCGATTTAACCAAAATTTCAAATTGGGGCAAAATCAGGGTCGGTTTTGACTCTAAGAAAACTCAATGCTGTTTAGTCTCTCGAAAAAGAAACACTTCGATTCCCATTTTAACCTTTCAAGGGGAAGTTTTGCAATCTTCTGGTGAGTTCAATATCTTCGGGATGGAGCTAAATCCAAAGTTAAGTTGAGATAAAGCTGGATTTATGGGTTTCCTATATCGTTATAAAGCCTTCTTTTCATCTTCTGATCTCTTTAACGTCTATAAAATATATATTATAAGACCAAAAATGGAGTACAATGCACATATTTGGACGCTCTCAAACGGCATTGGGATTTCTCGATAAAGTACAAAATAGAGCATTTCCTCTGATAAATTATCCGAATGTCACATCTACGCCCTCTCCACTCAGTTTTTGTCCTAAAAGGTCCACTTATCTAGTTTTATAGATAATTTATACTGATGGGTTCTTATTATAACGCGATTGAAAGTTTGAAACCTACTCTCAAAGGATTCCACACAGAAACAAGGAAAGTTTCTGTTTCTGTTTCTGTTTCAACGTTATGTAGTACAAATTTCCAGATGACATTATTTGGCTTATGGAAGTTCGTTTGTTGTACGAACATCGCGAATGTGGAACCATCTCTCACCGCCTGAGTTCCCCAGAATCAGTGATGATTACATTTACAACTTGCGAAGATTTAAGGTGAATATTAACATCTTTGTATACAATATGCCTGACAATTTAAAGTCAATTTTCATTTCCCACCTCAAGTTTCTTTGATCAGGCAGTACATGAGTACTAGAGGTTGTGTAACCTATGTTTGGTGAAAAAGGGAGGTTTTGTTTAGTGCGTTAAAGTCCCCTCACACAGTCATAGAGGACTTGTGCTCATTTTCACTCCTCTATAGTTTTCTTCGATGATTAACACCTACCCTCACACAAAATAAATAAATAAATAAATGTTACTAAGATTATTGGGAGCAGAAGCATAATTATTTACGAAAATGACATGAACATTTTCAAAAATATTCGCTCAATAAATGATTACTTTTTACAAACTCTTTTCAAAAAGATTGAAATAACTTCTTGAAATGGTGTTTTTTAGATATTATTGATAATATTGTGCTATTATTTCATTTACCCGTTCTGACAATCTGATTAATAACAATATTATACTTTTGAGAATAACATAATAAAATAAGTTATTGAATTTAATGATCTTAGTATAACTTTTGATCATAAACTAACATTTCATTCTCATAATAACAAGATCGCTAGTAACGTAAACTCAATGCTAGGATGTATAAAAAGTTGGTAATGACCCATACATTATAAAATCTAGATGCGACCATATCATATACAAAAGGGGAGTAGTAACTAGAGTAGTTATAGGACTTATCGTCCTATTTCTGTATTACCTACTTTCTCAAAAATCTTTGAAAAAATCATTCAAAATAGGCTTAACGTTTTTATTAAAAATAATCCAATACTCAGTGAAATACTGTTTGGGTTCGAAAAAAAATCAAACACTACAGGTGTCTGCCTTTCTTTAAATAATTTTATGATTTTATGTCTAATTCGTTAGCTGTGTATTTCTTGATATTAAAAAAGCCTTCGATTGCGTCGACAATGATATTCTTCTATTAAAACTTAAGAAATTAAATTTCACATTAGACCAGTTAAAATTCTTCCAGTCATATCTTCAAGATCGTAAACAAAAAGTTCGAATAAACATAAGCTTTAGTGATGAAAAAACAATATTGAAAGAGGTCCAGCAATAATCAATACTTGGCCCATAATCAATAATCTTTAAATTATATATTGTCGATATCCCTCACCTCAATTTAAAGGATTGTAAAAAGTTATTCGCAGATGATGCGGTAAATATGCAGATGAGTCTGAGGGAAATATTCATAAATCTATACAATATGATTTACAATTAATTGAGGAGTGGCTTACCAAACACCGTCTTCAACACATAGAAAAAGTGATCCAAAATATAACTCCATACATATTTTTAATGAAAAGATTACGAAAATCCCTCTCTAATCAACCAATATCCACAATATATGCGTCATATGTTAAATCTCATATTTCATATCTTTTAGCCATTTGGAGTAGAGGTCCAAAGACTCATATAAATAAATTAGATATGATGCATAAAAAATGTGTAAAATTTTTAAAGGCTAACCCATGCTGCACCCATCAGATTATATATACACTGATAAATATAAAAAACATTATATTATTGAAACTTTATAAAACTGCATTTAAAATCATTTATAACCAATTAAAACATAATTTTATTCTAAATAGGATCCTAGACACTTGGAATAAATCCAACTTTAACCTTTCCCCTGTTTAGAATAACACAATAAAAAAATAATTGCTTGCTGTCTTAAAGCCTATAATGAACTACTACGTCTTGTATTAATTCTGTTAAATTATGTACAACTCATTTTACATAATTAAATAAAGCAAAAAAAGCAGATTTTTTGCCAAAAATTTCGCCTCTAAGTCATCACTACCTCAAGGCCATGCATTTTTTCCGTGATTAATTGCTCCTTAAGTAAAATTTCTTTCGGAACTAATGCAGTTCTCAAAGCTCTTAAGAATTTGGATACAAAAAAATCATCCGATCCAGGTGGCATTACTGCCACAGTTCTAAAAATTATAAACATTACTGCCACTATTGCCAAACCATTGCGCAATCTCTTCGGGTAAATATCCTACCCAGTGGAAGATAGCGCACATAAAACCCATACCCAAAAAAGGGGATAAAAGCGATCTCTCAAACTAATGGAAATAATGCAAAAATTAATGAAAAATTTAATAAACAGATAAAAATCTCAAATATCTACATAACAAAGGATTAATTCATGATCGTGAATATGGGTTCCAAACCCATCGATCAACAGGTGCTCTTATGACATGACTCTGTGAACGGCTCAACATTAACCTCCCTCCTATTCGGGGGAGTCAGATGTTGTTGCTTTGGATACTTCTAAAGCTTTTGATCGAGTTTGGCATGATGCTTTAATTGCTAAATGCAAAGTAATGGGTATTTGTAAAATAAATTGGAAATTTTCTCCCAAATCGTGCGATTCGTGTCCTGGTCGATGGTTACTCTTTAGACCCATTCTACTTTAAAAAATGAATGCTGGTATCCCAGCAAGGATCTGTTCTCCCCCCAACACTTTTTCTAATATTTATTAAAGACCTATTAAGTATGACCTCCAATCCAATGCATAGTTTTGTAGACGACAGCACGCTCTTTGTTTCTTACAAGACAACGCCAGTAAACTTTCTAATTCGCTTGAGCTAAATTTCGATTTAACCAAAATTTCAAATTGGGGCAAAATCAGGGTCGGTTTTGACTCTAAGAAAACTCAATGCTGTTTAGTCTCTCGAAAAAGAAACACTTCGATTCCCATTTTAACCTTTCAAGGGGAAGTTTTGCAATCTTCTGGTGAGTTCAATATCTTCGGGATGGAGCTAAATCCAAAGTTAAGTTGAGATACACCTGGATGTATGGGTTTCCTATATCGTTGTAAAGCCTTCTTTTCATATTCTGATCTCTTTAATGTCTATAAAATATATATTATAAGACCAAAGATGGAGTACAATGCACATATTTGGACGCTCCCAAATGGCATCGGGATTTCTCGATAAAGTACAAAATAGAGCATTTCCTCTGATAAATGATCCGAATGTCACCTTTACGCTCTCTCCACTCAGTTTCCGTCCTAAAAGGTCCACTTATCCAGTTCTATAGATAATTTATAGGGATGGGTTCTTATTATAACGAGATTGAAAGTTTGAAACCTACTCTCAAAGGATTCCACACAGAAACAAGGAGAGTTTCTGTTTCCCAACCTTATGTAGTTCAAATTCCCAGATGGCATTATTTGGCTTATGGAAGTTCGTTTGTAGTACGAACATCGCGAATGTGGAACCATCTCTCACCTCATGAGTTCTTCAGAATCAGTGATGATTAAATTTACAACTTGCGAAGATTTAAGGTGAATATTAACATCTTTGTATACAATATGCCTGCCAATTTAAAGTCAATTTTCATTTCCCTCCTCAAGGTTCTTTGATCATTGACATTTTCAAAAATGTTCGCTCAATAAATGATTACTTTTTGCAAACTCTTTTCAAAAGGATTGAAATAACTTCTTAAAGTGTTTTTTAGATATTATTGATAATAATGTGCTATTATTTCATTTACCCGTTCTGACAATCTGATTAATAATAATATTATACTTTTGAGAATAACATAATAAAACAAGTTATTGAATTTAATGATCTTAGTATAACTTATGATCATAAACTAACATTTCATTCTCATAATAACAAGATCGCTAGTAACGCAAACTCTATGCTAGGATGTATAAAAAGTTGGTAATGACCCACACATTATAAAATATAGATACGACCTTAGTTGGTCCTATTCAAGAGTATGTAAACCAAGTCTAACACAAAAAAAAAAATTTTATATTTTTTTTTTTTTTTTTTTTTTTTTACACGCTAACTAAACGCTAGGAACGGATTCCTTTATACATATGTAGGTTTAGGTTTTAGGAAAATAGGATGTTAGAGGGGAATTAATGGGAAGATTGGAAACGAACCTATAAAGATTCGTTTTGAATTTTTTCAAATTGTAGTACGGAACGTTATTAACAGAGGGGAACACATTAGATGGAAGCATGTTCCACATCTTAGCAGTTCTCACAAGAAATGAGTTTCCATAGCCAATTTAAACCATCTTGGAATTTCCGCAGTGTAGAAATGAGCACTTGCAGCTCCTCTGGTGTTATGTTGGAATTGTTTAAGAGGAGGCATAATTGATTTAAGTTCAATAGAGCAAGTGTCATTACGTACAAGATATCTATAAAACAGAGAAATAGCTCCAATATTACGATGCGAGTTAAGTGGAGTAATTGTTACTTGTTCGACAGGGTTGCCTATTAGGCGTAAGGCGCAGTTTTGGATTTTGTCGAGGTAACTCAGAGAAGTTTGGGATGCGCCAGCCCAAATGTGAGAGTCGTACTCCATCTTAGGTCGAATGTAGGCTTTATAGATATTATACAGATCCTTTGGAGAGAAATATGTTTTGCAGCGGGACAGAAAACCCAAACATTTGGCAGCACGTTTAGCTAGATCAAAAATATGCTCATTCCACAGCATTTTTTGATTTAGCTGCAAAACTAAAATTCTTAGACTTTCTGATCGCTCTATATTTTTTCCTTGGAATCGCAGAATTGGGTTAAAATGATTTCTTTTACAGGAAATCAGGCAGCTTTGAGTTTTTGAGGAATTGAACTCAACTCTATTAGTTTTACCCCAATCACCTATTTTAGCTAAATCATGGTTTACTAAACTAACCATAATATTTCTTTTCGAACTGATTGCGGTAGGTGTGACATTAGACTTCTTAAGGAAATCGTAGGATACCACTAGGGTGCTGTCGTGCTATGGGAAGCTATGAATTGGATTGAGGGTAGGGGAGAGTAAGTCGTTGATAAAAATCAAAAAAAGAGTTGGTGATAAGGCGGAGCCTTCTGGAACGCCAGCGTTTATTTCTAAAGTGTCAGACAAGGACTGTCAACAAGGACACGAATATGACGATTCGAAAAAAAAATCCTCAATCCATTGGCAAAACGGATTACCAAGACCAATAGCTCGGCATTGGTTCAAAAGAGCAGAATGCCATACTCGATCAAAAGCCTTTGAGATATCAAGAGCAACAACCTCAGATTCACCTGAACAGTGAATACTGGTGTTGAGCTTTTCGCTGAGGTATGTTAGAAGATAACCTGTAGATCTTTGACTTCTAAAGCCATAATATTGCCTATCATGCAAAATACCTCTGCAATCAAGGTATCTCATCAGCCTTTTGTTAAAGAGAATTTCCATAACTCTGGAAATGACCGAAATAATTGCTATTGGCCGGTAGTTAGAGGGGTCGCTTTTGTCACCTTTTTTGGGAATCGGAGAGTCATGAGCAACTTTCCATTCACTGGGATATCTGCCGGTCGAAAATGATAATGAAAAAAGATTGCGCAGAGGTTTCGAAATGGGAGAGGCAATATATTTAAGAACCATCGCAGGAATTCCATCAGGACCAGTGTGTTTTCTAACATTCAGATTTTTAAGCACTTTCACTGCAGTACGTGTTCTAAAGTACACCCTATGAAGAATTTTAACCCTAGTAAGATCAACAAAGGGTAGTACTGGTGGAGTTTGTACTGTAGGAGGTAGTGTAGAATTTGCTGCAAAGGAAGGATTTTGCAAACAAATTTTCTTTACCAACTGAATCTGATATGATAGAATTATTGTTATCAATCAGCAGCGGAAAGGATGATTCGCAAAAGTTATTCCTTACACTTTTCGCAAATGTCCAAAGAGAACGATTGCAGTTCGGTAGATTAATTATTTTACGTTTTAATCTTTGGTTGTAAAGAAATTTTTGCTGATTGATAATTCTCTTGCAATTGTTCCTGGCAACTTTATACTCCCCAAATGAGGACCCAGACACATTTTCCTTATACATTTTGAAATGCTCTTCCTTGGTTTGAATTGCTTTCCTGCAGATGTCATTAAACCAAGGCTTGGATTTAGTTTTAACCGGTTTATATGAGCTAGGAATGAAAAGTTTAATTCCTAGCATGATTGTTTTACTAATGGCATCCGCAGCAAAGTCAACATCCCTATAACGGAAACACATTGACCAATTAAAACCTCCCAAAAAGCTATTCAGACCTACCCAGTCGACCCGGTTATAGTGCCAGACTAATCTTTTAGGAATAGGATTTCGATTGAGCGATGTACGCATTGGAAAGCTGGATTTAACAAGGCAATGGTCGGAGCCTCCAATTGGGGCTCTAACAGAAATATTGTAGTTTTCAGGATTTGATGTCAGGGACAAGTCCAAAAGATGTTCATTTTGATTTTCTCGGTCTGGAATTCGAGTTGGGCTCTTTACAAATTGAGAAAGTTGAAATAAGTTTGAAAATAGTTCAACTTGTTTGCCTTCCGGGCTATTGTGACTTGAAAAATGGAGCCAGTTTTTGTTGTGCACATTGAAATCACCAGCGACAGCTATCTCACATTCAGGATTGTTTTCCAAAATTTTATTGATATTGTCGGATAATTTTTCGATGGCCACAGCAGTTTCCAGCTCACTGGCTTGCAGGGATCTGTATAAAAAACAGAAAAATATTGTAGCATTTTCAACACGAAGTTTAACCCAGAGATAATGAAAATGGGGTGGAGCTTTTAAGATCATGAAGGGTGTTGAAAGCTACATTAGAACGTATATATAAAGCGACTCAAAATGAGTACAGACATATTTAATCAAAAATGAGTACATACATATTTAAAGAATAGAAAACCTTGCACTATTACCCATATACAGTTCTTACACATGTTTTTAGGCTTATTCAATATCAATTTGAAAACATAATTAGAAAAAGTTAACGTAAAAAATCTGGTTGATTTATAAAGGTAAAAATAATCCTGTATTAAACAGAACCTGAAATGTATGCATTTAAAAAGAAGTTTTTTCAAAATTTGTAGAGCTGTGGGTACTGTTGGATCTCCAACGGTGAGAGTACATAAACAAGTTGTTTTACAACATTACTCTTTTAAGAGACCTATGTACAGTTAATATTTCATTGCTCTTTATTAAACAGTATATAAGTTTTAACAGACGGAACCTAACCTAATAGCAAATTTTTCAAAACGTGCTTGAAAGGACAGTTCACAAAAATATGAAGTCACATTACTTACAAAAAAAAATTGATTACATTATGGCCTTTCATAATTTAAATAAGATTTTATGTTTCGGTATTAACGAATATATTCTGAAAACTCACTTCGCCGTAATCGTGTACTCAATAGATTATTGATTCCTTTAAAGATTTTTTGTAGACGAATTGCCTCTAATTCTTCGCTCTGTTTATTCGATTTAATTAAATGTAATAAAAATATAATATTATCTACCAGTATCTGTAAATGCATAGTAATAAGTTAACTATATTAATTAAATTATATTAATGCAGAAACAAAAGTTAATAATTTTAATTTCATAAAGCCAATAAAATATTGCGGGCAACACCAGGTACTCTGTTATCTTAATAAATAAGGCAGAAATTCTGTTTGTTTGTTTGTTTGTTTGTGCCCTTTTCACGTAAAACCCACCAGTCCGATTGAAAACAAATTTTACAGGAACTTTTCTACGACTCCGGAAGGAGTTATAGACTATCTCGCGTTTCGGTTCATTAACCAATTGCGGCCCGAGAGCCACTTAAAGCTTTTTAGTTTTTTCGTTTTCCTTCCTAAATGGTTTGATCGATTGAGTTGAAAATTTTTACAAATGTTCTTTTTAGCTTTGAGCGGAAAATCAAGATTTGGATGCAATATGTTACCCGGATTCGGCCCAGTGGGCTTCCCAAACATTTTTTGTTTCCGATTTATGTCCAATTTTGTATGGTTGTTTTATGATCTGAAAAAAAGCCTGTGGCAAAATTTTATGAAGTTCCAGTAACCGGTCTGAGCACGAGAGCCGAACGAATTTCATTAAATTTTTCTGTTGCCCTGCTTAAACGATTCTATCAATTAATTTGAAAATTAGCAAAATTCTTGCTCTTTAGCAGAAAAGCTCACTGGGTTAATTTGGTAACCCGCTCACTGGGATAATTGATACCAGTTTCGGCACCAGGGCTCAGTGAATTTTTTATTTAGTTTGTTGTCGCGCTGAACGGTTTGACCATTTGAGTTACAAATTTATCAAAGTGTAGCTCTTCACCCCAGAAGCTAACTTAAATGATTTGGTTACGATCCATTAACCCATTTTGCCACCATGACCCAATGAAATTTTTCAATTTCGTTGTTGTCGCGCTTAAACGGTTAGACCAATTGAGTTGAAAAATTTCAAAAGTGTAGCTCTTCAGCCCAGAATCTCACTCAGATGATTTGGTTACGATCCGTTTCAGCATCAGGCCTCAAACCATGAAGTTTCTCATTTTTTTGTTGTTGTACTTAAACGATTTGACCAATTGAAAATGTGCACAAGTATTGCACTTTGATACACAAACTCATGCAATAAATGTTGTCGTCATACATTAACACATTTCGACATGATAGACTGTCAAAAAATTTTTTGTTTCTAATTTGTGTCTAATTTGGCAGGATGAATTTATGGTTCTAAATAAAGCCTGTGACAAAATTTTTATTAACGTTCGTTAACCTATTTTCGCACGAGCACCTATTTAAAATATTCTGCCTAATTTTTTCCACTGTTATTATTATTAAAAAGATATTTCCAGCACTCTTTACTTTTATTTATACGGTTTTTAATATTCCAGAAAAACCTTTCAATGCTTTTCTAAAATATAACAGTAATTAACATGGCCTTATTAGGTATCTTAAGAATACTGTGTTTAAGTCTTAACAACATAACATTTTTGGCCATTGTAAAAAACAGAAACAATCCCCCACATGCGACAATCATCATGTAATCATTCAGAAATGCATTATTTACATGTGGTCTACCTATATAAGTTGCATGTATATAACAATTTTTATTGATGGCTTAAATAGCCTTGATCTACAACAAATTATTTCACAAACAACTTAGGCAGACAATTAGATCTTGTCTTTTCTTCAGATCATGACAACTGTTGGGCATCCCCCAGTGAATTAACTTTCACTAATATAGACGACTATCACCCTCCGATAGATATATTTCTCAATCTTAACTCTTTTAATGAATCCTCTATTTCTGAGAATTATCTAAAGTTTGATTTTGCCAAAACTGATTTCACATATTTAAACTCACTTAAAGGCTCACTTAATGTGGAATCAATTTTTTCTTCATCAAACCTGAACATCAGCCTTAAACCATTTTATGAGATGCTAACAACATGTTTTCGCTTAGTAATTCCTACAAAATCTTATGAATACTCTAACTACTCAGCGCCATGGTCATCTAAAGAATTGCGTTCTCTGAAGAACAAATGAAATTCTTCATGGAAAACATATATGAAAACTAATGCCATTGCCCATTATAACACCATTCTTGATATATATAATAGAGTCAAAATTCTATCTGATACTTTATATAAAAATTATATTGACAGAATTAAATCGCAATTTTAGTCCAATCCGCGACGTTTTTATGATTTTGTTAATAGTAAACGTAGGAGTGATGGTTACCCATCGGCTTTGCATTGCGAACAAATAACATCAAACATCTCGCAGACTGTTTTCAACTTTATTGCCACACTCTTCTCTAGTACTTACCAGAAAGGGGTTTTTCATATTTTCATTATAGTACTTACCAGAACCAAATCAGTCATATTTAGATAACCTAATTCCATATCTTTAAAATTTTGACATTAAGACCATTGTAATAACTGAAGATATCATAATGCCTCACCTGTTAGCTCTAAAAGATGACTTCACATACGGGCGTGACGGAGTTCCACCAATAATATTAAAGTTTTGTGCCCAAAATTTGGTAGGTCCCATTTGCAAATTATTTAATTTGTCAATTCAATGTGGTTCCTTCCGCGAGCCCTGAAAACTTTCATTTATTAACGCGATACTTAAGAAAGAGCTCGTTGCGATGTAAGCAATTATAGACCCATTGCTAAACTTTCAATTATTCCCAAATTATTTGCAAAAATAATGTGCTCGTATTTTGTCGATTATTGTCTACCATTTATTCCACCAGAACAACATGGTTTCCAAAAGGGTAGATCCACAGTTACTAATATAACTGAACTCGTCTCTGATATTTTGAATACAATGGAAACTAAAACAGAAGTTGATGTGGAATTCACAGATATCAGTAAGGCCTTTGATCTAATTCCCTTTAAAATTATCCTTGAGAAGCATAAAGCAGTAGGATTTTGAAGTCATAGCGTTAAATGGTTATCCTCTTACTTGTCATATAGATCATACCAGGTCCTTTTTAAATCTACCATTTCTGCAACTTACGTTGCAAATTCAGGAGTGCCATAAGGTAGCCATCTAGGTCGTTTATTTTTCGTAGTGTCGACCTATGACTGTCCACTTTGTTTATCTCACTCACGTCTTCTCAGTTTCGCTGATGATAACAAAATCTGCAAAACTATAACTTCCACTCGTGATTGTGAGTTGTTGCAATATGATCTCAACCAATTTAGTTCATGGTGCAGAAACAACAATCTCAAACTAAATGTAAGCAAATGCCTAATTATGAGCTTTTCAAGGTTACGAGCTAACTCAACAATCAATTATGATTACGTTCTCAACGACCAACTTATTAAAAGAACAGATCGTACTTCTGATTTGGGACTGATCCTTGATAGTAGGTTAGATTTCAAGAGTCACTACAACTCCATAATAAATAAAGCTAACTCAACTCTTTGATTTATTATGCGTTGGTCAAAAGAGTTTTCTGATCATTATATCACTCAGCAAATTTTTACTACTTATGTAAGACCTATACTTGAATACTCGAACCAAGTATGATCTCCATATCGTGATATAGATATTTCACGTATTGAATCGGTCCAAAAAAGATTTCTTCGTTTCGCTTTACGTAACCTTGCTTGGGCGGATGCTATACGTCTTTCTCCATATGAACCTAGATTTTCTTTAAGTAATTTAAACTCTCTCCAGTCACGCCGTCTAGTGGCGGATATCATATTCGTTCAGCAGATAGTTCGCGGTGATATCAACTCCCCCTCTATTCGTGAAAAAATGAGGTATAGAGAAAATCTAAATAATTTAAGATCGGTCGAGCTTTTTAATGTGTCACACCATTCTGCAGACTATGGTAAATTTGAGTCTATTTCGCGTATGTTAAGAGAGGCTAACTGTTTTTTGTTAGCTTTTGATAACATTGATTCATAGTGGAAATTATAATTCAGTTTGTTATCCAAAACCATTCCTAGATCTAGCATGTTGTCAGATCACCATTTTTCTAAGCACTTCAATTTTGATTGAAGAAAACAGCAATCAGTATCATTCTTAATTACATGATACATCTTAAGATCATCAGCATAAGTAAGGTGGGCAACATCTGATAAGAAATTCTAAAGATCACTTATATATAACTTTACTTATATACTTTACTTCTAAAAAACTTTGTAAAGATCTTGCACTTTACTTGTTAAGTTATTTTGGATTTTTGTATAACCTCCAATGAATTATTTACGTTCGATATTGTGTTTAAAAATTTGTTACTTAATTCATCCAATTTATGATTTAAAGTTTTCATAAAGCCAATAAAATACTCCGGGCAACGCCGAGTACTCAGTGGAATTCACAGATATCAGTAAGGCCTTTGATCTAATTCCCTTTAAAATTATCCTTGAGAAGCATAAAGCAGTAGGATTTTGAAGTCATAGCGTTAAATGGTTATCCTCTTACTTGTCATATAGATCATACCAGGTTCTTTTTAAATCTACCATTTCTGCAACTTACGTTGCAAATTCAGGAGTGCCATAAGGTAGCCATCTAGGTCGTTTATTTTCCGTAGTGTCGATCTATGACTGTCCACTTTGTTTATCTCACTCACGTCTTCTCAGTTTCGCTGATGATACCAAAATCTGCAAAACTATAACTTCCACTCGTGATTGTGAGTTGTTGCAATATGATCTCAACCAATTTAGTTCATGGTGCAGAAACAACAATCTCAAACTAAATGTAAGCAAATGCCTAATTATGAGCTTTTCAAGGTTACGAGCTAACTCAACAATCAATTATGATTACGTTCTCAACGACCAACTTATTAAAAGAACAGATCGTACTTCTGATTTGGGACTGATCCTTGATAGTAGGTTAGATTTCAAGAGTCACTACAACTCCATAATAAATAAAGCTAACTCAACTCTTTGATTTATTATGCGTTGGTCAAAAGAGTTTTCTGATCATTATATCACTCAGCAAATTTTTACTACTTATGTAAGACCTATACTTGAATACTCGAACCAAGTATGATCTCCATATCGTGATATAGATATTTCACGTATTGAATCGGTCCAAAAAAGATTTCTTCGTTTCGCTTTACGTAACCTTGCTTGGGCGGATGCTATACGTCTTTCTCCATATGAACCTAGATTTTCTTTAAGTAATTTAAACTCTCACCAGTCACGCCGTCTAGTGGCGGATATCATATTCGTTCAGCAGATAGTTCGCGGTGATATCAACTCCTCCTCTATTCGTGAAAAAATGAGGTATAGAGAAAATCTAAATAATTTAAGATCGGTCGAGCTTTTTAATGTGTCACACCATTCTGCAGACTATGGTAAATTTGAGTCTATTTCGCGTATGTTAAGAGAGACTAACTGTTTTTTGTTAGCTTTTGATAACATTGATTCATAGTGGAAATTATAATTCAGTTTGTTATCCAAAACCATTCCCAAATCTGTAATATGATCCACACATTCTAGGTTGCAGTTTTGTATGGAATAATTATGCATCAATTTGGATCTGTTCCGTGAAAAGGTCATAGTATAGCACTTACTAACGTTGAGATCTAGCATGTTGTCAGATCACCATTTTTCTAAGCACTTCAATTTTGATTGAAGAAAACAGCAATCAGTATCATTCTAGCATAAGTAAGGTGGGCAACATCTGATAAGAAATTCTAAAGATCACTTATATATAACTTTACTTATATACTTTACTTCTAAAAAACTTTGTAAAGATCTTGCACTTTACTTGTTAAGTTATTTTGGATTTTTGTATAACCTCCAATGAATTATTTACGTTCGATATTGTGTTTAAAAATTTGTTACTTAATTCATCCAATTTATGATTTAAAGTTTTCATAAAGCCAATAAAATACTCCGGGCAACGCCGAGTACTCTGCTAGTTATGTTATATTAACGTAGAAACAAAAGTTAGTAATCTTTATTTCATACAGCCTATAAAATACTTCGGACAACGCCGGATACTCTGCTAATATTTTTTTTTTTTATTTTTATTCATTATTTTTATTTCATTATTAAGTTCATAAATTAAGCTTATAAAATAATAACTAATACTAAAATTCAGGATATAATAAATCATGATTAAAGAAAAATAATAAATTTGAATAAAATAAAAATAGCAAAAAATCATTCTGATGCTATATAGTTTCTAATAGCATGAGTCGAATGGTTTATAATGACTTAGTCTATATACTAGTTTAAAGATTAAAATTAAATTCAAAATTTGTTGTCGTTGGGGTATATAATGTAATTGCTGACAACAGAGTTAATGAACATTTCCATAAATACATAGTGTTATGAAACTTTACAATTATAAAGTAAAGCAAAAAAAAAAAAAAAAAAAATTTTTGCGTAATAAGAATTAAACTTTTTAGCACATTTCCAAAAAAATTTTGAAAAAATGTGCTTATTAGTTTCACTCTGTCCGTCCGTCCGTCCGTCTGTTTACAAAACTTCTACACCGTTAAAGATAGAGAAAAAAAATTTTAACCATAGGTAGGTCTTGTAAAAAAAATAATTTTGTGGAACAACTTTTTCATGTAGCCCCCCCCCATTACGGAGCTACACCCCCTCAAACTTTGAAAAAGCCCTATTTTTAAATGCATATATCTTATGTTCTGCTTAAGATTTTTTCAATCTGAAAACGTCATTCGACAGGTATTTCTTTTATCTTTGTAAATTAATATCAAAATTATACAATTTTTTTAAATTTAGTATTCAAATTTACCGTTATGTGAAAACCAAATTTTGCATGATTTTTCTACTTTCATAACTCCGGCACGCTTCTAGATACAAGCTTGACATTTTGAGGCAAGAAAGAACTTTTAGAATTAGTATAAGTTTCCTCAGAAAATTTTTTCGGACCACCCCCTGTTTATGAGCTATTAGGGCTTAAAAATTGAAAATTTGCTATTTTTAAATACCTGTAACTTAGGAACCTGCACACATTTTACTTCTGCAAGATGTAAAAATTAAAGCTACAATAATATATTTTTACGTGTGTGAAAGGTTTATTTTAATTGTAAAGGGTTCCAAAGTTGCAGCTCTTCAAAATTGTAAAAAAGCCCCATTTTCAGATGTATATATCTCGGGCTCTGCGTAATAGTTTTGCAATCTAAAACCGGCAGAAGATCCAAAATTTTATTATCTATATAAAACAATATCAAAATTATGTAATATTATGTAATTTACGATTTAAATTTACCGTTATGTGAAAACCACATTTTGCATGAAATTTCTTTTTTCATAACTCCGGCACCCCTTTAGATAGGAACCTGAAATTTTGAGACAAGAAAGAACGTTTAGAATTAGTATAAGTTTCCTCAGAAAATTTTTTGGTAACGCCCCCTCTTTAAGAGTTATTACGCTTCAAAAATTGAAAATTTGCTATTTTTAGACACCTGTAACTTAGGCACCTGTAAAAATTTTTCTTCGGCAAGACATGAAAATGAAAGCTACAATAATATATTTTTACGTGTGTGAAAGGTTTATTTTAGTTGTAAAGGGTTCCAAAGCTGCAGCTCTTCAAAATTGTAAAAAAGCTCCATTTTCAGATGTATATATCTCGGGCTTTGCGTAATAGTTTTGCAATCTAAAACCGTCAGAAGATCGAAAATTTTATTATCTATATAAAACAATATCAAAATTATGTAATATTTTGTAATTTACGATTTAAATTTACCGTTATGTGAAAACCACATTTTGCATGAAATTTCTTTTTTCATAACTCCGGCACCCCTTTAGATAGGAACCTGAAATTTTGAGACAAGAAAGAACTTTTAGAATTAGTATAAGTTTGCTCAGAAAATTTTTTGGTAACGCCCCCTCTTTAAGAGTTATTACGCCTCAAAAATTGAAAATTTGCTAATTTTAGACACCTGTAACTTAGGCACCTGTAAAAACTTTTCTTCGGCAAGACATAAAAATTAAAGCTTCAATAATATATTTTTACGTGTGTTAACAGCTTTTCTTAGTTATATAGGATTCCGGACTTACGGCCCCTCAAAATCTCAAAAATGTCTTATTTTCAAGTTTTTTCTTATTACATGAAATTTTCAAATTTTTGTGTAAGTCACACTTCTAAACAGTTTGTATTGAGTTTTGGAAATGTGCGCTTTTAAAAACCGTTGGTTTACATTCTACCTTGTTTTTAAAGTTTTCAGAGTCTTGTAGAAGTATAGGTTTCTTACTGTAAGAATACCAAATGAAACAAATAAGTTATGGGTATGTGTTAGTCTATTGCACTTACTGATCACTCTTATTGCAAATTTTTTAGACGTAATTAAGCAACGTAATTTGTTAAAATATGAACCACCCCAACCAGCAATACCGTATTGCAGTTTAGAATGAAAAAGAGCATAGTAAATACTTAAGCAAACTTTAGTAGAACTGTAGAGACTTACTACATATATTAGCCTAATAACATTATTTAGATACTTTTTTAGATATTTAGTGTGTTCAATACATGACATATTAGAGTCAATGATTATACCTAAATATTTAAAATGATCAACCTTTTCAACCTTGAAACAATTGAAATTGCACTCGGTGACAGAATTAGTATTGAGGGAGCGACAGAAAGGTGAATGATAGAAAATATCAAAATTTTGTGAAGGAGAGCTATAGATATTGAAAATCATGAATTTGGTTTTTTCACTCATAGCGAGTTTGTATTTACCAAATCAACTACGAAGTACTATTAGATCATGACTCATAAAATCTGCACACTCATTGATGTTAGAGGCAGCATAAGTAAAAGCAGTATCATCTGCAAATGCAGTCGGTAAGCCTTTAAAGCCAGTCGGTAAGCTGCAGAAGGAGTGAATTAATATAAATTAAAAAAAAGATAGGGCCGAGAACAGACCCTTGCGGAACTCCACAAGTTATATGTGTAAAAGAACTGGTCACATTGTTAATTTTCACTCTTTGTTTTCTGTTTGAGAGAAACGAACGAAACCATTGTAAAATAAAGCCTCTGAAGTCAGCTTTGGATAGTTTCAGTAATAGGAGATTATGATCTACAAAATCAAAAGCTTTTTTGATATCAATAAAGAGTGCGGAGGAAGTTTTGCCATTATTTAAATCATTATAAATTTCAGAACAGAATTTCAATAAAGCTCCTTCGGAAGATTTGTTTTTTAAAAAGCCGAACTGACAGTTATTGAATATTTGATTTTTATCTAAGAAATACATAATTCTTCGCTTAATTACTTTTTCAAAAATTTTAGAAAAAGCAGATAAAAGCGAAATAGGTCGGTAATTGCTAATACATAGTGGATCACCCTTTTTAAATAAAGATAAAATTTCGGCGTGTTTTAGGATATCCGGAAAAGAACCATGAATCACACTTAGATTAAACAAATGAACGAGAACATCAACAATTTGAAAAGAAATTTTTTTCAATATGAAGCTGTTAAAACCATCAATACCTATTGCTGGAGATGCTTTCAAATTAGAGATAGTAGCTAAAATTTCTGAACCAGAGATAGGTTCAAAACAAAAACTATTTTCCTGAATTGGATTGTCAATGCCATTCCAATCGCAATAACCTAAAAGATTAGAGCTAATACTAAGCTCATTCGCAATGCAAGAAAAGAATTTATTAAAACAATTCGCAATTTCTACTGGTTCCCGAATAAATTCATTATTGATACTAAGATTAATGATATTATTACTTTTTTTCCTATTTAAAAGAGAATTGACTACTTCCCATTCTTTTTTAGTATTACCTTTGACTAGATTAAATTGGTTGATATAATAGTTATGTTTGCAAATATTTATTTCGTTATTAACTTCCTTGCACAATTTCTTATAATGTTTTTTTAATCTTTCATTATTCAGATTTTTTCTTACAGTTTTGAAAAGATTATTTCGGATATTAATTTTGTTAAGAAGTGTAATATTCATACAAGGTTTCAGTTTTTTAGAATTCTTGCAATTATGTCTTGAGGAATAGGTACCATCATGTAAATAATTAGATAGAATGTTTACAAAATTTTCAAAAGCATTAGACACATTAGATTCACAATACACATCTTTCCAATTTTCCAAATTAAGCTTTGAAATAAATAGATCAAAGTTGATTGGTTTAAAATTCAAGGAAATATTAGAAGATTTTACTTTAGTTGGATTTGACTTTAGCGACAGTTTTATCATAACGTGATCAGTAATGGAAGCATCGAAAATAGGTGAAATAACACAATCGCCTAAATTAATATGGTTTCTAATAAAAACATGATCAATACATGTCGAACTAGAAGAGGTAACACGTGTAGGTTCATTAATTAAAGAATGAAAACCTCTAGAAGACATAAAGAATAGATAATCATCTATTTCTTTAGATGAGGCTAAAATGTCAATATTCATATCACCTATTATTATACAAAATTTTTGCTTAATATCACTAAATAAAACTTGGAGATCACAAAAAAAGGCGTATATCATTTCTATGAAATCTATACACACAAAGAAAACAAAATACTTCTTTATCTAATTCAACTATAATCTTAATAAAATCCGCACTAATACGATTGAAACAGAAAAATTTGCATTTAATATTGTTTTTAACAAAAGCAGCCACACTTCCAGAACAACAATTGTTGTTGCAACAAGCATAAAAATTGAAATTTGGAATGTTATAATTATTAATCTCCTCATCAAAAATCCAAGTCTCACTTAAAAAAATTATACTAGGAATATTTGATGTATTTGATGTAAAAGAAGGCAAGATTAAATGGTTGACAAAGAGAAAACAAAATAAATTAAACTATTTTACTTAAATGTTCAAAACTTAAAATTTTAATTATATTACTGACTTCTTCTTTCTTAATAGAAATAGTGGAATTGCTCACCCAGAGAAATTTGTAATTATCAAATTTATCAATCCGTTTCAGCATCAGGCTTCAATGAATTTTTTTAATTTATTTGTAGTCGCGCTTGAACGGGTAGACCAATTGAGTTGAAAATTTAGAAAAGTTTAGCTCTTTTACCACAGAAGCTTACTAAGTTGATTTGATTACGATCCATTAACCTGTTTCGGGAAAAGGGCTCAATAAAATGTTTTAATTTCTTTGTCATCGCGCTTGAACGGGTAGACCAATTGAATTGATAATTTACAAAAGTTTAGAACTTTTACCACAGAAGCTCACTAAGTTGATTTGGTTACGATACATTAATCCGTTTTAGCATCAGGCCTCAATAAAATTTTCAATTTTTTTGTTGTCGTGCTTAATCGGTTTGACCAATTGAAAATTTTGCACAAGTATGTCACTTTAACACAAAAGCTCATTCAAATAATTTTGTTGTGATACAGTAACCCATTTCGACACGATAGACTGCCAAATAAAACTTTTTGTTTCTAATTGGTTCATTACTAACATGTGGTGTACCTATATAAGATGTATGTGTATAATAATATATTTCCAAAAAATATCATTGAAATATGTAGATACTATATCTGTAAAGTACGTACACCTAAAAATGAAAAACTCAAAAATGAGTACATACATATTTATAGAAAAGAAAACATTACATTCTTATCCATATACAAATATAATCTTTACACATATTTTTAGCCTTATTCAATATCAATTTCAAAACGTAGGTACTTATTAGAAAAAGTTAAGGTAAAAAAAAATGTCTTGTTGATTTGTAAAACAACAATCCTGTCTTTTTTATATTAAAACTGTGTTAAGCAAATTCTGAGATGTATGCATTTTAAAAGAAACTTTTTCAAAATTTGAAAAGCTGTGGGTGCTGTAGGATGTCCAACGGTGAGGGTACATAAAAAAGTTCTGCTACAACATTACTCTTTCTCTTTTTTTCCTCCTTCGCTTTATTAAAAAGTTTACACATATAAGCGGTGAGAGAGTCATTAATATAAATTTTTTTGTTTTTAATCTCATTAACGTAAACAGCATCAGTATTAAATTTCATCAATTTTTTTTTTCTTCATAATTTTAAGTTTGGTATGGAGAGAATTAAATTTAACGTGAGCGATGCTAGATGTAAGATGAGAATTATGCTGAGAATTAACTGTTGAACTTGTTGAATCAAATGTGTTAGTTCTCTTGGTATTTTTTACTTTTTTAACATAACAATTTTCTATGTCGTCATCTCTGATATCAACTCTGAACACATTATTAAAAAGAGAAATTATTTTCTCTTTTACATTAGAATTAGTGACATCTTGTACTCCTAATATATCAACACAGTTTAATTTCTCTTTCTGCTGCAATGAATTAATTTTATTCTCAAGAAGATCTATTTTTTTTGTCAGTGTTGAGTTGTTGTCTTCAAGATGTTCAATTCTAACAATTACATCGGCAATCAGATTCTGAGTTTTGATGATTTCTTCATACAAAGTATGCTGTGTTATTTCGCCATTATTATTAGAAATGTTGTTGTTGAATTGTTGTATGGTATTGGTAGTATATTATATATTACCTAATCTAATAAAAGAAATTCTGTTTGTTTGTTTGTGCCCTTTTCACGTAAACATCACGAGTTCGATTGCAACCCAACTTTGCATGAATATTTCTACAACCCTGAAAGGAGTTATAGGCTTTATAACGCTTCAGTTTATTAACCCATTGCGGTCCGAGAGCATTTTAAAGCTTTTGGTTTTTTCGTTGTCCTGCCTAAACGGTTTGACCGATTGAGTTGAAAATTTGTATAAATGTTGCTCTTATCGGGTACCAAAGAAATATATGCAATATATTGCAATATCGTTGCAATATATTAACCGGGTTCAACCCGGCGGGCTTCCAAAAAATTTTTGTTTCCGATTCATGTCCAATTTTGTATGGTGGTTTTGTGGTCTAAAAAAAGCCTGACAAACATTTTTATAAAGTTTCGGTAACCCGTTTGGGCACGAAAGCCGACAAAATTCATTAAATATTTTTGTTGTCCTGCTTAAACTGTTTAATCAATTGGTTTCAAAACTTGGACAACTATTGCTCTATATTAGAAAAGCTCACTAAGTTAATTTTGCTACGATCCATTAACCCGTCTGGACACCAGGGCTCAATAAAATTCTTTAATTTCTGTGTTGTCGAGTTTAAACAGTGACAGATTTTTGCGAATGTTCGTTAACCCATTTCCGCACGAGTACCTATTAAAAATATTCTGCCCAATTTTCTATACTGTTATTATTATTAAAAAAATATTTCCACCACTCTTTTACTTTTGTCTATACTGTTTTTAAAATTCCATAAAAAGCTTTTAATGCAAATTCTAATATATAATAGTAATTAAAATAACCTAATTAAGTATCTTAAGAATACTGTGCTAAAGTTTTAACAACATAACATTTTCGGCAGTTATTAAAAAGCAGAAATAATCTCGTCCATACGACAATCATTATGGACGTTTATTTGTCGTCATTTAGAAATTCATTACTAACATGTGGTGTACCTATATAAGATGTATGTGTATAATAATATATTTCCAAAAAATATCATTGAAATATGTAGATACTATATCTGTAATGTACGTATACCTAAAAATGAAAAACTCAAAAATGAGTAAAACTGTGCTTAAGTTGCTTTAAACTGTGTTAAGCAAATTCTGAGATGTATGCATTTTAAAAGAAACTTTTTCAAAATTTGAAAAGCTGTGGGTGCTGTAGGATGTCCAACGGTGAGGGTACATAAAAAAGTTCTGCTACAACATTACTCTTCTAAGAGACCTATGCAAACGGACGGACAGAGTAAAATTAACAGCAAATTTTTAAAAATGTGCTTCTAAGGATAATTCTTAAAAACATGACGTGCATTACTTACGAAAAAAAATGTATTACATTATGATTTTTTATAATTGAAATGCGATATTGAATTTCGGTATCAGCGAATATATTGTGGAAACTTAATTGTCCCTAATAGTATACTCAATAGATTACTAATTCCTTTAAATATTTTTTGTAAACGAATTGTTTCTAATTCTTCGCTCTGTTTATTCAGTTTGCTAAAAAATATTTAATGAAATGTAATTAAATGATAATAATTAAATGTAGTAAAAATTAAAATATTAACACCAGTAACTGTAAATGCATATTGTAATATGCCACTCCAATTTATTATTATTTTACTTTTAATAAGTAATAAGTATAAGTAGGTTAAAGTATAATGCAACATATGGTTTTCATATGTTATTTTCGTTTTGTTATTTTTAAAAATTAAAAACAATAACTAGGTCATTTTTAAATTTATGAAAGTAGAACTAATTGCAGAGAAAAAGAGGTAATTTTGAAAGTATGAAATAAGAGTGATCACATTGCAATTTTGCACTAAATTATTGAATGAATTTAGTTCTTCTTTTTAAAAGACCTTAAATATTTTGTAAATGCTGGTTTGCATTGCCAGCATGACCAATTTTTGTAAATTCTATTCTTTTGAATATGTAAGAAAATAAGTTATAAAAGTCTTTTCAATAATGGATATGTGCATTAGAAGTTAAGAGGTGGAAGTGCAAAGATGTAGATAAAATAATAATCATATAATAGTGGAATGATAGTGTAAAATTAGAACTAAAATAATTAGGAATAAAAATATAATAAAAAGCATTATTAACAATATAAACAATTTTACTTATTCATTCATAACATACTTACTTACAAAAGAATGTTCAAAAATATTGTTATCAGATGTGGGTATAGAATATGAATTCTATACACCAAAACAGTATTAGTTATTGAAAAAAAAAATTGCGAAGTATACATAAGTAATAAATTAGTAAAATGAAAATTATATAATAACGAGGAAGAATACAGTTGCCTTTGTCAACTCTTAAATACCCGTACGAACCATTAGTATGTTCACAGCCTGTCACTCTGCTCACAATATTATTTTTTTAATATTTTAGTATTTTAAAATAATTTGGGTGAATTTTATAATTTCTAGAACTATGCGTTGTACATATATTCAAACTATATGTTTATATGTACATTCTTCAAAAGCAGATTCTAACCTTTCACATAACGATTATCAATCCAAAACTTTTTCAAATATTCTATAGTACCATTTAATACTAAGCGGTAAATGTATATTAAATTTACTTAGTACAAAATAGTAAATATAATTTTAA
Organism: Poecilobothrus nobilitatus; assembly: GCA_947095535.1. Classification (NCBI taxonomy): domain Eukaryota; kingdom Metazoa; phylum Arthropoda; class Insecta; order Diptera; family Dolichopodidae; genus Poecilobothrus; species Poecilobothrus nobilitatus. Next base: position 126,767,272 of record OX352773.1, read on the forward strand.
ATATTATATTATATTATATTTAAATATTCTATTGACAGAATAATTTCTTATAAGTACAATAAAATACATATATGTATGTAAATACGGCGCTATATAATATACATCTATACTTTTATCATTCATTCACTAGTGACATATACGATATGTAAATAAACATGATATTATATAAGTATGTATATATATTAATATCATATAAATAAAAATTCTTCAAGCAACCGTTATGTTGTTTATTTATTTACATTTTTATGTACTACGCATTATATCCTCAACAATTTCAAATTATCGAGTAAAACAAAATGGAAAAAATTCGTTAAAGAAATTTGTTAGAAAATTTGGAAAAATCAAGTTAAACTTTCGTCAATTATAAAGTAACCCTATATTATTAAAAAAAGTTGTTAACAGAAGTAAAAGTATAATGTTGAAGCTTTAATTTTTGTGTATTACTTCAAAAAAATTTTAACAGGTGTTCAAGTTACAGGTGTTTAAAAATAGGAAATTTTCAGTTTTCGACCCCTTACAGCTCCTAAACGAGGAGTGATACAAAAAAAATTTTTGAAATGACTCATAATTATTTTCAAAGACCTAACTTCAGTCAAAATTTCAAGTTTCCAACTAAAACCGTTTAGAAGATGGTTGAAGGATTTTGCAAAATTTGAGTTTCACATAATGGTAAATTAAGACACCGTATGCCACAAATATATATTTATTGTATATACACTTTTAAAGCTAATAAAAGTAGTAATCGTTTGGCGTTTTCAAAATGAAGACATACTTTATACAACTTGTGCTATAACAATTTAAATATAGAGCTTTTTTGAACTTTTGGGGAGTTGTAGCTCCGTAACGGGTGGGGCTACAAAACAAAGTCATTAAAAATAAAATTAATATTTTTGTGAGATCTATCAGTAGTTAAAATTTCATAGCTCTATTGCAAAAAAAATGTGGGGATCTAAAAGTGAGATGTTCGAGAGCTACCCTAAGGCTTGGTCCAAACTCAACCAAAAAAAATAGGGAACCTACAAATTACTCCCAGAATATTTTATGTAAATTTCAAGATTTTAGCTTTCTTAGTTTTTGAATTAGCGTGCTGACGGACGGGCGGACATGGCTCAAAAGTCTTAACATTTTTTTCTGATCCGATCCATACCTTTGAAGGTATATCTAGCTCGCTTATTTCGAGGTGTTACAAACGGAGGAGTAATTTTATTATACCCGATCCTATCGTACGGGTATAAAAACTCAAAAAAAAAAGGATATAGCAACTTTTCAAATGAAAAGAGACTAAAATTGCTTAATGTCTAAGTTAAGCCTTTAGCTTAGTTTTTACTATTAAGAAAGAGAAAAAAAAATATTTTATATATTTAGTTTTTTGTACTTCGTTAAAATTAAATTAATTATGATAGTTAAAGTTATTTTTATTTTATGTATGTAAAATGAGTCAATGCTTTTAATATGGTTTTTTTTTTTTCTTTTTATCACATAATACTTTTGCTAAATTTTTTTTACTTAGAGTTTATAGTTAGTTAATTATGTAAAAAAAAAACAAACAACAACAAAGGAAATATTATTATTAATAAATTATGTCAATGTTTTACGATTGTTTAAGAATGTTGTGTAATTTAGATTTGTAAGCATTTTTTGAAATTGTGTCACAGAAAAGGTTGTCGAATCGATTAAATAATATGCAACAACTGTTTGTGGGTTCGTTTTTCCCATATTTAGTTCTATGTGTTGTTTCAATTAAAAATTTGGTATATCTTGTAGGCCTGACGTTATTGTTGACTTTGATTTTATCTTTAATAAAATCGACATTAGTCTTTTTGGATAAGACATCAAATGTAAAGTTGTTAGATAGTAAGATTCTACGGGAACTTAAACTAAGTAAATTGACTAACTGCAGCCTGTCATTGTATGATGGAAGGTTATAAAAGTCTTTGGGATTATGTAGATGTCTTAAAGCAAAGAGGAGGAACCACTTCTGGATTGATTCAATTCTTGTACTATGAATAAGAAAGGCTGGATTCCAGATAATGCTACCGTTTCTTAAACTGTGCGTACAAGTAAGCAATATAAAGTTATTGTTACCCAGATATTGTTAAATTCTCTTGCTCTTCTTTTGATAAAACCTAGCATTTTGTTAGCTTTTGATAACATTGATTTATAGTGGAAATTATAATTCAGTTTGTTATCCAAAACCATTCCCAAACCTGTAATATGATCCACACATTCTAGGTTGCAGTTTTGTATGGAATAATTATGCATCAATTTGGATTTTTTCCGTGAAAAGGTCATAGTATAGCACTTACTAACGTTGAGATCTAGCATGTTGTCAGATCACCATTTTTCTAAGCACTTCAATTTTGATTGAAGAAAACAGCAATCAGTATCATTCTAGCATAAGTAAGGTGGGCAACATCTGATAAGAAATTCTAAAGATCACTTATATATAACTTTACTTATATACTTTACTTCTATATAACTTTGTAAAGATCTTGCACTTCACTTGTTAAGTTATTTTGGATTTTTGTATAACCTCCAATGAATTATTTTCGTCCGACATTGTGTTTAAAAATTTGTTACTTAATTCATCCAATTTATGATTTAAAGTTTTCATAAAGCCAATAAAATACTCCGGACAACGCCGAGTACTCTGCTAGTTATGTTATATTAACGCAGAAACAAAAGTTAGTAATTTTTATTTCATACAGCCTATAAAATACTTCGGACAACGCTGGACACTCTGCTAATATTATATATTACCCAATCTAATAAAAGAAATTCTGTTTGTTTGTTTGTGCCCTTTTCACGTAAAGATCACCAGTTCGATTGCAAGCCAACTTTGCATGAACAATTCTACAACCCTGAAAGGAGTTATAGGCTTTATAACGCTTCAGTTTATTAATCCATTGCGGTCCGAGAGCATTGCAATATATTAACCGGGTTCAGCCCGGCGAGCTTCCAAAAAATTTTTGTTTCCGATTCATGTCCAATTTTGTATGATGATTTTGTGGTCTAAAAAAAGCCTGACAAACATTTTTATAAAGTTCCGGTAACCCGTTTGGGCACGAAAGCCGACAAAATTCATTTAATATTTTTGTTGTCCTGCTTAAACGGTTTAATCAATTGGTTTCAAAACTTGGACAACTATTGCTCTATATTAGAAAAGCTCACTAAGTTAATTTTGTTACGATCCGTTAACCCGTCTGGGCACCAGGGCTCAATAAAATTTTTTAATTTCTTTGTTGTTGAGTTTAAACAGTTTGATCAATTGAGTTGAAAATTTACAAAAGTTTAGCTCTTTTACCACAGAAGCTTACTAAGTTGATTTCATTACGATTCATTAACCTGTTTCGGTAAAAGGGCTCAATAAAGTTTTTAATTTCTTTGTCGTCGCGCTTAAACGGGTAGACCAGTTGAGTTGATAATTTAGAAAAGGTTAGTTCTTTTACCACAGAAGATCACTAAGTTGATTTGGTTACGATCGTTTAACTCGTTTCGGCACCAAGGCTCAATAATATTATTTAATTTCTTTGTTTTCGAGTTTAAACAGTTTGAACAATTGAGCTGAAAATTTACAAAAATGTAGCTCTTCACAACAGAAGCTTACTAAGTTCATTTGGTTACGATACATTAATCCGTTTCAGCATCAGGCTTCAATGAAATTTTTTAATTTATTTGTAGTCGCGCTTGAACGGGTAGACCAATTGAGTTGAAAATTTAGAAAAGTTTAGCTCTTTTACCACAGAAGCTTACTAAGTTGATTTGATTACGATCCATTAACCTGTTTCGGTAAAAGGACTCAATAAAATTTTTTAATTTCTTTGTCGTCGCGCTTGAACGGGTAGACCAATTGAATTAATAATTTACAAAAGTTTAGAACTTTTACCACAGAAACTCACTAAGTTGATTGGGTTACGATATATTAATCCGTTTTAGCATCACGCCTCAATAAAATTTTCAATTTTTTTGTTGTCGTGCTTAATCGGTTTGACCAATTGAAAATTTTGCACAAGTATGTCACTTTAACACAAAACCTCATTCAAATAATTTTGTCGTGATACAGTTACCCATTTCTGCACGATAGACTGCCAAATAAAACTTTTTGTTTCTAATTGGTGTCTAATTTCACAGGATGGATTTATGGTTCTAAATAAAGTCTGTGACAGATTTCTGCGAATGTTCGTTAACCCATTTGCGCACGAGTACCTATTAAAAATATTCTGCCCAATTTTCTATACTGTTATTATTATTTAAAAAATATTTCCACCACTCTTTTACTTTTGTCTATACTGTTTTTAAAATTCCATAAAAAGCTTTTAATGCAAATTCTAATATATAATAGTAATTAAAATAACCTAATTAAGTATCTTAAGAATACTGTGCTAAAGTTTTAACAACATAACATTTTCGGCAGTTATTAAAAAGCAGAAATAATCTCGTCCATACGACAATCATTATGGACGTTTATTTGTCGTCATTTAGAAATTCATTACTAACATGTGGTGTACCTATATAAGATGTATGTGTATAATAATATATTTCCAAAAAATATCATTGAAATATGTAGATACTATATCTGTAATGTACGTATACCTAAAAATGAAAAACTCAAAAATGAGTAAAACTGTGCTTAAGTTGCTTTAAACTGTGTTAAGCAAATTCTGAGATGTATGCATTTTAAAAGAAACTTTTTCAAAATTTGAAAAGCTGTGGGTGCTGTAGGATGTCCAACGGTGAGGGTACATAAAAAAGTTCTGCTACAACATTACTCTTCTAAGAGACCTATGCAAACGGACGGACAGAGTAAAATTAACAGCAAATTTTTAAAAATGTGCTTCTAAGGATAATTCTTAAAAACATGACGTGCATTACTTACGAAAAAAAATGTATTACATTATGATTTTTTATAATTGAAATGCGATATTGAATTTCGGTATCAGCGAATATATTGTGGAAACTAAATTGTCGCTAATAGTATACTCAATAGATTACTGATTCCTTTAAATATTTTTTGTAAACGAATTGTCTCTAATTCTTCGCCCTATTTATTCAGTTTGCTAAAAAATATTTAATGAAATGTAATTAAATGATAATAATTAAATGTAGTAAAAATTAAAATATTAACACCAGCAACTGTAAATGCATATTGTAATATGCCATTCCAATTTATTATTGTTTTACTTTCAATAAGTAATAAGTATAAGTAGGTTAAAGTATAATGCAACATATGGTTTACATATATTATTTTCATTTTGTTATTTTTAAAAATTAAAAACAATAACTACGTCATTTTTAAATTTATGAAAGTAGAACTAATTGCAAAGAAAAAGATATAAATTATTGAATGAATTTAGTTCTTCTTTTTAAAAGACCTTAAATATTTTGTAAATGCTGGTTTGCATTGCCAGCATGACCTATTTTTGTAAATTCTATTCTTTTGAATATGTAAGAAAATAAGTTATAAAAGTCTTTTCAATAATAGATATGTGCATTAGAAGTTAAGAGGTTGAAGTGCAAAGATGTACTTTTAACTGCTAAAATAATAATCATGTAATAGTGGAATAATAGTGTAAAATTAGAACTAAAATAATTAAAAATATATTATAGAATGGATATATAATAAAAAGCATTATTAACAATATAAACAATTTTACTTATTCATTCATAACATACTTACTTACAAAATAATATTCAAAAAACTTTATATTGATATCAGGTGGGTATAGAATATGAATTCTATACACCAAAACAGTGTTAGTTATTGAAAAAAAAAAATTGAGAAGTATACATAAGTAATAAATTAGTAAAATAAAAAAAATTTAATAAAAACTCAAAAAAAAAAAAGGGTATAGCAACTTTTCAAATGAAAAGAGACTAAAATTGCTTAATGTCTAGCTGAGTTGGCAGACAGTATCCATATTAAAAAAAAAAAAGTTTAAAAGTGAAACTGCAACTTTAAAGCGGGGGCCCAGAGCGCCGTTTTAATTCTTCATATAATAAAAAGAAAACAACATTAAAGCGTTTTTATTAAAATGGGTTCCGCACAGAGCGTAGTCCAGTCTTTAAAGAACAGCACAGAAGAAAATTTAAAGGAAGTTTGTGACAGTGGTCATCCTATACGACTTATTAAAGAGGATCATCATCAAAAAAGTAAGAGCATCCCAAGACATGTAAGCCGTTTAAAAAAAAGTAAGTCAAAATTCTTTACAAAAAAAGGGAAAAAACAAACTAAAAATTAATAAAAAAAAGAAAACTATGTATATATAATATATTTTGTAATATGGAAAATTTGCAAAAAAACAATTTTTAATTTTTAATATTTTCAAAAAAAAAAAAAAGGAAGGAAAAATTAATTTTTTTCATATAAAATAAAAGAATAAGAATATTATATTTTAAAGAAAAGAATATTTCACTTGTAGAAGAGAAGGAAAGAAAAGGTTAAATTTCTACTAAAACTTTTATGATACCAAAAAATTAAATATTTCTTAAGAGATTTTTAAATTATAAATCTACAAATTGTAAAGGTTTCATTGTAAATGAAACCTTTAACCTAATTGTAAAAAAAAGTCTTTGTCCTTGTTTTTTTGTATGAACCTCAATTTAAGAACAAGAAAAATTCCTAAACCAGTCCCTGTGCCTATTTCTCGTTCTCTACCAAAGCTTTTGCCTACTGTTACAGTAAATACAGGTACTGAAGTTATAAACCTAGAGAAAATGACTGAAAGAATAAAAGGTACGAATTCAAACCACAAAACTCTATTCGATATTGATCGGGTAAACAAAATGATTCCCGTGTTCAGTGGAGATTCTACCGAGTTTCATAGATTTATACAACTCGCGGAAATACAATACGAAAGAGCGAGGAAGGATGACAATTTATTAGACTTTATGGAAGTCATTCTCTCTAAAATTTCAGGGCGCGCATATAACGCCACAATACGATACCAGAAGTTTGATAACTGGGAAGACTTTAAGAATTCACTTACAGAAAAATTTTCCAAAACGAGATCAGCCCAAATAATTCAGTTAGACATATTCTCTATTGGATGAATTGAATATAGCTTCTGTTAAAGATTCGATGACCAACAACGTATACAAGCTATACATGAGTTAAATGAATCCATAGTAGTGAAAGACTTTTTGAATGAAACTAAAGCAATTATCGATTATGGTAATGATCAAACTATTTTTAATTTTAATGACTTGGAAGTTCCGATAAAATTCCAAACACAAAATAAAGTTGTGGTAATACCACCACGTACGGAAAAATTTATTAAATACGGTCCTGCTACAATTGAGGAAGAATCCATTACAATGTTAAATTCCAAGAATTACAAAGAAAATGGCATATTTATTACCAATACTATCGTAAAACCGGAAAACGGTTACTTGTATTTTAGTGTTATAAACGTAAATGAAAAGCCATATAAATTATGCAATGAATCCAGCCATTGGTGCAGTGGTTGACGCACCGCTTCTCATTCATAAGGGAATGAGAGGTCTCGGGTACGATTCCCGGCTATACAATTTCCCGGCATTACAATAATTATAATATAATAAAAAATAATAATATTGATATATCGCAATATATAAATACTTTATATATCATAATAACTCGTACACCCCACATTCCCCCACACCCCATTACACCCCCCAGGAAACAGAGCTTATAGCTACCTGGCACATTTATGTACCACGGTACCTGGATATAAATAAATAAATAAATAAATTATGCAATCAAAAATTAGAAATAAATTTTACTCCTATTAAAAATTTTAATATATATACGTTAGCTCAAGCTAAAACTACAAATTTAATAGAAAATCGGTTAGAAAATTTAAGTAAATAATTAGATCTATCTCATCTTAATTCAGAAGAAAAAACATCCATCATAAATATATGCTGAGAATATATCCAATTATTCTACTTAGAGGGTGATAAATTGACTTGTACAGAAACTATTAAACATGAAATAAATATACAATCTGATAAACCAGCCGTTAACGTTAAACCGTATAGACTGCCTGAAATTTATAAATCTGAAATAAAAAGACAAGTTGATGAAATGTTGAAATGAAGGGGTAGTACAACATAGTAAAAATTCTTGGAAGGGTCCGTTATTAGTCATTCCTAAAAAACCAGATACTAACGGTAATAAAAAATGGCGCATCGTGGTTGATTACCGAAAATTGAATGAGATCACCATAAGTGATGTATATCCCCTGCTAAATATCGAAGAAAAATCCGTCTCCTAGAAATCCGTTGTTTTGTGTACCTAGATAATATAGATAATTATATTTAGATACCTAGATAATTATCTATGGTAAAAATCTCGTAGATCACAATCAAAATTAATTCAAGTACTTGAAGCATTAACGAAATATAATTTAAAATTGCAACCTAATAAACGCAAATTTTTATATAAAGAAGTGCTATATCTTGGCCATGTTAAAGGGTAACTGAAAAGAGTATTAAACTAAAATAAATACAATATTAAATATAGTTCCAGCCCAAAATCAAAAAGCCGTAGAATCTTTTCTAGGTTTCATTGGATATTATCGTAAATTCATACCAAAATTCTCATCTATTATATAGCACAACCACTAAATAAGTTGTTAAAAAAAGATGCTAAATTTGTTTGAGATGAATTTTGCGATGAGTCCTTTAAAAATTTCAAAAAAGCAATAGCCGAATATCCGGTATAGTATCCTAATTTCGAAAAAGAATTTTACCTCACTACTGATGCGAGCGATACAGCTTTAGGTACCGTTATCGCAACAAAGATTAGAACACTAGAAAATTCACAGTAGTTACCGACCATAAACCCCTGGCCTGAATTTTTAATATTAATAATCCAACTTCTAGAAGTATGCGCTGGCGCATTAAATTAGAAGAATACGATTATTGTGTTATCCATAAATCAGGTAACTTAAATGCAGATACATTATCAAGATTAGAAATATCTAATATAAATGTGATTACTAGATCACAAAATAACAAAATCAATAAACTCAATGGTGTCGAAAATAAAAATTCTAACAATTTTAAAAATAAAAATTCCAATTTGGATACAAATAATATATTTAAAAACATTACATCAAACGTTACATTAACAGCAAATCAAGACGTAACATCAAATAATAAACTTTATCAAAACATAATCGAAAATGCAGTTACTACTCTTATAAATCCTACGGAAGTTAAAGCTATTTTAGAAGAGTTTCACCTCAGTCCTCTCGGTGGACACGAAGGTGTAAATCGTACATTACAAAGACTTAAACAAAGATTTTATTTTAAAAATATTAAAGAAATTGTAATAAAATATATATCTTCTTGCGAAATATGTCAGAAGAATAAATTAAGCTTCAAAACTAAAATACCAATGAAAATAACAGATACTCCTAACAAACCTTTTGAAAAAATTGCTTTAGATATAGGGCCATTATCTATTTCCGAATCGGGAAATATTTATATATATTAACGTTTCAAGATTTCCTCACTAAATTTCTATTAGCTATTCCTATTCCTAACCAGGAAGTGATCACGGTAACCGATGCTTTTGTACGGAAGGTCATTTGCATTTTTGGTACTCCAAAAATAGTTTTAACTGATCAAGGTACTAATTTTATGTGTGAAGTATTTAAAAGAACTTGTTCACTATTAAAAATCAAAAAGATAAACAAATCCAGTTATCATCCGGAATCCAATGGTTCCCTAGAAAAAGCGCATCGTTCTTTGGGAAACTATTTGCGTTGTTATGCAAATAAAGACCTTGATATATGGGATACTTGGTTAGACTTTGCAATTTTTGCAAATAATAGAACTCCTAGTACTTCAACAAAATTTTCGCCGTATGAAATACTATTTGGTATAAAACCTGAATTACCGTCAGCCATATCTAAAACTATTGAACCTTTATATAATATCGACGAACCTTTATATAATATGTTCTAGATTTAATATCACGTCTTCAAAATAGTTATACCGAAGCCAGAAATAACTTAATTAAATCCAAATAAATAAACAAAAAAATCTATGATAAGAATACTCGATTACTAGACATTATTGTAGGATATAAAGTTTGGTTACTTGATACAGTAAAGAAAAATAAAAAATGAACCGCATGTTATCTAAGGCCTTACGAAGTCATAGAAATAAACTCTCCAGAAAATACCACTATTAAAATTGGTTGGTAAAAAAGTTAGTTCATAATAATCTGTTGAAAATGTTTAGTGAATAAAAAAAAAAACTGAAACTGAAAAAATTAAAACTCTTAAAACATTTAATTTTTAACACTTGAGTATAACTACAAATAAAATGTTAATTTTTGGTAATAAAAAAAAAAAAATCAAATCAAACATGTACTGATAGTGAAATTTTTTTTATAATACATCATAATTATGTTAAGTAAGCAAAACAAAAAATAAAAAAAAAAATAAAAAACAACACATATATTCTTTCTACAATGTCAAAAGAAAAAAATGTTCATTATAAATGTAAGAAAACATAATTTTTAAGCTAATAAGCAAAAAAATTTATTTTTTATAATGTAATTAACTCATTCATATTAGATAATAATTTGAAATTTTTTTTTGTAATTCTATAAGAAAAAAAATAAAAATATAATAAAAATTTAATCCAGCCAATAAAAATATAATAAAAATATACTCGATATATCCAGCCAATGTTGTAGTTGTTAAGACACCGGCTTTTCATACGAAAGGTCTCGGGTCGAACCCCCGCTGGGGGGATAGATTGATAGATAAATAAAAAATAATATAGATATTTCTTATAATAAATAATTAGTAGAATATAATTAAATTAAAAATAAGTATATTTAAAATATAAATTATAATAAAAATATCATATAGTAATAGCTATATAATAAAATAATAATAAACCATAATTCTTGTATAAGATAATAGATGGCGTAGAAATAATAGAAACGTCCTTAGTCTTGTACAATAGCTAAAGCCGAGTAATCAACGGTTTAGTGAAATTAATGATTCACAAAACTCAAGTTTAGCAAATATGAATTATAAATGACTTAGTGGATGTCCTATACTCCTCATTTCATTGGCAAGGAAAAAATTAAAAATAAAATAAATTAAATTTAAAATTGTATAAACAATGTCATTAACTTATAAAATGTTTATCACAATTACTGATAAAATATTTTTCTATAGAGGAAGGTGTAATATACCACTCCAATTTATTATTATTTTACTTTCAATAAGTAATAAGTATAAGTAGGTTAAAGTATAATGTAACATATAATTTACATATGTTATTTTTGTTTTGTTATTTTTAAAAATTAAAAACAATAACAAGGTCATTTTTTAATTTTTGAAAGTAGAACTAATTGCAAAGAAAAAGAGGTTATTTTGAAGATATGAAATAATAATGATCACATTGCAATTTTGAACTAAATTATTGAATGAATTTAATTCTTCTTTTTAAAAGACCTTAAATTTTTGTAAATGCTGGTTTACATTGCCAGCATGATCTATTTTTGTAAATTCTAATCTTTTGTATAAGTAGAAAATAAGTTATAAAAGTCTTTTCAATAATAGATATGAGCATTAGAAGTTAAGAAGTTGAAGTGCAAAGTTGTATTTTCGACTGCTAAAATAATAATCATGTAATAGTAGAATAATAGTGTAAAATTAGAACTAAAATAATTACGAATAAATATATAATAAAAAGCATTATTAACAATATAAACAATTTTACTTTTCATTCATAACATACTTACTTACAAAAGAATATCTAAAAAACTTTACAATATTAATAATTTAACTATATTAATTAAATTATTTTAACGCAAAAAGAAAAGTCAAAAAATTTTAAATTGAACAGACGTAAATTTTTTTCGCGGAAAAAAAATCTTATAAAAAATATTAAAATAAAAAAAAAAAAAAATCTCTTATAATTTTATATTAATACTTAATTATAAAATAAAAATTAAATAATTTAGAATATAATAAAAATAAGAAATTTATAAAAATATAAAATGGATATTTGTGACGCATGCAGGAAAGGTTTAAATGTTAAATCGAAAGCTTTGAAATGCAAAGTTTGCTCGAGACAATATTACACAAATTGTGGACCAGTATCAGACGATCTTTACAAGCTGGTTAAATCTGGACATGCCGACTGGAAGTGCTCAAATTTTCCCTCTAAACTAAACGAATCAATTATTACGGTTGATACTATTGAAGGGAAATTAACTGCGGTAGAAATAAATTTCAGTGAATTTGGAAAAGAAACAACACAACTGAATAAAATTTCTACACACGACTTTTCTAAATGGTGATGGAAATTCATAAATCTCAAAAATATATATGTACACAAATTGATCACGTCATTAACCTCTACAAAAATGTTCAAAAAGAAAATCAAATTTAAAAAAAAAAGTCGAACTAATGGAAAATAGCTCGAGTATTATGGAAAACAAAGTAAAACATCTGGAAGCGTTATTAGATAAGTCAAATCATTTAAATAATGGAAAAAATATAGTATTAGCTGGATTATCAAGGCAGACAAAAGTTGACAAAAATTTAATTCTTGATATTGTAAGTAAAATCAATGCGAACATCACTTCAAAGGATATTAATAAAGTGTCGGCTATAAATAAACGGTCCAAAGAAGACCGTTAAAACAACTTTTTACCGAGCAGCTAAATCTCACAGAGACTAACAATCAAGAAATTTATAAATAGAACGCTTCTGAAATACCTACATAACAAAGGATTAATTCATGATCATCAATATGTGTTTCGAACCCATCGGTCAACAGGTGATCTCATGACATGCCTCTGCGAAAGGCTCAACATCAGCCATCATTCAGGAGAGTCCGATGTTGTCGCTTTGGATATTTCTAAAGCTTTTGACCGAGTTTGGCATGATGCTTTAATTGCTAAATGCAAAGTAATGGTCCTCTGTGGTGTATTTGTAAAATGGATTGGAGATTTTCTTTCGGATCGTTCGATTCGTGTACTGGTCGATGGTTATTCTTCAGACCAATTTAAAATTAATGCTGGTGTCCTTTAAGGATCTGTTCTCTCTCCGACACTTTTCCTAATATTTATTATCGATCTTTTAAGTATAACCTCCAATCCATGATCCATCTTTGCTTCTTATGAAGACAACGACAGTAAATATTCTGCTTCGCTTGAGCTAAATCTCGACTTGGACAAAATTTCTAATTGGGGCAAAATCAACAGAGTCGAAGAAAAACTCAGAAAAACTCAGTGCTGTTTAGTCTCTCGGAAAAGAAACACTTTAACTTTTCAAGGGGAAGTTTTGCAGCATGCGGGTGAGCTCAACATCTTGGGCATGGAGCTAAATCAAAAATTAAGTTGGTCCAATCATATTTTTGGTATAGCTAAAGATGCATCTAGGTGTATGGGTTTCTTGTATCGTTGTAAAGCCTTCTTTTCATCTTCTGATCTCCTAAATATCTATAAAACATATATAAGACCAATGATGGAGTACAATGCACATATTTGGGTAGGAGTCTCCAAAACGGAATTGGGATTTCTCGATAAAGTGCAAAACAGAGCAATTCGTCTAATAAATGATCCCAATGTCACCTCTACGCTCTCTCCACTCGGTCTACGGCGCCTAACAGGAACACTTCCTCTGTTTTATAGATACCTTATAGGGTTGGGTTCTTGCTCTAACGAGATTAAAAGTTTGATGCCGCCTCGCAAAGTATTCCAAAGAGAAACAATGAGAGCCTCTGCTGCCCATCCCTATGTAGTTCAAATTCCCAGATGGCATAATTCGGCTTATGGAAATTCGTTTGTAATACGAACATCGCGAATGTGGAACCATCTTCCACCTCATGTGTTCCCCAGAATTGGTGATGATTATACTTACAATGTGCAAAGATTCAAGGTGAATATTAACAACTTTATTCACAATATGCCTGCCAATTTGAAATCTATTTTCATTCCTTAACTCAACTTCCTATGATCAGGCAGTACAGTAGTACTAAAGGTCGTATCCTATTGTTTGGTCAAAAAAGGGAGGTGGTGTTTAGTGGGTTAAAGTCCCACACACTCATAGAGGAATCGTGCTCGTTTTCACTCCTCTATACTCCACTCCTCTGTCTTTCGATGATTCCCACTTACCCTCGCAAAAAAAAAAAAAGAAAAAAAAAACAATACATATTTATAAAAATAATTTAAATATTATATACCGTAATATTCAAAGTTTACGTTATAAATTGTCTGAAGTTGAAGTTTTAATTGAAGATATTATCCGTGATGTGCATGTTATAGTTTTAACAGAAATTTGGTTACATGTCTCCGAAAATGAGTTTTTTAACATTCCTGGATTCACTTCTTATTTCGCTAATAGTCTTAATGCATATTTACGTTAAAGACGAAATTAACAGTAATATAGTTTTTAGCTAGGAGTTTGAAAATAGCAATATAATAGGTGAAAAACTTTTAAAGGAATTAATATAAGTAATAGGAATATATAGGTCACATGAGACACGTATCTCGGATTTCATAACTAAGGTCGATGAAATAACTTACTAATATAAAAGATCGGTAATAGTAGGTGATTTTAATATTAATCGGCTAAATAGAGATAGTTGAGAAACAAGGTCATATGTTAATACACTACTTAGCAACGGTTTTGTAGTTTACAATAATATTTTAGAAAAATACGCTACTAGATTCGGATCACAGAGTAAAACAGTTATAGACCACCTAATAACTGACATAATTGAAAAAAAAAAATCATTTACATGTCTTAGATACTTGTCCGTCCGATCAAAAATGTTTTTTGTTAGTAAACCCACTAAACTAAAATACTAGAATATAAAACAGTTCTAAACTATAATAAAATAGCGAATGAAAGCATCTGGTCAAACCTTAACTACTATTCGAATTTTGATGATTTTGTAAACGATCTTAGCTCGGTAATCAAAAACAACACTGAAAATGTATTAATTAGAAATACAAAACGAAAAAGTGAATGGAACACGGTTGAAATTCTTAATAACATTAAAATTAGAAATTTCTTTCTTCAAATACAAAAAAGAATACCCAAATAACGATAATATCAATCATTTATCGATTAGAGACAAGTAAAAAAGCTAATACAAGAGACAAAAACCAATACTGCTCGGATAAAATTACAGGAAATATAGATAACAAAAAACTTTGGGAATTATATAAAGAGTTAATTTTCAACACAGATAAAAACGGTGAAAATAAAAATCAGTTAAAAACTCTTCATTACAACAATAAAAGACTAGAAAATCCATTTGATATCTCTGAGAAAATGAATAATTATTTTGTTAATGCCACTCAAGAAATACAAATTTCGAATAATGTTATTGATCAAAATTTTATGAATCAATTTGGGCAATCAATAATTTCTAATTTCCAATTAACAATAACTAACACAGATCAGATTTAACACAAGTCAGTGCAGCGATAAAGGGTTTAAATTCTAGCACTGCAACAGGATATGAAGGTATTTCAACTAAATTTATTAAAAGGTTTGCAGAATACCTTATTCCCATCTTGGTAAAATTCATTAACAATACATTCCAATCGGGTACTTTTCCTCTCTCACTGAAAACAGCTATTGTAACTCCAATTTTTAAAAAAGGGGATAAAACTGATTGCTCCAATTATCGTCCGATTTCCATATTACCAGCTTTCTCGAAAATATTTTAAATTATAATTAAAAGTAGGCTAAATTATTTTATAAATTCTAATGGTATTTTAAGCGAAGACCAGTTTGGTTTTGATGTCGATGTTGGATGCAATAAAAAATGGTTAGAAAAACATCACCTTAGTTTGAATGTGCAAAAAACCAAAATTTTAGTTTTTTAAAAAAATGCTCTAAACCCAGCGACCAGGTTTACCTACAACAATAATGTTATTGAAGTAGTTAAAAAGTTCAACTACCTAGGCTTAATTCTAGATAGTAAAGGAATCTGGAACTACCATATTGAGCACATAATAAAAAATATTGCTCCATATATTTTCATTTTACGTAGGCTAAGAAATTTTCTTTCAAATAAAGCATTATTCACTATATATTCATCATTTATAAAGTCATACATCACTTAACTAAATCCAATTAATAAGCTTAAGGTCCTTAACAAAAATGTATCAAAATAATCTATAGATATCCAAATCAATATATAATCTATAGATTATCAATCAATATCCTTCAAACTTACTATACTCTACTCAATATATTAGCCTTATGAATATTTGTAAATACGAATTATATATCCTAGCTTTCAAAACAGTAAACAACAAAATTAAGCATAACTTTATATTACGTAGAAGTATTGATATTCATAATTATAATATCCGCAACAAAAACAATTTCTACTTAACACTATTTCGCACAAACAACCAGAAAAATAATTGTCTATATAACTGCTTAAAAGTGTACAATGAACTCCCTGAAATCTTAAAACTAATAGATAATTTAGTAATCTTCAAAAATAGAATTAAAACATATGTATTAAACAATTTTCAATAAATAACAAGTAAATGTAACAGTAAGTCGATGCAACCGACTTATTAATATCCTACACCTGAATAATTCGAATTAAATTAAAAATCCATAAGTTTTTTTGGCAGCTGCTTTCACTTCTTCCCTTTTCTGTTTTATTCAACTCGAATTTCAGGAACGTAAAAGAAGCATCCGCTTGGGATATGCTTGAAACCTTTGTAAAAAATTTTAAGTTTCTATCTTTATTAATTTCGAAGATCGTTAGTCCTTGGGAGGTGTGTGTCAGGTACCCGAATTGCCACTCCAATTCATCGAATCCATCTCAGAAACATAAAGAAAACATGCCAGAACATCATTGTACTAAATTTAAAGGTTCTACTTTTGTTGGTTTTGGAGATATGCTCGTTGCTCTTGTGCCCGTCTGGAAGTTTCCAAAATACGAACCCATGAACCAAACCCTCTCACATTTCAGAGACTTAAATAAAACATGAAAGAACACCACTCTGCCAAATTTAAAGGTTATATCTTAGTTGGTTTTGGAGATAATCTCGTTTGCTCTGGGGCTCGTTCGTAAACTTCCAAAATCCGAACCCATGGACAAATCCTCTCAAATTTCAGAGACCTAAATCAAACATGAAAGAACACCATTCTGCCAAATTTAAAGGTTATACTTTGTTGTTTTTGGAGATAATCTCATTTGTTCTGGGGCTCGTTCAGAAGCTTCCAAAATCCAAACCCATGGACCAAATCCTCTTAAATTTCAGAGACATAAATCGAATGGGAAGGAACATCATTGTAAAAAATTTAAAGGTTCTATCTTTGTTGGTTTTGGAGATAATCTCGTTTGCTCTGGGGCTCGTTCGGAAGCTTCCAATATACGAATCCATGGTTCAAATTCTTTCAAATGTCAGTTTCCAATTTTATAGAAAAGGAAACATAACAGCACACTCTCGTACTAAAAATAAAGGTTCTATCTTTGTTGGTTGTGGAGATATACTCGTTTGCTCTGGGGCTCGTTCGGAAGCTTCCAAAATCCAAACCCATGGACCAAATCCTCTCAAATTTCAGAGACATAAATCGAACGGGAAGGAACATCATTGTACAAAATTTAAAGGTTCTATATTTGTTGATTTCGGAGATAATCTCGTTTGCTCTGGGGCTCGTTCGGAAGCTTCCAAAATCCAAACCCATGGACCAAGTCCTCTCAAATTTCAGAGACCTAAATCAAACATGAAAGAACACCATTCTGCCAAATTTAAAGGTTATATCTTTGTTGTTTTTGGAGATAATCTCATTTGTTCTGGGGCTCGTTCGGAAGCTTCCAAAATCCAAACCCATGGACCAAATCCTCTTAAATTTCAGAGACATAAATCGAATGGGAGGGAACATCATTGTAAAAATTTAAAGGTTCTATCTTTGTTGGTTTTGGAGATAATCTCGTTTGCTCTGGGGCTCTTTCGGAAGCTTCCAATATACGAATCCATGGTTCAAATTCTTTCAAATGTCAGTTTCCAATTTTATAGAAAAGGAAACATAACAGCACACTCTCGTACTAAAAATAAAGGTTCTATCTTTGTTGGTTGTGGAGATATACTCGTTTGCTCTGGGGCTCGTTCGAAAGCTTCCAAAATCCAAACCCATGGACCAAGTTTTCTCAAATTTCAGAGACATAAATCGAACGGGAAGGAACATCATTGTACAAAATTTAAAGGTTCTATCTTTCTTGGTTTTGGAGATAATCTCGTTTGCTCCGGAATCATTCGGAAGTTTCCAGAATCCGAACCCATGGGCCGATTTTGTCCAAATTCGAACTTAGCTTTCCTTTCGTGATTAGTAACCTACTACATAAATTTCATCAAGATAGCTTTATTAGTTTTTGAGTTATCGTGCGAACGGACATCGTTAAATCGACTCAGGAGGTGATCCTGATTCAGAATATATATACATGTCCATATCTAACTCGCTTCCTTTTGGTGGTTACAAACATCATACCAAAGTTAATATACCCTATACTTTAGGTGTAGGGTATAATAAGTATGTATATGTATGTACTCTGAATGAAAAGAAAAAGAATATAATATAAAATTTAAAAATTTAAAATATTTGAATAAGTAAATAAAATAACAAGTAAAAAAAATAATTTTTAAAATACATATGCTTTTATCAAAACCGAATATACCGAATTCGCTCCCTAAAAAGTAGAAAATAAAATTGATTGCAAAACTTTTGCTTTTTGGACTGTTATAATATAAAAGTGAGTTGCTAGTGCAAGCATTGTGGACTATTATAATATAAAAGTAAATTGCTGGAATAAGGTTAAATAAAAATCTGCGAAATTTGAGGTTCGTGTTTCTTTTTTATTCCAGCAATTTACTTTTATATTATAACAGTATAAAATGCTTGCACTAGCAACTCACTTTTATATTATAACAGTCCAAAAAGCTAAAGTTTTGCAAAAATTTTGTTTGTAAATCATAATGCGTAATGCGCAAAAGCATAATTTTGTAATGATCTTTACTTTTCATATTCTTTACTATATACATACATACAAAAATATATTATGTATGTATGTAGTTTGAATTTGGCAATTGGAATTATTTTGAATGAAATTTTATATGTATATCTATATACACAATCGACATAATAAATGTTCCTAAATAAAACACATAAAACATTAATTTTTAACGCCATGCATATTCAATATACAATAAAGAATGTTGACAACAAATATTCTGATTTAAATCCTAAACAAATGTTTTAAAACAAAATAATTTAGCAACATAAAAATATTGTACCTATATACTTTGTGTTTTGTTAAATTCTAATACAAAATACATATGCACATCAAGATTGATTGAACTAAATTATTATAGGAGGAAAGATCAAATAATATGTGTATATTATACATAAAATTTTATTAAAAAAATGTTGATGAATACAGTTAACAAAAAACAAAAAATGTACGTACACGAATTGGATTCGAACCAAATTACTCTTACTTTCAAAACCTGTACACTCTCCTTAACTCGCAACAACACTTAAATATTTTATGAACATATTACGAACATAAAATCTTAATTTTTAACCATGCATATTCAATATGCATTAAAGAATGTTGACAGCAAATATTTTGATTTAAATACTAAACAAATGTTGTAAACAAAATAATTAGCAACATACATAAAAATATACTATTATAGGAGAAAAGATCAAAAATATATTGCGTGTGTATTGTATGCATGAATTTAGGAGATAAAAATTTAAGTTTCAAATTCATATATACAAAATATATATATATTTTATTCAAAAAATGTTGATGAATAGGTAGTTAAAAAAAAAAAGTTGCATGTGAACTGTACTCGAACAACATGACCCCCACTTTGGAAACCTGTACACTTTCCTCTGCACCATACAACACTTACAAATGTTGCTAACAAATTACGAAGATAATAAAAAGCGTGACAGAATGACAAATAAATAAATAAATAAATAAATAAATAAACCGACAGCGACGAGTTAATATAAAAGCATATAAAATAAATAAATAAACCGACAGCGACGAGTTAATATAAAAGCATATAAAATAAAGAAGCCATATTATAAATAACTTTTGAATATGTAAAATAATAAGATGTCAAAAAGATGTAAATAAATTGTAATTAGGTTAATATATATTCTCATTATATCTATATTAATTATTTCGGATTAAATAATATCTAATATTAAATATTAACATATTAATGTATATTTCAAAAATTGTAAATTTCAAAAAATGAAGGAAAAAATATACGTTTGTAAATTATGAGACCATAAAGGCTAGTGTCTAATAAACAAATTATTGTAATACCGAATAAAATAATATTTTGTAAATAATATAAATTATAAAATTATTAATAAAGAGAAAAAAAAAAGTTAATAATTTTTCTTTCATAAAGCCAACAAAATACTCTGGACAACGCCGGGTACTCTGCTATTTTAATATATATAGGGAAGGAATTCTGTTTGTTTGTTTGTTTATGCCGGATTCACGTGAAAGCCACCAGTCCGATTACCACCAAATTTTACAGTAACATTTGTACGAGCCTGGAAGGAGTTATAAGCTATATCGCGTTTCGGTTCATTAACCCTTTGCGCTATGAAAGCCTTTTAAATATTTTTGGTTTTTTCGTTGTCCTGCTTAAATCAATTGACCGATTGAGTTGAAAATTTGCACAAATGTTCTTTTTAGCTTTAGGAGTGTACCGAAGTGTACCGAAGAAATTTGGATGCTTTATATTAACCGACTTCGATCCAGCGGACATTGAAAATATTTTTTTGTTAGCGAATTATGTCCAATTTTGTATGGTGGTTTTATGAACTGAAAAAAAGCATGAGACAAACTTTTACAAAGTTCCTGTAACCCGTTTATGCACGAGAGCTGAACGAAGTTCATTAAAGTTTTTTCTTGTCCTGCTTAAACGGTTTGTTTAAATTCTTATTATTTAATAAGAATAAGTTTATTTAAGAATTTAATTAATTTCTTATATTAATTAAATTCAATAAAAAAAATTAAAATCGGAATTCGTAACTTATTTATTTGGAATAAAAAAAAAGTATATATAAGTATTTAAGTATATAAGTATTTGAATTTAACTTTAAATTAAAATTGTATCGCCCTGCAATTTAACTGAACTTATTACTCCTTTAATTAATAAAATTAAAGAAAAAAAAAAAAAATTACAAATGTTTAATATCTACTTGTTTAAATGACGATCGGAAATTGGAATTTATCACTTGCAGTAGCTTTTGTTCTTGTATTTTTCATGGAACATGTCTTGGTTTGGAGAGAACCTGGCAGTCGCCTAGATTAAAGGAGTACTTTATGTGTGAGGGATATCAAAATATACAACTTATTGGTAAGAACTTTCTTGACAGATTCTCAGACAAACTAGACACTTTGTTTGATGACCAAAATGCACTGATCAATAGATGTTCTAGAGTAATTGAATTTAACTCCAAGTCGGATCGGAAAACGATCTATTCCAAATAAATGTAGTAATTGAATCGCCGCTTTGTTATAACGATGGGAGCTTAGATATTGGTATACAATTTAGTGATCAGCAAATGCAACTTATTAGGCGTGATCTTAATATCCTTAAAGCGGAGTTTACTGAAGCTGCTAAAAATTTTCTTCTACATCGTCTTTAAAACAATCAAGTGTAAACGCTGATTCAAGTATTAAGGACGAACTAGCTAAAATTATAGAAACTGTCACCTCTTTATCAAATTTCGCACAGTTTCAAATAAATCCCGTGCATAGTCATAATAACAATTTTATCGATACCTTAAGGCAAAACAACACATCTGCCAGTCCGGTTGTGACTACAAATGATACCGAAACCATTGGGTTCCGAAAAGGTTTTAAAATTGGGAACAAATTGGACACTGCAGAACTGGATGTATTGGATTTCCCGTCTTAGTAAATCTAATAATGAACATGTTGAAAAAGTTAATATGTATAATGCTCAAGAATCCATCTTTTAAAAAGGGTTGTCATCTTAAACAAACAAAACTAATATTTCTAAATTTTTAAAATTTAATTTTAATGTTAAACTACTTGGTTTAAAAAATATGACTCCATCATCTATCAACATAAAAAAATTTTTCTATAGTTGCTTTAAAATTGGTGTGCCTGCTGGAACTAGTTCATTACTCTTTCGCATGTGAGTAAAAAAAATGAAGAAATTGAAGGCAACTGTCTCGAACTGGGTTGATAAGTCAATCACACAAGAAGATAACACTAATTCTAATTCTAAGTTTTCCAATAGCTCTAAATCTAGAATAGAAACTAATAATAATATAAATAATAAAGGTAAGATTACTAATACTAATATTAAAAATATTAAAAATAATAGATTTGAATTGTTGGACAACAATGGGTTGAGTAGTGAGGAAATGAACACGGCGGATTTCACTTCTGATCGTAAAAAATAATCTCCTCTATTTGTTGGCTTTGGCTATAAATTTTCTGGTTCTGCTAACATCTTTAAAAATAATAAACAAAATAACGATTAAAATACTAATATTAAAAATAAGAAAAAGTACAAAATTTCTAAAGTAAATCATCAAAACAAAATTAATAATTATGTTTTTAATCGAAGTAATAATAAAATTAATAATAATAACATTATTTATGATTCCGATCATCAACCTACATCTTCTACTAAAAGTCTTATTCTAATTCAAAAAGTGGAATGCATAATGTTCAAACTTCTGTTGAAGCAACTTCTTGCGATCCTAGAAGTAGCAACACGGATAATAATACCAATACGGTGCATCAAACTACTGCTTCTTCTTCACCCTACTCTCAACGTTATCCTAATTTCAAACCAGGTGCTGAATTTAATGCCCAATCTATTATATCTACACCCTCTTCTGATTTAACAAAATCTTCTAACTGCGTTAATCCACTTATTCCTCCAATCGTTCGTTTCGCTCAAAATAGTGTTGAGAATGGTGACAATGTTTATGCTCTTTCTAGACTTAGGAATCCTAGGATATATGAAAATGTAAGGCTCTTCTTAGCATATTTATATTATTAGGAAGATTATGTTTGCATGGAGGGTAAAACTAAAACTAGTATTGAAGGCCTGCCGTCCGATTACAAGGATTTACTAAATCTGTATGTGAAATATCATGATACACTTGGAATATCTGAAAAGTTGGTTAAGACTGATCTGGATGCTTACCGTTCCCATAATGAAAGCAAAATAATCAATTACTTACAAAGAACAAAGGAACTTCTTCAGAAGAACAAAACTTCAATTAATGTTTTTCTTAATTCCAAAATTCTAGATTTTGATTTTTAAATCTAAACCGAAACATGGCTTTCTCATTCTATTAATTCACTTGAATTATTTAGTCATTGTTTTTCTGTTTTTCGCAAGGATAGATATAAAATTGATCACCACTCTAATAATTCGTTAATTCCAAAAGGTGGTGGCGTACTTATTGCTTCGAAATCTACATTTGATTGCGATGAACTACTTCTTCCGGAATTTGCTCAACTTGAAATCCTCCCTGTTAAGCTTAAAATTATTAAGAAATTCATTTTTACTGTTTGCTGCTATATTCCTGCGAACTCTTCAATCGATACCTATCAAAATTTCTGTTTAACTCTTGATGCTTTATCTTCTCTTATGCTTTATCTTCTCCTCTGATGAACTAATTATTTGTGGTGATTTCAATCATCCACAGTTGAATTGGGTCATTGATGAAGAAGAAAATTTTATGGTACTTGTCAATGTTAACACTGAAAGTGCTTAAATTTTAGTGGATAATTGTAGAGCATGGGGCCCTCAACAAATCTCGAATATTTTAAATCATCAAAGTAAACAATTAGATCTTTTATTCAAGACTGATTGGATTAATTCTAAAATTAATAATACTGATAGACCTCTAGTTAATATTGATAACTATCACCCTCCAATCAGCTTTTGTTTCTGCCACAATAGTCCAGCTAATTCTAAAGCTGCTACTTTCTTTAGATATAATTTTAATAGAGCTGATTTTCCTGGGTTAAATAATTATTTTGTGTCAATCGATTTTTCATTTTTAGAAAATTTTGTTGATATAAATCTTGCTGTTAGTAATTTTGATTCTATTCTTTTTGATGGATTTAATATGTTCATACCTCTTACTCGAGATAAAAATCTAAATTCCAGTCTTCCGTGGTTTAATTCTAATTTAAAAAAATTACGCAAAAAAAAAATAAAGCATGGATCTTAAATTCAAAAGTGATTTTTACGTGAAGTGATTATTTATTTATTTTACGTAAAAGTGATTCAGATATACTGCTTCTAATATTCTCAATAATCCACAAATGTTTTGGAAATTTGTTAACTCAAAAAGAAAATCCGATTACTATCCTAATTTTTTGTTCTTTATAACCCATGCTTAATCGCTGTTTTTTTTAAAAATTTCTTTTCTAGTTCCTACGCCCCCAATGCATTGCAAGTAGATAAAGTTAAATTTAACCACTTCTATCCTCACTGAAATATTAATTTATCTCATTTCAATTTTTCACTTAATGAAGTTTTAAAATATTTATTTTCTGTAAGTAACGAAGTAAATCCCGGTCCAGATAGTGTTCTATCTATTATATTAAAAACGTGTGCACATTCTTTACCTTTTCCTTTGTCTATTCTTTTCAACAAGTCTTTGAAAACGGGAGACCCTATTCATAAACAAATTCTAAAAGTGAGATATCTAATTATCGCCCAATCGCGAAGCTATCTAATATTTCTAAATTATTTAAACTCCTGGTATATTATCACATTTACAATTATTGTATAAATTTGATTTTTTCTTTTTTTGGAACTGGTGTGTTCTTAATAATCTTGGCTTAAATGTAGATAAATGTGCCGCAGTTTCATGTACTTGAAACATTATTTCTAATGTTTCGGACTATAATTTTAATGACATGTAAATTAAAAAGCACTCTTTATCTAATGATTTGGGTGTACTTTGTGATTATGAACTTACGTTTATTGATCATTATGATAAAATTATTAATAAAGCGAATTCTGTTAGGGTGGTTCTATATTAAAAGGTGGTTTAAAAAATTTAATGATCCATATATTCCTAAATCATTATATACCTCCTTGGTTCGACATAATCTTGGACATGCAAGTCCTGTTTGGTTTCCATTATATAATTTACATATAAATAGAATCGAAGCTGTTCAAAAGAACTTTCTCAGATTTACTTTTCGGAATCTGCAATGGTTCGATCCAATTAATTTACCACCGTATTTCGATAGACATAAGTTAATAACCATAAGTTCTGATATTGTATTTATTACACAGGTTTTAAAGACGAAATTAATTCCTCTTCTATAAAAAATAAAATTATAAATCACACAATTACTGGTAATCTCTTTCGATCTGTAAGCTTCTTTTATGTGCCCTTTCATCGAACTAACTATGGGAAAAATGAGCCTATTAGCTGAATGTTTATGTTAGTTAATCGCCACAAGGATTTAATTAATTTAGATTTGAGTAAAACTCAACTTAAAAGATCCTTATTTCAGATTCTGTCTAAGTATTCTGCACTCAGCTTATTGTTGCTACTCTATACCATCTTTCAATACTTCTGTATAACTTAATTAATATAATTTTTGATTAGGGCAATAACTTTTAATACTTAATGTTTTTCTTTTCATTTTATAAGTTTAAATAGTCTTAAGTTTTCGTAATTTATTATACCCTACACCTAAAGTATAGGGTATATTAACTTTGGTATGATGTTTGTAACCACCGAGTTAGATATGGGCATGTATATATATTCTGAATCAGGATCACATCCTGAGTCGATTTAACGATGTCCGTGCGTCCGTCCGTCCGTCCGTCCGGTCGCACGATAACTCAAAAACTAATAAGGCTATCTTGATGAAATTTATATAGTAGGTTACTAATTACGAAAGGAAGGATAAGTTCGTACATTCATATTTACAAATATGAATGTAGGTCAATAATTAGTATTGCATCAATGTAACTTAATTTTATTTATTTAATTAATGCAACATTAACAATTTTTATAGCTGTTTTCTTTGCATAAGTTAATAATTTTTATTCCAAGTCGCCAATATTATTAATTTTAGGTACAAAAAATAATAATAACAAGTAAATGTAACAGTAAGTCGATGCAACCGACTTATTAATACCCTACATCTGAATAATTCGAATTAAATTAAAAATCCATTCGTTTTTTTGGCAGCTACTTGGATTTGGTCCTTGGGTTCTGATTTTGGAAGCTTCCGAACGGGCCTCAGAGCGAATGATATTATCTCCAAAAGCAACAAAGATAGCACTTTTAATTTTGTTCAATGATGTTCCTTCCCGTTCGATTTATGTCTCTGAAATTTAAGAGAATTTTGTCCATGGGTTTGGATTTTGAAAGCTTCCGAACGAGCACCAGAGCAAATGAGATTATCTCCAAAACCAACTAAGACCTTTAAATTAATTATTTATGTTTCTAAAATTTGTGAGGATTTGGTCCATGGATTCAAATCTTGGAAGCTTCCGGACGAGCCCCTGAGCAAACGTGTATATCTCCACAACCAACAAAGATAGAACTTTTATTTTTAGTACAAAGGTGTTCTGTTATGTTTCCTTTTCTGTAAAATTGGAAACTAATATTTGAAAGAATTTGAACCATGGGTTCGTATTTTGGAAACTTCCGGACGAGCACAAGAGCAACAAGCATATCTCCAAAACCAACAAAAGTGGAACCTTTAAGAGGATGGCTCTTTTACGTTCCTGAAATTCGAGTTGAATAAGACAGAAAAGGGAAGAAGTTCAAGCAGCTGCCAAAAAAACTAATGGATTTTTAATTTAATTCGAATTATTCAGGTGTAGGGTATTATTAAGTCAGTTGCATCAATTTTTCAAATGTCAGTTTCCAATTTTACAGAAAAGGAAACATAACAGAACACCTTTGTACTAAAAACAAAAGTTCTATCTTTGTTGGTAGTGGAGATATACTCATTTGCTCTGGGGTTTGTTTGGAAGCTTCCAAGATAAGAACCCATGAACCAAATCCTCTCAAATTTCAGAGACTTAAATGGAACATGAAAGAACACCACTCTGCCAAATTTAAAGGTTATGTCTTTGTTGGTTTTGGAGATAATCTCATTTGCTCTGGTGCTCGTTCGGAAGCTTCCAAAATCCAAACCCATTGACCAAATCCTCTTAAATTTCAGAGACCTAAATCGATCGGGAAGGAACATCATTGTACAAAATTTAAAGGTTCTATCGTTGTTAATTTTGGAGATAATCTCGTTTGCTCTGGGGCTCGTTCGGAAGCTTCCAAAATCCGAACCCATGCATCAAATCCTCTCAAATTTCAGAGACCAAAGTCAAACATGAAAGAACACCATTCTGCCAAATTTAAAGGTTATATCTTTGTTGTTTTTGGAGATAATCTCATTGAAGGAACATCATTTAAAAGCATTGCAAAATGCAAAAAACAAAAAGGCCACAATGTCCGATGACGTATTATCAGAAATAATTAAATTAATTGATGACCAAAACATAGATGTGTTGCACAAAATCTTCAACAAAGTATATGATACCCGTATTTTTCCTTCAGATTGGCTTTTATCAACATTTATCGCTTTTCCAAAGAATGTTAACGCTAAATCATGCAGTGACCATAGACTGATAAGTTTAATGAGTCATACACTCAAAATATTTCTTAAAGTGCTCCACAATCGCATCTACTCAAAAGCGGAAATACATATGGAAAAGACACAATTTGGGTTTAAGGGAGGAACGGGCACAAGAGAAGCTCTCTTTTGTGTTGAAGTACTCGTTCAAAATTGTTGTGATGTCAAGAAAGATGTTTTCCTATGTTTTCTTGACTATGAGAAAGCGTTTGATAAAGTCCAACATCATAAACTTATGGAAATATTAAGCACGATAGATATTGATAATAAAACTATTAGATGCATTGAAAATTTGTACTGGCATCAGACAGCCAACATAAAAACTTCAGATGGGCTAACCGGAAACATTTTAATTAAGCGTGGAGTTCGACAGGGTTGTATCTTATCACCTCTGCTTTTCAATTTGTATGCAGAGAAGATCTTCCAAGAAGTATAGAATCAGTTGAAATAGGTATCAAAATAAACGGTACCTGTCTTAATAACATCAAATATGCTGATGACACAACCCTTTTGGCAGATAATTTAAGTGATTTACAACATTTAATAAACTTATGGATTTTTAATTTAATTCGAAATATTCAGGGGTAGGGTATTAATAAGTCGGTTGCATCGACTTACTGTTACATTTACTTGTTTTCATTTCGTCTTCCATCATTGCTTTTATCAAAGCGGCGTTAAACGACTTTTCGTTGTATGTGATGACCCATTCTGGAACGCCATAGTAAAACAAAATATCCCGTAATGTTAGTCTGACATTTTCTGTTAATGTACTTTCTATAACTCTCGCTTGGGCAAACTTCGTTAACTTATCCATTGCTGTTAAAATCAACTTAGATTCGGTCGAGAAAATGTTTAGGTGAACGATATGACCCGCAAAGCTTGGGATTGGTGTTTGTTTTATTTCTGGATTATTGGGATACTGATCATATTTAGTTTTCTTACATACTGTGCATGTTGAAACCAAATTAAATATTTTCCTGTTCCTTTTCGGAAAATAATAATTGCGAATTATTTGACCTTTATTTTCATGTGCATTTTTATGGGCGCGTTTGTGATTTTCTAATATGAGCTCATTCAGTTGACTTTCATCCATAATATCTTTGGCCAGTATTCTTGTAAATTTTAATCTAAAACTTTCAAAATTTTTAGTATAAATTTATTGTATCTTACCCATAATACTTTTTTCCGCCATTATTGCATTTATCGTTTTTGGATTCAAATATATTTTAGGATATTCACGAGTTCTTTTTCCTTAAAATAAATTCTTGTTATTATGTGCCGGACAGCCAAGAAAGGTGTTAATTAATTCGTAATCGACTTGACCACC
Source organism: Poecilobothrus nobilitatus (assembly GCA_947095535.1). NCBI lineage: Eukaryota > Metazoa > Arthropoda > Insecta > Diptera > Dolichopodidae > Poecilobothrus > Poecilobothrus nobilitatus. The sequence goes on from OX352773.1 coordinate 126,796,304, forward strand.
GCGTTTTAAAATTAATTGCTTTCTGAACGCATTAATGGGAGTCTCCACAAATTGAATGTAATTCTGCGAGGAACTCTCAGCACTATGTTGCGTTGTTGTTATCGTATGAGTTTCCGATTATTTAAGTAATCTTGATAACGTGTCAGCTACCTCGTTCGTCTGACCAGGCTTGTACTTGATCTCGTAGTTGTACTCTTCAAGGATGGCCTTCCATCTCTTTAACTTACTGTTGGAGTTCTTATTGCTCAAAGCATACGTAAGTGAATATTATCAGTTTTTTGGATTCATATAAGAAATTCCTTAACAAAGTCAGTGACCAAATGATAGCTAACATCTCCTTCTCGTTAGTGGCGTATGATTCCTCGTGAGGGTCCTGGAAATAAATGTGATTGGCTTTCTTCCTTGAGACAACACCGCCCCAATCCCGTAGTTAGACGCATAGGTTGTTAGTTCGAATTTTCTATCAAAATCAGGATATTTCAGGATGACATCTTCTGATATTAATGAGTGTTTCAGTTCGAAGAAGGCTTATTCGACCTCATTGTTCAACGTGATAGGAGTAGTTTTCGATTGATTTTTGGACACATGTCCTCCCTCCCCTCTTAAAATGGATGTCAGTGGTTTTGTGATCTTAGCAAAGTCACAGATAAACCTTCTGTAGTACCCTGACATACCTAAAAACGAACGTAAATCTTTTGGAGTTTTCGGTAATGGCATATCGCAAATTTTCTGTACTTTTTTTGGGTTGGGTTTTATTCCTTATGCCGAAATCACAAACCCTAAGAATTCAAGTTCATTTCGTAAAAATTCGCTTTTGTCCAATTGTAATTTCATGTTGGCTGATTCGAGTGTTGTAATACGTGGAAGTGACTTTCCTTATCCTTGCCAAAGATTATTATGTCGTCTATATAGACATAATAAAATTTTCCAATATGTTCCCTAAGGATGTCATCAACGGCTCTTTGGAAAATTGAAATCTTATTAAGATAGCGAAAATATAAAATTGTTTTCACAGCTGATACTGAAAAAATGTATCACCAAGATAGCAGAGATCGAGATTACCAAAGAATTCTTTGGCGAAATTCAACAAGAGAGCTAATTAAGGAGTATAACTGCTGCAGCACCTTATCTAGCAATTAAAGCATTAAATCAACTGGCTGCAGATAACGGTCACTTATTTACGTTGGAAGCTAAAGCAATTTTAAATGATACATGAATGGATGATGTTGTTTCAGCAACAGATGATTATGAAACTGCTGTGAAAAAATTTACTCAACTTATACAACTTCTTAAAGGTGGGAAGCTAAATCTCAGAAAATGAAGCACTAACCATCCTAATCTGTTAAGACGAATAGAATTAAGACGAAGAGCTAAGAGAATCTGCAAACAGTATCAATTTTGATGATGGTGAACCAATAAAAGTATTAGGACTTCGCTGGGTACTGACCAGAAATTATTACTAAACGATGGATATTGTCTAAAATTACTCAAATCTTTGATCCAATAGGATTACTTTCTCCTATAACCATTAAAATAAAATTATTGTTTCAAGAAATATGGTTAGAACAATCGGATTGGGATGATGCAGTTTCTGATAAAGTATTAAAGGAATGGTAAAAGATTAAAACCGAATTACCATCTATTGAAAAATTTGAACTTTCACGTTGGATTGATTATGAAAATTCGGTAGAAACTTGTTAATTAGATGGATTTTCAGATGCCTCCGAAAAGGTGTACGGTGCAGTCGTTTACCTACGAACATTGAAAGCAGATGATCAAATTACAGTAAATCTTGTTACAGCAAAAAATAAGGTAGCACCATTAAGATCACAATTATTATTGCCAAGATTATAGTTATGTGGCGCCTTATTTTTAGCCAGATTGATTAAAGACTTCAAGCTTAGATATTGACAATATAATGTCATTTGCTGGGACAGAATCTACAATTGTTTTATCGTGGCTACAAGAAGATCCACATCATTGGAAAACATTTGTTGGCAATAGAGTATCAGGAATACAATCGAGATTTATTTATTTTATTATAAATACCAAGCAAGGTATTATATATGAATACAATTATATTTTTTATTTTTTTTTAACAATGATATACACAAAAAAAGAAAACAAAAACATGAAATGTGATTACAGGGCGCTTAACTTAACTTAAAAAAAACAAAAAAAAAAATTAAAAATTAAATTATTTATCAATTTTTACTTTTTTAACATTGACATTAAATACAAAACAATACTTAAATTCGTAACAAAACTTTAATTTTTACAATATGACATAATACTTTAATAACTTTAATACAAAAATTGATGACTTAAGCAAAATGCACTATAAAAATTTAAATGTATGTTTAAATTATGAATTAGAATTAGTGTAATTTAGATTTAAATGTTCTTTTTGAAATTAATGAAGAAAAAAGATGACTGCGCTTATTGAAGATAGTGGCAACATCTGTATATTGGTTAATTTCTTCCGTATTCTGTTCTATGAGTTCGTTCAACTAAGAATCTCGTGTATCTTGTTTGCCTAATCCCATAATTTACTATAAATTTGTTTTTCAAATATTGAATGTGAATATTGTCATAAAGAACATCGTAGGTGAAGCAAGATGAAGAAATTTTCCTTCGAGATGACGATGTTAGCATGTTTAAAGATTTAAGTCTTATATTGTAACTCGAAAGATTAGCATAGTCGGAAGGATTAAACTGAATTCTTAAAGCAAATAAAAGAAATTGCTTTTGAACTGATTCAATTCTATCAGAATTTATTTGAAAAACTGGATCCCAAATAATATTACCATATTCTAGAATAGATCGTATTAGGAAACAGTAGAGAGCTTTTGTCACTGCTATATTGTTAAATTCTTTCGCTCTTCTTTTAATAAATCCCAACTTTTATTTGCTTTAGAGATTATGAAATCATAGTGTAAATTAAAGCTAAGTTTATCGTCGAGGATAATACCAAGATCAGTAATACTGTATACCCGTTCAAGGGTTAGGTTTTGAATTGTATGGTCGTTAAGGATAGAAAATCGTTTGGAATCGAGTGGAACTTATGGATTTACATTTCTATACATTTAATTCCAAATTGTTCAATGAGCACCATTCTTGTAAATTATTGAGTTTTGACTGCAGTAACGTTATACCAGAACTATTTTTAATGACTTGATATATTTTTAAACCGTCTGCAAACGCAATGTGCGGTATATCACCTAATTTGTCAGATAAGTCAGAATTACATATATTAAACAAGAGTGGACCTAAATGCCTACCTTGCGGTACTCCTGAAGTGACATCGATACCTTGGAATTTAACATTTTGAGTTTTTCCAGTAAGATAAGAATGGAGCCATAAAAGAAAAGAACCAGATATACCAAACATGGCAAGTTTTTTTAACAAAATGATACAATCAATACGATCAAAAGCTTTGCTGAAATCTGTGTAAATTGCATCAACTTGGTACCCTTTCTCCATTTGATTCAAAATTTCAGATGTGTATATCATAAGGTTCGTAGTAGTAGAACGGCCTTTTCTAAAACGATGCTGTTGTTCATTAAGTTTTGTATCGATAATTGGCATAATTTTACCGACAAGAATTTTTTCGAACATTTTAGGTATAGTCAATAAAATAGCTAAACCACGATTATTTTCCACAGATTCTTTATCACTCTATTTATGAATAGGAGTCAAAAAGGAGGATTTCCATACATCTGGAAAAATCCCTGTCGAAAATGACCAATTAAAACTAGTATGCAGTGGATGAACAAGATATTCAGCACAATTGTACAAAAAAGTCGGTGGGATTAAGTTAGAACTAGTACCTTTTTCGGTGTCACGGTTCTTTAATGCTTCAAAAATGTCATTGTCAGAAAGCTGCAAGTCGAAAATTAATGAATTAGGACTACTTATTGAATTAATTTATATAATTCTTTTAGCAAAGAGTTCTTGGACGATAGCCTTTTTGAAAATTATCAGCAAATAAATTACAGATATCTCTTGGACAAGAGGAAAAGTATTGTCAATTGACATAGAATTTTTTGGGATCTGTAATTAATCTATTACCGATATTAGTAACATAATTGTCAGAATTTGCTTTAACCTTAAAATCTAAGGCAATATCCTTGTAAGTATTCAGCAAGTTAATGTTAGGATTATTTGTATTTTTTATTCTTTTGAAGAGTTTATTGCGTTGGTTACGCAATGTCCTCAGATCTTTATTTAACCAAGGTTCAGTGGTTTTATCTTTTTTTATACCCTGCACCTAAAGTATAGGGTATATTAACTTTGGTATGCTGTTTGTAACCACCAAAAGGAAGCGAGTTAGATATGGACATGTATATATATTCTAAATCAGGATCACCTCCTGAGTCGATTTAACGATGTCCGTCCGTCCGTCCATTCGCACGATAACTCAAAAACTACTAAATCTATTTCTATGAAATTTATATAGTAGATTACTAATTACGAAAGAAAGGCTAAGTTCGAATCTGGACAAAATCGGTCCATGGGTTCGGATTCTGAAAGCTTCCGAAAAATTCCGCAGCAAACGAGATTATCTCCAAAACCAACAAAGATAGAACCTTTAAATTTGTACAATGATGTTCCTTCCCGTTCGATTTATGCCTCAGAAATTTAAGAGGATTTGGTCCATGAGTTTGAATTTTTGGAAACTTCCAAACGAGCACCAGAGCAAATGAGATTATCTCCAAAACCAAGAAAGATATAACCTTCAAATTTGACAGAGTGGTGTTCTTTCATGTTTTATTTAAGTCTCTAAAATTTGAGAGGATTTGGTCCATGGAGTCGGATTTTGGAAACTTCCGAACGAGCCCCAGAGGAAACGAGATTATCTCCAAAATCAACAGAGATAGAACCTTCAAATTTTGTACAATGATATTCCTTCCCGTTCCATTTATGTCTCTGAAATTTAAGAGGATTTGGTCCATGTGTTCGGATTTTGGAAGCTTCCGAACGAGCCCCAGAGGAAACGAGATTATCTCCAAAATCAACAAAGATAGAACTTTTAAATTTTGTACAATGATGTTCCTTCTCGTTCGATTTATGTCTCTGAAATTTAATAGGATTTGGTCCATGGGTTGGGATTTTGGAAGCTTCCGAACGAGCCCCAATAGGATTATCTCCAAAAACAACAAAGATATAACCTTTAAATTTGGCAGAATGGTGTTCTTTCATGTTTGATTTAGGTCTCTGAAATTTGAGACGATTTGGTCCATGGGTTTGGATTTTGGAAGCTTCCGAACTTGCACCAGAGCAAATGAGATTATTTCCAAAACCAACTAAGATATAACTTTTAAATTTGGCAAAGTGGTGTTCTTTCATGTTTTATTTAAGTCTCTGAAATTTGAGAGGATTTGATTCATGGATTCTTATCTTGGAAGCTTCCGAACAAGCCCCAGAGCAAACGAGTATATCTCCACAACAAACAAAGATAGAACCTTTATTTTTAGTACAAGAGTGTGCTGTTATGTTTCCTTTTCTATAAAATTGGAAACTGACATTTGAAAGAATTTGAACCATGGATTCGTATTTTGGTGGCTTCCGAACGAGCCCCACAGCAAACGAGATTATCTCCAAAACCAACAAAGATAGAACCTTTAAATTTTTTACAATGATGTTCCTTCCCGTTTGATTTATGTCTCTGAAATTTAAAGGATATGGTCCATGGGTTTGGATTTTGGAAGCTTCCGAAAGAGTCCCAGAGCAAATGAGATTATCTCCAAAAACAGCGAAGATATAACCTTTAAATTTGGCAGAATGGTGTTCTTTAATGTTTGAATTAGGTCTCTGAAATTTGAGAGGATTTGATCCTTGGGTTCGGATTTTGGAGGCTTCCGAACGGGCCTCAGAGCAAATGATATTATCTCCAAAAGCAACAAAAATATAACCTTTAAATTAGGCAGAATGGTGTTCCTTCATGTTTGATTTATGTTTCTGAAATTTGTGAGGATTTGGTCCATGGATTCAAATCTTGGAAGCTTCCGGACGAGCCCCTGAGCAAACGAGTATATCTCCACAACCAACAAAGATAGAACTTTTATTTTTAGTACAAAGGTGTTCTGTTATGTTTCCTTTTCTGTAAAATTGGAAACTGACATGTGAAAGAATTTGAACCATGGGTTCTCATTTTGGAAACTTCCGGACAAGCATAACAGCAACGAGCATATCTCCAAAACAAACAAAAGTAGAACCTTTAAATTTAGTACAATGGTGTTCTGGCATGTTTTCTTTATGTTCCTGAAATGGATTCGATAAATTGGAGTGGCAATTCGGGTACCTGAGACACACCTCCCAAGGACTAACAATCTTCGAAATTAATAGAGATAGAAACTTAAATTTTTTTACAAAGGTATCAAGCACATCGCAAGAGGATTCCTCTTTTATGTTCCTGAAATTCGAGTTGAATAAGACAAAAAAGGGAAGAAGTTCAAGCACCTGCCAGAAAAACTTATGAATTTTTAATTTAATTCGAATTATTCAGGTGTAGGGTATTAATAAGTCGGTTGCATCGACTTACTGTTACATTTACTTGTTTTATCGTATTCTTGGCACAAATGAATTAATTATTTCAAAAATTTTTAAATGGAAGATAGAGATAGATGAGTTAATATCCTGCTGTGATAACAGGTCGGGCTAATTAATAACTGACAAAGCATAATTTATAGTTTGGTAGTCAGCGTTTTGAAAATCATATACAATTGCATTATTGTATGATTTGAAAAAGTTTGGACTAGTAGTTGTAAACTCAAATATGATTGCGTTATGATGAGTGGTGTTAGTAAAAAGATTTTCTGCATCATCAGCGGGTTTTACCACCACTCTGTCATATGCATTCGAAAATGCAAGATCCAACCATTTGTTGTTGTTAATAGAAAAACTGATAATCTGTTGCAAATCGTTAGCTTGAAACGCACTAATAAGATCGAAATCTATGTCGTCAAGAAAATTGATTGGTAGCAACACATTATCTGATTCGTCAATTACAAAAGAAATTGTAGGACGATTAAAATCACCAAACACAAAAATATAATGTTCTTCATTCATTTTAGCGATAATACTGTCATATATATCGTAAAAATGGAAATATGAAGAGCTGTCAGAGTTAGGAGGAAAGTAAATTATATCAAGGTACAAATAATTTGTACCTAGGTCTACGTTTATAAATTGGTGTTCGAATAAGTGACTCGTTCAACTAACTAGAGATATACTAGGCAAGTTATTTTTTTACTGCAATTAGCACACCGCCTCCTCTTGAACAGTTATTAGAAAGATAATCACGGTCGCGTCTGTAAACAGACGAAGTACTGTCAAGTATTTCTTCGTTTTTAAAAGAGTCATTTAACCATGTTTCAGTGATGGCTAGTGCACTAAAATTACATGATTTTGCATCAATATATAATTGTTTAAGCTTACTTCTCATACCACTGCAGTTGTGGTACAAAATTTTAAGATTATTGATATTAAGTTTATTAATGTGATTAGCTAATGTAATAATGTTTATATTATTGTTAATAAGAAGAAATTGGACATTTACTTGGAGTTGAGCCGAAAAAACTTGTTATAATTTTGTCGCGACTGATATAAGTGGTTGTAATAATTAATATTGCAATAGCTACGATAAGCACGAAGGTCGTCATCGATTTCTTTCAACGTTAATCCTATACTTTTATGGTATCTAATCTTGAGATTTAGTAAGGCTTTATAATTAGATGGCAAACCTTCATTATGTATTAGAACTTGTAAATTAGTTCTTGTTTTGTTTTCTATGACACAGTTGTTGGAGTCATTATGCAAATATGCAAGAAATAGTCTTACATAGTTGAGAATTCTCTCATCTATTAATCTGGAAAGTGTATACGTGCTATTCTCGCTTAGTGATTGTTGAGTCATTTTTACAATTGGAGGTATCAACGGATTAAGCGATAACATATTTCTATTATTATTATTATTATAATTATTATTATTATTATTATTATTATTATTATTATTATTATTATTATTATTATTATTATTATTATTATTATTATTATTATTATTATTATTATTAATATTAGTATTATTATTATTATTATTATTATTATTATAATTATTATAATTATTATTATTATTATAATAATTATTATTATCATTATTATTATTATTAACATTATTATTACTATTATTATTATTGTTATTATTATAATTATTATTATTATTATTACTATTATTATTATTATTATTATTATTATTATTATTATTATTATTATTATTATTATTATTATTATTATTATTATTATTATTATTATTATCATTATTATTATTATTAATATTATTATTATTATTATTATTATTATCATTATTAATATTATCATTATTATTATTATTATTTGATGAGCTTGTTTCAGGTTTGACCGTTTCCTTTGTACAAAATTCCCATATCTTTTCCTAACTGGTATTTATGTATTGAGATAATTTCAGTATTAGTTGGATGTGTACTGAAATGAACTGTTTTTTTTTTTGGATTTGAAAGAAGTTGCACATGGATTGAGAAGAAATGATTTTGTACGAGTTGATAGATTAGTGTTATTGGAGTGATTCATTAATTTTTTATCATTTATGTCTTATTCATTAATTATTATCATTTATGTCTTAATTGTTGTGTAGTGTAGAGTCAGAGTTATTATTTTTAGAATTATTATTAATATCTTAGAAAATCTGAACTATAATATCTTTTACCCAAAATTTTTTAGCTAGTATATCATTGACTTTGGATTTTGGTAGTAACTTTAAAGGATTTGTATTTTGGTTTGTATTTTAAATTCTTAGGAGTAATATCAACTATGTTAACATTATTACAATTAAATTTATATTTTAATTTTCTATTGATTAATCTTCTTACTGTTAGAAGAAGCTGGAAGTTTGGAGACGTATAGAGCAACGTTCTCAGGTGTTTTGATTTCAGCTAATTCATTTTGTAATGAAATGTCATTAACAGTAATTACGAATGAGGTCGCCAAAGAATTCACAATTGGCGCAGCAGCAACACTCACAGCATGTGAGTCAGGTGAAGTTATCAAATGATCAACTACCGGATCTATTGAGCTAACTACCGGTTTCGTTGACCAAGAAGTGCTAGTCGCTTTTATAAAAGAATTGTAACTTATTGGCTGTTCAGTTTGAGACCAAGCTTCTTTAGAGTTTTCGTTGATATGAGTTTGATTGTACTTATATGTAACGAAGGATGCGTCGAGACTTGCATGGACTTTGATACACAGATTCCTTACGTCTTTCTTTAATGTACGTATTTCATCATTCAGCTGTTCAATATTATTTCGTGTGCTGGTACCCATAGAATTAAGTAATTCCTGCAGTTTACAGAACGATCCCTTCAGCTCCTGTGATCAATTCTCAATGTATTCTTGAGTACTGTCAAGAAGTTTTGACTAGATATCATTTTTTATGATAGTAAAGTACTGCAGCATCTGATCTTTCTGCCTTTTTGCTGATCTGCTAAACGACATATTAAGTAACTCATATTCCTTCGCCATTTCGTTAAAAGATGCTGAATTCGTTTTGACAGCTTCGTGGCAGCAGATCCCATGAAAGCGCTTTTTGCAAAAACTGTTGCAAGTTATGAGTTCAGTTTTTGCATCAAAAACAGTACAAATTGGACTATCGCATTTATTAATATTTGCATTCATTGGTATTTAACTATAAGAACTTTAATTAGTATGAAAAAAAATAACTTTTTCTAATAACTTTTTATGAAAGTAGCTCAAAGTTAAAATAAACCTTAACACAGTTTTTAATGTAAGTTAACTTTAGATTATTTAATTTTTTTGTATTATAAATTTTCATATAAGTTAGCACTTTTTATAAAAGTATTGTAAAGTTGAATAAAATAAAAGTTGACACAGTTATATGAATTTTAATTTTTTATTTATTTTTTAATTATTAATAAAAGAATTTTAGCTAAATTATGAAAGTAATTAAATAAGTAAAAAAAAAAAACACGTCCACTCAGTTTAACCAGAAATTATATACATATAGATAGCGCAAGTAGAACAAAAAATCTCTCACATTTTTTTTTAATTTGTAGTTGCCCCAAAGAAAGCGAAAAACATTGAATTAAAAAAATGAACATATTATTTTTGCTTGTTCTTTCTCATTCTTCATTCTTCATTCTTCAAATTTATTTATTTTATTTTTCCAACGAAAAATGAAACAAGTCACAATGTAAAGGTTTATTTTTATTTAAGATGTTATTGGTATGTGTTGTCTGGTGTTGTGTTAGGCTGTTAGATTTATTTCTTTTATTTATTATATATTTTATGAATAGTTTATATTTTTTTTTTATTTTCAGTCACTTTACTATTTATAAAAAGAAGTAGCCAAAAAAATTATTAATGAATGGAGAGTAAGGAGTAGTATAGCCAGCCATATATATATAGATATGTATATATGTATATGTATATGCATATTAATTTTTTCTTTGCTTAGAAAATTTTACATTTTATAAATATTGAAATGTTAACCTCTGAGCATAATTTTTTTATTTCTTTTTTATCAATTTAGGAATTTTGCAAACAGATTATAAATAAAGTATGTAAGATTAAAAACTCGTGTGCTGTATATAACTTTATACTGGATGAAAATATTATAATTTTACCAGAAAACTTTTACCTAATTAAAAATGCATAATTGAATTCAAAATTTAATTTTTATTCATGTAACATTTTTAAAAAAGGGAAAAAGTCGAATTGAAGTTATAAGATAAAAAAAAATGTATTGAATTCAGTTAAACGTTCAATTCGGCATAAAAAATCCCTGTAAAGCAAAATTATAAGATAAATAGATTTTTAAAACTTTTGACAAATATTACAAACAAGCAAATTAAAAAATTCTATAATAATAATAAAAGTAAAACTTAACAAAAAAGTTAAAACTTAACACTTGAAGGCTCCGATGATAAGTTGACGATTGTAAAAAAAATGTATAAGTTAATGAAAATAAAAAACAGGTGTTTTATTTCACTCTAAATTTTATTCTAAAAAACATTTTAAAATACAGACTTAAAATACATTTAATGTAAGTTACATTATTGATAACGCAGCAATTTTTACATTACTTTTATTAAAAATTATAAGTGTATTACATTACAGGTTATTGCATTATTATTAATAATGATAATACAATGAATGGATTTAGTATTGTGCAATCATTAAAAGGTGATTAAATTAACATATTTGATTGGAGCATTAGTAGTAATAGTAGCGCTTTGGCATGGGAAAATAATTATGCAAATTAGGTCAAAGTAATAGTAGCGCTTTGGCATGGGAAAATAATTATGCAAATTAGGTCAATGACCTTGGGCGTTTACTTTGTTGTTGAGAGCTTTTTTAAGGAATGTTGTAGTGTAAAAAAACAGGTAGCAAATTAGATGTCGTGATTGGCGTTTGCATAATTAGTTTCCGGAAAAGTGTTTGTAAATAATATAGAAGGTCAACTAGATAATGTGGAACAAGTAGATAGTGCAATGACCTAAACAGGTGTGTAGTATTTCTACCGGTTGCATGATTAGTTTCCGGAAAAAGCTTTTGTAAATAATACAAGTAAGTGCAATGATCTTGTTGTGATAGTATATAGTAACATAGATTATTGTAAATAATAAGAATTTATTTTATTTTTTAATAAAAAGCTTTCACGGTCAATCAGTTATTTTAACACAAGAATGCAGTTGTTATTTATGAGATAAATAAAATGCAGATATTGACCTTGATATTGTATCTTATTTTTAAAGTAATTTTAAAAAAAATGTATTTATTGATTAATTGTTGTGTTTATTGCAGAAAAAATTTTTAAAGAAAAAATCCAGGTGTTTGAGAAAAATTTATGTTAATGTTAATTGATTTATTATATTAACTACTTTGTATTTTGCAAATAAAAAAGTCAGTTATTCTTAAATTTTTTGCTACTTTGTATAAGTAAATTAAATTTTCTGTTATTGTAGATACAAATTAAAGCATTATAAAATCAAATAGATTTATTGTGTTGCAGAAAAAATTTTTAAAGAAAAAATGCAGGTGTTTGATATGAATTTATGTTAATGTTAATTGAATTATTATATTAACTACTTTGTATTTTGCGAATAAATAAACGTCAACTATTAGTATTTTTACATTGCAAATTTGAAGTGAGTTATGGCTAGCTATAAATGAGCAAAAAAAAAAAAATTAAAAATAAAAAAGCAAATTAGTTTCATATAATATCGTTTTTATTTACCCAAGAATTGTGATCTTTATCAAAACCTAACCATTTAACAAAAACCTGATTTCCTTTTCTTTTCAATATTTTTTCAACAAGAAAAGTGTCAGGATTTTTGACGCGAGTAAGTTCATACTCGTAAAAAGAACCTGAAATCGGTGTTTTTGTATAATCAAGTAAGTTGTAAGTAATTGGATCTGTGCGTTTTACTTCTTTAATTGTAAATATTTCTGTTGACCAGTTTGGTTGATAACCTTTTGCAAAGTTTCTTTTGTATTTACTTATGCGTACATAATCTCCAACTTTATATTTTGCTTTCTGATAAAATTTCGGTTGCATGTAAATGTTCTTCAAAATATATTTCTCGTTTGCTTTTGTAACTTTTTTAGGTTGAAGTTTAATTGTCCGATGATATGTTGAGTTGTATTTCTCAATAAGTGAGGGTAAAATAGATATCCATTTATAATTACCCTGAAAACTAAACTGCTTCCACATTGAATGTTTTAAAGTACGGTTAAAACGTTCTACTATGGATGCTTTCATTTCAGAATATGTATGATAATGATTAATTTTTTTTCTTTCCATAAGTTTTCTAAATTCTTTGTTAAAAAATTCTTTACCTTGATCAGATTGAATATTTTTTGGGAGTGTTCCAGCACGTTTGAAAATGTTTTGCATACCAAGTAAAACGTTATTAGCATTTTTAGTTTTAATTGGTTCAGCATAAGCATATTTCGAAAAGATGTCTATTACAATTAATAAATATTTATTTCCTTTGTTATACTTTGCATATGGAATCATTTCTACTAAATCAATTTGCCATGTATCGTTTAAACCTTTCTGATTAAATTTTCTTCGACGAAAGTTTCGTTTGGCTGGTCTATGTATTTCCGATACTATTTGTGCTCGTGACATTATACTTGTACCATTTAATCAGATTTTCCAATTCTATTTTATAATTTTCTATAGAGCAACAGTTACATGTATCCGGTCCAGATGACGAGTTGTCGTAAGCCCAAGGACAAAGAGCAAAATGAGTTCCGTATATTGACGTAAATTTTTCTGTTATTGAAAATTCTTTAATGTATTTATACATGTGAAAAATACGTTGCTTATGCTCATTTAATAACACAGAGGAATATGATTTTAAAAACTCTTCCACTTCTTTTACCTCCATCTTTTAAATTGAGAATAAGTTATACACGTTTTTGCTTTTATATATTTGAAGAGCAAATCTAAGTACCTTTCAATGACTTTTAAAACGCGAACCAATAATGATATATTTTAATCATCCATTTACAATGATGGTGGCGGGACCATCTGGATGTGGGAAAACAACATTTGTTTGCAACTTGATCAAAAATATTACTAGATTGATACATCCCAAAATTGAAAAAATAAAATGGTGTAACCCAGAAATTTCTGCGGTTCCAAGAAATACAGATTTCCCTGATATAGATTTTTATGCCGGCATTCCGGAAAAGCTTAGTGAAAATGAAAATAAACCTACTTTAATTGTTTTAGATGATTTAATGTTAGATTCAGCAAACAAACAAGTATGTGAACTTTTTACTAAAGGTTCGCACCACCGTAATTTGTCTATTATATTATTAACGCAAAACATTTTTCATCAGGGGAAATTCTCACGAGATATTTCATTAAATTGTAAATATTTGGTACTTTTTAAAAACCCTCGAGATAAATCACAGATTTTTCCTCTAGCTAGACAACTATATCCGGAAAATATAAAAGGCTTCCTGGGGGTATATAATGAATCAACATCAAACCCACATGGTTATATTGTATTAGATTTAACACAAGACATTAGCGATTTGTTTCGAATTAGAACCAACATATTCTCAGAGGAATATTGCGTTTGTTTTTGTGCTACCAAAGATTTAAACAATTGCTTAAAATATGAAACGGTTGAAGAAAAACCGACATATGTTACATGTACTAGAAAAATGCAACAACAAGAATTTTCGTAAAAATATTCTAAAATATTGTGATGATGATATAATAAAAACTATTGCTGAAATTGCGATTAATGTGTTAAACGGGAACAATAAAATATCACCATCACAAAAAACAAAACTAAAAAAATATAAAAAACAATTAAGACTCTTAGCGTGTCCACAAAAAGGTATAAAAGCTAAACGAAAAATGTTAATTCAACATGGAGGATTTTTACCTACATTAATTGGTACTATATTATCTGGTATAATAGGAAAACTTCTCAGTAAGACATAATGCAGCGAATGATTGTTATGTCACCAGAAATATTTTCAAAATTTAGCAAATTATTTCAAGATGATAAAAACTTAGATTTATTGGATCAAAAAATGAAAAAAGTTTTATATGATAAAAAATTAAAACCATTGCAAAAATGGTATTTATATCGTCAAAATCTCATTAAATACGGAATTAACAAAAGGCATACAAAAAAATTACCAGAAAAGTTAAATAATGTTACATTTAATACAGGTACTCAAACAAAATTCTTTTCTAAGCGAAATGCATATACAGAAACTGAATTACCTAAATACAAATCAACGTCAACACAAACTAAATTTTTACCATTAGTTACTGATGATGTGTTTGAATATGACCCTAAAAAAGAACATTCAAATATGGATGTTGATTTAACAAATTACGATTTAGATGATGAAAATTCATTTAAAAAATTAGCTCAAACTGAAATGTTGAAAGATGAAAAATTAGTCGAAAGACCATCTCTAAGCTCTGATTATCGAATGTTTGAAACACCAAGTGGTGATGTAATTACCGTTGCTGTACCATCTCCTGAAAAAAAGAAGACACTAAGATCGGCTGGTAGTTCAATTTCCTCAACTATACTTTCACAGTTTCCTGAAACAAAAAAACGAAAACTAAAACCTTTACTAAGAAGTCCAAAACTAAGAACTTCATCAACACCGGAGTGGACAACATATAAATAGTACAACATTTTATGTTTTAGAAGAAGTTAACAAAGATGGATAGTCAAGATGACTTCTATGTAACATTGTTTAGTAATGATAATCTAAAACTGTTTCCAGACAACACTTTAGCTTCATTCGAAAATAAATTACCTATTCACTTTGATTTAAGAAATGGTAATTGGAAAGTTGGTCTTTCAGAAATTTATCTGAACGATTTCCTACAAACAGAACAATTTAACAAAGAGAATTGTGCTTTTATTAATATTGGGCAGTATAATGTTTATGTAAGAAACATTGAAAAACCTCTTGAAAAAATCAAAGTAACCAAATCTATAGGCTACACATATTATTCATATAACGATTCGGAATTACATTTAGATGATTGGAAGTTTAATTTTTTGCCAACGCTTATTAAAAATATAACTCCTAATCCCGGATTTACTCGAAACCAAGTTTTTACTGAATTTTTTAATGAAGTTTTGACATATATTTCTAATCCTAAAAATTATGATGATGTAACATTTAAAAAAGTGTCAGAATCTAACCGAGGGGACTTAATTCGAATATCGCAGACTTTTGATGAAGATAGTTTTTATATAAAAGTTAATCAGAGTTATAATGTAAAAACATTATTAACTGAATTATTTCAACAGAAAAAAAATATAAAAAATTTCAAAACAAAATTACCTGAACTATTCAAATTAGCTGTTGCTAAAAATAAAGATGAATTGAATGGAATGGTGTTGATTTATTCAGATATAGTTCAATCTTCTGTTTTTGGAAGTAGCAAAGTTCGGGCGTTGAGAGCTATCAACATAGAAAATTGTAGAATACCTACAAATACTGAATTTAAAAACGTCCATTACATACCTATAGAAAAAAATATTTTTGAAACAATAGCAATTAAAATTTGCAATCAATACGGTGATGGAATAAATTTTGTTTCCAGTTACTATCCAACAAAAATTGTATTACACTTTAAAAAGCATTGATTCCCCAAAAACAATATAAATACTACTACTCAAATATGATATCCTATCAAACATGGAAAGAGCTTACGTGAGATATTATTCCTCTCAGGTAGGAGGGGGAATCAACGATATTGGGCCTTTATTACAATTTTATCCAGCTATACAAAAAGGTCGTGGTTTTGGAAATATATTCGGAAGTTTAATTCGTTACTTAAAGCCAGTTTTTACATCAGGTTGGGACTTAATTAAAAAAGAGGCTGTAAACACAAGTAAAAATATTTTTAATGATATAGCATCTGGTGCAAACATAAAAGAAGCTGTAATTGATCAAAGTAAAGGCGGTATAAAAAATTTACGGAAATCAGTAGTTAACCAACTGCATTCGATGTATGGTGGAAGACAAAGAACTATAAAAAGACAAAGAGCTATTAAAAGACAAACAGTTTCTAAAAAGACACATTTGAAGTCGAAACGACGAAAAAAGCAAAGTAAAACATCCGACATATTCAACTAAAAATGGAATGTATGAAATCTGAACTTGATCTTTTTGCGTCATTACCCGTACAAACAAGTATTTTGCGTTCAGAAGAGGTAGCATACAATCCTTTAGCTTCTTTAGAGGCATCACCGTCAACTATTGAATTTGTTTCCCTTGGAAATGGAGATACATATCGAGATTTATCCTCCACCTATATAAAATTTAAAGTTCAAATATTAAAAAAAGATGGATCAGTTTGGAGTGCAAATGATAAAGTAGGAACCGGAACTGAAGCAAGACCAGCTCCGCAGCCCAGTGTTGTAAATAATTTATTACACTCTTTAATTAAACAATGTAATGTAACTCTAAACGGAAAAAACATCACTCCTTCAGACTCCTTATACCATTATAAAGCATACTTAACTACTTTACTAAATTATGGTACAGATTCCAGTCAAACACATTTGGAAGCATCTGGTTGGGAATTGGATAAACCAAATGTAAATGATTTTAGTAATTCTGGTTCTAAATCAAGACAAAAATCATACAACAATTCTACTGTAGTAGAATTAATGGGAAAATTACATGTAGATTTCTTCAATACTCCTAAATTACTTTTAAATAATGTTGACATTCGAATTGCTTTAGCCCTAGAAAAACAGGATTTTTTTATTTTCTTTAACGATGCCGATGAAAGCTATTTAAAAATTCTCGAAGCTACGTTATACATGAAACATTTAACAATTAATCCTAGTATATTGATAGCACATAATACTGTATTGGAAAAGGCTAACGCGAAATATTTTTATACCAGAAGTGAAATCAAAACATTTACAATTCCAGCTAACACATCTAACATATCATTGGATAATATATTTATAGGGCAAATACCAAAAGCTCTAGTATTTTGTATGGTTAATAATGAAAACTTCAATGGTAAGAGATCAAAAAATCCATACCATTTCGACCATCAAAATCTCACACAATTTCAATTATATGTGAATGGAGTGCCTACACCAAACTCTGCAATTGAAACAAGTTTTACACCGAATAATTCTTGTAATTCTCGAGCATATTTAACATTATTTAGCGGAACAGGTATACATCATTCTGATAGAGGACATCAAATTTCAAAAGAATTATTTTCAAAAGGTTATACAATACTGGCTTTTGATTTATCACCAGACGGCTCGGGAACAGATACATGTCAGAGTTTATTAAACCAGGGAGTAGTAAAGATTGAAGCAAGACTCAGCTCTCCATTAACTTCAACATTAACTTGTATTGTATTTGCAGAATTCGATGCTAATATCGAAATTGATAAAAATCGTAACGTCTACGTGAACATATAAAAGGAAGTTTAGCGAACCATCTCTATTCATTTCACAATGACATGTGCTCTAGTAGATTTATCGTTCTGTACGGACGATAACAATACAATATTTGTAAAAAATATTGCTGTGGCTGGTATTAAAGAAAAATGTAAAACTATTGTAAAAGAATTAAAGTATAAATTTCCTGTCAGAGATTTGAAAAAAACAGATATTGAGAATTACTCTTTTGGACATATCGATAACGAAAAAGTAACTAATAACTTAATAAATTTGCTTGAAAAATTCGATATAGTCTTAACAAATGGAAAACTTAAAGCAGAATTTTTAACAACATTTGTACGAGGAAATACTCGACTAATTGATATTTCCCGTTTGCAAGAAAATGAATACACTTCAGATTTCAAAGGTTCTGAAATGTAATAAGTTAACACATAAAATATTTAGAGGCGTTTATGCTCTTGATAAATTACCAAAACAAGTTTCAAAACCTAGTATTTTGGTGGTAAATACCGATAATTCTAATGAAAAGGGAACACATTGGTTAGCAATATTTGTTCCAGTTCAAGGGTGTGCAGAATATTTTGATTCATTTGGAAATCCCCCGTTTCACAATGAGATTATAAAATTTCTACAAAATCAATCAACATGTTTTGTTTTCAACAATAAGCGTTTACAAAGTAATTTAACATCTGTTTGCGGACATTATTGTTGTGTATATCTATGGATGCGAAGTTCCTGTAAAAGCATAAAATATTTTCTTAATTTATTCGACACATCATCCCCACTTAAAAACGATAAAAAAATACAAAGAATATTTCGAAAAATTTTTAAAAAATGAGGGAGAAAAAATATAAATACAAAATTCTAAAATAGAATTCATCAGTTAAAACAAGAAAAATGGAGCAATCAACAAATTCGGAAGTCATTGAAAAACAAAAAAGTGAACCTCCGCAAAATCTTTTGTTAAGCTATATCTATTATTTGGATAAAAAACAAACAACAAAAATACAAATTGGATTTAATGTTGAAAATTTTGCTGCAACAATAATTTTCCAACGTCATCAAAAAGTCATTTGTGAGATGAATTATTTGGCGTGGTATGCCTTTTATCAAGATTTTACTAACAACCAACATAAATTAAATTCAAAAGGATTTGCGCTAACATTTAATCATACCGGGAAAACTAAAAAAATTACATTGCAGTTAGATGAGTACACCCGCTTTTGTCTTATGTTAGACTTTATACAAGCAGTGATGTCATATAACAACGGAGCTGAACTTAATATAAGAGAATATGTATTCAAATATTTTGAGAGATGTATTGAAAAGAATAAACTAAGATTGGAACAAGAAGATTTCTACATTCCAATGAATTTACACATAGCTCAGTGTAATTATTCCAGACTATTTTATGAAATACCTATGTTTTTGTCAGAAAAATTATCTTGGTCAACAATAAATAAAACAAATATTTTTTAAAACCAATTATTTTCTTTTATTAAATACATATATAAATTCATACAATTTTTTACAGCACATCTTTTTAAATTTTCAGTAATGTTATGGTGAGGGCAAATGGTTGTGAAATTCTTTAGTTTCTGAAGAGATGGAATGTCATTATCTAAGTTGATAACTTCTACTGAACTCGAAACAAATTTATCTAAAAATTCCTTTTTCTGGTACCCCTTTACGTAAACGACGTCGAATGAATTTAAATGTTCCTTTAAGGTATTTTTAATTGCTGAATATTCTATAAAACCATCATCCCAGTCAAGACCATTTATTTGTGTTTTATTGAATTCATTTTGCTGTTTAACATCAGTATTTAACTCTTCGAACGAATAAGGTGCTTTAAACATAAATAGCATTGGTATCAGTGACCCATCAGCTATCAAAGCAAATTCCTTCAAGAAATATTGCTTTTTATTTCCAACAGTAAATTGTAAATCTGCTACTGCCTTCCTGCTGCTCATTTTGTACCTGACTATTTTAAAATAGCTTGAAATCCTATAATTTATAACTAATACGATTTAAAAAGAGTGGAAAAAAAAGGGGAAGGGAGCCTTTAGCAGTAGCATAAACCGATACCGGACCCTCAAAGACAGATACCGGACATCCGGGGACCCCATCCAGAATCAAGAAAAGGGGCGCCTGATTCAGGCCCCGCTTTAAAGAGACCGAACCTCAGGGGACCGGATATCGACTCTCCAGAAACAAGGGTTGATTTAAATGGATTAACCTGGAAAAAAAAAACGTGCAAAGAGTTACAAAAATCTTGCTGACTAATATTTTAACTCCTCTACATAGTTATGTTACTTAGACATAGTTTAGAGAATATACAGTCATTAATTATTAATGAAAATGCAAAAATATAATTTGAATATTTTAGAAAGTATTATGTATGATGCAAAATATTATGTATGTTGCATAAAAAGTATAAATTGATTTAAGTTTTTAAATTATTTTTAATTAATAATGGAAGTACAGGAGCCGTTTGAAGAAATAATTGGAAAATGCGATATTTTCCAATTAGAAAGAACATTAACATTCAATTACGAAATTGAATTTAAGGACCTTTATAGAGGAGCAGCAAGTAGCAGTGATAATGGCTCAAAATTGTTATGTACAGAAAAGATGCCAAGTGAGCACGACTTGGATGTGCTTACCAGACTTATTTGCAAGGAGAAGATGCCTGCTGAGACCGACCTAAAATTAAAATAATAATAAAAAAGGTAATCTGAAAAAAAAAAGGTGATCTGGAAGAAATTAAAAATTTTATAAATTTAATTAAATAAAATCTGAAAAGTTGAAAAATTTAAATAAAAAAAAGAAAATATTTCATTTGTAAATTTTTTATTTAACTTAAAATCTGAAAAGTTGAAAAATTTAAATAAAAAAAAGAAAATAAAGAAAATATTTCATTTGTAAATTTTTTATTTAACTTAAAATCTGAAAAGTTGAAAAATTTAAATAAAAAAAAAGAAAATATTTCATTTGTAAATTTTTTATTTAACTTTTTTTTATTTATACTATTTTTCTTGCGAGTCTATACTCGTTTTTGGAATTAACTCAAACAGAGCCATATTCCACCTATTAGGATCCCGTCCAAAAAATTTGAAATTAAAGCCCTTGCTGTTCAGTTGATTTAGTTCTTTCTCCGACACAACTTTTTTGGAGAACCGCTCCGGCATAAAAAAAGTAATGCTGTTAGTTGAATCTTCCATTGGGCATGTTACCTTACATAGAACCACCCGCTGACCTCTTTTGGTCTTTAGGAATTTCCATTCTTCTACCTCGTACATCACATCCTTCACCAGAGCATCTATCGTTTTGTAGCTCTCTTGTTCCCCTTTTCCGATTTTTATGAGATTGTCTACAAATTCCTAAATGAAAATAAAATATAAAAAATATATAGGATAATTTTGAAAAATTTTGAAAAAAAAAGATTAAATTTTTTTAAAATTTAAAAATTACTTACCATTATTTCTTTTGGTACTGCTACTAGTACTGTTATTTAAACTAAGTTTTGTGTAGAACTCAATTGATAGAAATAAAAGTTTTGTCTTTTCTTTTATACTTTTTTACTACGATAGTTTAAATTACTTTAATAAATACCATCAAATTATTTAACAAGGAACTAAACATATGAGGAAATTTAAACGCTCCTAAATTGTTTTGTTAGAACATGACTTTTTGGCACGACGGAATTTATTTCCATTCAAATTCCTTTGTTAGAATAATAAATCTTTTTTTAAACAACTCAAAAGCTCTTTTCAATAATAAATTCCATTAACTATTTAACCAGGAACTAAACATATAAGGAAATTTAAAACACTCCTAAATTCCTTTGTTAGAAGAATAAATCTCTTTCTTCTACCAGGAAATTTTAAAATAAATTTAACATAAAATCATTTCCTAGAACACTCCTTAAATTAACTAATTCTTCTAAATTAATTCCTTTGTCTAATAAACATTTAGTGATATAAAAATACATGCTCAAAATGTTTTAATTTAGAAGCAAAACAACATGAACCCACCAACGTTAAAATCAGTGGCATTAGCAAAATGGATAAACTCTGGACAATTTCAATACAGTCATTATAAATATTTATGTGCTCGAATGGACATAGAAAATATAATTTTCTATTGTCCATACCTAAAGAGTGATGTCACCATAGAAGAATTGAGAAAAAAGTGCAGATGGCTGGGAAAAGACAAAGACGCTGATGGAAAGTTCAAGTTTACGGTTACATACATTTACTATAAAATTCGGGCAAAATAAAAACTTGTGTTCCTTTATAAAATTAAAAATAATAAAAAATTGATTAAACTTCTTTTTAAAAAAAACTTTATTTTTTTCTTTTAAATCCAAATGGTACAGAACTATAATTTTCATAAAACCTTCGTTTTTCTGCTTTTAACCTGTATATCTTTGTTTCTGGAACTGTAATTACCCTATGATCATTTGTTCTTCGAAAATTTTTGTACAGAATATTTACACCGGCTTTATCGTTCAATAAAACCATTTCCTTAATTTTTTCAAAATTGACTAGTTTTGAATTATTATAATCTAGTTTAATTCCTTTTACTTTACA
Organism: Poecilobothrus nobilitatus; assembly: GCA_947095535.1. Lineage (NCBI taxonomy): Eukaryota > Metazoa > Arthropoda > Insecta > Diptera > Dolichopodidae > Poecilobothrus > Poecilobothrus nobilitatus. The sequence goes on from OX352773.1 coordinate 126,818,891, forward strand.
AACTACTGCATCGCTTTGTTTGTCAGAAGAAAATGCTTTATATGCATAATTTTTTGGTCCACCGCTAACGAATTCTTTTATGTAGCTGTCAGATCCAAATGATTCTAGTTCATTAGTCATATCTCCGATAAAATTGCCTATGACAGGTTCATATTCACCTTCTTTTGACACATATATGACGGAATCAGTGTCATAATATAAAACTCGTTCTTGTAAATTTTCCAAATATTCATACAATTTTAAACGAGCCTGTGCAGTTGTATAACTTGCAATACATACGTTCACTGTACGCAATGAATCTAAATCTTCATTTTTATATTTCCAGTTAACTAAAACCGTGTCAGAATTGATAATCATTATGTGCAATACATCTTTGCTTGGATTTGTCAATATAGAATAAAAAGTAGCTGGACTTTTTATTATTTGCGTTTTTGTCTGATTTTCTCGTTGACCAAATTTTCCCCAGAAAGAGTTCAATATAAGCTTACTGTATGATCTTTTTCCAGGGTTTTTGTAAATATTTTCTGTATCAAGTTTAATATTTTCTTGTTGGAAAAATTGTTCCAAATAATTTTGTTTTAATTCTTCTGTGTTGCAATCTTTAGGCCATCCAGAAGCTTCCTGTTTAGTTTTAAGAAATTTGTCCATCATCTCTGTAAATAATCCAGGTTCACAGTTGTCTTTGTTATATTGTTGTACCTTATAACGCCAAATTTCATGAAATTCAAATATTTTATACCCCTTTTTTACAGCTTTTACTACTTCGTCTATAACCCAAGTTCCTGTCAGAGTTCTTTCTTTATCAGAATGAAGGCATTCATCTTGATATGTTTCAAGGCTGCAAGTGAAACAAAGCGTAAACATTAATTTATTATTTTGTTTTATTGGAAGAACAGGGTGAATCAAATCAGTTGGTGGAAGAATATCACATTTTATTAAACCATTAGTATTTTCTAAGTCAACTTTAGAACATATTTCATGGCCCACTAAAACTTCAGGATGTCCTACTGGAAATTTCCCATATTTGCACACATAGGGATATAATGAGCAAATATCTATGTATTTTATTTTTTCATTTTCTTTTGCTTTGTAATACATAAAAGTGTTTCCAGTTCTACCTCCATAAAAAGCATCTCGTGGTTCTAAAGGAACATTTTTTAAAAGGGGGTGATTTATAAGATATGACATCTCATCTTCTTTTTCTATCAATTGTTCTCTAAAATCACATTCCCACATTTCGATCACTTGATATCCAAATGATTTTAATCGTTCTGTTCTTGTTATGGTATTTTCAAATCTGATATCAAGAGTATCATGTTTGTTCCCTTGTATTGATTCATTCCTCTTATATGGAAAACATTTTGGATGGCCATGAAAATAGCACCCATGGAATTGAAAAATTTGTTTTGTTTCTGAACAAAAACCATCTACTTTTATATTTTTTATAATTGCTTCTTTTTTCTTTGCTGCATGTTGAATATTAATCTTTCTTTGATCCTCTTCCCAAATTAGCCATTGAAGAGCAATTTTTGATTGATTGTCTGCAAATCTGTAACCTTTTTTGGGTATCAATCCTATAGTTTCCGGTTTCAAAAAATTTCTTCGAAAAACTAAATTGCATGCTGAAGCAATGGTTGTAGCCTCAGTGAAAGGACATACATTATTTTCTTCCAATAGGAGTTTTCTAAATTTAATGCAGGCTTCAGTTAAAATATGTACATCATTTTTGCAATATTCTATCAAATCACGTTTCATATTGAACTCGGTATTTTTGCTTTGTTCATACCAATCAATAAACATTTTTCGATTTTCTTCTGTCATTGTATCAGGACTATAGTAGTGCATAAGTGGTATTGGCCCAACATAATTTATATTTTCTGATGTATTGAACAAATGAGGAAAATAACCTTTTTTTAAATCAGTTGATAAATCGAAAGCTTTAGGAAGTTGTGATAGTGGCATTGCAAAATAATTCATAGAATCTAAAAACCTTATATTTTTAATCTGCATCTGAATAATTTTTGTACCCCTCATGATTAATTTTGGCTCTATCTCACTTTTATGCAGCAATTCATTTAAAATAAACTGGTGATCAAAACTTTGTCCATTATGAGCTATTACAACAACTTGTTTAAATTTTTTAGCCATTTTAAAAATGTAATCAACTAAATTTGGAATTACATTTGTGTCAAAAACTGTTGTTCTAAAACCACATTTAGAACAAAAATGTAACTTCTCTTCTTTTATGCAATGATGACATCTTATACTAAGAACACATAAATTAGGTTCATGTAGTTTAATATCTTCATTATTGTTTTTAACTAGCGTTTTTTCTTGCATTGTTTCTAGATCGTAAAAGATAAACACAAAATCATTAATTTTTGGTTTGCTCTTATCTACAATAATATAACAAAAATGATTTTTTTCTACACTTTTGTTACAATTTTTACAAAAAACAGTATCACATTTATGTGGTGAATCAATCTTTCTAAAATATGTTTTAAAACAAATTAAGCATTTGTGAAATTTTTGACATGTAGTAACTGTTTTATGATTTTCAAAACATTTTCCACCTCGGAATGATCGTTTGCAATAGTTGCATGTAATAGTTGTAGGTATATTATTACATGCAGGAGACTGTCGACAACAAATACAGATACCTTCACAATTATGATAATTTGCGTAACCTACATTACATTTTTTACAGTAATGGTTAATGCAAAAAACCGCTGTCAGCGAAATAATAACGTTAAAGTGATTTTCGTAATATAATAAATTAATTCTTTTGCCATCGTTTTTACCTTCAAAAATTATATTTTTGTTATTAGCATAATCGTAAACCACGATGTTATATTCATCCCCATAATAATCCTGTATTTTTTTAAGTTCAGATATTCCTGCACTTTGCGTTATATTTAATTTTGTTTTTACCATCAGCTCTAATGCTAGATTTTTCTGCATCTTCTGTGTATCTTGGCGAATTTTTTTATAATTCATGTCACCATCTATAAAAGCTTTTCCTACTACAATAGCTCGGAGTAAGCAAAGATTATCATTATTTTTAATGACAACAATGCCTTTTCGTTTTAAACTTTCTTCATTGAAAGTAAAATAATTTCTCCCTCGTCCACTTCCAGAAGGCAACCGTACAGTTGTAGTTGTTAGTTGAAAAGAATCAGTATTCAGGCCCTCCGAATTACTTTGGAATATTTTACTTATTAGTTCCCAAATATCTTCAAACTTCACTGAACTTGCAAGCTTAAAATTCATCCAACCTGGAGTTCTCTGTTGAAAGTTATCAGCAAAAAATACTATACCAATGAGATCATTCGGTTCAACGTTTTCCACCGAATATATAACTATTTGATTAATGGCTTCTTTAGTATATGCCAATATATCTTCTTCATTTGGAGCTTTTCTTATTTTGAATGTAATTTTTCTCGACATAACTCCAAACTTTTTCAAAAACTGACTTTTTTCTTCTATAATTATGAATTTGGAAGACTCCTCTAAATATTTCTCTAATATTTGTTTCTTGGCCATTTTTCTCAGTATTGATTTGGTATGTTTATACGACTTTTTTTTTGTTAATGATAATATATAACTAATTAACCATGTTTTTATACCAATATTAAAAGGGATAGGAAATTTTCCATACATATTTTTAAAAACTAGGAAATGAATCAAATAGACAATAAAATTAACATTGCCACTCCACATTACAGCTTGTTTACATTTTACAACTCAAATTTGCATAATACTAGTAATTTCCTAGAACATAATAACTCTTGTTATATATTATAAAAATTTTTCAAATTATATTTCAATTATATTAATTCATATTATATAAAAATTAATTTACGTGTTTTTCGTTTTACAATTCATTATTAAATTATTTGCATAATACATAGTTGTTATTAATAACATATCTCAAATTTGCATAATAGAAAGTAATTTACAAGAATCTATAATAAATCTTGTTCTATATTAAATTTTTTCTTATTTTTTTTATAAAACATAACAATTAATCACTAAATACAATTTTTTTCTCTCGATTTTATACATACAACCTATACTATAAATTATTTTTTGTTTTTTTTTTTTTTTTTTTTTTTTTTTTTTTTTTTTTTTATATCGTTCAGATTAAAATAAAAACTAAGATACAATAACAAGTTCAATATCTGCATTTTATTTATCTCATAAATAACAACTGTATTTTTTGCGCTAATATTATGTTACAATACCTGGTTGACCGTGAAAGCTTTTTATTGAAAAAATAAGATACATTTTTATTATTTAAAATAACCTATATGTTACTATACTATCATAACAAGATCATTGCACTTACTTATCCTACATTATCTCGTTTACCTTCTATATTATTTACAAAAGCTTTTTCCGGAAACTAATTATGCAACCGGTAACAAATACTAGATATTATAACACCTGTTTAGATCATTGCACTTACTTGTTCTACATTATTTAGTTTACCTTTCAATATTATTTCCAAACACACTTAGTAAAAGCTTTTTATTAAAAAATAAAATAAATTCTTGCATATTATTTATATAGTCTATGTTATTATAGTACAACACCTGTTTAGGTCATTGCACTATCTACTTGTTCCACATTATCTAGTTGACCTTCTATATTATTTACAAACACTTTTCCGGAAACTAATTATGCAAACGCCAATCACGACATCTAATTTGCTACCTGTTTTTTTACACTACAACATTCCTTAAAAAAGCTCTCAACAACAAAGTAAACGCCCAAGGTCATTGACCTAATTTGCATAATTATTTTCCCATGCCAAAGCGCTATTATTACTTTGACCTAATTTGCATAATTATTTTCCCATGCCAAAGCGCTACTATTACTACTAGCATTAAACTTTATTTAAGATTTCAAATTTAATTTAATTTTTTGTTAGTTAATAAAAGTTAGAGCATTAAACTTTATTTAATTGTTTATATTAGATTTTTTGTAAGTAGAATAATTTTAATATTGATGACTGTTCACTACTCTACCTCTAAAGACGTGACGTCCTCGGCTCGTGTAATGTTTTGTAGTGCGTTAATTGTTGTTATTTGCATTTGCTTGTTGGTTAGAATGTTATCTATTGTTGGTTTTTGATTGTTTACTACGATTTTGGTACGTGAACCTTTTTTTAGTAAGTAAAATAGAAACAAAGCTGTTAAAATTATACCAATTATCCCGAGTGTTGTCCAGACTGTAGTTGAATTGTTTTTAGTTTCTATTGCGAGTTGAAATATTCTTTTTGTATTATTCAGGTGCAGGTTATGGACATGATTTAATGTTATTATTTCGTTATGATTAGTAAAATTGATATTGATTAGTTTGGGTGGAATTGGTTCGTGAAGTACTTTTGTGTTTGTTTCAAACACAGTATCATTGATAATTAATTTGTTTTTGAATGTGATAAGGTAAGTACCCGTTTTTATTGTGATTTGTTGTTTGTCATCTTCCAAAACTTCTGCCGGAGAGTTATTGATTACAACTAGGCCGTCAGTTATTTCTTTGATTTTACTTATTTGTTTTGCTGTTATTGTAGAACAGGATGCTGAGTTGTTATTCATTAGAGCAATAGCACATGGAGCACTTGACATTTTTTCTCATATAGATACCGTTGTTGCTTGTTGGCATTTGTTAATAGGAATGAAAGTTTCGTTACATTTTGCTATATTATCGGTTTCTAATAAGATTTGTTTATTATTGTTATTTACTGGATATAAAATAATTTGATTACAAATGTCTTTAATTTTTGGTATGTTTACAATGTATTTTATTTGATCTATGGAACTATAAATTTTTATCTGCGATAATAAGAGAATGTCGGTAGTAGGTATTGAGTAGTGCAGTTGAATTATTTTATTTATTTCAAATAAATTTAAAATTGACGGGTTCACTACGTTTAATTTTGAAAGTGCTATACCGTTAAGTATATTTGTTAAATCGGATATTATCATTCTATTTCTTATCATGACTAAATCAAAAATTGAATCCTGTGAGTTGTTTTCTTTTAATATTTTATTTTGAGATTCGACTAATTGATAAATTTTTTGGGTAAGTTTGTTAATATGATTTTGTACATTTTGGTTTATATCCACTTGTGAATTTTCATTTGCTACCAAAGTGGCTTTGGTGTTTTGTAGTTGAATTAGATCATTATGATCAGGGTTTCCGCGATAAATTTCCATATGCTTCCTATAAAATCCAAAGATCTTTTTGCTTGGTGATGTGAACTTTGGAAAATTGTCAAAAGTTATTCGATTGTTCCTTGAGGATGTCTATTGGTCTGTATTCTGTAGTAGAATGTATCGAAACATTATATTTATGTGTACTAGAGAGAATCAATTCCGTTAAGTCCATTTGTGTTTTCTCGGACTGGGAACATCTTGCAATTTCTATTAAGGTTGAGTTGAATCTTTCCACTTAACCGTTACTTTTACTATGAAGTGGAGGAAATCTATGGTGCAATATGCCTAGATTTGTCAATAAAGTTTGTATAGTTTTTCTAAAAGGTTTTTTCGTTGTCAGTTACAATCGTTTTAGGATTTAATTAAGATATTATTTCTAAAAGAGTTGGCTTAATGTCAATTATAGATTTTGATTTAATTGGCTTAACAATATCCAATTTTGAAAATTTGTCCAAGCAAGTTAAAAACAACTGTCCTTCTGTCGAAAATATGTCTAAATGTAAAATTTGACCTATTTCTTCGGGAATCGGTGTATTTCCTATGGCTTGATCTTGAGCTTTTCTATCATATTTCGCTTTTTGACATATTTTACAATTGGTTGTAATTGACTTTAGTATTTGTTTTAAATCAGGGTAGTAATATTGATCAAGTATTTGAGATAAATTTTCCTTGTAGGATCTATGGGCTCTATTATGTTCATTATTTGCTATTTCTAATTTATCGTCGGCGTTATAGATGTCTATAACCATTTTTTCTGTGTGTCTGATTTTTACTGACAGAAATATGTTGATAACAGTATTTTGAATCTCCGATAAAATTGTAAGAGGACAATAGATTCCATTTACTACATTAGGGTTAAATGCGGTTTCCAATATTTTGATTAGATCACCTAAATTTTTAAAAGTGATAATGTGTCTAAGTTTGTTTTTAAAAATAATTTTCATTTTATAAGTAGGTACACCCTTTTCTATAAAAATTTTGGAAGCAATTAATTGGTGTTTTTACTGTAATAATAGTCAAAGTTAAGGATTCTTCACTGTGACAAGTAGCCGCTGTATCTATAACTGATTGTGTTACTGCACTTATTTTTGGACGTGTTAAAGCATCTGCAACTAAATTTTGTTTCCCTGGCTTATAAAAGAAGGTTCGCGAGTATTCTTCTATCGAAGCCTTCCATCTTTTAATTTTACTATTGGGATTTCTTTCAGAAATAGCAAATGTCAAGGGTTGGTGGTCTGTATAAATGTGTATGTCACATGCTCCGTAAAGATAATTTCTTAAAGTTTGCAGGGCCCAAACAATTGCAAGCAACTCGCGCTCATTCGTTACGTAAGATTCTTCCGTTTTGCTTAGAGTTCGGGAGATGAAAGTTATCGGTCTTCCGCTCTGAGACAATACGGCTCCTAAGGCTGCACTACAAGCATCTGTTGTTAGTTCAAAGGGTTTCCGGAAATTGGGATGCTGAAGTAGTACTCTTTCTGAAGCTAAATTTTTTTTAACCCGATTAAATGCATCTAGCGCTGGTTGGTCTAGGTGAATTTTCACATTTTTGAATTGCTTGGTACCAATATTACCGTTTTCGCCTCTAAGATACTTTGTAAGGGGTTTAGTAATTCGAGCGTAATTTTGAATAAATCGCCTGTAGTAACCAGCTAAACCAAGAAAGGCACGAAGATTTCGATGTTAATGGTTACAAATCAGGCTAGCAGGTTAGCAGGTTACAAATCACAATTTTCACACTTTATAAATAGTTTTTTTTATTTTTTGTTTATTTAAGTTTTTTGCTTGTCTATATTTGGAAATAAATATACTTTCTCTTATAGAGAATTTTTCACCTTTTTTCCAAGTACTTACTTAGTGATTTTTTATTTAACTTTTAATTTAATAAAGTATTATAATTTTTTTCTTTTTCACATTAGTTCTAATTTTAAATTTTAGATTTTTATAAGTAGAACTATTTACTAGATAAGTTTTTGTTTATTTTTTTTTTTTCACTTTCGTTTTCTCCTATGAAGAAAATTTTTTTTTTTTTTCAATAATTAAAACTATTTTCCATTCTCCTATGGAGAATTTTTATATTTTTTTTCCTTTTGTTTTCTCCTATGGAGAATTTTTTATAGAAAAAAAAGTTTACGTTGGGTGCCAGTTAATGAAAATAAAAAACAGGTGTTTTATTTCACTCTAAATTTTATTCTAAAAAACATTTTAAAATACAGACATTTTTATACATTTAACGTAGATTACATTATTGATAACGCAGCAATTTTTACATTACTTTTATTAAAAATTATAAGTGTATTACATTACAGGTTATTGTATTATTATTAATAATGATAATACAATGAATGGATTTAGTATTGTACAATGATTGAAAGGTGATTAAATTAACATATTTGATTGGAGCATTAAACTTTATTTAAGGTTTCAAATTTAATTTTATTTTTTGTTAGTTAATAAAAGTTAGAGCATTAAACGTTATTTAATTGTTTATATTAGATTTTTTGTAAGTAGAATAATTTTAATATTGATGACTGTTCACTTATATATTAGAAAGTTGAATAAAATTATAAACATAATATAATATATTTTGTAAATGTATTGAAACCAAATTTAAAAATTAATTGGGAAGTTATTAGGCTTGAATAATTTTTAATTTTTTATTGTTACTTTCCGCTTTATTTGCTTTTTTATTTTCATTTGCATTAGTTATTAATCCCTCATTCAACCACTTAGCTTCCTTTTTTAATAAAAGGCTAATCAATAGATCCAAAAAATTTATTTTGTGATCATAGCATTTATCATTTTCATCAAACCATTTGCAATATTTTTTTGTCTTTTTTGTGACATCTAAACATAAGGTTATAATACTTTCATGTAATGTTTTAGTATGGCAGTTATCGCAAAAATAATCATCAAATATTTTAATGTGAAGTTTTGTGATTTCAAATATAATTTCTTTTGGAGCTTTCAAGTAAAAAATTTTACAATCACTTTTATAATTTTTTTGATATAAAAATTGTTCCGAATCAAGCTTATCATCTGACTTTTTCAAGAATGAAGCTTTACATAATATCGCAAGAAATCTTTTTCATTAATTTACAAATTACATATCCGCATATATATCTTTCTGCATTGCATGATATAATATTTTTTCTGTTAGGCAGATTTTCATCATTTGCTTCATCATAATAATCTATTATTATATCTGTTATTTGATTGTCAATTTTATCAAAAGCTTCATCATCTTTTATTTCAGAACAAATTTCTTCTATTTTATACTCCTTTAAATCTTCACACAGATATTCTGCATCATCTTCTTCACAATTGCTGCTTTCGATTTTATGATTGATCAACTTGACTGACATTATTTTTCCTAAAATATTACTAAATTCCATTATTACATCCATTTCGATATCGTATCAAAGCAAATAAATTTTCCAATACATCTTGATTAAATCTCGATATCAATAAATATGAACACTCAGCATGATCATAAGTTGAAAATATATCAATCGCTAATTCTGTTATGCCATTAAGGGTTTGGATCATACCATCAATGCAATTAATTTTCGTTGGTGTTACTGGCTTTATTTCTTTAAAATATATAATCATTTCTAATAAATATTCAAAAATTTTATTATTTTGTTGCATTGCAGATCGATACGGATTTTTATCATATAATTTTTTACTGTTAAGAAAATCAAACAAATTATTTATTTTTAAAACAAATTCAGCAGTGGATGAAGCACAATCTCTTCTGGAGATAAAAATTTTCAATGAAATTGTTTCAATGAAATGTCTTAATAGCAGCAGCAACAGAACCACTAAAAATTTGGCTTGGTAATCGAACATTCATCCTTTCAAAAGAATTAGGAAATATATGCTTTTTTGTCAGTTTTGTACACATTTTTTTCGTATTATTGCTTTCATGTAAGTATAAGGATTGGATTATTTTGAATGACACTAGACCATCTTTGGTATTAAGGTCATATTTTAATAGAGTATTTCGAAGAGACTTAATAAGATGTATTGGATCGAATAATCCAAAATTTATTTTTTTAGTTAAATTAAAATAGTATAAAAAATGAGGACTTTCTTTTTTAATTCCTAATGTATTAAAGCATTTTCGATTATTGGTACTTTGATCACATACCACAGCACGTATATTGAGATTTAAATTAAATGCTGAGTGTAAATTATTAAACAATAAAATTTTTAAATCTTCGGCTTTAACAGGTGTATCTGTTGCGTAAAAACTGAGCACATATTTCCAATTTTCAATTATCCCTCTCACTAAAAAACACAAATATATTTTGCCACATCTTTCGCTCTTTTAAATTCGTAATCTAAAAAGCCAGTAATTTCATCCAACGCGCTATTATAGCTTAAATTTTTTCTAATAGCAATTTTATCAAAAATTATTACTGCCTCTTTTGAAATTTTATCTTTGTTGGAAAAAATTATATTTAATTCTCTGAAATTTTTTTCATTTATACCTACACTTACAAACTTAATTGATATCCATCTATTAAGAGAAGCAACATGTGGCAAATTTATTTTAATTGCGTTTCTTAAAAATTTGTATCCTTTAGGAGAATTAAAATGAATATTAAAAGCTATGTTTTTTTCTTCTACTGTCCAATTTCGTACCGATTTAAAATTCATGTTCAGCAAAGTTTTGGCATTCCCTTGTATATTAAACTTTCCATTTATTAAACTTTTTATAGAATGCATTTTTTGTTTATTAATTTTGTTTTTCAATATTTTATTTTGGGATTTAAGATAATTAATTTTACTTCTTAAATTCATATTTCTACGTTCAATTATTTTTATTGCTTGCTTTTTTTTTATTACTTCGTGCCGTAGAATATTTTTTAATGTAATACTCCTCATTTTTTTGAAATTTTAAACAATGCTTACAAAAATTTTCCTTTAAATCAACTGGCGATTCTGCTCGCACATATTCTTCAGCTTGTGCTAAATGGTTTGAATTATAATCTATTGTGCAAGACTTATATGATTTAATTTTTTCAGTTTTAAATACTAAACACTTTTACAATTGATTTTGTAAATTCTCCTTTCTATTTCTGAAAGGTTGCAATTTATTACTTTCTTCATTCTCAAATTCAAAAATATTTAAATTTTGCGTTTGCCGCATTTCTTCGATACTTTTCATTCTAATATTTGTATCTGGTAGATTTAAAGTAGGAATTGCACCTTTCTTAAGCCTTCTTCCCAACAAAAATTTTTCGAAATGGTTATCACGTACAAAATTTTCCGTTTTAATTAAATTTTCAACACTTACCTTACATTTTGAAGTCCATATATCAAACTTGGGACTATCCTTTGGAAATCTGTATAACCTTCCATTAAAATTCCACCTACTATTTTTGCATATGGCGCAGGTTCTACCTGATTTACGGGAATCTGATTTTATATTTTGAAACATTCTAATCAGAGGATGAATATATTATTATAAGTTCATGTAAACAACCAACGTTAATGAGAGCAAAAGATAAATGGAAGAGATAATAAAAGTATGTATGTAGATAAATAAAGAATTAGAATAGAAAATTTAAATTATAAGTTTTGCAACAAGTTAATGAATAAAAAAATTGAAACAATCAAATAAATTTGGAATAAATTCTAAGCAATAATACAAAAAATTATTCTTTTTTCTTACTTTTTGAATAGAAATTATGTTCCGAATTCTTCATTGATAAATGATTAAGAACAAAAGAATTTGTGCACTAATAGTAAAATATATACATATTTCGCATATGTATATGAATATTAATACTTACTTTTAAAGATCTTCTTTTACTTCTTATTCAATTTTTTGAAAATTTTAAAAATTTAATTTATTTCCACAACTTTACATAATTTTCCACTTCTATCTATTAAAAAATTTAACTTATTTTAATATAAAAATTCAATTATACACATTGGATCTTACCGCTCGAAACTTAAATTTGAATTTTCTTTATAAATTTTGTACGTTAAAATTCTTTTAACCCATATTCACCAGAAACTTTATTTTGAAAGGTAATTTCACAAAATAAAACACAAGTCAACTAGGGTTAACAGTCACATATTTTTTTTTTCATTTTAAATAAATAACGACTGAAGCATTTCTATTGAATATAAAAAAACAAATTAAATCCTAACACATACATATATAAACATTATATATACACTTGATCAACCCATGACATGATCAGTCCGTCCAAAATAGAATACTTGAGAAATAAGACTTAAATTATTTATATAACGTTGCCATGTTATAAATATATAATTATTTGATTTACTTTAATTTTTAAATACAAAAGATATTAAAAACTCTTTATGCGAAATTGTTAAATTTAAACAAAAATGTTAAAATATGTTTTTTGCATTATTTTTTAAATAAATAAAATATTTAAAATTAAAAACAAAGAAATACAACCAAAATTATTGATAGACAACTCTTCTAACCAGTTTTGAAATATAAAAACACAAACATTATAAATAGATTTTACTATACCATTTGTAATAATAGGGTATTTTCAAAGTGAATTCTTTTTTTCTTTATTTCTAATTATAATTATAAATAACAAAGTAATTTTTGAAATATTTTAATTGTTTACGACTTTAGACTAAAGTTGTGTTAAACGAAGAATACATGTATTTAAGATTTGTTGTCGTGTATTTTTACTAAATTCGAGTACTACCTAAATAGTTTTAAAAATAATTTTATTATGGTAAATAATCTAATAATGGTTTCGAGTTGTACAAATTATAGGTAAAAATAAATACTTAACAAAATTTTAAACCTTTAGTTTCAAAAAAAATTTCGTGAATCATACAAATGATATGGCAATATTGTCTTTTATTCAAATGCATTCTTCTAAAAAGAAGTTTTAAAGTTTTTGAAGAAAAAAAGAGAAAAAAAAACAAAATAAAAAATAATATTTATCATGTACCTACATGACTAAAATTAAAATAGTATCAAATATTCACGAGGATATTTTTTTAAAGGAACTATTGAGAAAGAGAAAAAAAGCATAGGAAAAAATTAGAGAGCAAATGAGGCACTTGAAATCTGAAAAAATTTCGAGAATTGTTATTGACATTTTTTGTTCTGCTTGCGTTATCTATATATATATTATTTCTGGTTTAACGTAAAGAATGAGAATTTATCCAATACTGTTAGAGGTCGGACATCGGCTATTAGAGGTCGGACATTGGCATCATATTAACTCACAAGGAAACCCAGCAGATTTAACATCACGAGGAATTTATCCATCAAAATTGCAAAATACTTCTTTCTGGTGGAAAGTCCCACTTGGCTAAAACAAAAAATAATCAGACTCTCAAAATCAGCAAATTATCAAACAACTTTAGAAGAAAAATCAAACAATAAACATCTGTCAACTATGTTAAACAATCCATTTATTGACATTCTATTATCAACATATTCATCTTTAACAAAGCTACAAAGAATTTTTGCTTATTACAAACGTTTTATATCTAATCTCAAACTTAAGAAGGAAGATCTTAATAAGCGCAATTTGACAACTATCGAAATAAAGACGGCAACGATACATCTAGTACAAACTACACAAATAAAATACTTTAAAGATGAAATCGAATTTCTTTTAAACCATCGTCCAATGAAGAAAAATAGCAACTTATTAAACCTTAATCCATTTTTAGATGAAACCAATGAAAGATGTTAATGTTTTGCATAAACTTAGGTAAACCGTACACATATGAATTACCAACTTTAGGGAACACACGCGATGGTATATGGTTCCATCAACGGGACGTGCGCTTGACAAACGAATTTCCATAAGCTGTATTTCGCCATCTTAATAACTCAACATGGTAGGGATGAGCATCTGTTGCCCTCCTTGTTTCTTGTTGGAAAACTTTGAGTGGAGGCATTAATTGTTTTATTTCTTTGGAACAAGTGTTAATCCCTACGAGATACCTATAAAACAAGGTCAGTGACCCAACTGTGCGACGATGGCTGAGTGGAGTGAGCATTGAAGTTACACTGGAGTCGCTGATCAAACGAATAGTTCTGTTTTGCACATTATCTAAATAACCCAGTGTTGTTTGAGGTCCAGCAGCCCAAATGTGTGCATTATACTCAAGTTTCGGCCTAATGTACGTTTTATAGATATTGAGAAGATCAGATGCGGAAAAGTAAGTTTTGCAGCGATACAAAAAATCCAAACATTTAGCTGCATCCTTAGCTATACCAAAAATATGATTTGACCAAGTCAATTTCTGGTTTAACCCGGTGCTCAGCAGTTTAAATCCGTTGAATGCTGCAAGACGTCTCCCTGAAATAGTAGGTTAGGAACAGTAGTGGCAATTTTCCGCGAGATCAGACAGCATTGTATTTATTTGGTATTGAACTCAACTCTGTTGACTTCACCCCATTTTTGAATTTTTGCTAAATCATTATTTAGATCACTCATAGTGAAACTTTTTGCTGTTGTATTAATCTGATGATTAATGTTACAGCGGCTATGAAACTCATAGGAAGCTACAAGGCTGCTGTCGTCTGCGAAACTATGGATCGGATTAGAGGTTAATGAGAGTAGGTCATTGACAAATATTAAGAAGAGAGTTGGGGATAAAACTGATCCTTGGGGAACACCAGCATTTATTTTGAATTTGTCAGATGAATATCCATCGACCAGTACACGAATCGTGCGATTCGAAAGGAAATTTACATGTGCAACTTTCCATTAGGTAGGATGAATATCCGAAGTGAAAGAGAGGTATAAAAGGCTGCGCAGAGGTTTTGAAATAGTGGATTTAAGAATTTCCTCATCGTCCGCGTCCTAAAGTAAATTTTACCGAAAAAGCAGCCAGCTCCTGAAACAGAAAGTGGCATCTGTCAGCTCAGATGTGACAGTGTCGAATTGAAAGCGTACTGCTTGCCAAATAAGTTCGCCTTCTCTTTAGAATACGGTTCTGTTATTATTATCAACAAGTGGTGGAAAGGCACACCCTCTAACGTCTTACGTTAGACTTTTGGCAAATGACCAAAAAGATTTGCTATTCTTTGGCATGTGGATGATTTTACGTTTCAACTTTTGGTTGAACAAGAATTTTTGCTTATTGATACTCTCTTGCATCTGTTTCTCACCACTATATAGTTAGCCCTGCGAGCCTCCGACCTATTGATTTGGTACAGTTTAAAAGCCTCTCTAAAAGAATTTCTAAAAATGGCTTCTTTGCAAATACGATTAAACCAAGATTTGGGACTCCTCTTAACAGATTTCATGAAATGAGGAATGACGACTTCATTTCAAGTAAAATAGTTTCAGTAATCGCATTTGCAGCAAAGGTAACATTTCTGTTACGGAAGCAGTGTAGTATATCTTGACTGTACAGTAATTATCAAAACTGCGATCACCAAAATAATTTTAAAATATTATTATTTAATAACAATAATGCTGACCTAACATTTTGTGTGGTCATAATTTCAATTGCTAACATCTGTTTGTATTTTTACAATTACAAGTGCATTCACTTGTTTGGTAAAAATATTGAATGAAAACAAATAAAGAAGATCGGATTACAATTTTGTACTATATTCTAAATGATATAGATTTCTCTATGAGTAATTCGATTGCATGAAATTAATGTAAATTTGGTGATGATATTTTGGTTGGTAATATGTAGATGTGATAATTATATTGTAAATTAATTCTAAGTCAAGATATTGCATTTTTTTGTTCCAAATAAAATTTTTTGTAACAAAGCAATAAATTATTATAATTTATTACCTTTGATAAAATTTGTATTGGATTTGGAAAAATCCAAATAGTATATAAGGCTTGATTTTTTTAAAATAAAATAAGATATAATCATAACTCAGAACTAGTTCTTTCATTTAAGTTATTGGAATTATATATACTAGCATAATACATGCAGGGAATTATAATTCTTATAAAAGAAAATTTCAGAACTATTATTATATTTTAGTTTTTGCCTTGCATATATTGCGAACAATCGCTAAATTATAATATTTGTTTTATCATATATATTTTGGTATGCCGTGCCACTAATATGGAAAATTTGGCAGAATTGCCAGGTGTGATGCGATATCCTTTCGCGCAGTTTAAATAATTGAAGGAACTTTCTGCATCATAAATTTGGTGAGCATCTAAGTATGCTCATATTTATATGATCAGAAAGTGTTAGGTTGACAAGAAAACAAATATAATAAAATATAAAACTATATAGACTAAAAATATTACATGGCGACCCTGCACTTACTTGGAATATAGTGCAGTGAACAACAAAAACAGTTCACCACAGGTCTCACGAGAAGAGAAAACATAACTATTGCAAAGGAAATCAAAAACAATAAGAAATGGGTTTCTTCTCTGCCGAGTCAAGTTCTACAATAGTTCAACAGGCAAATTTCAATACAAATAATGTATTGAAGGAAGTCATAATCACAGTCATCATATTGTTCACCTATGAAGTGCTGAAATATTTCGTGAATAAGAAAGCAGCAAAGCGTTGTCTATCAACAATTTAAAAAAAAAATAATATCAATAATTATATAAAAAAAAAAATATAAAAATAAAAATTATTTTATAATGTAATGTAATTAAAAACCTATAACAAATGTAATGTAAAATTAAAATTAAAAACTTAACATTTAAAAATTAAAATTAAATGTATTACATAAATTAGAAATATTATATATAAAAAAAAAAAAAAAACTTTTCTACTTAATAAAAATTATCTACTTAAGAAAAATTATAAAAAAAAAAATAATAAATTAAATACTTATTTTTCCATTTTATAGACTATGAAAAAATTCAAAGACTGAAAGACCTATTACGAACTTTAAAAAAGAATCCGACCAGAACTTACACTTCAACTTACATTAAAGAAAAATATAAAAAAATTAATGAGGTTTGGGAATATTTTGAGCAAAAAGGTAATGTTCAGTTTGAAACAATTTTTAAAATTAAAGAAATAATAACCAAAAGCTGAAATAAAAATTATTAAAAACTATACAAATATGGCAAATTGCAATTTAACTACAGCTATTAAAATTATACTTCAGTTTGAAGGAAATGTAAAAGATATTTCAAATTTCCTTTATCTAATAGAATTTTATGCTGATACATTAAAAGATGCAACAGAGAAAACAAAATTAGTAAAATTTATATTAGCTACTAAACTTTCCGACAAAGTTAAATATAGGCTGATAATAGCAGAAGAAATTACAAAGTTAGAAAATTTTAAAGAAACGATATCATAGAGTTTCAAATCGAACAGAAATCGAAATAAAATCCAAACTGGTCAATTAGGTCTGAATATATTCAAGAATGGCATGAATGAAACATGCAAAGCTGTAATATTAGCAGCCAAACCTAAAAGTTTTAATGAAGCAATACAGCTAGTATCTGAAATGGAAAATGACATGCGATAAAATAATGTCATGCATTTTAGAACTAATAATTATAGAGGTAGAAATAATTTCCAAAATAAATACAACAATAATATTTATACAAATAATTTTAATAATAATAACAGTAATTATAATAACAACAAACAATAACAATAATTATAATAATTACACAAATAATCCGGGAAACTACAACGGCCCTGGCCGAAGAAACCCGGGACATGCCAACAAAATGCAAAGGAACAATCAGAACCAATTTAACAGAAGAAGATAAGCACAATTAGCAGCGACAATAACTGCGCAAATATAATAAAAATAAATAATAAAAAAGAATATATAACATTATTAATAGACACGGGAGCTGGTATATCTAATCTCTATTAAAGACAACATTATAAAACATTAAGTACTAGAGAATGAAACTTGCGAAATAAATGGCATTACAGATAAAAATTTTATGACAAAGGGTGTAATAAACGTAGAATTAAAATTTGAAGAATACATAATTAAACATAAATTTCATGTGATTGATAAAAAAATTAATATAACAGCTAACGGTATTTTAGGTAGAGATTTTCTATATGATAAGAAATGCAAAATAGATTACGAAACATGCACATTAATCTTACCTAATCAAGAAGAGGATATAGAATTACCAATAAGTGTAAATACTAGAACTCTATACAATATCATGGTATAACCTCGAGCAGAAGCAATTATAAATATAGATATAGATGTAAAAGAAGATAGTATAATTATAGGCAAAAAAATGGCAAAAGGAGTATTAATAGCAAATACAATTATTCCAGCAGAAGTATTAAAACACATAAAAATATTAAATACAAGGGATACACCGGTAACTATAAATACAACTGAAGTTGAAGTTCAAGCTTTAAAACACTACCAAATATTATCTTTTAAAAATAATATGAACTCAAAAGCAAGATTTGAAAAATTAAAAAAAGAAATAAACATAGACAACTTAGATACAAAAGCAAAAACAACAATATTAGATATTTGTGAAAGATTTCAAAACATTTTTCATTTGGAAAACGAGATGCTGACAATAAATAATTTCTATGAACAACGGATTTCTACAATAAACAAATCACCAGTAAATATAAAAAATTATAGAACACCAAATGTCAAATTACAAGAAATTGAAAAACAAGTTTCTAAATTAGTGGAAGACGACATAATTGAAAATTCCACTAGTCCGCACCATTACACCATTAATTCCAACGCACCATTACTTATAGTCCCAAAGAAAAGTAAAGAAGGAAAACAAAAATGGAGATTAGTTGTTGATTTTAGAACATTAAACAAAAAAATTGTGGATGACAAGTTTCCATTAACTAGATTGGATGACGTATTGGATAAATTAGGAAAATCTAAATATTTTTCAACACTGGATATGACAAGTTCTTTTCATCAAATTCCGTTACATCCAAAATCAAGACAAATTACAGCATTTTCGACAAATAAAGGACACTACCAATTGAAACGATTACCATTTGGACTTAAAATATCAACAAATAGTTTTCAAAGTATGCTATATGTAGCATTGAGTGGTTTATAAGAAGCCGCATTTCTGTATGTAGATGACATAATACTATGTGGATCAAATCTAAAATATCACAATATTAATTTAATCAAAATATTAGAACGCTTACAGGAATATAATTTAAAATTAAACCCGTCAAAATGTTCGTCAATAAAAACAGATCCTTCTAAGTTTGACACAATTAAAAATTATCCAACGCCCAAAGATGCTGATGAAGTAAGAAGATTCGTGGCATTCTGCAACTATTATAGAAGATTTATAAAAGACTTCGCAGAAATAACGAGACCTCTAAATCAGTAACTAAAGAAGAAACAAATATTTGGTTGCAACGAAGAATGTAAGAATGCTTTTGAAAAATTAAAACAAAAGTTAATAGAACCACCAATACTAAGTTATCCAAATTTTGCTAAACCATTTATATTAACAACAGATGCATCAAACTATGCCCTTGGAGCAGTTTTATCACAAGCAAAACTAGGAAATGACAAACCTATAGCTTATGCAAGTAAATTGCTCAATAAGCATGAATTAAATAAACCTATAATTGAAAAAGAACTTTTGGCTATTCATTGGGGTATAAACTATTTTAGACCATATCTTTTCGGTAAAAAGTTTATAGTATATACTGACCATAGGCCATTAGTAAGTTTATTTACGCATAAGAACCCTTCATCAAAAGTTACAAGAATACGCGTAGATTTGATGGACTGTGACTTTGAAATAATATTCAAACAAGGCAAAATGAATACAAATGTCAATACTCTCTCCAGAATACAAATTGATTTAAATAAATTGAAAGAAATGATACCGAAGAATAATATATCTGTATTCAGGGGAAATATGAAAAATAAAAAGGAGGAAGGAAGCAATAAAACGATTAATGAAAATAATAATTAAGATAGAAATAATAAATATAGATCCACCACTATAACCTTACAAAAAAGTATGGAGAAGGGCCCTCTTCACATTTGGAATGCAACATCAATATCTGATATAAGGTTAAAGGCATAAATATAAATAAATATAATATAAGGCATAAATTAAAATTTAAAAATAATAATGAAAAATTAACTGAATTCGGAAATAAATATAAAAATGAAAATAAAACAAGTAATTGTAACAGTAAGTCGATGCAATCTCAATTCCTCTGGGGCTCGTTCGGAAACTTCCAAAATCCAAACCCATGGACCATATCCTCTTAAATTTCAGAGACATAAATCAAACGGGAAGGAACATCATTGTAAAAAATTTAAAGGTTCTATCTTTGTTGGTTTTGGAGATAATCACGTTTGCTCTGGGGCTCGTTCGGAAGCTTCCAATATACGAATCCATGGTTCAAATTCTTTCAAATGTCAGTTTCCAATTTTATAGAAAAGGAAACATAACAGCACACTCTTGTACTAAAAATAAAGGTTCTATCTTTGTTGGTTGTGGAGATATACTCGTTTGCTCTAGGGCTCGTTCGGAAGCTTCCGAAATCCGAACCCATGGACCAAATCCTCTCAAATTTTACATGTCCATATCTAACTCGCTTCCTTTTGGTGGTTACAAACACCATACCAAAGTTAATATACTCTATACTTTAGGTGTAGGGTATAATAAATAAAAAAAGGAAAGTAAATTAATGTAAACAAAACCAACCCAGCGTATTTAATTATAAATTATAATTTGAATCAGAAAAATTAAAAATTATTTAATTTTGATATAGTTCGAAAAAAAAAAAAAAAAAATAATGGTTTAAAGCTTTTCAATGAATTACCTTTCGAATTAAGTAATGAAATAAATACAAATATATTTAAAAACAAAATTGTGGAATATGTAAGAAATAAGTTTATGTAATAATAATTGTAATGAAGGAATTTTGAAATTATTTAATTATAAAGTAGTTATATTAACTAAATAAATAAATAAATAAATAAAAAATAAATCAAAAATACAAAAAAAAAAAATTAATGTGTAGATAAATTTTATGCGCAAAAAAAATAAAAATAAAATTTGTATGTTGTTTAATAAATTGAATTAAGAATACTGATCTTGCCACTGATCTTACCACCATTGGAGTGCAGCCATATAATTTAAAATTTAGTTTATTACACTACCATTTTAAATAATTTTAAGTGAAAGAAAAAAAATTCAAAAATTTATTAAAAAAAGTTCACTTGCCTAATTTAATTTTAATAATTTTAGAAAAAAAAAATTTAAGTAAAACAAAGTTGACATAAAAAAGTTTTTTACTAATTAAAAAAAAGGGGACCGATACATTCAATGATTCGGGAACAAAGGTCTCAACTCTCAAATTTAAAGAATAGCTGTTTTCACCACATTCATCATTATACAGTTACTCTTAATAATAGTAATTATCTTAGTATATTATATTGTTGTCGCAACTGTAGAAGCATTAATTTACAAAAGCAGAACGTATCTGAACGGATCTGGATTCATAAAAAAGACAAGTGCACTTTTTTTCTTCAATTATTTTTTTTTTGTCTTTCTTTATTTTTTGCCATTTCTGTCATGGCCTTCGCTTATCCAATACAATAATTATTTGTTGAATATTGTTGTTTTTTTTCGTTAATGGTTCCTTTCAAATTAAATAGGAATACAAAATTATTTTTTATATTTTTATTTTATTATTGTTTTTATTTCTCAACAATTTTAAATATTTTAATAAATTTTTGATATAATATACATTGTTTTTTTTCTTTGTTTGTTTGCTATCTATTGAAAGTAGGTTATTTAAATGCATTAATTTTTTTTTGTTTCTTTACTATTTTTATTTTAATTATTTATATACATTAAAATTTTTTTGCATTTTTTCAAACTTCATACATTTCTTCTTTTTTTTTTTTTTTAATATTAACTAATTAAACTTAACTTATTCCTTTTTTTGTTGTACTTTAAACTTAACTCATTTTTATTTTTTTTTTTTTTTTTTAGTAGTTTGTAATTATATATAAATTTAGCACACTTGGAATATATATTCAATTTGGTATAATTCCTTCTACCTTAAAATTTAACACTGCATAAAAAATTTTATTTTAATTGTTCTATTTTTTTTTTTAATATATTTAAATAATATTTTAATTTTAATTTTTCTATTTTTTAATTTTTTTTATTTTTACGAATTTTAATTTTTTTAAAATCACAAATATTTTTTTTGTTTGCAAACGTGCGGCTGAACTACACTTCAAATAATCAAACAATAGATATCCGTCTTTTTCATACATCCACAATTTTGTGATAGACTATATTGTTTGTTATTCTATTAGTTTTCTACCTCATTTTGCTATGTTTATATTAAGCATTATTTAAGTATCGCGTTTACATTACTCGTAGTTGATTTTGCAAACTCTTTGTTATCTGTGGTGATTACTAATGCTTAATATTATTTTTTATTTAATATTATTTATTAATTATTAATGTTGATTGTTTATCTTTTAATATTAATTAATTGGTAATTATGTGCTAGTTATTGCTTAGTTATTGATCATTGCTCTTTGTATTCTTTGTTTGTCAAATTCTCTAAATACTTGAATCTTTTGGTTTTCGTATTTTTATTTTTTTTTTTTTGTTTTCTGATATGATATATATTTTCAAACCCATTTTTGCTATTAATTATTGCCAATTTTAGCGTAAATTTTTGCAATGTTCGTGGCTTGCAGTCGAATTTTCTTACCGTCCAAGGCCACATTAATTCAGAAAAAACAAGCAATATTAGCTTTATGTGAGACCCAAGTGGTTGGCCAAGACACAACTTTGTCGTCGACAATTACTCGTTTGTCTCTCATTTTGTGCCTCATGGGAGGGTCGCTCTTTATGTTAGAAATGATGTCGCTTACAGCGTTCTCCACAAATATAAGTGTTCCAATCAAATGTTCCATTACATTTCCCAAAAAAAATAGTATGGCGTTACAGCCAAGCTAACTGGGAAGGTTTAAATGAATTTTTTAAAGCTTTTGATTGGTCTTTGTGCTTTAGCAACAGAAATGTTGACTTTGCAATCAATGCGATTAGTGGACTAATTCTTCTAGGAATGAGAGCTTACATACCTCACCCTATGAAAAGTATTAAAAGGCCACCCAAATCTTGGTTTAATTGCATTTATGCAAATGAAATATCTAAAAAGGGGTAAGGTTTTCAAATCTACAAGAGTGATATGACTGAAGCTAATAGGACGAGCTATATCGCAGTTAGAAACTGGTGTAGGAGAGATATTAAGAGGCACAAGTTCTTGCACAACAGACGGTTGAAAAGACAACTTTTGCATCTTAATAAAAATATCAAACCCTTTTGGAGCTTTGCTAAGAGCCTTAACGGTAAAAGTGGCGGTTCTTCGTTCGCGTCTTTGGTTGATAACAATGACGAAATTGTATCCGATCCCAAAGAAAAGCAAATTTATTTTCCAAAAATTTCGCCTCCAACTCAACGTTTCCCCAGTCATCACAAAGCCCATGCATTTTTCCCGAGGTTACTTGCTCCTTAGACAGAATTTCTTTCAGAACTCGTGCAGTTCTTAAAGCTCTAAAAAATTTGGATACAATAAAGTCAGTCGGTCCAGATGGCATTACTTCCACAGTTTTAAAAAATACTTTTTCTACTATTGCGAAATGATTGCGCAATCTCTTCCATTTATCCCTCTCTTCGGGCGGATATCTTACCCAGTGGAAAACTGCGCACATACACCCCACCCCCAAAAAGGGAGAAAAAAGCAATTCCTCAAACTACCTATATTTATATTATTATTAGCCCTATTGCTATAATTTCGGTCCTTTCTAAAATAATGGAAAATTTAATAAATAGAAAGATTCTGAAATATCTACACAACGAAGGATTAATTCATGATCGTCAATATGGGTACCGAACCCATTGGTCAACAGGTGATTTCATAGCATGCCTCTGTGAAAGGCTCAACATCAGCCTTCACCATTCGCGAAAGTCCGATGTTGTCGCTTTCGATATTGCTAAAGCTTTTGTCCGAATTTGGCACGATGTTTTAATTGCTAAATGCAAAGCAATGGGCTTCGGTGGTGTATTTGTAAAATGGATTGGAGATTTTCTTTTGAATTAGTGTCCTGGTCGATGGTTATTCTTCAGACCAATTCAAAATTAATGCTGGTGTCCTACAAGGATCTGTTCTATCTCCAACGCTTTTCCTAATATTTATAAACGATCTTTTAAGTATAACCTCTAATCCAATCCATACTTTTGCAGACGACCGCAAGCTCGTTGCTTCTTATGAAGACAACGACAGTAAATATTCTGCTTCACTTGAGCTAAATCTCGACTTGAACAAAATTTCTAATTGGGACAAAATCAACAGAGTCGATTTTAACTCTAAGAAAACTCAGTGCTGTTTAGTCTCTTGGAAAACAAAGACTTCAAACCGAACTTTAACTTTTCAAGGGGAAGTTTTGCAACATGCGGGTGAGCTCAACATCTTGGGCATGGAGTTAAATCAAAAATTCAATCATTTTTTTGGTATAGCTAAAGATGCATCTAGGTGTATGGGTTTCCTGTATCGTTGTAAAGCCTTCTTTTCATCTTCTGTTCTCCTAGATATCTATAACACATATATAAGACCAAAGATGGAGTACAATGCACATATTTGGGTAGGAGTCTCCAAAACGGAATTGGGATTTCTCGATAAAGTGCAAAATAGAGCAATTCGTCTAATAAATGATCCCAATGTCACCATTACGCTCTCTCCACTCGGTCTACGGCGCCTAACAGGAATACTTACCACATTTTATAGATATGTTATAGGAGTGGCTTCTTGCTCTAACGAGATTAAAAGATTGATGCCTCTTCTCAAAGCATTCCAAAGAGAAACAAGGAGAGTCTCTGCTGCTCATCCCTATGTAGTTTAAATTCCCAGATGACATAATTCGATTTATGGAAATTCGTTTGTAGTACGAACATCGCGAAAGTGGAAACATCTTCCACCTCATGTGCTCCCCAGAATTGGTGATGATTACATTTACAACGTGCAAAGATTGAAGGGGAATATTAACAACTTTGTTCACAATATGCCTGCCAATTTGAAACCTATTTTCATTCCTTAACACAACTTCCTATGACCAAGCAGTACCTTGGTACTAAAGGTCGTATAACCTATTGTTTGGTCAAAAAAGGGAGTGGTGTTTAGTGGGTTAAAGTTCCACACACTCATAGAGGACCTGTGCTTGTTTTCACCACTCTATAGTGTCTTTTGATGATTCCCACCTACCCTCGCAAAAAAAAAAAGGCGAATATTAGTTAAGTAATAATTTTATTTACAAATATGAATGTAGGTCAATAATTAGTATTTGCATTAATGTAACTTAAATTTTATTTATTTAAATAATGCAACATTAACAATTTTTATAACTGTTTTCTTTGTATATAAACGAATAACCTTTTATGTAAAATGATCATACAAATTAAAGATATTAAAGTATTTTTTATAGATCAACAAATGTAAAATTTGTTTTATTTATTCTTTCATCAGAATAAACAGATTCCTTTAAAGATTTTTTGTAAACGAATTGTCGCTAATTCTTCGCTCTGTTTATTCAATTTGCTAAAAAAAAAAATTGAACAATATTAATTAAATGTCATAAAAATTAAAATATTAACTACCAGCATCTGTAAATGCATAGTAATAATTTAACTATAATTATTACTATGCATTATCTGACTCATGGCGCAGTGGTTAAGTTACCAACCGTTCAATCGAAGGGTATTGGATTCAAAGGGGAGGTGGGTTTAGTCAGTAAGAATCTGACAATACCAAGGGGGAAATTCTTGGTGTCTTTGGAAGATTCCCACCTCCTTTAGGAAAAAAAAAGAAATTAAATTATATTAACCCAAAAACAAAATAAGTTAATAATTAATTAACAACAAAATACTCCAGTGAAAATACAAAAGTGATTCATATTGAACTTGTTAGATTTTCTTTGTGTCTGTTGAAGATTCCACCTTCCGTGAAAAAGAAAACGCAATCCGTTCGAGCGTTTGGTGACATGTGCTCAAATATTTTAAAAAGAATGGAAGTGATGGCAGATGGTAGAATAATTATCGTGATATCGTGATAAAATATATCCAGAAACATACCTATAAATCTGGACTGTAGACTGTGAGATACCATGTTTATTTAGAAAAGAAATTTTGGAAATTTAAATTTAAAAAAAAAATTTTTTAAAAAGTATATTATAAATTAGTCGATTTTGAAAAGATAAATTTTGGAGAAAGAAGATTTTTTAAAATGAGATTTGGGAGTACACCTCTTGATTACATACATACTTCGTGGTCACATAAGTAAATGTCTCATGCGTATAAAACATATTAAAAAGTTTAGCTTAAAAGAGAATGCTTTGTCAAAAGAGCTCAAATCACGCAAAAAATATTAAAAAAATAATATTATAAATCTATAAGTTAATTTAATTTAACAACATTTATTACTTACCCGATAATGTGACGGCAAGGACGGATCCACTGAAAGCCTATTGCATAATATAGCTGTCTTTGTAAGGTGCTCATTATGAGTATCATCATTGTTCTTTTCGTTTTGTATAGTTGGCTCAGTACCAGAAAACTGATGCATAAACCAGTCGGGAGGTTTAGTTCTTGCTTTGGGTAACCTAAATCTAAGTATATTTATTGTTCTCCGAAATAATGATATTTCTCTCTTTCTTGCTGAAGTATTCTAAAAATAAAAAAAATAAAAACAGTTATTGCTATTGCTAATTTGAATGTAAAATTTTATCTCTCAGTTGATTTGAATAAGTTTATCGATATTCAATTCAATTATTTTAAATTATTAAAATTTATACTAAAAAAAATTCTACTTTCAATTATTGTTTGATAAAAATGAAAACTAAAATTGTCTTAACATAAAATTGGAATATTTTAAACCAAATGTAATAGAACCTTTGAGCTAATGAAGGTAAAAATAATTAAATGATAAACATCCAAATAAGTTTTATGTTTATTATACAGATTATGAAAACCTGACACTTTTATGATGACATTCAAAGCCAACTTATAACTACGAAGAATATCTAAATATATCGACAACGATTCTAATTTAGTCGATTATAATTGTAGAAAATTTAACAAAGTAAGTTAGGATATCAAACACATATTTACAGATTAAAGTATCCTAGCACTCTCAGCATTCTAAATTAGGTACAATAGGCTAGGCAAATTTTATTTATTGACTTACATTACAAGTTAAAACCAACATTACAAGTTATTAGCACTACTTTCATATTTTTGACTTTATGGCAATTTTCAGTTATGCACAGGTTTTATGTAGAAACACTTTTAAATAAAAACTTATTCCAAGATGTTTTAAAGTTAACGAACGCACTTAATCGACGAATTAACATTTTAATACAAATTACTATACTAAATAGAAGATTTAGATAATGTTTTAGACGTAGATTTAGTTATTTAACTTTTAAAATGTTGAAATATAATAATAAAATTATTAATAAACAAAATGCGATGCTTGGATTTAGAAAGCTTTAGTCTTCAGAGTTTGGTACCCATATTTAATAAAATTTTAATTTCCAGCTTAGTGCTACTTCATCTGGAACATGCAAGTCAAGTTTCGTTTCAATTCTATAAAATTCAAAGTTCAAGAATAAAAACAATTCAGAATAAGTTTTCTAAATTTGCTTTATTTCATTTGTTCCAATAAAATTCAACTGTACTACCACCTTATGAATCTAGCCTCAAACTATTTGATCTGTAACTGTAACTTGACTCTATTTGAACAATTTGACTCTAACTGAAACCGAAGGCTGCCGACATAATATTAATCACCTAGTTTTTAAGAGCAATATGAATTCGTGGATCGTTTTTAAATTAGTGTTACCACACATTAATAGCAACAACTCCCGTTTAGTTTTTCTAAACCACCAAGTCTGTTAAAGCGTTTTAGTTTTTTTGTTGTCCAGTTTAAACGGTTTGACTGATTGAGTTTAAAATTTGTACCGATTTTCTACTTAACTTCAGGGGTGTACCGAATAAATTTGCGTGCAATATATTTGCCAAATTTGGCCCGTTGAACTT
Organism: Poecilobothrus nobilitatus; assembly: GCA_947095535.1. Taxonomy (NCBI): domain Eukaryota; kingdom Metazoa; phylum Arthropoda; class Insecta; order Diptera; family Dolichopodidae; genus Poecilobothrus; species Poecilobothrus nobilitatus. Next base: position 126,847,164 of record OX352773.1, read on the forward strand.
CCATAAAATTTTATGTTTTCGATTTATGTCCAATTTTATAAAGTGATTTTATGTTCTGAAAGAAACTCTAAAATAACAATAACAATAAAATAACAATAATGAAGTTTCTTAAATTTCTTTGTTGTCCTGTTTAAACGATTTGAAAATCTGCAAAAATGTTGCTCTTAGCACTAAAGCTTACTAAGTCAATTTGGTTACCAGTAAATTTTTTTGTCGTGGTTAAACGGTTTGACGATTTGAGTTGAAAATTTACATCAGTGTTTCTCTTTAGCAAAGAAGATCATTAACTTGATTTAGTTACGATCCATTAACCTGATCAAATCCGTTTCTGACAAAATTCTTGAAAATCTTATAAGCATGTATACAAGTTATCTATCCTGTTAACGAAACTCTAAGAAATTATTTATCTTATGAAACGAAATTGTAAATAAAATAATCTCAACTAATTTTTTTTATTATTATTTATAATAAACATTTTCTTTTTTTTAAATTTTATTTTTCAAATAAACTAATTCCATAATAGAAAATTAAAATTTTCAAGTGGAAACAACAATAATTCTACTGATAAGCAATACTGATAAGTAAAATGATTATTGTTGATAATGTTTTTTCTTTAAATAAATTCTTACGAACTGAACTAGAATTTCTCTTTTAATAAATTTTTATAATAAATAAATTGACCTAGAAAACGGTATCTTTCCCCATTTTGTCACGAGTATCTATTAAAAATATTCTGTTAAATTTTTGTCTTGTTATTATTATTAAAAAGATATTTCCAAAACTCTTTACTTTTGTCTATATCTACTGTTTTTGATATTCCATAAAAAACTTTCAATGCAAATTTCTAATATATAATAGTAATTAAAATAACCTGATTAAGTATCTTAAGAACACTGTGTTTTAGTGTAAGTTTTAAAAACATAACATTTTCTGACGTTATTAAAGGACAGAAATAATCTCCTCGATACGACAATCATCATATCATCATTCAGGAATAGAAATTATATTCACATTTCTGTACAGTATTCAATCAAAAATGAGTATATACATATTTAAAGAACAGAAAACCTTACATTCTTATCCATACACAGTTCTTACACATATTTTTAGCCTTATTCAATATCAATTTCAAAACATAATTTACATATGTATTAAAAAAATTTACGTAAAAAAATTCTGGTTGATTTATAAACCTTTACCTAAAAAACAATCCTGTCTTTTTTATACTAAAACGAAAAAAATACAGTTGCCTTTGTCTTTGTCAACTCTTAGATACCCGTACGAACCGTTAGTATGTTCGCAGCCTGTCACTCTGCTTACAATATTATTTTTTTATTATTTTAGTATTTTAAAATAATTTGGGGGAATTTTATAATTTCTAGAACTATGGGTTGTACATATATTCAAACTATATGTTTATACATTCTTCAAAAGCAGATTTTAACCTTCCACATAACGATTATCAATCCAAAACTTTTTCAAATATTCTATAGTACCATTTAATACTAAGCGGTAAATATATATTAAATTACAAAATAGTAAATATAATTTTAAATATTATATTATATTAATGCGCACATATTTCTTTAAAAATATTTCCATTCATAGAATAATTTCTTATAAGTACAATAAAATACATGTATGTATGTAAATACGACGCTATATAATATACATCTATACTCTTATCATTCATTTATCAGTGACATATAAGATATGTAAATAAACATGATATTATATAAGTATGTATGTATATCAATATCATATAAATAAAAATTCTTCAAGCAACCGTTATGTTGTTTATTTATTTACATTTTTTTGTACTACGCATTATATTCTCAACAATTTCAAATTATCGAATAAAACAAAATGCAAAAAATTCGTAAAAAAAATTTGTTAGAAAATTTGAAAAAATCAAATAACACTTTCGTCAATTATAAAGTAACACTATATTATTAAAAAAAGTTGTTAACAAAAATAAGGGTATAATGTTGAAGCTTTAATTTGTATGTATTACTTCAAAAAAATTTTAACAGGTATTACAAGTTACAGGTTTTTAAAAATAGGAAATTTTCAGTTTTGGACCCCTTACAGCTTCTAAAGGGGGTGATACAAAAAAAATTTCTTAAATGACTCATACTTATTTTCAAAGATCTAACTTCTGTCAAAATTTCAAGTTTCCAACTTAAACTGGAGAATATAGAAGGTTAGGTTTTAGATAGAAGGTTTATATAGTTTAGAAGATAGAAGGGTTAAAGAATTTTGCAATAATTCAGTTTCGCATAACGGTAAATTAAGACACCGTATAGCACAAGTATATATTTATTATATACATGTTTGTAAAGCTCATAATAGTACCTATCGTTTGAAATTCAGATTGAAGATATACCTTATAGAGCTTGTGTTATAACAATTTAAATATAGAAATTTTTCGAACTTTGGGGGCTGTAGCTCCTTAATGGGTGGGGCTACAAAAAATTAATATATTTATAAAATTAATATTTTTATGATATCTATCAGCAGTTACAATTTCATGGCTCTATTTAAAAAAATTGTGGAGATCTAAAAGTTAGTTGTTCGGGAGCTACCCGAAGTTTTAGTCGGAACTCAACCAAAAAAAATAGGGAACCTGCAAATGGCTCCCAGAATATTTTGTGTAAATTTCAAAATTCTAGCTTTCTTAGTTTTTGAGTTAGCGTGCTGACGGACGGACGGATGGACGGGCGGACGGACATGGTTTAATCGACTCAGAATTTCATTCTGATCCGATCCATACCTTTGAAGGTATATCTAGCTCGCTTATTTCGAGGTGTTACAAACGGAGGAGCAATTTTATTATACCCGATGCTTATCGTACGGGTATAAATATGTTAAACAGAACTTGAGATGTATGCTTTTAAAAAGAAGCTTTTACAAAATTCGAAGAGCTGTAGGTGCTGTAAGATTTCCAACTGGTACATAAAAAATGGTTTTTACTACATCACTCTTTTAAGAGCCCTAGGGAAAACCAGATGAACGGACGGAGTGATATAATAACAAATTTATGAAATGTGCTTAAAAGGATAATTCATAAAAACATGATGTGACATTACTTACGAAAAAAAAATTTATTACATTACATTCTTTTATAATTCTAAACGATTTTATGTTTCGGTATTATCGAATAATATATTGTGAGAACTCACTTCGCCCTAATAGTATACTAAAATGGATTACTGATTCCTTTAAAGATTTTTTGTAAATGAAGTGTCTCTAATTCTTCACTCTGTTTATTCAAATTGCTAAAAAAAATTGAATTAAATGTAATTAAATGATATTAATATTAAATGTAATAAAAATAAGTAAAATATATTAATTAAATTATATTAACGCAAAAATAAAAGTTAATAATTTTTATTTCATAAAGCCAGCAAAATACTCCGAGCAACGCCGCGTTTTCCTGCTAGTATTATAATATTCTAGGAACTTTTTTTTGTTAAAGTTTATGACATTTAAAGTATATTGCTTTAAAATATTTAATGATAATGAATATTATTTTTCATTATCATTAAAAAATTTAATGATAATTAAAATCAATTTTCATTAGTATTAAACAATTCAATGATAATTAAAATCGATTTTCATTAGCATTAAAAAATGCAATGATAATGAAAATTGATTTTCATTGGCATTAAAAAAATTAATGTAATGCTAATGCAATTTAATTGACAATTTAATGTATTACTCCCATGTCTGTAAGAGGTGCAGTGAGAGAACGCTCGAGGAAATAAACCTCGCGGACTTTAATACCAAAACTTTTGGAATTAACGCCCTTGGGCTTTAAATCCTTTTTAAAAAAGAATTAAAGACCACGGGTGTTAATTCCACTAGATATTGGGCTATAAGTCCATTTCGAAAAAAATTAAAGCCCACTCAATAACACAAAGATTACTGTCACGAGATTGTATTTCATTTGACTGGATTTTATTTGGTGACATGTCAGAAGTCCGATGATCAGAAGTTCCAATGGGAGGTATTTTAGAATTGAATTCAAAATCAGGATTATACGCCTTTTACAGAATATTTAGATATATAAATATGCCAAATTCTCGATCAGGAGAGATTTCAGAGTTGATTACAACATCAGGATTGTACGCTTTTTCCACAATATGTACATAATCCTTCTAATTCAAAACTTGCATATGCATATATCTAAATAGTCTGTAAAAGGCGTATAATCCTAATTTTAAATACAATCCTAAAACCCCTCAAAAAATCCCTGACAATAGAAGTATTACTTATATGCATATCTTGGAAAAAGTATATAACGCTGATTTTGTAACCAATTCTAAAATCTCTCGCAATTCAGAATTTCACATATATAAATATTAGTAAATATTCTGGAAGAAGGGTATACCCCAATTTTCATCCAAAACTCTAAAATGCCTCCCAATATGTTTACTCTACATATTCTATTACGCTCTTCTTTTAATAACAAAAAATAGTGTGCATCTTGATTATAATTTAAAAGAAATTATAGTCCGCGGGTTTTATTTCCTCTTAATTATAGGCTTTAATTCCAATTCAAAAAGGAATTAACGCCCGCGGGTTTATATGCCAAAAGTTTTAAAATTAAATACCGTGAGCTTTATTTCCTCAGCCGTTCTGTCATTGCACCGTCGTAAGAGTTATTCCCCGTAACGCATTTACAGCCACGCCCGAACAGGAAAGGCTGTGTAATTTCCTGTCCACATTTATGTGGCAAAGTTGTACATTAAAAAAAAAAAAAAATGCAAAATCTAACCAATTGATATTGTTCTTGGGATAACTAATAATTTGCTGTAGATCATTACCATAAAACTCGTTATTAAAACCAAAATCAATCTCGTCCTGGAAGTTAATTCGAAATAACAAATCATCAGAATCATCAACAACAAAAGCAAGAGCCGAGCGATTGAAATCTCCAAAAACGAAAATCCAGTCATCCTCATGCATATTTGAAATTATATTGTGATAAACACTATAAAATTTCGAATATGAGGAATTGCCAGAGTTTGGAGGGAAATAAACAATACTAAAGTTTATATTTATTCGTACCTAAATTAATTTTAACAAATTAGTGTTCCAATGATTGAAAAGTATTAGTGATTAATGGTACACTAGGTAAGTTATTACTTACGGCAAATAACACATAACCACCTCGCGAACTATTTGTAAACTGATAATTACGATCGCTCTTACAGATGAACGAATTACCACCAAGAATTTCTTCATTTCTAAACGATTCGTTAAGCCATGTTTCAGTTAGCATAGTACATTAATATTGCGTCACTTAGTATCAACATAAAGTTTTTTAAGCTTTTTCCTCATACCCTTACAATTATGATAAAAAATTTTAATGTTATTTATCTGATTAGTATTTTGATAGGTTTTTATTTTACTTTTCGAGTTAGATTAAGAGATGAAATTTGCATATTTACTTGGTGTTCGAACGAAAAAACTTGTTGTGGTTCTCACGATATTGATTTATGTGATTATAGTAGTTACTGTTGCACTACGATAAGCCTTAGCGTCCTCTTCGACCTCTTTTGTTGTGAAGCCTATATCTTTGTGGTATCTAAGATAAAGATTGTACAAATCTTTGAAGTTAGGTGGTGGGTCCTCATTGTGAATGAGAACAGATAAAGGTGTTCTTGTTTTACCCTCTCTAGCACGATTTTATGAATCGTCGTGTAAATAAGCAAGTGTTACAATAAAGGTTATAAGCGGATTTATCATTCTTACAATAAGGGATTGTGATTCTTACAATAAGGGTTGTAAGCGTATTTATTGATAATGAATTATTTTTATTAATATTATTATTATTATTATTATTATTATTATTATTATTAGTTGATTTGCTAGATACTAGCTTGTATTATGAGTAGAAAATGATATATTATATGTTTTTGTATGTGTAGAAAAAATTATCTATAAAATTTTTTATTATGTTACCTTTTTTCATCTTTTATAGTTAATTATTTCACAAATTTTGGATTTGGATACAATCACTTTAAATAATTTATATTTGTTTTTAAATCTAGGGTTCTTAGAAGTAATATTAACTATCTGAGCATGGTTTAATTTAAATTTATTTTTTTAAATAACTTACTGAGGTAACTAAACTATAATATTATAGATGTTTGACAATCTACATATGGAATTTCGTTAATTCAAATTTTTAACCAGAAATTGCGTCAAAACTACAAAATTTTAGATAGTTACTAATTTTTATAAATATGAAAAAATGTAATTTTATTACTTAAATTTATATCCTGAAATTATTTTACCAGATTGTAATAAAAATATAAGTGTATTAATAAAGTTATTCATGTGGGATATAGACCAATAAAATATATTAAATATATTTTAAGGGTCTATGATACTTAGCATAAATCCACTTCTCAAAAAGACATGGTGAGGTGCTCCCGCTTTACTCAAATTTAAATTGAATACATTTTTTAATTTTTCATATATGTTATTCTCATTCATTCTCATATTGTTATGAATACTTTCGCATATCAAATCTATTTTTTCCTTTTGCTCTTCCATTGCAACTTTAATTTCATCCACACACTCCTCTATTGACTCTAAATGTACTTGTATTGTTTTTAATAATACATTCTTCTCTCTGCATTCCACACACATAAACAGTATATAATTATTCCCTTTTATTAAATTTAAATCATGTGCTGCCAAACCAGCACATTTAGTGCGGAATAACGTTCCACAGCCGGCAGTGCATGCAATGCTCTCATCTTTTTTTGTGCGGGAGAATGCAACATTGCATACATTACAACTTTCTCCCATTATTTGGATAATGAGAGAATAGAAAGTTTTAGATAGTAAATGTAAAAGTTTCCGTGAGAATTTTTTCAAAAAGAATTATTTTTTACATATATTATTTTATTTATATATATACATGCATTTGCATATATATTAATATGTTAAATTTTGACTACATTTTTTTTTTCCAAAATTCATTCACTAATAAGTCCAATGTTCAATTTTTAATTTGTCAAATTAATTATTTATTATATTTATATATTTTTTGACTTGACTTGATTTAGTGGAAAAAGTGCTCGAATTGGGTTCATCGAATACATTGCTGCAAAAGAAGTCGTGGAGGCCATTTGAAACGGACAGGAAACTTTTTGAAAGCAATCTGTAAAGAAATTACAGATTACATTAGAGTTAGAAGAGAAAATATTGTCTTTAAACATAGAGTTTGGATACCTACAAGTTTTTCGTTTTGTATTAACAAATCCAAAAACTTTTTTGGATCTGTAATTTATTTAATACCGGTCTCAGAGACATAATTTAGTAAGTTTTAGCAAAAAGCGGCGAAAAGGAAGGAAATTCTCGAAAAGAGAATAAATTAGCTGTATCATCAGCGAGCTTTGCTTCCACTTTATCATATGCATAAGGAAATGCAAGATTTTACCACTTCTCATTTTTGTTTGAAAAACTGATAATTTACTATAAGTTGTTTCCACAGAACTCATTAATAATTTCGAAATCAATTTCGTCATTAAAGTTAATTGGTAGTAGTAAATTATCAGAATCGTGTACCATAAAAGACAGTGAAGGCAGATTGGAATCGCCAAAAATGAAAATTTAGTCATCCTCATTTAATTTTGATATAATATCATGATATATATCAAACAAATCAGAATATGAGAAATTATTAGGCGGAAAGTAAATGATTCCAAAGTGTAAACAACTTTTACCTAAGTTTACTTTTACAAATTTGTGATCGAATAAGTGAGAGACCCTAGTATAACTACGAGAAGAATACCGCCTCCACGGGAACAGTTTACAGAATTATAATCCCTGTCTTTCCTATAAATTGACCAATTACTTTCCAGTATTTCTTAGTTTTTGAAGGAATCATTTAACCAACTTTCCGTTTAGTTGAATTCACAGGATTTAGCGTCAACATATAGTTTTTTTACCCTGCCTTTCATACATATTGATCTCATAGAGAATCAATGCCAGAATAAAATGAATTTTGTCAAACTTCTTCTTTAAAAAACAAGAAAAACAAAACAGTAAAAAAATAATATGAAATAAACCATTAACAAAATATTTCGTCAATGGTAATGGTAATGCATGCATACTAATCTGAAAACATTATCCGAAACAATTGTTTCCTTATTTCGACTTCTCGTACCATCTACAAATCTTGAATCTTGTGGTGGATTCAATTCAGATTCATTTTCTACTAAGTCTTTTTGACAGTCAAGACATTGCATTGACATTTTGTATCCTATATATCCAATATAGTATTTTAAAGCATTTAGCTTTAAAATATTTAAATCCTAATAATAAAACATTCAAAACAATTATTTGTATATTGTTCAAAATATATTTGAGAGGTCTCGAAGATGTTATGAGAAGTCGAAATAAGAAAACAATTGCTTCGGAAACTGTTTTCAGATAATTCAATATCAGAGTCTGCATTGAATTCTTTTCGAAAACAAATTTTGAAAATACTTGAATAAATTGAATATTTTATTTAATTTTAATTTATTTTAATTTTATGTAGGGTGCATGTAAATCAATGATAAAACTTATGAATTTCTCTTTCTTAGAACATTTTCAACAAATTTCAAAAAATTTGCTTATTAATTTTACTCTGTCCGTCTGTCTGTCCGTCATTAAATTTTTGTCATTAAGTTTATGTACGTTTTTTTTATATGCAATTTCTATTTTACATAAACCCATTTATCAAAACCGTCAGATTAATCAAAATATGAAAGAAAATAATTAAATTTCGGATTTGGTTTTAAGTGCTTCGTTGTTGCAATATCTATATGAAAGAAAAATAATTATGAGATATTTTATATATAGTAGATTACAATTAAAATCAGAATTATGCTCCTGCTATATTGTGGAGCATATATTAAATCTGTATATATAATATTCAATATATGTCTATCCAAAATTATGAATTAGGAGGGATTTTAGAGTTAATTACAAAATCACTATTATACTCTTTTTCCACATGTACCTATATAATCCTAATTTTGTAACCAAGTCTAAGGACAATATGGTTTTAGATGTAACCGATCCACTGGTGATCTTATGGCATATATTTGTGGAAAACTTAACAGCAGCATTCACTATTCTGGCGAATGTATTCTTGTTGCTCTTGATATTTCGAAAGCTTTTAATCGAGTTTGGCACGGTGCTCTTTTCAGCAAGTGTCAAGCTACAGGCCTTGGAACTACTTTCTGTAAATGGATTGAAGATTTTTTTTCGAATTTCTGTATTCGTGTTCTAGTCGACGGTTACACGTCCGACAAATTCCAAATAAATGCTGGCGTTCCACAAGGATCCGTCCTTGCCCCAACTCTCTTTCTGATTTTTATCAACGATCTTATCTATTCTACAACCTTCAATCCAATCCACAGTTTCGCCGACGATAGCACTAAGGTGGCATCTTACGCATTTCCTAAGAAATCAGATGTCAGACACACCGCCGTCAATGCAGAACTGCTTACTATGTTGAGCACAGTCAATAATTGCTAGCCATAATAATATGATTTAGCCATAATTGCTAGCCATAATTGCTAGGGTGCTAACAACAGAGTGGAATTTAACACTACTAAACTCAATGTTGTCAGATCTCACTAAAAAAAACAAATAATAACCTTACTCTGAGGTTCCAGGATGAAATTGTGCAACAAGCAGAAAACCTAAGCATTTTAGGCATGCAGTTAAATCAAAAAATGATATGGAATAATCATATTTTTGATATAGCAAAAACTGCTGCTAAATGCTTAGGTTTCCTCTTTAGATGCAAGACATATTTTTCATCTAAGGACTTGCTTAATATCTATAAGGCTTATATACGACCCAAGATGGAGTACAATTCTCATATATGGGCTGGCGCCTCACTTACTTCATTGAATTATCTCGATCGAACTCAAAAACGCGCCATTTGCCTTATTGACGACTCCGTTGAGTCTGCTTGTCTCACTTCTCTTGGCATTCGTCGTAATATTGAAGCCCTTTTCCTTTTTTATAGATATTTTGTGGGTAATGACACTTATTCAGTTGAGATAAAATCGCTGATGCCACCTCTCAAAACATTCCACCGCACCACTAGAATGGCCTCAAGTGCTCATGCCTATTATGTGGAACTTCCTAAATGGAAGTGGAACTTCTCTACTGGTTATAGCAATGCGTTTGTTGTCAGAACTGCAAAAATGTGGAACATATTACCATCCTCTGTGTTTTCAAAAGTTGACGATTTTTTGATTTGATTCAAGACGAATCTTACTAAATTTATGACGCAGTTACCGTCTCATTCCCCTTTATCCACCGTTTTCCCTAAATTTTTTGATATAATATTACTTTTGTGATATAATATTACTTTTGTGATATAAATTACATAATTATTATTTTTGAGATAAGATTTTTTTTTATTTTTGATTGTTTGTGTTTCTCTTTTTTTCGGCACTTTAACAATTTACATATAATATTTATATTATACACAAATTTGTTATTGTTTTTACATTGAAATGAATGTTCTTAAAAAAAAGAAAAGAAGAAAATAGCAACAAAATCAATATGGTGTTATACAAAAAGCGAAGCAAAGAAAAAGAGTACAAATTTCAAATAATTAAATAATGAGCATGAAAATCACATAGTGCATGTGAATGTTTATCTTATACATGACATGTAAAACTTTTTTTGCCTTTACCATGGCGTTTAAATGTAAACAAAACAGTGAATTTGGATAAAGTTTATATGTATGTATGTGTGAATATTTTTTTTTAATTTTTCGAATTTTTATGATTTACAGATTAAAAATTAACCTTAATGCTAACTACATATATGTATGTATGTATGTATTTATACATATATTTACATTTTTAGATACCTATTATCGAATTCTAATATAGGTACTTAAATCGCATGTAAACAATAAATTTATTACTCTTGTTAACGTAAATATAAGATATCTATATAATATACATATGTATGTATAATGCAAGAAACTAAAATTTAAAAATGATTGCCGTTTCTTTGTTTGTGTGTTTCGTGAAAGAGAAAAATGTATAAACTAAATGTATAACATTATATTGTGTATGCATATAACATTTAGTTTTGTCTATATTTAAAAGGCAACATCAAACACACACATGTCAAGGCAAATTTCATACTTTTATTTTACTCTGTAATAATTCTGTTAAAAAATCTGTAATATCTTTGTTTAAAAATTTTATGATTTTGCTAATTTAGTTAATTTCTCTACTGTTTTTTGGTATTATTATTTTAGAATCATGTATTGTCACCGAAATTTAAACTGTGTCCAAAATTTCAAATCTTTAGCTCAACGGGAAATATGTCTAAAATAGCTTGCAAGATTCCACGATTCCTTTAACCACGAGTAGGTTCAATAAAAGCTGTTAATAATAACTTTATTTCTGATAGATTCTGATAGATCGGTTTTTTTCTTCTCCATTTTTTTAAATTCTTTCGATTATTAATATTTAACTAATAACTTTTAATTATTTTCTTACACTATTAGTTAAGAAAAGTACTTCAAATTTACATGAAAATAAGTACTAGAACAATTTAGTCCTTATCTAACATCACTAAATGCAAATTATTTCCCTTTGTTCTCTTTTAATGTTCAGGTGACTCAGGCTCCACAATTCAAACTTTAATGGCAAGACCACTGCGACTTCCCTAAGGCCATACAATGTTAATGACTTCGGCTATTGGTTCAGGATCACAAATAAATTTCAAAACACTTTCGGTTACTTGAGGCGACTTTTGGTTTCCAGTTCGGTGTTTTTGGTAGAATTTACAATTTTAATACGGCTACGTAAGACGTCTCTTTAAAATTAACATCAAATTTTTCTTTTAATAAAAACACTTTTTTCACTTTTGTGTCCAAGCAACGTTGAGTGCCGGTTACATTAAAGTATTAATTTTTATTAAAAAAAAATACTAATTTTTTTATTTAACTTTATTGTTTATTGTTTATTGATTACTGTATATTGTTTATTGAAACCAAGTAAATATACAAACTCTATCTCTTTATCTTACTCGAAAAATAAAATAAAATTTATCAAAATATTAACCAGATAAATAACATTAAAATTTTTTATCATAACAGTAGTGGTATCAGAGGAAAGCTTAAAAAACTTTATGTTGATACTAAGTCACGCAATTTGAATGTACTAGCGCTAATTGAAACATGGCTTAACGAATCGTTTAGAAACGAAGAAATTCTTGATAGTAATTGGTCCATCTACAGAAGCGATCGTAATTATCAGTTTACAAATAGTTTCCAGGTGGTGATATATTATTTGCCGTAAGTAATAACTTACCTAGTGTACCATTAAACAATAATACTTTTCAATTATTTGGACATCAATTTGTTAAAATTAATTTCGGTACAAATAATTTAAACCTCTACATATTGTTTATTTCCCTCCAAACTCTGACAATTTCTCATATTCGAAATTTTATAGTGTATATCATAATATAATTTCAAATATGCATGAGGATGACTAGATTTTCGTTTTTGGCGATTTCAATCGCCCGGAGCTTCTTTTGTTGTTGATGATTCTGAAGATTTATTATTACCAATTATCTTCCAGATCGAGATTGATTTCTGTTTTAATAACGAGTTTTATGGTAATTATTTACATTAGTTATCCCAACAACAATAATAAATGGTTAGATCTTGTATTTTCAAATGTATATGATAAAGTGGCGGTAAAGCTCGCTGAAGATGCAGATAATCTTTTTACTAACACTAAATATCATAACGCAATCATCTTTGAGTTCTCTTATCTCACTCTGTCATCTCACTCTCGCGCAAAACTTTTAATAATGAAATTGTATATGATTCCCGTAATGCTGACTACTAAATCATTAATAATGCTTTATCACCTACTAACTGGGACGAGCTCTTAGCACATAAAGGACATTAAGTCACTAATCTTTATCTTTTATTTAAAAATTATTGAAATTATAAATGTTTTTGTACCTAAAATCCGTAAGAAAAACAAAACAACGAACCTTGGTTAGATAAAAAACTTAGGACCTTGCGTAACCAGTGCAATAAAATATACAGAAAAATTAAACACACATTTGCACTAAGCGAAAACTTATTGAATACGTATAAGCTACTTACAAATGAATTCAAATTGCTGTATGAGCTATACGAAAACTACGTCAATAGTATAGGTAACCAATAATTAGTAATCCCAAAAAATTTTTCGAATTTGTCAACATAAAACGAAAAATATTAGGCTAGCCTAATCAATGTCCAAGGACAATACTTTTTAATCTTGCCCAAAAACAATTTGCAGCTTTTGATCCGACAGATTGGAAAACATTTATCCTTCAAAAGAACAACTCGATATCTCTGCTACTTCTTTATTTAATAGTATCTTTCCGAAAGTGAAATTTTGAGACTATTACGAGCCTTGACACAAAGAAATGTGCTGGATCTGACCTAATCCCTCCACTCTTCTTATAGGACACATTATCTAATGACTCCTCTTCATTTCATTTTAAATAAATCGCTTTCGAATGGTGTGTTCCCACAAGTGTGGAAATCCTCTGATTTAACTTCCATCCACCAAAAAGGTGAAAGATCATAAGTAGTATACTATCGACGTATAGTAATCCTATCGACTACTCCAAAATTATTCGGAACAATTGTTGTCGATCTAAAAATATATCAAGTCGTAAACGATAGTTCTAAAGCGGCTGCTTTACTTCAATCAAGCGTGTCATCATTACATGATTGGTGCACAACCAACAAATAAGAGCTCAAGATACAGAAATGTAAGGAGTAGGTATAGGGGCACTTTGGCATGGGATAAAATAAGCCCATATCGCACGACCTAGTTTTTAATAAACCATATTGCACGCCCACGCAAATTAACCTATATTTGAATGACCTTAAGTTTTAGAGAAACCGGAAGTGTTGTGACCTGGATTCTGTTAGAAGTTGGGGTAAAACAAGTCTTTTAGAGCTCTTTGATTGTATATTATAATAGGTCAACATGAAAATAGTTAGCAAAACTATTATATGTAAATATTAAAGCACGTGTTATTTAATGTTGGTGAACTAGTTTTAAAGTGTATCTTTAAGGAATGCGTGTTTTTTTTTTGTGTTGGTTAACTAGTTTTACTATAGGAACAAATAGAAAATAACAATTATCATCTTCGTTTTTTTTCAGCACAATATCTGGTTTAGATTACTATGTAGTATTTTAAAAAGGTAGAAAAAGAAAGAGGCAAGAAAAGTTGAATGCAAATAGATTGGTATAGTATAGTAAGAACGTAGAATATATATCTACATATATATGTTGCATATAAAAATGTTAAAAAGAAATTCAAACTTTATTAACTTTAATGTACAAAATATAAAGTGAATTTTATTTTTACAGTATTACAAAAATCTCTTTTTAAATTATGTTTTTACGATGACTACTACTTAAAATTGTAGATATGATGGGTTCAATGGTCTTTATTCGCCTTTGAAATCTCATTCTACCAATTGCATATTGTTGCCAATGATTTTTCCGAGAAGAATTGTAAGCAAAGCTCCATACATACATAACTTTAATTTGTAAAGTTGAATTAAATCGTACTTTTTTAGTTGGATTATTTAATTCCATATGATCTATATATTTATGTTACAAATAAAAATTATTTTTTTGTTTTTTTTTTGTTTTTTTTTAACACGTTTTCTTTAAGTAAGTACATATAGATATTAAAACTATTTTTAATTGCACATCTTAAACTTGAAGTTACATTATGTGTTGGAATAGGACACATAGATTTAAAATGTTCAATTTTTAACAATGATGGCATTGTATTGGTTAAATCATTTATTTTAGTACTATCTAAGTATTTTTCAAGAAAATTTTTTTTCTGCTTTCCTTTAACGTATATTATATCAGCTGATTGTAAATAGTACTTAAGTATATCCCTCAAACATGAGTATTCTACTGTACCACTATTCCATTTTTTTCCATTTATTTTATTTTCAGAATATTGAATATTCAAATCAAACTCCCCTTTTTAATCAAACTCCCTGAAATGAAATGAAACTCTGAATCAAACTCCCTCTGAATTTAATGAAACTCTGAATCAAACTCCCCTTTTTAAGCCAATTTTAATAGCCAATTCCTTTATAAAATTTTTTTTTTTTTTGTTTTTTCCTAAGGGAGGTGGGAATCTTCCAAAGACACCAAGAATTTCCCCTTGGTAGTGTCAGATTCTTACTGACTAAACCCACCTCCCCCTTTAGCCAATAAAGTGGGATATAACCCTTACCAGCAAAGGCAGTATATTGACTAGAGAGTAGGGATAGGAAACGATAGGGAAATGGATACGGAAACATTGAATTGGGAGTGGGACTGTAAGGAAACAATGAATCCGCCTATTATTATTTTGCTAACAGTGACTAAAGCCGTCACAACAGTTACAACATGTAGTAGTAGTATATATATTACTACATGAGGTAATTATTGAAGGCAACCCCCACTGTCACTGTAGCGGCTGTTATTATTGCTATTAATATTCTTATTAATATTATTTTACTACAGAGTCAGCGCCATCAGTGGATTACAACGTGCAGCAGTATATAACACCTTACTTACATAATATAACCAAAGATAGCCCCACTGTAGCAGCTATTATTATTATTACTATTATTATTATTATTATTATTATTATTATTATTATTATTATAATTATTGTTATTGTTATTATTACTATTACAATTACTATTATTATTATTATTATTATTATTATTATAATTATTGTTATATTATTTGTAGTATTTATTATACTATTTAATTATTGTACTATTATTATTGTTATTATTATTATTATTATTACTATGATTATTATTAATATTTTACCACAGAGTTAGCGCCATCAGTGGATTATAACGTGCAGCAGTATATTACACCTTACTTGCATGATATAACCAAAGATGGCTCTACTGTAGCAGCTATTATTATTACTATTATTATTATTATAATTATTTTTTTATTATTATTACTATTATTATTATTATTATTATTATTATTATTATAATTATTGTTTTATTACTATTACTATTATTATTATAATTATTATTACTATTATTATTATTACTATTATTATTATTACTATTATTGTTATTATTTTACTACAGAGTCAGCGCCATCTGTGAATTACAACATGCAGCAGTATGTAACACCTTACTTGCATGATATAACCAAAAATGGCTCCACTATAGTAGCTATTATTATTACTATTATTATTATTATAATTATTGTTATTATTACTATTATTATTATTATTAATATTATTATTGTTATTATTACTATTATTAATTATATGATATACATTATGACGATATAAAAGTACTACATATTTTTTATTTATGACCTGACCGGGGTTTGAACCCAAGACCCTTCGATTGAAAGGTTGGCGACTTAACCACTGCGCCATGAGTCAGATAAATTGCTTTTCATTTCCTTGTACAAATTGTAAGTCAACAATGAAAATTTGTTGGTTATCCATTATGAATGTTGATGAATGAATAACCTTTTGAGTGAATGAAGCGGGACTTTATATTCTCTTTCTGAGTGTACATTTTGGTATAAATATAGGTTTGCTATCATGAATAATTAATTATTTAATTATGCGTTTTCACCCATTTACAATGATGGTGGCTGGGCCAACTTGTTGTGGAAAAACTACTTTTATTCATAACCTAATAAAATTAAAAAATAAAATCATACATCCGCAAATTAATAAAATTATTTGGTGTAACCCAGATAAAAATGCAGTACCGAATGATATAACAGATCTTGAGTATAGCAACAGTATTCCTGATTTTAGTGATAATAGAAACTCTGTATTAATTGTGATAGATGATATGATGTTAAATTCTTATGATAGACATGTCTGCGAACTATTTACTAGAGGATCGCATCATAGAAATTGATCGGTAATATTTGTAACCCAAAATATATTTCATCAAGGTAAATTTTCCAGAGATATTTCACTGAATTGCAAATACATAATTCTTTTTAAGAATCCTAGAGATAAATCACAGATATTACCATTAACCCGTCAAATATATCCAAATCAGGTCAAGGAATTTGAGAAAGTATATAATGAAGTAACATCTAAGCCATATGGTTATATATTAATAGATCTTACTCAAGAAGTTAATGATTTATTTAGATTGAGAAGTGACATTTTCGAGCAAGATTTGTGTTATTGTACAACAAATCAGTTGGAACAATATGCAAAAGAATATGAAACGATTGAAAATCAACCGACATATATTGCACCTGTTAAAAAATTCTAAACCGAAATTCCAAAGAGTTATTATAAAACATTGTGAACCAGATGTAATTAAAACAATTTGTGAAATATCGTTAAATATTTTAAATGGTAACTGTAAGTTGAATAAAAAAACAAAAAATCAATTAAAAAGATATAAAAGGGAGTTAAGATCACTCATTTGTTATAAAAAATCAATAAATAATAAACGAAAAATTATTGTTCAAAAAGGAGGATTTTTACCTACTCTTCTTGGTGCAGTTCTTTCAGGGTTGATTGGAAATCTTATAAAATGAATAATTCATCATTTAATAAAATGATAATTCTCAAACCGGAAATATATGAAAAACTTAAACAAAATTCTAATCTTGAAATTAACCAGTTGGATAAAAATATGGAAAAAGTTATGTTAAATAAGCATTTGAGTGATATCCAGAAATGGTATTTTTTACGGCAAAACTTGTTTAAAAAACAAAATTAGAGCAGAACTCTTCCACAAAACAGAGAAAAAGGAAAAACGATACTAATGGAATCAAAAAGTACTCAAACACGTGTAAAACCATTACTTAAAGATGCAAAGGTACAATCAGATTCTGTTAAATATAGAGACATTAAAATGCAATTCCCTGAGGAAGAAATATATGAGGATACCCCTGATAATGTGTTTGAAGACGAAGAAAACGAAGAAAATGTTTTATCAAAAGCAATGTCTGCTGCAACAGCGGGGGAACGGTTAAGAAAACGAAAATCAATTAGTAGTAAAAATGTTCAAATATTTGAAACAGATACTGGTGATATAATAACAGTTCCATTAGATAGTCCAAGTTCACCAACGAAAAAGGAAAACACTATAAATAGATCTCCAAAACGTTTATTGCGATCAGCGAAAGCAGGTGATACTCAAACACAACTTCATTTTCCAATTTGTAAAAATAAATTTACAAGTTCATGGACAACGTACAAGTAAATGATGAATTTCACGTCACATTACTCAGTGATCCATCTATGAATTTTTACCCCGAAAATACATTATCAACTTTTACGAATAAAATGGATAAATATATGATCGATTCTAATTGGAAAGTTGGTGTATCTGAAATATATGCTAATGATTTTATTCCAAATGTCTAGTCTACAGTGAGGAATGGGAAAAAAGTACTAAATATATATCACTGGTATGCAGAAAAACCGTATTGGTGTTGGAACTACTTATATACCATATAGTAACGATCAAACGATCAAATGATATGCGATTGGAAGGTTCTATTACTTCCTACTTTAATTCAAAATATTCGACCATTATTAGAATTTTCAAGAAAAGAAGTTTTACGTCAACTAATTGGGGTATTTTTAACTTTATAAATGACGATACAAACTATGTAGTACCAAATAAAGCTGAGGAGTTTCCAAAAACTTTATTATACACTACTATCTGTTTAAATAAGCCAAAAGTTAACATCAAATTAAGAACAAATTTCACTTACAGCTTAGATGGACTTTTAAAAACATGTTTTAATCAAGCTTTCGTAAAATTAACTGACCCTAAAAAATATAAACATCGTGTAATTGAAGCTTTTAAATTGTTTATTGATAGCATGAATTTAATTCCTGTAGAGAAACCAGATATGTTTTTTATATACACTGATATTATTGAACCACAAAATATAGGTGGTAAAAATGTAAGATGTTTAAGAACTATTAATACAGAAAATGCTTTTACTAACACAGTCAAAGAATTTAACATAATTCAATATTGTAATGTTGAAAAATCATTTGATAGTATTTCAATGCTCTTATGTGATAAATATGGTTATAAAATAAATTTTAGTGATAGTAGTATTCCTACAAAAATTGTATTATATTTTAAAAAAGTATAAATAAATGTCAGTTTGTAAATTTTAATATTAATTTTATTTTAAACGTAATGGAGAAAGTGTATTACAGATATTATTTAGTACAATTCGGAAGAGGTCTTGATGACATTGGGCCTAATTGCATTTTACCATACCTTACCAAAGAGGTCGCGGATTAGGAAGTTTTTTTGGAGGTCTTTTTAAGTATTTGAAACCTATATTTGCTTCAGGTGCTAATATATTTAAAAAAGAGGTCATTGACTCTGGTATTAGCGCTTTATCTGATATTGCATCAGGGGCAAATGTAAAGGAAGTTGTTCAAGATAGAGGTAAAGAAATTATGAAAAATGTAAGACGCGGAGCTGTTAGGAAGCTTAATGAAATGTATGGATCTGGTAGAAGAAAAAGGAAAACTACAAAAAGGCTTAACATTAGCAATTCAAATTATGCTATGTCAAAACGGCGTAAAGTTAATAAGAAAAAGAAACTAAAAGATATTTTTAACTAATCATGGTGGAATGTATGAAATCTGAATTAGATATTTTTAAAACTCAACCTATTCAATCCAGTATTTTACGATCTGAGGAGGTTTTTTACAATCCAGTTGCTTCCCTAGACAATCCGTCAACAATCGAATTTCTATCATTAGGTTAGGTGATACATATAGAGATTTATCTTCTGTATATTTACGATTAAAAGTACAAATTTTAAAAAAAGATGGAACTCATTGGAATAATGATAAAGGAACTGATGGAAGACTAATAGCACAACCAAGTGTTGTTAATAATCTTCTTCACTCTCTAATAAAACAGTGTAATGTACAGTTAAATGGTAAAAATATAACCCCCTCAGACGGTAATTCCCACTACAGAGCTTACATTGAATCATTATTAAATTATGGTACAGATGCAGCAACAACACATTTGGAATGTGCCGGTTGGAATCTGGATAAACCAAATATATCAAAATCTGACAATGTTAGTTCAAAGGAACGCCAAAAAGCTTACCAAAATAGCAATGTTGTAGAGCTTATGGGCAAATTACATGTAGATATGTTCAATCAGCCAACTCTTCTGATAAATAATGTTGATGTTAGAATAGTTTTAACATTAGAAAAACCAGATTTTTTCTTTTTCGGAGATGATTCTGATGAATCTCAATTAAAAATTGTAGAAGCAACATTATTTATGAGACATGCAACTATTAATCCTAGTGTATTATTAGCACATAATGCTGTTATTGAGAAATCGAACGCCAAATATAATTTTAAACGGGTAGAAGTAAAAAGTTTTACGATTCCTTCTAATAGTACAACTATTTCGCTTGATGATGTATTTATTGGGCAGTTACCAAACACGATATTATTTTGTATGACAGATAATGCCGGTTACTCTGGAAAAAGATAAAAAAATCCATTTAATTTTAAACACTTTGATATTTCTCAATTCATGTTATATATAAATGGAGTACAAATACCTCATACAATAATTGAAACCAGTTTTACGGAAGAAAATAATTGTTATACACTTGCATATCATACGCTATTTTCTGGTACAGGCATATATCATAATGATAAAGGTCATCAGATAACAAAATCTATGTTTAGTAATGGATTCTTTATATTAGCTTTTGATTTAACTCCAGATGCATCAGGAAATGAAGTGTGTCATGGATTACTTAATCAAGGCACTATCCGAATTGAAGCAAGGCTATCAAAACCGCTTCCATGAACTCTATCTGCTATAGTTTATGGAGAATTTGATGCAAGTTTACAAATTGATAAAAATCGAAATGTGTTCACAAATCTATAAATAAATTACTTAAGACTTGAATTTGAGTATTTGTTAAGATGTCATTAACCTGTGCACTTGTAGATGTAACATTTTGTTGTGATGATAAAAACAACTTATTCGCGAAAGATATTTGCTTACTTGGAATTAAAGAACCTTGTAAAAAATTAATAAAAAAGTTTACATACAAATTTCCAACAAAAGAACTTTTAAATTATCATCTTGAAAATTATACTTTTGGAACTGTTCACAATAATAAAATAAATAACGATCTTAGACAGATATTGGAGAAATTTGATATTATTATAAGAAAAGAAAAAATAAAAAAAGATTTCTTAATAAATTACACTAACGAAATAAGTAAAGTGTATGATTTAAGTAAATTTGATTCATGAATACTTTAGAATTACTAATATATTAAGATGTAACAAATACACAAACAAATTTTTGAAAGGAGTTTTTGCTTTGGATAAATTACCTAATATAGTTGAAAGGCCAACATTCATGATTTTTATTCCAAAAGATGGTTATATAGAATATTTTGATTCTTACGGTGGTACACCAGATAAACCAGAAATTCTTAATTATTTAAAAAACCAATGCATAATATTTAATGATAGACAATTACAAAGTAACTTTTCAGATGTATGTGGACAATATTGTTGTGTTTACGCTTGGTGTAAGTGTAATAATATAAGTATGAATAAATTTTTAACACAATTTAGTAGTGTTAGTTATATCCATAATAATAATCTAATTTTAAAACTTTATAACAGCATATTTGGGAAAAAGTATATTCAGAGCTGTGTTTCTAAACAAAAAATATAAATATATATATATCTAAAATATTGCGGTTTTTTAACTCATTTTAAAACAACTGTGAGAGGAATAGTATCATATACAATATGTTATTGGCCTATACCTACTTTTTAAACAAAGCACATACGGTAAAAATTGTTGTTGGTTTTCATACAGAATTAATAGAAGCAACAATTTCATTACACCGCATTGGGAAAAAATTAATGTTTATTATTTATGAAGATTGGTTGGAATTTTATCAGCAATATCATCTACATCCTAAAAATAAAGTTTCCTGCTTACAATTTGGTATAAAAGCTGAAAAACCACGGTCATTTGTACTAAAAGATGAGGAAATTGATAAATTTCGTAATCTATTTAATTTTATCCACTTAGTAATGGTTTACAACAAAAATTCTGAAGGATGTGTAAAAGAATACATAAGAAAATATATTAGAACGTGTGTGTAAAACCAGCAAACTATATTAAAATATGAAATATAAATTCCATTAAACCGGTTTAATGTTCAATGTAATTATTCTAGATTATTTTTTGAGATTACATTTTTATTAAAAGAATTAATAGATAAATATTTAAATATAAATCAAGAGAATAAAATGTTAGAATAAGATTAAACTGTAAAATAAATTTATAATAAAAAATTTTAAATAAACTTTATTTACTTTTGTTTTTTTTACAATTACAATAAAATATGGCAATAGCAAAAACAACACAATAAATAAACAAAAATGTAAAAAATAATATTAAACATCTACAATAATACGGATATAATGTGGTTGGTTGCAAATTCTCTTTATCATTGTCCAAAGATTCAGAAACTTGCCCTCTTTCTACAAAATTACTGTCGATTTGAAATGTTAAAACGTTGAATAACCAGACTTTTTGAGAAAATTAAGTATTTTTTTTATTAATTTGCAGTGTTACTAAGATTAGAACTGACAACTGACTGAATAAAAATTCAAATTTTGAAAAGGTATAAAAAGAATGCATTATCTTTATTGGTATTTATTTTAAGAATGGATGTGAAAGATTTCTTAGAAAAATATTATTAGATGAACACAAAACTTATATTTCAAATTTATACAATTATTTAGAAAAATTTGTTGGTAAAGAACAGTACAGTTCAAAATATGGTACACATTTTAGTTGCTGTCCTTGGGCTTATAATAATTGTACGTCAGGGCATGACACTTGTGAATGCTATTTTGTAGAAAAATATAACAAAGAATTAGAAAAGTTAATTAAATGGTATAAGCATAATGTCAAAAGCTCAAATTGTAATGGAAATTCATAGACCAGCAAGGCGTAGATATCCTAGAAGGAAATTCTTACAAAGAGGTTTAAATTATACTTGGCAAATTGATTTAGTTGAAATGATACCATACGCAAAGTTTATTAATGGGTTTAAATATATGTTAACTGCCATAGATATATTTTCTAAATACGCATATGCTGAACCTGTAAAAACAAAGAATGCTGAAAATGTTTTAGATGCCCTGAAATCAATTTTTGAGCGCGCTAAAGTTATACCCAAAAATATTCACTCTGATCAAGGTAAAGAGTTTTTTAATTCACAATTCCAAAACTATATGAGAGAAAAAGTAATCAATCACTATCATACATACAGTGAATTAAAAGCATCAATTGTTGAACGATTTAATCGTACAATGAAAAATTCTATGTGGAAAAAATTTAGTCTAAATGGAAATTATAAATGGTTATCTATTCTGCAATCAATAATAAAAGATTATAATTCAAGAAAACATTCTACAATAAAGCTTCCACCTGAAAAAGTTACCCGAAAAAATGAAAGAAATATATTGAAAAATATATACATGCAATCTAAAATTTTTCAAAAAAGTAAATATAAAGTTGGTGAATATGTAAGAATAAGTAAATATAATGGTCACTTCGAAAAAGGCTATCAACCAAATTGGTCAACAGAAATATTTAAAATTGATAAGATCAATAATACCTATCCAGTTACATATCAATTATCAGATTATAAAAATAATCCTATTTCAGGTGGTTTCTACAAAGAGGAACTCACTCCTGTTAAATATCCAAATTCTTACCTGGTAGAAAAAATTTTTATAAAACAAGGTAATAAAGTTTTTGTTAAATGGTTAGGGTTCAATGATGATCATAATACTTGGATTAATAAAAAAAAATAGTATTTAATAAATTTGAACATTTTAATATTTATTTGTGCTATTTATACTAAAATTTTTAAATAAAAATTTAAACATTATATTTCTAATTAATTTATTATATGCTTTTATATTAACTCGTCGCTGTCGGTTTATTTATTTATTTATTTATTTATTTATTTATTTGTCATTCTGTCACGCTTTTTATTATCTTCGTAATCTGTTAGCAACATTTGTAAGTGTAGTATGGTGCAGAGGATAGTGTACAGGTTTCAAAAGTGGGGATCATGTTGTTCGAATCCAGTTCACATGCAACATTTTTTTTTTTTAACTATCTATTCATCAACATTTTTTGAATAAAATATGTATACATTTTTGTATATATCAATTTAAAACTTACATTTTTATCTCTTATTCATGCATACAAACATACACATTATATTTTTGATCTTTCCTGGTGTTTTGTATTAGCATAATTAGCAAAACACAATCCATACATACAATATTTTTATGTATGTTGCTAAGTTATTTTGTTTACAAAATTTGTTTAGTATTTAAATCAAAATATTTGCTGTCAACATTCTTTAATGCATATTGAATTAATGCATATATGGTGCAGAGGAAAGTATACAGGTCTTGAAAGTGAGTGTTAATGTATGGACTGTGGTTCGAATCCAATTCGTATATATGTATAATTTTTTTTTTTTTTTTTTTTAACTCTATTCATCAATATTTTTTAAATAAAATTTTATGTACCTACATAATATTATTTTTGTGCATAGAAAAGAATATAAAAAGTAAAGATCATTACAAAATTATGCTTTTGCGCATTACGCATTATGATTTACAAACAAAAAATCTATTACGCATTATGATTTGTCAACACAAAAAATTAAAACTACGTATGTAAATATGTACGTACGTATGTACATAATATTTATTTATTTATTTATATTCAGGTACCGTGGTACATAAATGTGCCAGGTAACTATAACCCTTGTTTCCTGGTAGGAATGTGTACGTGATATAATGATATATTATAAAGTATTTACATATTGCGATATATGAATTTTTTTTTTTTTTTTTTTATAATTATTGTACCCAGCCGGGAATCGAACCCGTGACCTCTCATTCCCTTATGAATGAGAAGCGGTGCGTCAACCACTGCACCAATGGCTGGATACACATAATATTATGTTAAACTAATTTCCTAAATTATTTTGTTCCGCTCCATTTGTTTATAATTTAAATCAAGATATTTGTCAACATTTTTTACTGCATGATCTTATTAAGCGATTAGGTAGGTAGGTGTTCAAGGTTAGATGTTTGTTTGGATATACGATATACTACTAATAGTATACTATAGAAATATACAGTAAAGTACATTTATGTATATCATTTTCATTCGATTTATGTTGTTGGATTGTAATATTTATATAATCACAGTATTTTGGTACATATTTTACCCTGCGAGGTACTTTCTTTATTTATGAATTACATACTGGAATAAGAAATTTTTACTCTTGCTGTAATGGAATCGATTTAACATCTCTTAATTTACTTAAACATTTGGTATAAAATTATAAAACGTATTTTATATCAGAAACAATAATTAATGTATGTATGAATTAAAAATATCCCATATTTTTAAATTCAAATTATGTGTTTCATTTAAAACTAAAAAGTATAAAATAAAATAATATGTAAAAAAAATATTTTTTAAAATATGCTTTTATCGAAACCAAATTCGCACCCTAAAAAGTAGAAAATAAAATTGATTGCAAAACTTTAGCTTTTTTGACTGTTATAATATAAAAGTGAATTGCTAGTGCAAGCATTTTGGACTGTTATAATATAAAAGTAAATTGCTGGAATAAAAAAGAAACACGAACCTCAAATTTCCTAGATTTGTATTTAACTTTATTCCAGCAATTTACTTTTATATTATAACAGTCCAAAATGCTTGCACTAGCAATTCACTTTTATATTATAACAGTCAAAAAAGCTAAAGTTTTGCAATCAATTTTATTTTCTACTTTTTAGGGTGCGAATTTGGTTTCGATAAAAGCATATTTTAAAAAATATTTTTTTTACATATTATTTTATTATTAATATTAGATCTTTTATATCCATAGGGAAATGAACTACCATCTTCCATAAATTTACGTTTTTCTAACCTAGTTTGATATTTTTTTATTTCAGGAACTGTGATAACTTTATGCTCTTTATTACGTCGAATATTTTGTGAAAGTATGTATATATCGTTGTCTTCCTTCACATTTAGCACCGCTTCTTTAATTGTATTAAAATTAATTTTTTGGAGGCTGTATAGTTTAAACAAATTCCTTTAACTTTACAAACTAGTTTTTCTTCATTGTCTTTCGTACTGTGAACTTTATATGCATAGTTTTTAGGGCCTCCACTTACAAATTCTGTAATGTAACTTCCAACACCATAACATTCTAGTTCATCGGTCATATCTCCTATAAAATCCCCTGTTTGGGGTTCATATTCTCCTGTACGACTTATATATATTACGGAATCAGTGTCATAATATAAAACTCTATCCTTTAGTTTTTCTAAATAACTATATAATTTAAATCGAGCTTGAGTAGTTTTGTAGGCTGCAATACATACATTTACAGTAGATAATGATTCACCTGCTTCTTCTTTGTACTGCCAATTACCTATAATGTTTTCCTCACTTACTGGAAGAATACAACAAACGTCTATAGATGGATTTGTTAACATGTCATATAAATCCTTAGGTTGATTAATAATTATTGTTTTTTGTAAGTTTTCTCTCTGTCCAAATTTACCCCAAAAAGAATTAAGCATTAATTTTGCAAAAGATCGTAGTCCCTGATTATTTACAATTTCATTAAATTCTAGTTGAATATTTTCATTTCTAAGAAAATCCGTTATATACTTCTCTTTCTCTTCCTTTGTTATACAGTTACTAGGCCATCCCGATGCCTGTTGTTTTATTTTTAAAAATTTGTTCATCATTTGTGTGAAAAGACCATCTGTTTTTGTTACACCATTGTATTGACATATTATGTTGTAACTCCATATTTCATGAATTTTTAATATTTTATATTTCAATTCAAGGGCTTTTAACACCTCATCAATAATCCATGTTCCAAGTAAAGCTCTTTCGTTATCATTATGTAAACAAAATTCATTTAGGTTTTTTTCCTCACTACATGTGCGACATAAGGAAAACATTAATTTGTTCTTTTGTTTTACAGGTAATACTGGATGTATAAGATTTTCTGGTGCTAAAATTTTACATTTTATAAGTCCATTCAAATCTTTTAAATTTTGTTTAGTACAATTAACGTTTCCTATATAAACATCTGGATGGCCGACAGGAAATTTTCCATATTTGCAAACCCATGGATATAAAGAACAAATATCTATATATTTTATTTTTTCTCCTTTTTTACATTTGTAGTAGTTGTAAACATTATCTGTACGACTACTATAAAAAGAATCCCGAGGTTTTAATGGTGAAAGTTGTACTAATGGATGGTTATTTAAGTAATTCATTTTGCTTTTACTTATTTGAGAATAAAAATCACATTCCCACATTTCAATTACATTGTAATCTAATCTTTTCAACCTATCAGATTTTCTAATAGTTCTATCATATCATTCATTCATTGTATCATTTTTATCATCATATAAATATGAATTACGATTACGTGGAAAACAGTTAGGATGACCGTGATAATAACATCCATAAAATTCAAAAACTTGATTTTTTGTTTCTAAACAAAAACCATCAACTTTTACACCGGCTACGACAGCTTCTTTTTGTTTAGCAGCATGTCTAATGTTAATATTCCGTTTTTCCTCCTCCCAAACCAACCATTGAATAGCTGCCTTTGATTGGTTATCTGAATACCTATACCCGTTTTTGGGTATTAAACCAATCGTATCTGGTTTTAAAAAAGTTACGTCTAAATGCAAGATTACAAGCAGACGCTATAGTTGTGGCCTCTAGAAAAGGTTCAACGTTACATTCTCTAAGAAAAAATTCTCTGAACTTTAAGCATGATTGCGTTAGTATTGCTACGTCATTTATACAATATTTTACAATATCATTTTCCATATAGAATTCATCATTTTTGTGATCTTCATACCATTTCAGAAATACTTCACGTTCGTTAGTTTTCATGGTATCTGTGTTAT
Organism: Poecilobothrus nobilitatus; assembly: GCA_947095535.1. Classification (NCBI taxonomy): domain Eukaryota; kingdom Metazoa; phylum Arthropoda; class Insecta; order Diptera; family Dolichopodidae; genus Poecilobothrus; species Poecilobothrus nobilitatus. Next base: position 126,875,319 of record OX352773.1, read on the forward strand.
AATATTCAACAGGTGGTAATGGTCCAATATAATTTTTATTTTCCGTTGTATTGAAGAGATGCGGGAAATATCTTTTTTCAAATCAATTTGTAAATCAAAAGCCTTTGGTAATTTTGATAATGCCATTGCAAAGTAATTAATTGAGTCTATAAATTTTATGTTATCTAATAACATCATGATAATTTTTGAACCTCGCAAATTAGTTTAGTTTTTAAAGAGGTTTTTTCTAATATAATATTTAAAATAAATTGATGGTCAAAAGATTGTCCATTAGGTGCTATTACTACGACAGTTTTGAATCTTTTCTTATCTCCATTATATACATCAGAAATTTCTCTATAATATTTCCCTCTTTAATTCCTCTTCTTCTAAATTTACATGTTTCACAAAAATATAACGAGGACAACGAAATACATGCGTCACATCTTTGCTCGAAAACACACAAATTTGGTTCATGTAGTTTAATATCTGAATGCCTCTTATGTACTTCTTTCCAAAAGCTTTTTCTTGTTGTGTTTCCAAATCGTAAAATATATAATAAAATTTTTTAGTTTAGGTTGATTTCTGTTTTGTTGAATAAAACATTTATGATTCTCAGGAACATAGTTACTGCAAATCTTGCAAAAGTATTCACCACATACATGGTTTCTGTCGGCTCTATAAAGTTTTAAGCAAGACAAACATTTTTTAACTTCGTCACAAATACTGTTGCGTTTTGAACTTGACGCCCTATGGTTATCTAAACACATTCGACCTCGAAATGAACGATTACAATCATTGCATAAAATTTGTTTTAAATTATTAAGACATGGTGGAGAATTTTGACAGCATGGACATGTTCCTGTGCATCTATGATTACTTTTGTTGTTGTATGGAATGTGGCAATCTTCACAATAATAACTGGCGCAAAAGGGTGCAGTCAGCGATTTTATTACGTTGTAGTGATTTTTATAAAACAACAAATTTAGCCGTTTTTCAGGTCCAATTCCTTCAAATATTACCTCTCTGCCTCTTGTTCCCAATTTGTACACAACAATTTTATAATTTTTCAAATATTCTTGAAACTTTTTGAGTTCCTGTATTCCACAACCTTTATTTGGAATTTTTACTCCTGCATTTTTAGTTAGTTCGATAGCTTTTAAAGTTTGTAATTTTCCTGTATCATTACGAATTTTGTGTTTGTAGTTCTTATCATTTTTAGTTTGTGATATCGCCACAATTAAGGCCTTAGGTAGACATAAATTGTTTTTGTTTTTAATGCAAATTATTCCTTTTCGCTTTAAGCTTTCCTCATCATATGATGAATATTTTTGTGATCTTCCTCTCCCAAATGGTACCCTTACAGAAGTAACTGAAAGATAAAATGTATCTGTGCTTAAACCTGTAACATAAAAACAAAATAAAAGTATTAATAATAAAAATAATAATGAAGTATTTATTTAGTAGTTACCTTCAGAATTACTTTGAAAAATTTTTGATATCATTTCCCATACATCAGAAAATGTTAGATCGCCTGCATTTCTAAAACTTAGCCATCCAGGACCATGTTGCTGGAAGCTTTCTCCACAGAATGTTAATCCTACTTTATCTAGAGGGTGCATATCAGTTGTAACATCTTGAATTATTTTATACAATGCGTTTTTTATCCAGTTAACAAGTTCTACGTTATTAGGAACTGAACTAATTATAAACTTGACTTTACGTCCGCGTACGCTAAAACGTTTGACTACTGATGCTGAATCACTTTCAATCCTATAAGGAAGTGATTCTATCTCCGGTGAATGATTAAAAAATCGTTCTAATAAAATTTTTTTTTTTAAATCGAAAAGGAATTTATAGAATAAATTCAGGTTTAAACACAAATATTTTGTTTTTACAGTAAACACCTATCTTCAAACAAAGTATTTTTAATAAATTATATCTTCCTTTTTTTTCTAATTAAAACTACCTACATCTTTTTGAATCTTTCTTTGAAATAGAAAATATTTCAACAATGTAGTTTGATTTATGAAGCCGAAAGCAGTTATAATAAATTAAAATTTTAATTAATATGCTTTGATAAATTCTATAGATTTCTAACAATTTTATTTAATATAAATACTGCAGAATTTTATAGAAGAAATCATAGTCTTACTTAAAATCAAGCAAAGTAAACAACATAATCAAGCATGTACAACAACACTGAAGACATATTTTTCTTTACACAACCAACACATGTTGTGCTTCCACCGAAGAGGAAGAAATGCCAGCATCAGCAACAACCTCAACACGGACAAGCATCACAGCACCAGCAACAATCGCAACAACAACAATACGAACAACACCAATCATATGAGCAACCAAAAAGAAAAAGATGTTTGGAATCATTTAATGCAAAAATAAAAAGAAAAACTTTTTTAAAGGTAAAAGATATGGAGCCAGATGCGCTCTATACAATTAAAAAAGTTAAACTATTACCAACAGTTAATGGTCCGTCTTGGGTTTTTGAAACAGAAAATTACATAATTTTCATACCAAAAACCTATCTGGACCTATTCGAAGATAAGGAATTCCGGGAGGAAATTCTAAAAGGCGATCTCTATTGAATTAGAGATAGCACTGAAAATTTAAAACTGCTTGATGAAACAAGCAATAAACATTTAGCAATTAACCAATAAAATTGTAATAAAAATAAAATTAATAAATAAAAAAAATTTAATAAAAAAAACAAAATTCTGTATTTTACTTGTTTACACTTTTTTTTTTTGCTTTTAAATTTTTCTTTTTTTACAGCTATTTAGATTATATATTTTAATTATAAATAATAGATGTTTAAAAAAAATGTTTAATAAAGAGAAAGTAATTACTTATATTTAATAAAAAACGTTTGCATTTTATTTACATTTTTTTTTCTCAGGCTTTTCAGTTTAAGCTCTGTGAGAGGTATTTGACTATTTTAGAGAGTCATATAAAAAAAAAATTGGAATAGATGATTCAATATAAGTAGGTAGGCAATGTACTATTATATTTCGTATCACCTAATAGAACGAAAAAAAGTAAAACGAGAAATTTATTTTTAAAATGAAAATTAGAAAAAATAAGCAAACTCAACTTAATACATAACGAAAACGTAATTTGTCTACCATCTGTATGACATAATTACAAATTTCAATTTAAATCTTCTGATTATATAGTTTCTATTTTAGAATTTTCTACATAGAAATTAATACCCTTTTAAATTTCCTTTTTGTTTTGACCTTCTAATTTCATAACATACAAGCCATCCTATACCAGGTATTCAGAAATTTAAGAATGCAATATATTTTTAATAAATTTATCTTGATAATTCAATTTATTCTTTTACCTTTTTTTTCTATCTTTTAAATAATATACAAATATTGTAAACAACACCAGATTTAATCAAACGAAAAAAAGAAAAAGGTACATGTGGACGCTAATTTCTATTTTGAATTTCTTTTTAACCTTTTTATATGCAACATATATATTATGTAGATATATATTCTACGTTCTTACTATACCATACTATACCAATCTATTTGCATTCAACATTTCTTGCCTCCTTCTTTTTCTAGCTTTTTAAAATACTACATAGTATTACATTGTAGTATTACATAGTACTACATCTAAACCAGATATTCTGCTAAAAAAAAAAAAAACGAAGATGCTAATTGTTATTTTGTATTTCTTCCTATAGTAAAACTAGTTAACCAACACAAAAAAAAACACGCATTCCTTAAAGATACACTTTAAAACTAGTTGACCAACATTAAATAACACGTGCTTTAATATTTACATATAATAGTTTTGCTAACTATTTTCATGTTGCCCTATTATAATATACAATCAAAGAGCTCTAAAAGACTTGTTTTACCCCAACTTCTAACAGAATCCAGGTCACAACACTTCCGGTTTCTCTAAAACTTAAGGTCATTCAAATATAGGTTAATTTGCGTGGGCGTGCGATGTGGTTTATTAAAAACTAGGTCGTGCGATATGGGCTTATTTTTTCCCATGCCAAAGTGCCCCTATACATAATGTAAGGTAATCAGTTTTACTCGTAAACGTTCTGATTTAGTGTACGATTACAAAATTGATAATATAATACTTGAAAGGGTGTTTAGTATTACTGATCTCGAAATTTTTCTTGATAGTAAACTTAACTTTAATCTGCACTATGACACCTTAATTTAAAGAGCAAATAAAATGTTAGTTTTTATTCAGAAGAGCTAAAGAATTTAGTGACTTAAAATCAGACTTTTTAAATCTTCTTAGCTATACAACTAGACTTAAATTCTTAAACATGCTCCCCTCTTCCTCACATAGACAAATATTTTCATCATGTTTTACTTTTGAGATTTTCAATAATAATATTGTTATCCAATCTCTTAATTATTATAAATTTAGACTTAATGATAGAGTTAAACAAACAAGATACACGAAATTTATAATGGAATATAAACACAGTACAGAATATGAAACAAGGTAGAATGTAAACCAACGGTTTTTAAAAGCGCACATTTCCAAACTCAATACAAACTGTTTAGAATTGTGACTTGCACAAAAATTTGAATATTTCATGTAATAAGAAAAAACGTGAAAATAGGACATTTTTGAAATTTTGAGGGGCCGTAAGTCCGGAACCCTATATAACTAAGAAAAGCCGTTAACACGCGTAAAAATATATTATTGAACCTTTAATTTTCATGCCTCGCCGAAGAAAAATTTTTACAGGTGCCTAAGTTACAGGTGTCTAAAAATTGCAAATTTTCAGTTTTTGAGGCGTAATAACTCTTAAAGAGGGGGTGCTACCAAATAATTTTTTGAGGAAACTTATACTAATTCTAAAAGTTCTTTCTTCTCTCAAAATTTCAGGTTTGTACCTAAAGACGTGCCGGAGTTATGAAAAAATAAATTTCATGCAAAATATGGTTTTTACATAACGGTAAATTTAAATAGTAAATTACAAAATATTGCATAATTTTGATATTGTTTTATATAGATAATAAAATTTTCGATCTTCTGGCGGTTTTAGATTGCAAAACTATTACGCAGGGCCTGAGATATATACATCTGAAAATAGAACTTTTTCGCAATTTTGAAGAGCTGCAACTTTGGAACCTTTTACAACTAAAACAAACCTTTAACACACATTAAAATATATTACTGTAGCTTTAAATTTTATATCTTACATAAGTAAAATGTGTACAGGTTCCTAAGTTACAGGTGTTTAAAAATAGCAAATTTTCAATTTTTGAGCCCTAATATCTCATAAACAGGGCGGGGTCCAAAAAAATTTTCTGAGCAAACTTATACTAATTCTAAAAGTTCTTTCTTGCCTCAAAAAAGCCTCTATCTAGAAGCGTGCCGGAGTTATGAAAGTAGAAAAATCATGCAAAATTTGGTTTTCACATAACGGTAAATTTAAATACTAAATTTAAAAAAATTGTATAATTTTGATATTAATTTACAAAGATAAAAGAAATACCTGTCGAATGACGTTTTCAGATTGAAAAAATCTTAAGCAGAACATAAGTTATATGTATTTAAAAATAGGGCTTTTTCAAAGTTTGAGAGGGTGTAGCTCCGTAATGGAAGGGGCTACATGAAAAAGTTGTTCCACAAAATTATTTTTTTTATGAGACCTACCCATGGTTAACATTTTTTTTCTCTATCTTTAACGGTGTAGAAGTTTTGTAAACAGACGGACGGACAGAATGAAACTAATAAGCACATTTTTTGAAAATGTTTTTGGAAATGTGCTAAAAAATGAACCGATAAACAGATGTTGTATTACATTCAATAAAATCAGTGATCTCTATTCTTCAACCATTTCCAGAAATAACTTCAAAAACACTTTACATCAACACTTTTTCAAATTTACTAACCTCAGACAATTAATTCTAACCAATTCATAAATTTACTTTTCATAAATTTATTCAAATGTGATATTATAATTGTTTGTATTAATTTTCACAAAAAAGTTATTGTAATTCAATTACATAATAATATTCATACATAATTCTACATTAAGTAAAGTTTATTTTGATTATGTCATCAAATATACATATTACATACATACATATCATTAAGAAATTATAAAATTTACTTATGAATTTAAGTTTTAAGTAGGTAATCAAATTTTATATTGCATAACTTTTGTTTTTTAAGTCTTAAATATTAAGTCTTGAATTCTTATTCGAACATTCACCGAGTGCAGACGTGTTTAAAGAGAAAATTTTAAAATTTTAAATTTTTTAACCAAAAAAGAAAAGATACATATATAAAATAAAAATAAAATCTTATAAAATTAAATTAATGACAATTAATAAGTCATTGGAAATGTGAACTAATACCAAATAACAATAAATTAAAGACAATATAAAAAAACTCAAAATAAAGTAATAGTACCTAACTGATGAATAATTAATACGAATTTATAATATACTATCAATACCAACTAATTTAAAATCAAAATAAAAAAAAGGAAACAATTACTTAAACGCTTTTAAACCTAAGTTAATCCTAATAAAAAGTAATTTATAAAAATATAAATACTTAACTAACAACTAATACTAATTTAAATTAAACAATATTAAAACTTTACTATACAAATATAAGTTAACAATAAATAAAACAACAATAAATTAAGAACAATACAAAATAAAATATAAAATAAAATAAAAATACTTAGCTAAATAACTAATACAAAATTATAATTTTCAATCAATACCAATTAATCTAAACTCAAAAATAATAAAACGCTTATAAAGCTAATTTAATACTTATAAAATAATATATAAAAAATATATACTTAATTAACTAAACAACTAATACTAATTTATAATAAACAATATTAAATTTTCTATTACAAATACCAGTCAGCATAAAATCAGTATTTAATACATCTAATTAAATAATTACATGTTAAGCTAATACCAAACAATATATCACGTAAATAAAATATAAACGCAAATCAATTAAACGCAAAATAAAATATACTCATACTAATAGAATTTTGAAATAATCTTAATACTTAATAATTAATTAATCACAACTAACACAAAATATTATTTAAAAAAAATAATACTTAATACTAAAAATAATAGAATGAGAAACCGCAAGTAAGGTGACCAGCTTCACATCAGCTAAAAAAGAATTATTAATCCCATCTAAAAGCAAAATAATATTATAAATATAAAAAATTTTTTCTTTTTTTTATTTCATTATTTTTATTTCATATTTTAAATTCTTATAAAAATTGAGACTTACAACTAAAAAATTACTATTATTAAATAAAAATAAAATAAACGAGGAAGAGTGCAGTAGTGTAGACTGTGTCAGCTCTGGGATACCCGTACGAACGTAATATATTCTGTTTCTATAAAACTTGATCATCTTTTAAAAACATTCAGATGTTTTAGTACCGAACTACAGAGATATATTTATATAAATTCTGGAGTTGTATGACAGCTACCCGAATCTATTGCGCCTAGTTTCATTAAGTTCCAAGAAATGCAAGAAGCTTGAACCGGCTGATTTTCACCAATCAAATTTTACAAAAGTTTTTGGCATGCAACTCGACACTTTTTCAACATTCTTATATCAAATTTCAAGGGTAGAACATCCTTATATCAAATTTCAAGTGTATATATTTATTAATTTCGAAGATATGCTTGTTTGGTCTTAGGAGTTGTGTGCCAGATACCCGAACAACCATTCTAATTCATCTTAAATTTTGGCCAAATCAGGGATTCAGGAAACAACACCCTTGTACCAAATTTGAAGTTTCTGTCTTTATTAATTTCGAAGATATGCTTGTTCGGTTTTGGGAGTTGTATGGGAGGTACCCGAACGACCACTCCAATTCATCTCAAATTTTAGGCAAATCAGGGATTTAGGAAGCAGCACCCTCGTATCAAATTTGAAGTTCCTATCTTTATTAATTTCAAAGATATGCATGTTCGGTTTTGGGAGTTGTATGAGAGGTACCCGAACAGCTCCTCCAATTCATCTCAAATTTTGGACAAATCAGGGATTCAGGAAACAACACCCTAGTACCAAATTTTAAGTTTCTGTCTTTATTAATTTCGAAGATATGCTTGTTCGATTTTGGGAGTTGTATGGGAGGTACCCGAACGACCACTCCAATTCCTCTCAAATTTTAGACAAATCAGGGATTTATGAAACAGCACCTTCGTGTCAAATTTGAAGTTCCTACCTTTATTAATTTCGAAGATATGCATGTTCGGTTTTGGGAGTTGTATGGGAGGTACCCGAACAACCACTCCACTTCATCTCAAATTTTGGCGATATCAGGGATTCAGAAAAACACACCATCGTACAAAATTTTAAGTTTCTATCTTTATTAATTTCGAAAATATGCGTATTAGGTTTTGGAAGTTGTATGGGAGGTACTCGAACGCATGGTCCGATTTCGCCCATTTACAATCCCCGCCTTACCTTAGTCATTGTTAACCTACAGTATAAATTTCATCAAGATAGCATCATTATTTTTTGAGTTATCGTGCGGACGGACGGACGGACGGACATCGCTAAATCTACTCCGGCGGTGATCCTGATTCAGAATATATATACATGTCTATACCTAACTCGCTTCCTTTTGGTGGTTACAAACACCATACCAAAGTTAATATACCCTATACTTAATGTGTAGGGTATAAAAACAAGGCAGTGCATAAATCAAAGTTTTTAAAGAGTTGCATTTTTAAGTAGAAATGATAAAATGTGGGTTTACTCTTAATTCTTGCAGGAAAAGCGAGTTAATATAAATAAGAAAAGAATGATGCAAGAACAGACTCTTGGGGTACTCCACAATTTGAAGCAACCTCACTACTCAATACATTTTTAATTTTCACCCTCTGCTTTCTACCCCAGAGCAAGGAGCCGAACCAATCGTGAACAAAACCTTTTATACCTAATATATATAATTTATTTAGTAAAATTTTATGATCAACAAAATCAAATGCTTTACTAATGTCTACAAATAAAGCTGAGCAGGATTTACCTGCATTTAAAGCACCATATATCTCCACACAGAATTTGAGCAGAGCGCCTTCGGTATACTTATTTTGCAAAAACCCAAATTGACATCTACTAACATAGTGTGGATTATTTAGGTACCCTAACAATTTTTATTTTATAGACTTCTCAAAAATTTTTGAAAATGTAGAAAGGAGGGAGATAGGTCTATAATTGTTCACTGACAGTGAATCATTTTTTTAAATAAAGGTAGAACACAGCAACTTTGAGATTTTTAGGAAAAATACCAGAATAAATACTTGAAGTAAATAAATAGACAAGAATATCCAATATATAAAACGAAATATTTTTTATAATCCTACTACTTATACCATCAAGACCACAAGAATCCGAATATTTCATATTAGTATTTCAACGCCAGTGATGGGTTCAAAGAAGAAACTTCTGTTTTGGACCGTTTCTTCAATCAAGTTTCAATTGGGTGAAGGAATAATAACATATTTCTCATTTAATATTTTCGCTACATTAACAAAGTATTCATTGAAGTAATTTCTAATTACAACATCTTCATTAACAATATTATCATTAATTTTAAGAATAGTGTCATTATTCTGAGGTTTTCTATTTAATAAAGAATTAACTATTTTCCATTCTTTCTTAGTGTTACCTTTGCCGTTTCAAATTTAAGAACATAATAATTTTCCTTACAAATTTTTATATCATTATTACCTTACATATATTTTTGTAGTGGTTCACCAATCTAAAATTATTAATATTATTTTTTTTTTAAGATTTTAGATAATTTTTCACGCTTTTTAATTTTAGTTAATATGCTAACATTCCTCCAAGGTTTCAACTTGTATGGTTATAAGCAGTTTTAGCAGAGACTGTGCACATATCAATATAATTTGATAATATATCAGTAAAGATATAAAATGCTTTAGACACATCCATTGTATAATAAACTTCATTCTACAGCTCATTTTTTAAAAACGAATTTAACATATTGAAATTTATACGTTTAATATCTGAATTTACTTTTTCTTTAGGTACATTATTAGCAAATGAATTAGAAATGTATATATTTACTAAAGAATGATCAGATATATGAGTCTCACTAACAAAAATTTCAGTAAGCACATTTAAATTTTTCTTTGATCTCCAAAAAACATGATCTAAACACATCGAGCTTGATGGTGCAATACGTGTTGGATCATTTTGTACCGACTCAAAACCTCTAGATGACATAAAAAATAAGTAATCATCTATTTCATTAGAAGATGTTAGTATATCTATATTCATATCCCCTACAACAATACAATTCTTATAATTAATATTTTTAAATAAATTATCAAAATCATTTAGAAATGAAGCAATGTTATTTTTGTGAAATCTATATACGCAAATAAAACAATGGATATCATTATTTATTTCGCAAACCACCTTAATAAAATCCGCACTAATACAACTATAGTTATCCACTTTACAATTTAAATTGTTATGAATGAACAAACCAACGCCACCAGAAGAATAAGAATTATTAAAACAAGCCAAAAATTTATAGTTAGGAATATTGTAATTCGTTATCTTATCTTCAAAAATCCATATCTCACTTAAAAAAATAATAATTGGAAAATGTTTAAGTGCCAAAAGATTAAACAAAAAAGAATCAAAATTTTTTCTCATACTTCTAATATTCTGTTGCACTATAAAAAATTTAGAATTATTTACATTAATATCAAAACTGCAATTATTATTACTGTTAGAAGGCGAAGGAGAAGACATATTAAAAAAAAAATACAAGCAAAACAATTTTAATTTTTACTCAATTTTTATTAAGTCTTTTGAATTTACAAGTTTAATTACTTTATCACCTTCTTTTTTTTTTAAATAAATTACAATCTCTTACCTATAAAAATTTGTATTTTTTTTTTCCTTTTTAACCTTAACGCCTTGTTGAATAGTTGCCACATGGTATACGTGAGAGAATCATTTATGTAGATATTTGTATTTTTTATAGCTGTATCTAAATATTTTTGCATTTAACTTTTTTATTTAACTTTTTTTCTTCATAATTTTTTTTTGATAGCTAAAGAAGAGAACTTCACATATACAATACTAGCGATTGCATTGCTTTGAAAGTTGAGAGAGTTCGCATCTCTTAATAATGCCGTACTTGCCTCTCTTTTGTTACTCTGAGAGTTTTTTGTACGTTTTACAAAACAGTAATCCAGATCATTTACATTTACGTTAATGTTTAGAGAAAATTTAATTTAATGTAAGTCTATTCTCTTTAACATTTGTATTGTCAACTTCAGGAATACCAATTATATCAATGCAGTTTTCCATCTCTTTCTGTTCCTAATTCTAATAACGTAATGGAACATATAAGGTACTTTATTAATAATAAAATAACGTATTTTAACATAACGTATTTTATTAATAATAAAATATAAATAAAATAAATTAAAAGAATAATAAATATACATAATAAAATTAAAACTTAACATGGCTAAACAATGCAATACATGCAGAAACAAATTCTACGGCAAAACAAAGGGCATCGAATGCAGCGGTTTATGTCGGCCATTTTTCCACACAAAATGTGCTTCGATAGCTGAAGAAGGTTTCAAGGCGGTCGAAGTTGGTTCGGCCTCTTGGAAGTGCACTAATGGCCCGTCAAACTCTAACGAGTCTTTCATCGTTGTTGGTGATAGTAGTGATGGTGAAATCACTGGAGACCGAGTTGAAACTATTGGAAGCCAAGGTAGTGCACCTTATGGAAGCCAAGCTAGGTCAACTTATGAAATTATCACATTCGGCCGGTGATGTTAGCTCAATGGAGACACTGGCGAATAGTATAAAGCAATGATCTCGGTTGTCAATGGAGTACATCAAACTTTGCGCTTTCTCAGTGACTAATTTGATAATCTTCAGCAGAATGCGCAAATTTCCAAAGACAACGAGTTGTTGAAAACAAAAATAAATGACGAAATAAAAACTAAAACAATTGAGAACAAAATTAATAGAATTGAACTTCAATATTATATAGAACAACAAAAACTTAATAATAGTAATAATAGTATAATAGTAATAATAGTAAAACTTAATAATAAACTTATAATAGTAGCGGGGCTTCCTAGTAAACTTCAGAATCCAGTGGAAGCTATTTTAAAAATAAGCAAACACATCCATGCTGAGATCATCAAGGATAATATCCCGATGGTTCAAGAGGTTTTACCTACAATAAATAATAATACTAAAAACATCAAGCAAAATAAAAATTTTAAATTACCTTTATACCTAGTCAAATTTAATACTTATACAGCAAAACTAGCATTGATGAATAAGAAACGGGTTACGCCGCATATTTACAATAATGAGCTCGGGCTGTCAGAGAATGAGAATAATACAAATGACTGTCAGAGAATAATACAAATGAAATATTTTTTCGAAAGCATCTCACCCGTCTTCAATCAAGACTCTACCATAATGCACAGCAAATCAAATCATCGCATAACTTTAAGTACCTATGGATTAAAGAAAACACTATTTTTCTAAGGAAAGCTGAAAAATCCAAAGTTTTTAGAATTGAAAATGATAACGATATTGTTTATATTTATAATATTATTAATAACCAACATTAGTTTACTAACGAGCTAAAATTTTCAATTTTTGGGTAGTAACAATAATAAGTACAATAGCAATTACAATAACAACAATAATTTAGTTTTATTATATAGTTTTAATACTAACCTCATAATCACATATCAATCTTTTCAATTTAATATTTTTATTATAGTTACAATTGTTTTTTCAACAATTACATCACTAATTATTTTTTTTTTTAAAACTTTATCAAACTTTATATACTAATAAATATAATACTAACCAAAATTAACCAAATATTATACTATATATACTCTTTTTAGTAAACACTTTACTTATAACAATCTTATTCTAAACTTAAAAATACTACAAAATACAATTTTTTATTACATACTTAAAATTATTTACTTACAGCTTGCACTGAAATTGAAACATAGTGCAATATATTCCTTTACAATTTTTTACTTTGATTTAAATTTGTTTAGTTTATTTCATTTTTTTTAATTCACTACAAATACTTGTACTTTATAAATTTATCAATAATGCACTTTCTTTCACATATGTTTACATTTTTTTTTACACATGTTCCACATACTTGTTCCACACTTTTAAATATAAATGAAATTACTAAGACTTTTAATAACTCGCTAATTTTGGGCGATTTTAATATTAATTTATTAGAGAAACAACCTAAACGTGAAAAATTATATCAATAGCTTCCTTTGTAATGGATTTACTATCTGCAACAATATTTCAGAAAAAATTGCTACTAGAAAAGGTGTAACTAGTAATACGGTAATTGATCATTTCATAACTGACCTCTGTGAATACGAATATTTTTTCCATATTCTAGATAATAATCTATCAGATCATCAATTACTGCTAATAAGTTTCAACAAAAAACCTACTCAAAATCCTCAAAACAATTTGAAAACAATTTTAAACTACGATAGAATAGCTAATCATTTAATTTGGTCAAGGCTCGATTCCTATACTAATTTTGACGAAATAATTGCAGATTTCAGCACCATAATACTCGATAACACACAGAGGATCTTTTTGCGTAAGAAAAATAAGTCTTGTTGGATGACTGAAAGCATCTTAAATAAAATCAAAATTCGAGATACTTATTTCAAATACAAAAAGAAATATCCGGACGATATACACACATCGGAATTATATAACAAATTTAAAAACGAAGTAAAAATACTTAATTACGCACGCGAAATAGAAATATTATTCTGACGAAATTGCTCGAAATCCAAGTAATGTAAACTCCTATGGAAACTGTATAAAAAACAATCTTCAATAAAGACGTAAATTCTAAATCCAAAATAAAAACTATCTCGCATAATTATGTAATATGCCACTCCAATATACTAAAACCATAACAATAAACATTGGATTAATTTTGTATTTCTTTTTACTTTCAATTTCTTTTCTTTTTAACTATAAATAAATTAGGTTAAAGCATGAATAATGTAACATATGGTTTACATATGTTTAAAATTAAATATCATATTGCAATATTGAACCAAAATAAACTAACTATAAATAATAAAGGTTACTTCAAAATATATAAACAAAGAAACTAGAATTAAGTTATCTAGAATATAACTAGAATATTGCAATATTGAACTAAAATATTTTGTAAATGCATACTGGTTTGCATTGCCAGCATGATACTTGACATATTTATCTATTTTTATAATAATCATTGTTTTAGTCTATTTTGTAATAAATATTGTTTTAGAATGTAAGAAAATAAATTGTATAAAAGACTTTCTTTTACAAAAGGAAGGAAAATTACTATTTCAAATTTTACACTGCAAGGATGTAAAACAAATAAAGTAATATTAAAATAAAACAACTTCTGTTTACCATTGAATATCGACGGTATAAATTAACCATTTTTCTAAAAATATTACATTGGTGTCAGGTGTGGGGTCTGGAATATGTTTGTTCTAGACGTCAATAAGTTTCATTAAAAAAATTTTTTTTTATCAAAAAAAAAAGTGTAATAGATTTATAATACGGTACATCTATGGATATGCTTTTTTTAATAAATTAATAGCTTATAATAACTTTAATAAAAAAAAATATAAATAACAAAATGGGTGATAGACTAAAAAAAAATAGAATACTAATACTTTAAAAAAAAAAAAAAAAAAAAAGAAAGTGAAAATAATTATATGCAGGGCCAAAAGAGCCATTAAACATCGTAATTTTGTGTTTAAAAAAAAAAAAAAATTTTTTGAAACGCCAAGAGCCCCGTTTTCAATCAATTCAATTGGTTCAGCACAGAGTATCGTCCAAACTCTGAATAACAGCACCGAAGAAGTTTTAAAAGAATTCTGTATAGCAGTCAGCGTAGTCAACATCTATGACGTTTTAAAGCACTGTCTCATCATGAAAGCAAGAGCATCACAAGATCCACCGGTTTAAAAAAAAAAAAAGTAAGTCAAAATTTTTTTTTAATATATAAAGTAAAAAAAAAAAGGAAATTTTTTTAAAAAGAGAATAAATTTTCTTTACGCATATAAAAGTGAATAAAAACATTTTTTAAAAAAAGTTTAAATTTTTAAAAAATAATAGTACAAATAAATTTTTACTATTTTCATAAAAGAAAAAAAGGAAAATTATATTTAATAAAAATAAAATAATAAATATAAAATCTCTTTGCTATTTTGTTTTTCATGTAAAATGTATTTAGTTTGATTAAATTAATTTTTTTTTCTCAATCCTACTGTGTTGTCAAAATAAAATATTTACATTCAAATTTTTCTAAATTATAAAAAAAATTTTGTATGAATCTCAGTTTAAGAACTGGACAAATTCCTAAATCAACTGACGAAAAACTAGTTCCTATGCCTATTTCTCGTTCTCCAACGAAGCCTTTGTCTTCCACAGCTAAAGTTAATACAGACCCAGTAATAAATACTGAACAAGGCATAATTAAACCAAACGATCAAGACCACTTAGACAAAATGTCTCAATTCGACATCAATCGGGCAAATAAAATGATTCCCGTATTTAGTGGAGATTCTGCAGAGTTACACAGATTCCTGCAACTCGCAGAAATACAGTACGAAAGAGCTAAAAAGGACGAAAATCTAACAGACTTTTTGGAAGTCATTACCTCTAAAATTTCTGGGCGTGCATATAACGGCACAATACGGTACCAAAAGCTCGATGATTGGAAAAAACTTAAAACTTCCCTTATAGAGAAATTTTCAAAAACCAGATCCACCCAAATAATTCAACTAGATATATTTTCCTCTAGTCAAGGACCAAGGGAATCAGTAACTCACTATGCAGAAAGAACTGAAAGGCTTTTTGATGAATTAAATATAGGCAGCGTTAAAGATTCAATGGCAACCGATGGCGTGCAAGCTATATATGAATTAAAGGAATCAATAGTAATGAACAATTTTATAAATGGATTATTGGATCCCCTAAGAATAATTGTTAGCACCGCCAGGTTGCCTTCATTAAATGAATCTATAAATTTGGCGATCAATGAGGAAAAATTAAATGTTTCCACCAATTATAAGGGTAGTAATCAAAATAAGAATTATTATAATGGTAATAATAACAGTAACAGAACTCCTTACTGTAATGTGTGCAAAACAAATACCCATCATACCAGAGATTGTCAAAAGAGTAGTCAAAATTTTAATCCTAATTTTAATCAAGTAACTAACCTAAATAGTTCGGCAAAATTTAATAATGTTCCGCGGTATATAAACCCAAGTGCTAGCTGTCGTTACTGTAAAAATCCTGAACATACTCTATATGAATGCAAAAAACTAGCATTTAATAGAAATAAAAAGAATAGTATTAATCTTTCTCAACCTTATACAAATGAGGGAAACTACCAGCAGCCTGGTCCATCGGGTCTCAGGACACAGGCGAGGCAATTAAAATAGAGCGCCCAAATTCTAAATCGACTTCTAAATCAAATACTAAATCGAATAAAATGCCAAATTCAAAATCAAATCAAATTCAAAATCAAAATCAAAATCGAAATCGAAATCAAAATCAAAAATTATCTCTAAATTCAAAATCAAATCCTAAATCAAGCGAAATTCCAAATTCAAAATTAAATCAAAATTTAACAAAAACAATAATGATAAATCAATCAAAAAATCGTACGTTTTCCAGTATCTTGTCTCTGGAAATACAGGAATGCGGAAAATCAATTTACAAATTTATTAATAGATTATTAAGTATTATAATAGATATTATAAGTATTATTAAAGTAAATGCTTTGCATGACAATACATATGTAGATTGCATGCCCATTGAATTGAAAGGTATCTCATCCGAACCTATTAATACAATTGGAACTACTACATTATTTATCAAAGTTCCTGGTCATGAACTGAAACGATATGCTATACTTTTTCATGTAGTTTCCGGTAATTTTCCAATTGCGCAAGGTGGTATAATTGGCGAAGATTTTTTGAATAAAACTAAAGCAATAATGATCAAGTAATTTTTAATTTTAATAATTTAAAAGTTCCAATAAAATTTCAAACAGAAAATAAAGTTGTGGTAATACCATCACGTACAGAAAAATTGATTAAATACGGTTCTATAATAATTCAGGAACAATTAATTACAATGTTAAATCCTAAAAATTTAAATGAAAATGGGATATTTATAACAAATACAATTGTAAAACCAGAAAATGGTTACGTATATCTTAGTATTATAAACGTGAATGAAAAACCATATGAAATATGTAATGAAGAATTAAAAATAAATTTTACTCCTATCAAAAATTTTAATGTCTATACGTTAGCACATTAAACTACAAATTTAATAGAAAATCGTTTAGAAAACTTTAAATAAACAATTAGATCTCTCTAATCTTAATTCAGAGGAAAAAATATCCATTATAAATATATGTAGTGAATATAATCAATTATTTTACTAGGAAGGTGATAAATTGAGCTGTACAGCAATAATTAAGCATGAAATAAATATACAATCTGATAAACCAGCTGTTAACGTTAAACCATATAGATTGCCCGAAATTCACAAATCTGAGATAAAAAGACAAGTTGATGAAATGTTACTCAAGGAATAGTTCAACATAGTAAAAGCTCTTAGAACAGTCCATTATTAGTCGTTTCTAAAAAACCAGATGCTAACGGTAATAAAAAGTGGCGCGCCGTGGTTGATTATCGGAAGCTAAATGAAATCACCATAAGTGATTCATATTCCCTGTCAAATATTGAAGATATTCTTGCAAAATTGGGTGAATCTAAATATTTTTCTACTTTAGATTTAGCAAACGGATTCCATCAAATCGGGGTCGCAGAAAAGGATTGTGAAAAAACCGCTTTCAGTACACCGTATAGTCATTTCGAATTCACACGAATGTCTCTTGGATTGCGAAATGCACCTCCTACTTTTCAGAGGCTTATGAATATAGTTCTCATTGGCCTTCAAGGCATCCATTGTTTCGTGTACCTAGATGATATAGTTATTTATGGTAAAAATCTTGTTGACCATAATAAGAAATTTATCCAAGTATTTGAAGCATTAAAGAAATATAATTTAAAACTGCAACCTAATAAATGCAAATTTTTACATAAAGAAGTGCTATATCTTGGTCATGTTATAAGCGAAAAAGGTATTAAACTCGATAAAAATAAAATAACTACAATTTTAAATATAGAATTGCCACAAAATCAAAAAGCTATTAAATCTTTCCTAGAATTAATAGGATATTATCGTAAATTCATACCAAAAGTTATCATCTATAGCACAACCATTGAATAAATTGTTGAAAAAGGATTCTAAATTTGTTTAGGATGAATTTTGCGATGAATTTTTCAAAAGCTTAAAACAAGCAATAACCGAATACCCAGTATTTCAATATCTTAACTTCACGAAAGAATTTTATCTTACAACTGATGCGAGCGTCAACGCTTTAGGTACCGTTTTATCGCAGCAAACATTAGAACAAGGCAAAGTAATGGATCTACCAATCGCATACGTTAGTAGAACATTAAACAAAGTCGAACGTAATTACTCCACTATTGAAAAGGAAGCTTTAGCAGTCGTGTGGGCAACGTCTTATTTTCGACCATACCTTTATGGCAGAAAATTTACGGTTGTTACCGACCACAAACCCTTTGTTTGGATCTTCAACATAAATAATCCAACTTCTAGAATTATGCGATGGCGTATTAAATTAGAAGAATACGATTATCGTGTTATCCACAAATCGGGTAATTTGAATACAAATGCAGACGCCTTATCTAGATTAAAAATATCCAATATTAATGTAATTACTAGAGCTCAATCTAATAGAAAAAAAACACAGTCAAAATGACGTATTGCAAGATAAAAACTTTAATAATTTAGAAAATAAAAACTTAGATCAAGGTAATATTCATGAAAGTATTGCAAATCAAAATGAATCTAATATAATAGAAAACCAAATTACTATCCTCTCCGAACCTAAAGAAATTAAAACAATTCTAGAAGAGTATCATAATAGTCCAGTTGATGGGCACCAAGGTGTAAATCGTACACTATAAAAACTTAAAAAAAAGTTTTACTTTAAAAATATGAAACAAACTGTAATCAAATATATATCTTCTTGCGAAATATGTCAGAAAAATAAATTAAGCTTAAAAACTAAAATACCAATGAAAATAACAAATACTCCTAACAAACCTTTTGAAAAAATAGCTTTGGATATAGTAGGACCATTATCTACTTCTGAATCGGGTAATATATATATATATATATATATATATACGGAAGATCATTTGCATTTTTGGTACTCCAAAAATAGTTCCAACTGATCAAGGTACTAATTTTATGAGTGAAGTATTTAAAAGGACTTGTTCATTATTAAAAATTAAATAGATAAACACAACTAGTTACCATCCGGAATCCAATGGTTCCCTAGAAAGAGCACATCGTTCTTCGGGAAATTATTTGCGTTGTTATGCAAATAAAGATCCTGATAATTGTGATACTTGGTTAGACTTTGCAATTTTTGCACAATTTTACAACTCCTAGTACTTTAATAAAATTTACGCCGTATGAAATATTATTTGGTATAAAACCTGAATTACCATCAGCCATATCCAAAACTATTGAACCATTATATAATATCAACGATTATGTTCTACACTTAAAATCACGTCTTCAAAACAGTTATACTGAAGCCACAAATAATTTAATTAAATCAAAAGAAATAAATAAAAGAATCTATGATAAGAATGCTCGATTACTAGACATTATTGTAGGAGACAAAGTTTGGTTACTTGATACAGTAAGAAAAAATAAAAAATTAACTGCATGTTACCTAGGGCCTTACGAAGTCATAGAAATAAACTCTCCAAAAAATACTACTATTAAAATTGGTAGGAAGACAAAACTAGTTCATAACAATCTTTTAAAAATGTTTGTTCAATAAATACAAATTGCATGTCAAAATTTTTTTTTTAACTTAATTTGATTTTCTTTTTTTCTTTTTCCAATAAATAAAAAGTTTAATTTTTGGTAATGTAAAGAAAAAAAGAGGAAATATTATTAATTATAATTACATAATGAGGAATTTATATATTAGATAAAAAAACCCCTTAAGTAAAGAAATATGAAATAGCAAATGTGTTTCAAATTACAAAATAAAAATAAAAACAAAAAAAAAAAAAACAATCGTACATTGTAAAAAAAAAAAAATTTATATAAAAACAAAATTTTTTTTAATATATCAATGATAAAATTTATAAACAATTAACTTATAAAATGTTAAAATAATGTAATGTAATTTGAGTAAATATAAATTAAATATCATAATAATAAAGGCAAAAATAAACAAACTTATACGTAATAATTATAAAGAGAATATTTTTTTTAATTTTTACATATATTAATAATATATAATAACTAAAAAAAAAAAGAAAAGAAAGAATATAATAAAAAAAAAAAAACAGAACAATTATATGTCACTTGTAAAAAAAAATCAAACTAAAAATTATCACAATTTCTAACAATTTTTTCTTTCGATGGGGGAAGGTGTAATATGCCACTCCAATATACTAAAACCATAACAATAACGAGGTTGAATAGGTTGAATACAGTTGACTTTGTCAACTCTTAGATACCCGTACGAACCGTTAGTATGTTCACAGCCTGTCACTCTGTTTACAATATTATTTTTTTAATATTTAAGTATTTTAAAATAATTTGGGTGAATTTTATAATTTCTAGAACTATGGGTTGTACATATATTCAAACTATATGTTTATATGTACATTCTTCAAAAGCAAATTTTAACCTTCCACATAACGATTATCAATCCAAAACTTTTTCAAATATTCTATAGTACCATTTAATACTAAGCGGTAAATGTATATTAAATTTACTTAGTACAAAATAGTAAATATAATTTTAAATATTATATTATATTATATTTAAATATTCCATTGACAGAATAATATCTTATAAGTACAATAAAATACATATATGTATGTAAATACGGCGCTATATAATATACATCTATACTCTTATCATTCATTCACTAGTGACATATACGATATGTAAATAAACATGATATTATATACGTATGTATATATATTAATATCATATAAATAAAAATTCTTCAAGCAACCGTTATGTTGTTTATTTATTTGCATTTTTATGTACTACGCATTATATCCTCAACAATTTCAAATTATCGAGTAAAACAAATGCAAAAAATTTGTTGAAGAAATTTGTTAGAAAATTTGAAAAAATCAAGTAACACTTTCGTCAATTATAAAGTAACCCTATATTATTAAAAAAAGTTGTTAACAGAAATAAGAGTATAATGTTGAAGCTTTAATTTTTGTGTATTACTTCAAAAAAATTTTAACAGGTGTTCAAGTTACAGGTGTTTCAAAATAGGAAATTTTCAGTTTTTGACCCCTTACAGCTCCTAAACAGGGGGTGATACAAAAAAAATTTCTGAAATGACTCATACTAATTTTCAAAGATCTAACTTTTGTCAAAATTTCAAGTTTCCAACTTTAACCGTTTAGAAGATGGAAGGGTTAAAGAATTTTGCAAAATTTGAGTTTCGCATAACGGTAAAATAAGACACCGTATGCCAAAATTATATATTTATTGTATATATTCTTTTAAAGCTAATGAAAGTAGTAATCATTTGGCGTTTTCAAAATGAAGATATACCTTATACAACTTGCGCTATAACAATTTAAATATAGAGCTTTTTTGAACCTTTGGGGAGCTGTAGCTCCGTAAAGGGTGGGGGTACAAAAAAAAGTTATTAAAAATAAAATTAATATTTTTGTGAGATCTATCAGTAGTTAAAATTTCATAGCTCTATTGCAAAAAAAATGTGGGGATCTAAAAGTTAGGTGTTCGAGAGCTACCCTAAGGCTTGGTCCAAACTCAACCAAAAAAAATAGGGAACCTACAACTTACTCCCAAAATATTTTGTGTAAATTTCAAGATTCTAGCTTTCTTAGTTTTTGAGTTAGCGTGCTGACGGACGGACGGACGGACGGACGGACATGGCTCAAAAGTCTTAGAATTTTTTTCTGATCCGATCCATACCTTTGAAGGTATATCTAGCTCGCTTATTTCGAGGTGTTACAAACGGAGGAGTAATTTTATTATACCCGATCCTATCGTACGGGTATAAACATTATATTAATTTTGTATTTCTTTTTACTTTCAATTTCTTTTCTTTTTAACTATAAATAAATTAGGTTAAAGCATGAATAATGTAACATATGGTTTACATATGTTTAAAATTAAATATCATATTGCAATATTGAACCAAAATAAACTAACTATAAATAATAAAGGTTACTTCAAAATATATAAACAAAGAAACTAGAATTATGTTATCATATTGCAATATTGAACTAAAATATTTTGTAAATGCATACTGGTTTGCATTGCTAGTATGATACTTGACAAATTTGTCTATTTTTATAATAATCATTGTTTTAGTCTATTTTGTAATAAATATTGTTTTAGAATGTAAGAAAATAAATTGTATAAAAGACTTCCAATTAAAAAAGGAAGGAACATTACTATTTCAAATTTTACACTGCAAGAATGTAAATAAAGTAAATAAAGTAATATTAAAATAAAACAACTTCTGTTTACCATTGAATATCGACGGTATAAATTAACCATTTTTCTAAAAATATTACAATTACAAACTAATTAGTAATGAACAACAAATGGCGGAAATAATTATTTTATCGATGTGACTAAAGAACATAGTATAAACAATTCTCCCCTAGATCTAAATTATTTCAATAATTTTCAATACAATATATATGAAAATTTTAATTTACACCCCATCAATGCAGAGGAAGTTAAAAAAACTTTAAATAAATTAAAATTTTCTGCCACAACAGGATTTAAACATATCTATACTAAATTTATAAAAAAAATTCCAATTGTAATTCACTCCAATCTTAGTAAAGTTCATTAATATTGCTTTTCAAACTTCAATTTTCCCAAATTCTCTTAAAATAGCAATTGTAACACCTATCTACAAAAATGTAAATATTGAACTTTGTTCTAATTATCACCCTATCTCGGTTTTACAAGCTACCACAACCCTATTCTTAGTCCGGACCAACATGGATTCTTAAAAAGTTCTAATACAACTGCGGCTTGTATTAACTTAAATGATTTTATTACTAGAGAAATCGATTCGCGTAAATTTGTGACTTGCTGATTCCTTGATTTACAAAAAGCGTTCGATTGTGTAGACCATGATATTCTACTTATAAAATTATCTAATCTAAGTTTAAACAATAACCAACTGAATCTTTTTAAATCATATCTCTCGAATATACAACAATTTGTTCGCATCAACTCTTCTTAAAGTCAGGCAAAGACAATAGGAAAAGGTGTTCCACAGGTTTCTATTTTAGGTTCTGCCCTCTTTCAAATATATATTAATGATATATGTCAGCTAAATTTAAAGGGAACACTTCCAGCTTTTATTTTAATTTCACGGGCTTTATGACACATATATAATTGCTATATTGAGATAATTTTTTTTAAAGGAACATCCATCGTAACAATATAATTTAGAAAATTAGAGAAAAATTCGCAATTAAAGATTTATTTTCTACTTTTTAGTTCAAAAAAAAGCTTTTTTTTAATAATTTTTTATTTTATCCTTTTTAGTCAGGAAGAATAAGTATCTACCTACTAAATTTAATTTTTTTTTTAACTTATAATAGCTAAATTAAGAAAAATTAATAAAAACAAAAATTTTAATTTATATATCATAATAAGGTATTTATTATTGATAACTAATTTTAAAGTTAACTACAATTCATAACTAATCTAAACTGCTACTAAATTAAAATTTGAATTAAGGAACTGGCATTGCAATATTTTATATGAACATAATTTTTATATTGAATGTTCTGAATAAAAAAGGAAAGGAGAAAAAAGGAACAAAGTCAATTTTGGTTATACAAAAACCGAAGCAAGAAAAAGAGTACAAATTCCAAAAAATTGAATAATAAGTATGTATGCATTAAACATATTTGATATTACTTTTTTAAAAAAAACACATAGTGCATGTGAATGTTTATCTTATATTATACATGACATGCAAAACTCTTTTTTTGTATTTGCCATGCCCTATGCACTATGTGATTTTTTATATAGTAAATATTAAATATGTATAATGTATCTAAGGTATAATGTATCCATAAATTAATTATTATTTTTTGAGATAAGATTTTTTTTTATTTTTGATTGTTTGTGTTTCTCTTTTTTTCGGCACTTTAACAATTTACATATAATATTTATATTATATACAAATTTGTTATTGTTTTTACATTGAATTTAATGTTCTTAAAAAGAAAGAAAAGAAGAAAATTGCAACAAAATCAATATGGTGTTATACAAAAAGCGAAGCAAAGAAAAAGAGTATAAAATCCAAAGAATTGAATAATGAGTATGTATACATATTTGATATGTATTACTTTTACGGTTGCCAACAGTGCCTTTTTCTCCCGGAGACTCCGGGTTTGATGACAATTCTCCGGTTCCTGGGATTGGCATCTCCAGGAATCTATAAAAAAATTCAATAACATAGATTTCACATTGTAAACCTAAAGCGCTATTTTGCAAGTAATAATGTACTTAGAGTATTGGACGCACTCCTTTATTTTGACTTTCAAATAGATATAAACTGTCAAAACATTATGTACTATTGACACAAAATATTATGTACGTGACATTTCATTTCATTTGAATTCAAAAGTTTGAAATTGCATACAAAAAAATTAAACGTGCATACAAAAAAATTAAAAAATTAAAACTTTACCTTGTTTTAAGAAATACTGTTTTAGAGTGGGCCAAGCTAACAATATTCGATTTAGAGCTTTTGATCAACTAAGCCATCTTGTTGGCACATTTTTTACCATTTGCGAGAACTACATATTGAAAAATTCGAAACAAGATTTTAACTCTCTTGTATTAGTTGTGCTAGTTGAAAATTCAAAATATATTTTATTTACTAGCGTTTCAACATCAAATATTCAACCTAATTTTTTGCAAGCAAATTTAGCTGCGTTATGAAATACGTGGCAAAAACAATTGCTTTCAAAATAAATGAATTCAATTGACATAATTTTTGAAAAACCGAATTGAATTTTCCATAATTTACTACTGCATTGTCAGCTAAGTAAAATATAACATATTCCACCGGCAAACCACACTCACTTAGGCTTTGAATGATTTTTTTTGTAATTGCTTCAGAAGATTCGTAATCATCTGAATAAAAATTTAATATTTTATGTTTTACACCTTGCTCTGGTAGAAAATAAGTTACAACTAAAGGGAAAAGCTTGACGTTTCCCCTATTCGACGCATCTGACAAAATAAAAAAATTTCTAAAATCTGTCTCACCTTTTTTAATATCATTTAAAACTAACTCAATAGATTTTGGGCCAAAAATATTTTCTGTAATACTTGATGCTTTTGTCCTACCGCAATGAATTTGTTTGCAAATTGATGAATCAATGTAAATTTTCTTGTTTAGTTTCATTCCACAATTAAAACTACTATAACTATGCTGGTGCATTACTGAATGATAAACGGCTATGGTAACTTGTAAATGAATTTCAGATTATTTTTGTACAAAAAAGTAGAAAGCAACTGGCTGCTATTTATTGCATTTATATTTTGCTTATGATGAACAGATGCTTCATGAGTTTTAACCGATTTTTCACCATCAAGTTTTACAACAAAAATAATACCACATATTTTGCATTTAGCAGCAAATTCATTTTCTTTTTGTAGCCAGCTTTTATATTGTACTCTTTTTAACCAATCGTTATTAAATTGTGTCAAGTAAAGCTTTTTTTTCGGAGTGCTATTGCCATCTATGTTCCTGTTTTTATCATCAGCCATTTTTTTAGGGACTGCAAATTAATTAAACTGCAAATTTAAGATTGCGATTTGGTTATTTGGCGGTTTGTATCATCCCAAGAAAATTAAATTGAAGATGACATGACATCACCCTCTTTTTGTGAATTATATTTATTTTTCGTTGCACATTTTTTAAATTTCATGTGTGAATCAATTTTGACTTTAGAAAAATATAACATTTCGTCAACAACAATTGTTTTTACACCACATTATAAATTCTTTAAAAGAAATGTTAGAATGTCGATTAAATGATAACTTTTTTGGTAGTGTAGTTCAAAATAATTTAAAAAATTTTAACACTCAGCTACAAAAGAAATTTATCTTTTAGAATTTTAATCTTATTTTTTAGAATTTTAAATAATCGGCTAGAGAAGTATTTACAAGAGCTTTAAGCTATATACATAAATATTATGATTTTGGTAACAGCCCCATAAAGAACATATCAGCGTTAAACATTAAAAAATGTGATCTCAAATACGATGATGTCTTAAAGGTTGCTTCGATTTTAAACATAAAACTTAATGATTATATGATCGATTATATGACGAAATTAATTTAATTCAAAAAAGTAATTTAGAAAAACTAAGAAAAGAAAAGTGCTCAGAAAAAAACAGAAACAGAAAAAATAAAAATTAGATTTATATTTTTAAAAATTGTAATTTAATTGTTTGGCGAAGTGATAGGAATAGAATGAAAGTAGAGCTTATTAAAGCTGAATTGGCTATACTAATTAATTTTGATATGAACTGCGAGCATTTTAATTTATATTTAAGATAACCTGACCAAAACAAATTACTGGATGCAGCAAAAAAGGATAAAAAATATAATTTTAGAAAATAAATTTTTCTACAATATATAAATTATTCTACAATATATAGATTTCTCTATAATATATAAATTTTTCTGCAATATATGACGCAATTGGCAATTATTACTATTATGTATGTAATAGTTTATTGAAAAGGAAACAATGATACAAATATACTTATATATTATTTATGAAAAGAAATGTGCTTAAATTAATATTATTTTTTGTTTGATAGGTTATTTTTATATTATCCTATTACTATTATTTGTTTTGATAGATTATTTAGCTTATAATGTATTATTTATCAAATATAAATAAATGAACTAATGTTATTTTTTATTTTTAAAAAAATGTGTGTATTTTGTTTAATTTAAGATCTCCTGGTGAGTGATTGTTCAATTTTGGCAACCGTAATTACTTTATTGAAAATCACATAGTGCATGTGAATGTTTATCTTTACATACATGACATGCAAAACTTTTTCTTGCCTTTGCCATAGCGTTTAAATGTAAAGAAACAAGTAAGTAAGTCGATGCAACTGACTTATTTATACCCTACACCTAAAAAATTCAAATTGAATTAAAAATCCATAAGTTATTTTAGTTAGGTATTTAATATAAGCTAAAAAAATAAATGATTTTACCTTTGTACAAAATTTCAGGTTTCTATCTTTATTAAATTCGAAGATATGCTTGTTAGGTCTTGGAAAGTGTGTGAAGGCACCCAATTCATCCCAAATTTTAGAACATTATCAGAACAGGGTAGAATACTATTATATCAAATTTCAAGTTTTTATATTTATTGATTTCGAAGATATGCTTGTTCGCTCTTGGGAGTTGTGTGGGAGATACCCGAACAACCATTCCAATTCATATGAAATTTTAGGCAAATCAGGGATTCAGGAAACAACACCCTCGTATCAAATTTGCAGTTTCTATTTTTATAAATTTCGAAGATATGCTTGTTCGGTTTTGGGATTTGTATGCGAGGTACCCGACCAACCACTCCAATTCATCCCAAACTTTAGGAAAATCAGGGATTCAGGAAACAGCACCCTCGTATCAAATTTGAAGCTTTAATCTTTATTAATTTCGAAGATATGTTTGTTCGGTTTTGGCATTTGTGTGGGAGGTAAACGAACAGCTCCTCCAATTCATCTCAAATTTTGGACAAATCAGGGATTCAGGATTTGGTACACCCTAGTACCAAATTTGAAGGTTCTATTTTTATTAATTTCGAATATATGGTTGTTATGTTTTGGGAGTTGTGTGGGAGGTAGCCGAACAACGACTCCAATTCATCTCAAATTTTAGTGATATCAGGGATTCAATAAAACAACATCCTCGTACAAAATTGTAAGTTTCTATCTTTATTAATTTCGAAGATATGCGTATTCGGTTTTGGGAGTTGTATAAGAGGTACCCGAACCCATGGACCGATTTTGTCCAGATTCGAACATAGTCTTCCTTTCGTAATTTGTAACCTACTATATAAATTTCATCAAGATAGCTTCACAAGTTTTTGAGTTATCATGCGAACGGACGGACGGACGTACATAGCTAAATCGACTCAGGAGGTGATCCTGATTCAGAATATATATACATGTCCATATCTAACTCGCTTCCTTTTGGTGGTTACAAACAACATACCAAAGATAACATACCCTATACTTAATGTGTAGGGTATAAAAAGTGAATTTGGATAAAAGTATATAATATGTATGATGTGTGAATATTATTTTTTAATTTTTCGAATTTTTATGATTTACCACGGCTAACAATAATTTAGAAGACCTGGAACGAAAGACGCTGAACGAAAAAAAGCTGTATAGGGGTCTATTTTGCATGAAAATACACTTAGTCTTATAGGAAAAAATAGGGGTCTATTAAAAATTTTTGAAATAACTCAAAAACAATTAATTTTTTTTAAGTTCTTCCAAAGGGGGTATTAAAATTTCATCTTTTTTACATTATCTGGTAAGAAATAATTTTAAAAAATTTAATTTTTTCATTGATAAATATTAATTTTAAAACATTGCTTCTAATTACTTTTTTATTTAAAAAAGTTTTTTAAAAGATTTGAGAGAGAGCATTTATTTCGTACAATACTGAGCAAAAGAATTATTGCAAGCAACATAATTTTTATGACAATTGAAATTTAATAAGTTCAGTAAAATCTGAATTTATATGAATTTTATATACATGTGGAATATATTTTATATGTGTGTAGTAAAATTGTAATAATTTAAACAATTAGATAATTGACTTAACATTTTTTTTAAAAATCGTACTCCTAGTCCACTTCAGCTAAGAAATGAAAAATATATTAATATACGTACATATGTACCTATATCCAAAAATAATATTTTTATATTATTTATATATTTTATAAAAAAATATCACAAATTAAAAAAAAAATAACTAAAATTATAAAACAAAACAATTCATTAAAATTAGATAGAATAGAAAGAAATTTAGAAATAATGGAATAAACAGAAATTAAAAATTACATTACGATGGTTTACAACAATATTTTTGAGTTTTTAAACTTAAAAGTTGAATTTGTTCAATAATAATATTTAATTAACAGAACGTTATTAATAGTTATTCTAAATTTAAAATCTATTAAATATTTAAATTAATAGTTATTTTAAAATAAAAAAAATTACAATTAAGTAATTATTATCAGATAAAGCATATAAAAGTATATTGTTCTTTTTAGCTTTTTATAAATTTCAGCCATTTAAATTTTTTTTTTTTAATTTTTAAAATTAAATTTTGAAAGTTTAAAATTAAATCATCACCGCCTGTTTCGGTTTTCTTTTTAAATAAACATTCAGGGTAATTGGAGAAAATACTGGAAACTGCATTTGGTATCAAACGCAGCCTTTGATGGTTATTTAAAGAAAAACATGATTTCGAAAAATGTAATTTACATATGAAACTATACGCCTATACGCGGTTGCCAACACGATATTAATACGGCTTTTATACATAATGTTTTCAAATGCTTTTTTTTGGCAAAAACACAAAAAGTCAAAGACTGTTTCGTCCAAGAATTTCACATTTTTTAAACAACTTATTTAAATTGATTAAAAACGGCAATATAAGATGCTAATAACTAAATAATTTAATTTTTTAAAAATATTATTTATTTAATTCTTTAAAGTAAAATTTTAAAAAATAAATACCTACAGTTTATACTCATAACTATTATACAATTCCTTTTTTTTATTAACTGTATCCTAAACAAGGTAGAATGTAAACCAACGGTTTTTTAAAGCGTACTTTTCCAAAACTCAATATAAACTGTTTAGAATTGTGACAAAAATTTGAAAATTTAATGTAATAAGAAAAAATGTGAAAATAGGACATTTTTGAAAATTTGAGGGGCCGTAAGTCCGGAATCCTATAAAACTAAGAAAAGCCGTTAACACACGTAAAAATATATTATTAAGCCTTTAATTTTCATATCTTGCCGAAGAAAAATTTGTACAGGTGTCCAAGTTACAGAGGTTCCAAAGTTACAGGTGTTTAAAAATAGCAAATTTTCAATTTTTGAGCCCTAATAGCTCATAAACAGGGGGTGACCCGAAAAAATTTTTTGAGCAAACTTATAATAATTCTAGAAGTTCTTTCTTACCTCAAAATTTCAAGCCTCTATCTAAAAGCGTGCCAGAGTTATGAAAGTAGAAAAATCTTGTAAAATTTGGTTTTGACATAACGGTAAATTTAAATACTAAATTTAAAAAAATTGTATAATTTTGATATTCATTTCCAAAGCTAAAAAAAATACCTGTCGAATGACGTTTTCAGATTGAAAAAATCTTAAGCAAAAACATAAGATATATGCATTTAAAAATAGGGCTTTTTCAAAGTTTGAGGGGCTGTAGCTCCGTAATTGATGGGGCTACATGAAAAAGTTGTTCCACAAAATTATTTTTTTTATGAGACCTACCCATGGTTAACATTTTTTTTCTCTATCTTTAACGGTGTAGAAGTTTTGTAAACAGACGAACGGACGGACGGACAGAGTGAAACTAATAAGCACATTTATTCAAATTTTTTTTGGAAATGCGATAAAAACGAAAATTGTTTACCCAGAATTTGGTAATCAAGATTTTCAATTTATCAATATAGCATTAAAAAATATCAGTAAAAAGTTAATTTT
Organism: Poecilobothrus nobilitatus; assembly: GCA_947095535.1. Classification (NCBI taxonomy): domain Eukaryota; kingdom Metazoa; phylum Arthropoda; class Insecta; order Diptera; family Dolichopodidae; genus Poecilobothrus; species Poecilobothrus nobilitatus. The sequence continues at coordinate 126,906,361 of OX352773.1, forward strand.
TTTACAAGAATAAAGATTCAAACTTTCCTTTCATATATATTTTATATATTTATACCCGTACGATAGGATCGGGTATAATAAACTTACTCCTTCGTTTGTAAGACCTCGAAATAAGCCAGCTAGATATACCTTCAAAGGTATGGATCGGATCAGAAAAAAATTCTAAGTCGATTGAGCCATGTCCGTCCGTCCGTCCGTCAGCACGCTAACTCAAAAACTAAGAAAGCTAGAATCTTGAAATTTACACAAAATATTCTAGGAGCAATTTGTAGGTTCCCTAATTTTTTTGGTTGAATTCCGACCAAAACTTCGGGTATCGCTCAAACACTAACTTTAAGATCCCCACATTTTTTTTGAAATAGGGCTATGAAATTTTAACTGCTGATAGATCTTATAAAAATATTAACTTTATTTTTAATAACTTTTTTTTGTACCCCCACCCGTTACGGAGCAACAGCTCCTCAAAAGTTCAAAAAACTTTATATTTAAATTGTTATAGCACAAGTTGTATAAAATATATCTTCATTTTGAAAACGCCAAACGATTACTGCTTTTATTAGCTTTAAAAGTATATATACAATAAATATATAGTTGTGGCATACGGTGTCTTAATTTACCGTTATGCGAAACTCAAATTTTGCAAAATCCTTTAACCCTTCTATCTTCTAAACGGTTTAAGTTGGAAAGTTGAAATTGAAATGAGTCATTTCAGAAATTTTTTTTGTATCACCCCCCGTTTAGGAGCTGTAAGGGGTCAAAAACTAAAAATTTCCTATTTTTAAACACCTGTATCTTGAACACCTGTTAAATTTTTTTTGAAGTAATACACAAAAATTAAAGCTTCAACATTATACTCTTATTTCTGTTAACAACTTTTTTTAATAATATAGGGTTACTTTATAATTGACGAAAGTGTTACTTGATTTTTTGAAATTTTCTAACAAATTTCTTTAACGAATTTTTTACATTTTGTTTTACTCGATAATTTGAAATTGTTGAGGATATAATGCGTAGTACAAAAAAATGTAAATAAATAAACAACATAACGATTTTTTGAAGAATTTTTATTTATATGACATTGATATACATACATACTTATATAATATCATGTTTATTTACATATCATATATGTCACTGATGAATGAATGATAAGAGTATAGATGTATATTATATATCGCCGTATTTACATACATATATGTATTTTATTGTACTTATAAGAAATTATTCTATGAATGGAAATATTTTTAAAGAAATATTGCAATGTATGGCGATATAATTATAACAATATAAATATACTATGTACGCATTAATATAATATAATATTTAAAATTATATTTACTATTTTGTACTTAGTAAATTTAATATACATTTACCGCTTAGTACTAAATGGTACTATAGAATGTTTGAAAAAGTTTTGGATTGATAATCGTTATGTGGAAGGTTAAATTCTACTTTTGAAGAATGTATAAACATATAGTTTGAATATATGTACAACCCATAGTTCTAGAAATTATAAAATTCACCCAAATTATTTTAAAATACTAAAATATTAAAAAAATAATATTGTAAGCAGAGTGACAGGTTGATAACATACTAACGCTTCGTACGGGTATCTAAGAGTTGACAAAGGCAACTGTATTCTTCCTCGTTTTATTTAAATTAAAATTATAAAAACTTGATTTTAATTCAAATACTAACCAAATTTGTGCACAATTTATTGTAAAGCTTTTGAATTGTTAGGTGTTCACTAAATTATGAAAAATTTTTACTCTCATTCTTTTTTGATAGTGTTAAAATGGCTGTCATGTTAAAATGTTTAAAAACCTATTCCTATATTTTTTATGGAAGATATATTAAAAATTTTGAGTTGAAAGCTGAAATTTTGTGAGATGGTAGCAGATATTCTAAACTTTATTTGAATTAAAATCGACATTTTTGGGCAAGTATTTTATAACGAAAACTTAATATACATTTTCGTAATAAATCATATTTTTGGGTAAAAAAAATAAGAAAAAAATCAAAAACATTTTTTCAAAGCAATATTATTTTTTGAGCTTTCCGCTCATTTTTTGTATATATTTCACTAAAACAAACAAATATTTCAGTGTCCAGGCCTTCTAAATTATTGTTAGCAGTGTATATGTATGTATGTATGTATGAATAAGTATATTTACATTTTTAGATACCTATCATCGAATTCTAATGTAGGTACTTAAATCGCATGTAAACAAAAAATCTATTACTCTTGTTAAAGTAAATATCAGATATCTACATAATATACATATGTATGTATAATGCAACAAAGAAAAATTTAAAAATGATTGCCGTTTCTTTGTTTGTGTGTTTCATGAAAGAGAAAAATGTATAAGCTTAGTGTATAACATTATATTATGTATGTATATAATATTTATAGATTTGTCTATATTTAAAAGGCAACATCAAACACACACCATGTCAAAGCAAATTTCATATTTTTATTTTACTCTGTAATAATTCTGTTAAAAAATCTGTAATATCTTTGTATGAAAATTTTATTATTTTGCTAATTTAGTTAACTTCTCTATTGTTTTTTGGTATTATTATTTTAGAATCATGTATTGTCACCGGAATTTAAACTGTGTCCAAAATTTCAAATCTTTAGCTCAACGGGAAGTGTGTGTAAAATAGCTTGCAAGATTCCACGATTTTTATAACCACGAGTAAGTTCAATAAAAGCTGTTAATAATAAAATAAAATCTTCAATATTTATTCTAAAAAAAAACAACTCATTTAACACAAGCTTTGTTTGAGAATATGAATTGATGAATAGTTTCATTTTTTTTATAGTAATAATATATAAGTTAACAAGTTCGTTAACCCATTTTTACACGAGTATCTATTAAAAATATTCTGTCCAATTTTTTGTATTGTTATTATTATTAAAAAGATATTTCCAAAACTCTTTACTTTTGTCTTAACAAGTTCGTTAACCCATTTTTACACGAGTATCTATTAAAAATATTCTGTCCAATTTTTTGTATTGTTATTATTATTAAAAAGATATTTCCAAAACTCTTTACTTTTGTCTATACTGTTTTTGATATTCCATAAAAAACTTTCAATGCAAATTTCTAATATATAATAGTAATTAAAATAACATAATTAAGTATCTTAAGAACACTGTGTTTAAGTGTAAGTTTTAACAACATAACATTTTCGGACGTTATTAAAGAACAGAAATAATCTCCTCCATACGACAATCATTATGTCATCATACGCTCCGTGGTGCACCTATATAAGATGTACATGTGTAATATATTTCCAAAAGAATATTATGAAATATATATGTACTACATGTATAATGTACGTATGTTTAAAAATACTATAAACACATAATCAATTAAGTTAGAAAACATATTCACATTTCTGTACAGTATTCAATCAAAATGAGTATATACATATTTGTTATACATATTTGTTCTACATATTTAAAGAGCAGAAAACCTTACATTCTTATCCATATACAGTTCAGTACACATATTTTTGGCCTTATTCAATATTAGTTTAAAACATAATTATGTATTAGAAAAAATTAACGTAAAAAAATTCTGGTTGATTTATAAAGGTAAGAAACAATCATGTCTTTTTTATATTAAAAATATGTTAAACAGAACCTGAGATGTATACATTTAAATAGAAGCTTTTTCAAAGTTTGAAGAGCTGCAGGTGCTGTAAGATTAACAACGATGAGGGTACATAAAAAAGGTGTTCTACAACATCACTCTTTTAAGTGCCCTAGCGGAGACCAGACGAACGGACAGAGTAAAACTGATAGCAAATTTTTGAAATGTGCTTAAAAGGATAATTCATAAAAACATGATGTGACATTACTTACGAAAATAATGTATTACATTACAACCTTTTATAATTCTATTCTATAATATATTATTATTATTATTATATATTATTATTATTTCCCCCCGCGGGAAAGCGGTATAGAATATTCCTGCAGTGAGGAATTACTTGTCTTAAAAGACGACTAAAATCCAACCCCCTAATCCAGTGGTGTCATGCGACCCGTGTCGAGTGGACTAGTTGGTAGTAAAGGGGTATAATACTTAGCTATCGCAAACGGAGCCTTCCTGATACCAGGTCACCTCAGGAAGTATTTTGACCTTACCACAGTATCGGGCCTCTGCCGTGGTGGACCTTCCTCTGCCGCGATACTCGTGGAACCAAAAAATGAAACAAATAAATAAAAATATAGAAGTCAGTGGGTGGAGAGAAGAGGAGAGAGAAGGATTGGGCATGCACCCATTCACAACGAGCGGGAAAACGCAAAGGTCGTCGGTGATGAAACCGGGAATGCACACGCCAAGACGGCCGCCGGTGGAGATTTACTCTGGTCCAGGAGAGACGACTACGGTGGAGTCAGATGTGGAGAACAGACCCTCCTTAGAAAACCCTTCCGCGGCGGCCTTTCATGAATAAAATGAGGGCGGACAAAGAAAGTTCGGTACAGCGATGTATGATGATAGTACAGGCGATGAAGGGTGCGTTGGATACACAAAAAAACATCTCCAACAAAATAAAATTGTGAATACCTGAGGTTGAGGAACGGCTGCAATTTATCGCGCATTGCAAATCAAGCTGGAAGAAGTTGGAGGCCGAAGTTACTGAAGCCGAGGCAAGTGCCAAAGTACTGGCCAGCTCGGCAAATACGAAGCGCCCAGCTTATTGTCCAGTGGAGTGGACGGACGATAAGCGGCAGACTCCGGCCGAAACCCAGGATAAAGGCGGAGATTGGACGCAGGCCCACCGCAAAAAGAAGCGCAAAAGACTGCAGTCGGCGAAGACCAATGCCTTTATGCCGATGTCCTGGGTTTACGATATACGGTCCACTGTGAAGACGGAAGATTCGGGGACAAACGTCAAGGCGATACGGCAGACGAAAACTGGAGGGGTTTCTCGTAGAGCTTGGTCCTTGGACGAAGCATAAAGAAGTCTTCCGGAAAGTAGTTCAGCGTATCTTGGGTGATAAGGCTGTGGTACGCACTCTTGAGGCTAGATGCTCACTGGAGATTCGTGGGCTGGACTGCCTTGCTACAGAGGCGGAGGTGGAAACAGCAATAAGGCGGGAGGTCCCGGAGGCAGATGACTTCCGGGTAGGGCTGACTAAAAAGAATGGCGGGAGTCAGAAATATGCCATTATAGATATCGGCGAACGAGTGGCCCATAAGATCATTGGTCTTGAAGAGAGAAGAATCTTTGTCGGAGAAGAGTCGACCTGGATCGTTGCTTCAGGTGTATTTCTTTGGCCATATATCGCGGACGTGCAAGGGTTCAGACAGGAGTCGCCTCTGTCAGTGGTGTGGTGTGGCGGAGAGGGTCATCTGGGAAAGGAATGCAGCAAAAAAGACCGAAAAGAATGCAGCTGTGAGGCTGAAGAGTTGATCCACACAGCAGAAACGGGGCGATGCAAGGTCTTCAGGACGGCACTGCAGAAGGGGAGGGAATCAAGATGATTAAAATACTGCAAGGAATAGGATTGCCAATGATCTTCTCCGCCAGGTGGCCAGAGAGAAGGGTATTGACCTACTGCTTATTAGTGATCAGTATAGTCATAACCACCCTTCTCCATGGTACCCAGATGACCTGGAGGCAACAGCTATATGGATCCCGGACCCGGAGAAACTTCCGGTGAAGGAGCAAGTACGTGGGTCCTGGGTTAGGTGTAGGGGTTGAAGTAACCCACGTACTGGGTTAGGTGTAGGGAGGCAACTTTTGTTAGCGTGTACCTCACCCCCAACGAATCGATTGACGAATTCATGCAGAAAGTGGGCGATCTTGAAAACATGATCCTTGGGGTTTCTAGGGGCCTGGTGGTGGACGGCGATTTTAATGCTAAGGCTTTGGAGTGGGGGATGAAATATCTGGGCCCTAGAGGTGGCCACGTTTTGGTGCTAGGACGGGTTTACTCGTCTTAAACACCGGCTAATGCTAAGACTTTGGAATGGGGGATGGAGTATCTGGGCGCTAGAGGTGACCACGTTTTGGAAACGGCGCTAGGACGGGTTTACCCGTCTTAAATACCGGCCCCGCGTCTACCTTTAGACGGCCAGGATATTCGGAAACCATTCCAGATGTCTCCTTAGCATTAAAGCTTCTCGCCCCCTTTGTTCGGAATTGGCCTGTGATCAAGGACAATACGGGCAGTGACCATCAGTATCGAGTTACGCGAAGGCCAGCAGCACAGGTGCCTGTTGGTCGCTCTCCCTGGGCCATGAATAAGTTTGACTCAAAATTGTAACTCAAAAGCTTGGCATGAGAGGTGGTGTCGCCCCCATGGATGCTGCTTCCACGAAGGGAATAGTCCACGGACTTTCCCTGCGCACCCAGCGCGTATGAGAAGGAGTGCGGACTCCCAAGGCCAGATTGTCTACTTCTCCATGGAGGAGCCTGAAACCGCCGTCTGCTCTATCAAGCCAAGCAGAGCACCCAGGCCGGATGGATTACCGGGGGAAATATGGAAACTAGTTTACGGGCTGGGCCTAAGCTCTTGCTGAATATGTACAATGCGCGTCTTGCAGCGGGAGTCTTCCGTGCGCGCTGGAAAACAGCGCGCCTTGTGCTGATCGGCAAGGGAAAGGGTGACCCGGAGCTTCCATCTTTCTACGGGCCGCTGTGCATGCCGGATACGGCGGGGAAGATCTTGGCGAAGCTAATTAGGGCGAGGCTGCATTCCGCTATGGAGGACACAAGGGGGCTTTCTCCGCGGCAGTACGGCTTCAGGTCCGGTAGGTCAACAGTGGATGCCATTGCCGAGGTGATAAACGCCGTAAAACGGGCGGAGAGTTACAACCAGTTTCTCACGTCGACTGGTCCTCTTGGTGACGCTCGATGTGAGAAATGCTTTTAACTCTCTCAGATGGGTGGACGTCATCAGGTGCCGGAATGCCTCCTCCAGATGATGGATGATTACCTGGCCGACCGGACTCTGATGTACGATACTTCGCAGGGGGCAAGGAGCATGGCGGTTACTGCAGGAGCGGCGCAGGGGTCTGTCCTCGGACCATATCTTTGGAACGCTGCCTATGACGGCTTGCTGCGTTTGGACATGCCCGACGAGACAATTCTCGTTGGCTATGCCGACGGCGTGGTATTGCTTGTTGAGGCAAGGAGCGTGCAGCAGGCGCAGCTCAAGCTCAACTAATTCATGCGGCGCATCGGTGCATGAATGGCAAAGCGAGGGCTCTCTTTGGCTCTAAGCAAAACGGAGATCGTGGTTCCTCACTAGGAGGAGGAGAGCCACTGTCATTCCGCTGCATGTTGGGGAGGTGACAGTAATTTCAAAGCCGGCGGTAAAATATCTCGTAGTGCCATTTGTTTACTTGCCATTTGGTTAATATAATTATTGTAAAGAATATCGGATGACGTTTTAAAATTATCAAAATATATGACAAAATTGTTATAGTCATTAATATTTTTTGATTAGAGATATTTACGCCAGGCTTTGTTTTTCTTATTTCTGAGAGATCTAAGCTCCTTTGTGAACCATGGTGGGCCAGATTGGGAAGATCTTTTTTTTGAAATAGGAACGAATTGAAAAAAACCTTCGAACATAATTTCATAAAACCTGATTGTCATTTGATTTAGGTCTATATTATTAAATAAAGACGTGAAGTCATACGTATTTAAGAAATTTATTAGTCCGGGAAAGTTGGTTTTATTGAAATTAAAACTATAAGAATATGCTGCTTCAAGATTTACGGAATTAGTTAAATAATAGGTAAAACTTATTGAAGGGTGATAAGGGTCTAACGCAACAAGCGATAATACAGAGTCACAGAAAGTGATATTACACCAATCAGAGGTAAATATTAAATCCAATTGCTTATCTTTAAAATTACGATGGTGGGAAACCTGTTGTAAATTCTTGGTATTTAATCCATCAATAAATTGCGAATCAGTTTCACTCTCCGAAATATTCAGAATCAAAAAAGATTCTTCGTCATGATTAATCCATGTTATATGAGGGAGATTAAAATCTCCACATAAAATTAACTCATCATTAGGACCTGAATTATAGAAAATCGAATCTATTACATTTAAAAGTAAATATAAATATTTAAATTCGAAGAAGGTGGAATGTATATGTTAACAATATTTACATTTTTGTTTGAAAATTTTATATTCACACCTATTATTTCAAGACCGTCTGCGTTAGAAATAGGAATTTCATTTGCATTAAAAGAGTTTATGACGGCAATCAATACAACTCTCCCTTTAGGAATGTAACTATTAGATACATTAGGTTCAGCATATCTATCTTTTCTAAAAATAGAATATGAGCTATCGAAAAGCTCAAGATTGTTAATAGAAATCTCTTGTCAGAAAGAGAGACTGTATAGTCGTTGTTGGCAAGAGATTGTTGTGTCATTCTTGTTATCGGTGGTAAAAGCGGATTAATAATTGAAGGTTAAAGAGTTTCACCTTGAACATAGTCTATGAATTTAGAAGTAGAAGGAACATTTGGTGAAGTTGAGGAAGAAGGAGGAGGTTCAGTTATCGAAATACAATTAGAATTGCTAATTTCAAGATCTTTAGTTAGTGATGCAGTATTAAAAGCGTTTATATTGTTATTACTGTTTTGAATAGTATTGTGGTTATGAGATTTGTTGTTCTGATTTATGTTTGAAGTAGTGTAAGTATCTGAGTTAGTGTTTACTATGATTAAGGAATTATTTGTGTCTATTGTGCTAGAGTTTAATGACTTGTCAACGGGTAAACTATTATTAGGATGAACGGCTAAATTATTAACGTTAATGCTAGAATTAGAATTACTATTATCAGAAACAATCTTATTATTTTTAGATATTATTTTTATATTATTACAAGAAATATTTTTATTTTTATTATTATTATTCCTATTTTTATTATTATTATTATTATTACTTCTATTTTTATTACATCCTACACCTAAAGTATAGGGCATATTAACTTTGGTATGGTGTTTGTAACCACCAAAAGGAAGCGAGTTAGATATGGACATGTATATATATTCTGAATCAGGATCACCTCCTGAGTCGATTTAACGATGTCCGTCCGTCCGTTCGCGAGATAACTCAAAAACTAATAAAGCTATCTTGATGAAATTTATATAGTAGGTTACTAATTACGAAAGGAAGGCTAAGTTCGAAACTGGACAAAATCGTTCGATTTATGTCTCTAAAATGTGAGAGGATTTGATCCATGGGTTCTGATTTTGGAAGCTTCCGAACGAGCCCCAGAGCAAACGAGATTATCTCCAAAATCAACGAAGATAGAACCTTTAAATTTTGTACAATGATGTTCCTTCCCGTTCCATTTATGTCTCTGAAATTTAAGAGGATTTGGTTCATGTGTTTGGATTTTGGAAGCTTCCGAACGAGCACCAAAGCAAATGAAATTATCTTCAAAACCAATAAAGATATAACCTTTAAATTTGGCAGAGTGGGGTTCTTTCATGTTTTATTTAAGACTCTGAAAGAGTGTGCTGTTATGTTTCCTTTTCTATAAAATTGGTAACTGACATTTGAAAGAATTTGAACCATGGATTCGTATAGTGGAAGCTTCCGAACGAGCCCCAGGGCAAACGAGATTATCTCCAAAACCAACAAAGAGAGAACTTTTAAATTTTTTACAATGATGTTACTTCCCGTTTGATTTATTCCTCTGAAATTTAAGAGGATAGGTTTGGATTTTGGAAGCTTCAAAGAAATAAACTTTAAATTAGGCAGAATGGTGTTCCTTCATGTTTGATTTATGTTTCTGAAATTTGTGAGGATTTGGTTCATGGGTTCAAATCTTGGAAGCTTCCACACGAGTCCCAGAGCAAACGAGTATATCTCCACAACCAACAAAAATAGAACTTTTATATTTAGTACAAAGGTGTTCTGTTATGTTTCCTTTTCTGTAAAATTGGAAACTGACATTTGAAAGAATTTGAACCATGGGTTCGTATTTTGGAAACTTCCGGACGAGCACAAGAGCCACGAGCATATCTCCAAAACCAACAAAAGTGGAACCTTTAAATTTAGTACAATGGTGTTCTGGCATGTTTTTTTATGTTCCTGAGATGGATTCGATGAATTGGAGTGGCAATTCGGGTACCTGACACACACCTCCCAAGGACTAACATTTTTCGAAATTAATAAAGATAGAAACTTAAAGTTTTTTACAAAGGTTTTAAGCATATCCCAAAAGGATGTTTCTTTTACGTTCCTGAAATTCAAGTTGAATAAGTCAGAAAAGGGAAGAAGTTCAAGCAGCTGCCAAAAAAACTTATGGATTTTTAATTTAATTTGAATTATTCAGGTGTAGGGTATTAATAAATCGGTTGCATCGACTTACTGTTACATTTACTTGTTTTTATTAATTTTATTACTTATAATATTTTTTTTTAATTCTATTATCATTAATATTTAACTTATTACCTAATTTTCTTTTCGCATCTTTACCTCTAATATCCCGGAATTTTGTAATTGTCGTCCCCTTATTCCAAAATTTAAGATTTTTCCCCTTCATGATTATGTTTTCAGGAACGTGCACTTTAAACGACAAGTATTTCGGATTGCGGATGTTTTTGGGAGTTACATTTTTACATATTGCAATATCACATATAAATTTTTGTTTAATATAGCACTCAAGGATTTTTTCTGTAGTTTTGCAATTTAACCTTGAAATGCAAAGAGAAAAAGAATGCTATTTTGTAGCCACTTGGACTATTGTAGCCTTAACTCCAGGTTTTGCTTTATTTTTTTGCTATTTGCCTTTGTGCTAGGTGTGATATTGTCAGTTTGAATAAATACGTCTTTATAAACTATGGATGGTTTATTTGATTTATCAAATTGTTGTTGAGTTAACTCACTCATATCGCAATGAGTTTTCTTCTGGCTATGATTAGGTAATTGTTTCCACAGCGTGAAGGGATAAGTTCATGCGATTTAAATAGTCCTTCATAAGTTCAACTACGTCTCGAATGCCAACCAGCTCTTTTGATGCTACCGAAAGAAGTTCATTTTTCATATCATTAACCAGATCTGTTAATGTATTCTTTAATAATTTTTTTCGGTCAGAAAAAAACTGCATAATGCCTGCTTAAAGCTATCGTAGCTTTTGGCCATAGCGTTAAAGCATACCTCATTTAAGTAAACCATCAACTCGTCTTTAAGAATATGAATAGGCTGGTTTAAATCTAACTTTCGCAAACAAAATGATGCGAAATAAACGTGTTACATGTTTGCAAGCCCCTGGGGGCATTAATGCAAACCCCATGGAACTTTCTGTTACAGATGCCATTGCATGCGATGACATCTGTTTTGGAATCTATAATAGTACAGAGTACGGCACTGCATTTATTTTGATTTATATTAATTAGTAACAGTAATATATAAAAATTTAACAGCAAAACAAAATTAATTTTAATAATATAACTCAGTTTTTTAAGAATTCAAGTTAAAATTAAAACAAAAGTAAAAAAACTTAAGTGACCTAATTTAAGTAATTATTAAAAATGTTCAAAGAAAAAAAAAATTTTTTTAATTTTATATGTCAGCACTTTGTACCACCTGTGCACGAAATATTACTGGAAATTCCAAAGGAGTTCAGTGTAGTGGAAAATGTCACAGATTTTTCCACACTAAGTGTGCATCAGTGTCGAAGGAAGTGTTTGAAGCCATTAAATCAGGAAGAGCAATATGGAAATGCTATGAGTGTCCCCCTACTGGTAATTGTACTTTAATAATTGAAGATAATGATGATGAAGATAACGATTCATCTCCTCAAACCAATTTTCTTGTCAACTTACCAGAAATTGACATAAATGGATGCACTTTGCAAAGTCTAGCTTTGTATATGAAAACGCTGGTTACTGTAGTGCTTGAGATTCAAAAATCCCAAAATTACTTCCCAGCACAAATGGATGCTACCCAAAATCAATTAAAAACCTTTGTAAAGTATAATAAACAAGTGCTGGAAGAAAATAAAAAGCTAAAAGAGGAAGCAAAGCTCATTGAGGATAGAACAATTGAACTGAGAAGCATCGTAAATAAATTTCAATACCAATTAGATGAAAGTGAACAGAAAAAAAATAACAACAATATAGTACTTTCTGGTCTACCTTCAAATATTGAGAATCCAGTGGATACTGTACACACGATATTTAACAAAATCCAATCTAGCATTCCTAAGGAGAAATCATAAAAGTATCTAGTTTAAAAAAGTATTTCAAAAATAATTTAAACGAATACAATGCTCTATACTTGATAGAGTTGAAATCTGATAAAAATAAAGATAAAGATAAAGATGAAGTTATGGTGGAGAAATCCAGCTACAAAAAATTTTTTCACAGCGGATGTAAACCTGGAGAAACATGGAAACAAAGAATTATTTTTTTGAAACCATCTTACTTCCCAGCAATCCAAATTATACTATGAGGTAAGCAGCTTAAAATATCAGAAAAATTTAAATTCCTGAAGAACGGACAGCTCCAAGGAATTTAGAATTGAAAATTTATGCGATATCAGTTTTATAAAAACAAAACACTGCAAATAACTGCAATGTACTACATAAAATAACCATTTCAAAACCTTTTACATTTTAAATAAAAAAAAACTTTTAATTTATTTATATTATTATTTTGTGTCTAAAATTATTTATAAATTTACACTTTTTAATATTTTTTGTAACAATCCTAACTTTTAAGATAACCTATAACACTGCTTTTGAAAATTTTTACATTCATAAATCAAATTTAATTTTTTTTCTCATTTAATCTTGAACAATTTGTTAATTAAATCAACACCAACAATTAACTTATTAATTAACTTAATATGTTTCAATATAATTCATCAAGTATTAATTTATTTCTCTTTGGTATCTACTTTTTATTCAATTATTTTCACTACTAAATTACATATAGAATTTTTGATTGCTTGATTAAAACAAAACTATACAAATAATTATTATGTATACAAAGGAAACTTTTTTTATTTTTTAAAACAAATTTATACTTTAATTCTATAATTACAATATTTCTCTTTCTAAAATTTATTTACAATAATACACTTTTTTTAATATTCTTTATAATAATTCCAATCAATATAAATATTTTCATTCTTCGATTAAATTCAATATTAATTTTATCTATATTATGCAATTTGGTAGTGATTGATATACTGATTTTAATCACTGATAAGTTACATATTAAATTCTTTCCAATCTAACTTTTAACATAACCTGTAACATTGCTTTTGAAAATTTTTACATTCACATATCAAATTTAATTTGTTTTTCTCATTTAATCTTAAATAATTTGTTAATTAAATCAATAACAACAATTAACTTAACCTATAACATTCCTTTACTAATATGGTTCAATATAATTAATCAAATATTAATTTAGTTCTCTTTGGTATCTACTTTTTATTCAATAATATTCACTACTAAATTGCATATCTATAGATTTTTTTTATTGCTTTATTAAAACAAAACTAAGATTACTATGTATACAAAGCAATATGCTCAAGACTTTATTATTTTTTAAAACAAATTTATGATTTAATTCTATAATTACAATATTTATTTTTCTAAAATTAATTGAAAATAATACATTTTTTTTCTTATTTTACTTTCTCCCTTTATATATTTCACTTTGCAAAATATAAACCCATGGACCAAATCCTCTTAAATTTCAGAGACATAAATCGAACGGGAAGGAACATCATTGTACAAAATTTAAAGGTTCTATCTTTGTTGATTTTGGGGATAATCTCGATTGCTCTGGGGCTCGTTCGGAAGCTTCCAAAATCCGAACCCATGGACCAAATTCTCTCAAATTTCAGAGTCTTAAATAAAACATGAAAGAACACCACTCTAACAAATTTAAAGGTTATATCTTAGTTGGTTTTGGAGATAATCTCATTTGCTCTGGTGCTCGTTCGGAAGCTTCGAAAATATAAACCCATGGACAAACTCCTCCTAAATTTCAGAGACATAAATCGAATAGGAAGGAACATCATTGTACAAAATTTAAAGGTTCTATCTTTCTTGGTTTCGGAGATAATCTCGTTTGCTCCGGAATCATTCGGAAGCTTCCAGAATCTGAACCCATGGACCGATTCTGTCCAAATTCGAACTTAGCCTTCCTTTCGTGTTTGGTAACCTACTATTTAAATTTCATCAAGATAGCTTCATTAGTTTTTGAGTTATCGTGCGAACGGACGGACGGACGGACGGACATCGTTAAATCGACTCAGGAGGTGATCCTGATTCAGAATATATATACATGTCCATATCTAACTCGCTTCCTTTTGGTGGTTACAAACACCATACCAAAGTTAATATACCCTACACTTTAGGTGTAGGGTATAATAAGGGTTATGTTATTTGTTATATTTTCCTCTTTTTTTATGTTTTTGGTTTTTATTCTCTTTTTTATTAGATATAAAAAACAAAAAAAACAAAAAAATATTTATACTTTTGATCTAAATTTTGAATTTAACAGGCCATACAGCCCAGGCAACGATCAAAGTAGTAATTTAATCCTAATGTTATTTATTTCATGTGTTATTTTCACATGAAATAAATAACAGATAAATAACAGATTTATTGTAATTTAGAAATACTAGAATAAAAAAAAAAAAAAATCCAGGTGGGAGTCCGGCACTTTGTGAGTAAAAAAAAAAATATTATTATTATTACCATTATTATTATTATTATTATTATTATTTTTATTATTATTATTACTATTATTATTATTATTATTATTATTATTAGTATTATTATTATTTACAACGGGGGGCGGGGGTTTAGATATGCCCGCAGTAAGGAATGCTTGTGGTACGAGTTCACTAAAATCCATTCGGTTACTGCCATGTGAGTGTACCGAAGCCATCAGTGTACTCTCACAAAAGGCCTCACCAGCCGTACGTGGCAATGGGGGGCGCACATGTTTTTTCCTGCATGGACGATGCAACGACCTGGGCAAAGAATTCAGCTGGGAGGTTGAGACGAACGTCTGCTTGCGACATTAGTGATTCAACGCCTCTTCGCTGAATTGGGATCCCGGGTGATCTTCGGTTTAGAGATTAGCACGCTCTGAAACCAGGGAAAACACCGGTGTTGATAATTATAACTCAACCGGGAGTTTGTGCAGGTCAGCTCCCTTTTTGGGGGTCTACAGAACCCTCGGCGAAAGGTTATTGGTTTTCCGGTGGTCTGCTTAAAGAGAGGAAAGGACGGCTGAATGAACCTATTAAAATACGCAAATGCATAATAAACATGAAGCGAACAGTGGTGGTGATGATATAGTGTGTGTGGAATCATTCAGGAGAAATGCAAAGGTAATGAGGACTCCGCCGCAGATTAGTAAGGGTGGCTCGCTGGATGTCCAGATAAATGCGCGAGAGGCACGAATTGCAGAGAACGAAGCAATGGCGAATCCGCTGCCTCTGGCGGTGGTAGCGAGTTCTCCAAAATAGAGAAGCACGTCTCAAGTCGCGGACGACGTGGCAAGGAGGGAGCAAATGCTACGCAAGTAGTAGACTATAATCTGATGCATGCGGGTTGCAATTGGTAGGCAAAAAAACATATCGACGGATATGAAGAACGGGCTGGCCGAACTAGATGAGCTTATTGATGCGATAATGGCTAGTGGCTCCCAAAATACGAAGCGGGGACGAGCAATAGTCACCGCCCCAATTTTGAAAGATATGGCTGTGATGATCAAGAGAATTCCCATTCTCAGCTAGAAACGGTTTACCAACAGCCCGCTATTTAGGGAAAAAGGGAAATAAGAAAAGAGTGAAAGCATAGAGAGGAGGAGAATGATTAGAATAAGGAATTGGAAAAGGTCCAGGAGACACCCAGTACCTGGGTCAAGGTCGGACCTAGAAAAATGAAGAGAGAGAGGAAAGAAAATGCCACGAGCCAAGTAGTGAAGAATGTAACCGCTGGAGTTGGGGAGAAAGCCAGTACTAATAAAGGAGCACGAAAGAAAGGACTTCGTCGTGAGGCAATCCTGATTTAACCAGCCCAAGGCAATTCTTATTCTGAAGTATTACGCATTACCAGGAGGGAAGTGAACCCTGAGAACACAGGGATAGAGGTAAGAGCGGTTCATACGACGTGGGTCAGAGAATTCCTAGTGGAACTAGGGGTCGGAACAGGAGACAAAGTTGCATTTGGCGAGTCCCTCAAAGCTATACTGGAGGAGAAGGCCAGCCTTTGCAGCTTAGAACCCAAAGAGACGGTGAAGATTAGAGATCTTGATGACCTCACCACCTCGGAGGAAGTGAGTAATGCCATAACAGAAGCTTTGGGCGGGTCTAACAGGAGGGCACCAAAAATAGCAATAGTGACCATAGGAACAAAGGATGTGCAACAGCTTATAAAAACTCAGCATATAAAAGTGGAATTCGTCTGCTGCATAATAAGGTGGGTAGCTTCGGCACTCGCCAAAACGGAAATTGTCATTCCCACCAAAACGAGGATCAACACCATTTTACCGTTTATGGTAGGAGAGGACCGCGTGGAGTCAAAAGCTGCTGCTAAATATCTGGGGGAAGTAAAAAGCTGCAGGGGCATCGACCAAAAACTCATGTTCGGGCAGCACTTGCGGCGGATAGCGGACAAGTCGGTGGCCATGGTTGCGACTTGAGCAGAATAATGGCTAATACTCATGGGTCTGCCTCAAGTAAGCGACGACTCCTGATGAATACCGTGCAGTCGACGCTGTTATATGGAACGAAGGTCTGGGGCGATCGAATGCAATTTGAGTGGTACAGAAAAGAGCTAGCTTCTGTCCAGCGACGCGCTGCTCTCCGGGTTGCCTGTTCTTACCGAACAGTTTCTGAAGCTGCGGTGCTCGTAATTGCTAGAGTTATACCCGTCGGACTCCTGGCATTGGAAAGAAAAAATATATACAGGTGAAGGACGGAGATCGGGTAAGAGAGAGCGACCACAGAAGAGAGAAGCTGCACCATGAACAAATGGCAGTAGCTTTGACACGTCGAGCCTAAGAGACGATAGAGCGCTCGGCTTCTGCCGCAAATAAAGAAGTGAGTTAGTTGTAAGCATGGGGAGGTAAACTACTACCTCACGCAGTTCCTAAGCGGACGCAGATGCTTTCAGTCGTACCTTCACAGGATGGGACTAGTCCAGATACCTGAATGTTTCTATTGTGGGAGAGGCAGAGGTGATACAGAACACGTGATCTTCCACTGCGATCGGTGGACGGATGGCAGTGCTGCAGTTGAACAGATACTCGGACCGTTTTCACCAGAGAATATAGTAGAGTATGCGCTTGAAACCGAAACAAACTGGCGTCTGGTGGCGGAATCTATGCAAAATACGCTTCGCACCAAGAACCATGAGGCTGAGGCAATAGGTCCGCAGCGACAAGTGTGAGCCCTATGCCTATCTGATAAGGCTCAGCCTGAAGCAATGTGAAAAACGGTACCGGGCTGGTGTCCTTGGTGTTAGGGGGGATTTTAGCCGATAGTCCACCTGAACATATATAGAAACTATCTAACAGTTCAATTTAAAGTAATAAATTAATAAATAAACAAAAAAAAACTTGTCAATTGTACTTTGACGCGCTTTTTTTCTTTGCTCTATATTCTTATTTTTTCTTTATTTTTAAAATTTATTATCTTTAAAACATAATTCTTAAAGAAATGCGAAAATATGTACCACCTGTGCACGAAATATTACTGGAAATTCCAAAGGAGTTCAGTGTAGTGGAAAATGTCACAGATTTTTCCACACTAAGTGTGCATCAGTGTCGAAGGAAGTGTTTGAAGCCATTAAATCAGGAAGAGCAATATGGAAATGCTATGAGTGTCCCCCTACTGGTAATTGTACTTTAATAATTGAAGATAATGATGATGAAGATAACGATTCATCTCCTCAAACCAATTTTCCTGTCAACTTACCAGAAATTGACATAAATGGATGCACTTTGCAAAGTTTAGCTTTGTATATGAAAACGCTGGTTACTGTAGTGCTTGAGATTCAAAAATCCCAAAATTACTTCTCAGCACAAATGGATGCTACACAAAATCAATTAAAAGCCTTTGTAAAGTATAATAAACTAGTGCTGGAAGAAAATAAAAAGCTAAAAGAGAAAATAAAGCTCATTGATGATAGAACAATTGAACTGAGAAGCATCGTAAATAAATTGTAATACCAATTAGATGAAAGTGAACAGAAAAGCTAGCATTACTAAGGGGAACATCATAAAAGTATCTAGTTTAAAAAAGTATTTCAAAAATAATTAAATGAATAAAATGCTTTATACTTGATGTAGTTAAAATCTGATAAAGATAAAGATGAAGTTATGGTGAAGAAATCCAGCTACAAAAAATCTTTTCACAGCGGATGTAGACCTGGAGAAACATGGAAACAAAGAATTATTTTTTGGACACCATATTACTTCCCTGCAATCCAAATTATACTATAAGGTAAGCAGCTTAAAATATCAGAAAAATTTAAATTCCTGTGGGTCAAAAATAATAAAATCTTCATGTGTAGATGAAGAACAGACAACTCCAAGGTATTTAGAATTGAAAATTTATGCGATATCAGTTTTATTAAAACAAAACACTGCAATGTACTACATAAAATAACCATTTCAAAACTGTTTACATTTTAAAAAAAAAACTTTTAATTTATTTATATTATTATATTGTATATAAAATTATTTATAAATTTACACTTTTGAATATTTCTTGTAACTATCCTAACTTTTAAGATAACCTATAACACTGTTTTTGAAAATTTTTACATTCAAATTAAATTTTTTTTTTCTCATTTAATCTTGAACAATATGTTAATTAAATCAACAACAACAATTAACTTATTAATTAACTTAATATGTTTCAATATAATTCATCAAGTATTAATTTATTTCTCTTTGGTATCTACTTTTTATTCAATTATTTTCACTACTAAGTTACATATAGATTTTTTTATTGCTTTATTAAAACAAAACTATACAAATAATTATTATGTATACAAAGGAATGTGTTCAAAACTTTTTTTATTTTTTAAAACAAATTCATACTTTAATTCTATAATTACAATATTTCTCTTTCTAAAATTTATTTACAATAATATACTTTTTTTTAATATCATAATCAATATAATATCCAAATAATAATATCCAATCAATATAAATATTTTCATTCTTCGATTAAATTCAATATTAATTTTATCTATATTATACAATTTCGTAGTGATTGATAAACTAATTTTAATCATTGATAAGTTACATATTAAATTCTTTCTCAATCTAACTTTTAACATAACCTGTAACATTGCTTTTGAAAATTTTTACATTCACATATCACATTTAATTTTTTTTCTCATTTAATCTTAAATAATTTGTTAATTAAATCAACATCAACAACAACAATTAACTTAACCTATAACATTCCTTTACTAATATGGTTCAATATAATTAATCAAATATTAATATATTTCTCTTTGGTATCTACTTTTTATTTATCTACTTCTTATTCACTACTAAATTGCATATCTATAGATTTTTTTTTTATTGCTTTATTAAAACAAAACTAAGATTACTATGTATACAAAGCAATATGCTCAAAACTTTTTTAATTTTTTAAAACAAATTTATGCTTTAATTCTATAATTACAATATTTATTTTTCTAAAATTAATTGACAATAATAAATTTTTTTTCTTATTTTACTTTCTCACTTTATATACTTCACTTTGCTTTCATTATTTAATTATTTTAATAATTTAATTTACCTATAATTCTTAATTAAAAAATTTTGAATGACTATTGTAACTTATAAAAACACCTTTCACAAAAATTTTGACAAATTACACTCAAATGTCAAATATTATTTAAAAATAATATTAATTTTTACATACAATCTTACTCTTATTGATCAGCTGACAATGTTTTTCCAAATTATCCAAATTGTTTTTTTTTTATTACAAATGCACTTAGGCGAAACAAAGAACGTAAAAAACCATTTTAGAGTGGAACATTATTTATATTATGATTCAAGTTCAATGAGCTTAAAATATCAAAATAACTTTAATATATTGTACTTAAACATACAAAGTTTAAGAAAAAAATTGTTTGAATTAGAAACTTTTATTGAAAGTCTTAAATGTGATGTAGATATAATTGTCTTAACTGAGATATGGCTTCTTTCTTCTGAAAATATTTTCTTTAATCTACCAGGGTATTATTCGTATTTTATTAATCGAGAAAAACCCTACGATGGAATTGCTAACTACATAAGAAATCACTTTCCTGGTAATATTCTTATTAGTGAGCAATTTGAAAATAGCCCAATAGCGGACAAGTCGGTGGCCATGGTTGCGACTTGAGCAGAATAATGGCTAATACTCATGGGTCTGCCTCAAGTAAGCGACGACTCCTGATGAATACCGTGCAGTCGACGCTGTTATATGGAACGAAGGTCTGGGGCGATCGAATGCAATTTGAGTGGTACAGAAAAGAGCTAGCTTCTGTCCAGCGACGCGCTGCTCTCCGGGTTGCCTGTTCTTACCGAACAGTTTCTGAAGCTGCGGTGCTCGTAATTGCTAGAGTTATACCCGTCGGACTCCTGGCATTGGAAAGAAAAAATATATACAGGTGAAGGACGGAGATCGGGTAAGAGAGAGCGACCACAGAAGAGAGAAGCTGCACCATGAACAAATGGCAGTAGCTTTGACACGTCGAGCCTAAGAGACGATAGAGCGCTCGGCTTCTGCCGCAAATAAAGAAGTGAGTTAGTTGTAAGCATGGGGAGGTAAACTACTACCTCACGCAGTTCCTAAGCGGACGCAGATGCTTTCAGTCGTACCTTCACAGGATGGGACTAGTCCAGATACCTGAATGTTTCTATTGTGGGAGAGGCAGAGGTGATACAGAACACGTGATCTTCCACTGCGATCGGTGGACGGATGGCAGTGCTGCAGTTGAACAGATACTCGGACCGTTTTCACCAGAGAATATAGTAGAGTATGCGCTTGAAACCGAAACAAACTGGCGTCTGGTGGCGGAATCTATGCAAAATACGCTTCGCACCAAGAACCATGAGGCTGAGGCAATAGGTCCGCAGCGACAAGTGTGAGCCCTATGCCTATCTGATAAGGCTCAGCCTGAAGCAATATGAAAAACGGTACCGGGCTGGTGTCCTTGGTGTTAGGGGGGATTTTAGCCGATAGTCCACCTGAACATATATAGAAACTATCTAACAGTTCAATTTAAAGTAATAAATTAATAAATAAACAAAAAAAAACTTGTCAATTGTACTTTGACGCGCTTTTTTTCTTTGCTCTATATTCTTATTTTTTCTTTATTTTTAAAATTTATTATCTTTAAAACATAATTCTTAAAGAAATGCGAAAATATGTACCACCTGTGCACGAAATATTACTGGAAATTCCAAAGGAGTTCAGTGTAGTGGAAAATGTCACAGATTTTTCCACACTAAGTGTGCATCAGTGTCGAAGGAAGTGTTTGAAGCCATTAAATCAGGAAGAGCAATATGGAAATGCTATGAGTGTCCCCCTACTGGTAATTGTACTTTAATAATTGAAGATAATGATGATGAAGATAACGATTCATCTCCTCAAACTAATTTTCCTGTCAACTTACCAGAAATTGACATAAATGGATGCACTTTGCAAAGTTTAGCTTTGTATATGAAAACGCTGGTTACTGTAGTGCTTGAGATTCAAAAATCCCAAAATTACTTCTCAGCACAAATGGATGCTACACAAAATCAATTAAAAGCCTTTGTAAAGTATAATAAACTAGTGCTGGAAGAAAATAAAAAGCTAAAAGAGAAAATAAAGCTCATTGATGATAGAACAATTGAACTGAGAAGCATCGTAAATAAATTGTAATACCAATTAGATGAAAGTGAACAGAAAAGCTAGCATTACTAAGGGGAACATCATAAAAGTATCTAGTTTAAAAAAGTATTTCAAAAATAATTAAATGAATAAAATGCTTTATACTTGATGTAGTTAAAATCTGATAAAGATAAAGATGAAGTTATGGTGAAGAAATCCAGCTACAAAAAATCTTTTCACAGCGGATGTAGACCTGGAGAAACATGGAAACAAAGAATTATTTTTTGGACACCATATTACTTCCCTGCAATCCAAATTATACTATAAGGTAAGCAGCTTAAAATATCAGAAAAATTTAAATTCCTGTGGGTCAAAAATAATAAAATCTTCATGTGTAGATGAAGAACAGACAACTCCAAGGTATTTAGAATTGAAAATTTATGCGATATCAGTTTTATTAAAACAAAACACTGCAATGTACTACATAAAATAACCATTTCAAAACTGTTTACATTTTAAAAAAAAAACTTTTAATTTATTTATATTATTATATTGTATATAAAATTATTTATAAATTTACACTTTTGAATATTTCTTGTAACTATCCTAACTTTTAAGATAACCTATAACACTGTTTTTGAAAATTTTTACATTCAAATTAAATTTTTTTTTTCTCATTTAATCTTGAACAATATGTTAATTAAATCAACAACAACAATTAACTTATTAATTAACTTAATATGTTTCAATATAATTCATCAAGTATTAATTTATTTCTCTTTGGTATCTACTTTTTATTCAATTATTTTCACTACTAAGTTACATATAGATTTTTTTATTGCTTTATTAAAACAAAACTATACAAATAATTATTATGTATACAAAGGAATGTGTTCAAAACTTTTTTTATTTTTTAAAACAAATTCATACTTTAATTCTATAATTACAATATTTCTCTTTCTAAAATTTATTTACAATAATATACTTTTTTTTAATATCATAATCAATATAATATCCAAATAATAATATCCAATCAATATAAATATTTTCATTCTTCGATTAAATTCAATATTAATTTTATCTATATTATACAATTTCGTAGTGATTGATAAACTAATTTTAATCATTGATAAGTTACATATTAAATTCTTTCTCAATCTAACTTTTAACATAACCTGTAACATTGCTTTTGAAAATTTTTACATTCACATATCACATTTAATTTTTTTTCTCATTTAATCTTAAATAATTTGTTAATTAAATCAACATCAACAACAACAATTAACTTAACCTATAACATTCCTTTACTAATATGGTTCAATATAATTAATCAAATATTAATATATTTCTCTTTGGTATCTACTTTTTATTTATCTACTTCTTATTCACTACTAAATTGCATATCTATAGATTTTTTTTTTATTGCTTTATTAAAACAAAACTAAGATTACTATGTATACAAAGCAATATGCTCAAAACTTTTTTAATTTTTTAAAACAAATTTATGCTTTAATTCTATAATTACAATATTTATTTTTCTAAAATTAATTGACAATAATAAATTTTTTTTCTTATTTTACTTTCTCACTTTATATACTTCACTTTGCTTTCATTATTTAATTATTTTAATAATTTAATTTACCTATAATTCTTAATTAAAAAATTTTGAATGACTATTGTAACTTATAAAAACACCTTTCACAAAAATTTTGACAAATTACACTCAAATGTCAAATATTATTTAAAAATAATATTAATTTTTACATACAATCTTACTCTTATTGATCAGCTGACAATGTTTTTCCAAATTATCCAAATTGTTTTTTTTTTATTACAAATGCACTTAGGCGAAACAAAGAACGTAAAAAACCATTTTAGAGTGGAACATTATCTATATTATGATTCAAGTTCAATGAGCTTAAAATATCAAAATAACTTTAATATATTGTACTTAAACATACAAAGTTTAAGAAAAAAATTGTTTGAATTAGAAACTTTTATTGAAAGTCTTAAATGTGATGTAGATATAATTGTCTTAACTGAGATATGGCTTCTTTCTTCTGAAAATATTTTCTTTAATCTACCAGGGTATTATTCGTATTTTATTAATCGAGAAAAACCCTACGATGGAATTGCTAACTACATAAGAAATCACTTTCCTGGTAATATTCTTATTAGTGAGCAATTTGAAAATAGCCCAATATTGGGAATTAAGCTAACGAAGGAAAATTTTAATATTATTGGCATATACAGATCACACGAGATAAACCCTATGAACTTTATTAATAGATTTGATGAGCTAACTTCAAACCTTAAACGAGCTATAATAGTAGGTGATTTTAATCTAGATTTTTTAAATGTTAACAACTTTGTAGTAATATCGTATAAAAATATGTTGTTAAATTATGGTTTTCTGATTTGTAATAAGATATCCGAAAAATTTGCAACTAGATTTGGAACACAATCAAAAACAATAATTGATCATTTAGTAACCGATATGGTAGAGAAGGAATATCATATACATGTCCTAGACTGTTCTTTGTCTGATCATGAAATGCTTTTTATCAGTACTGATCGGAAGTTCACAAAAAGTAGTAACGTAAAATATAAAACGGCTTTAAACTACATTAACATTGATATTGATGATTTCTGGTTAACCATTCAATCTTACAATGAAGCTGATGAAATCATTGATAATCTTACTTCTTTAATAAATAATAATACTGTACGTATCGAAATAAAAAATATTATATAATACTGAACGTATCGAAATAAAAAAAAAGACATGGATGACTGAGGAGATTCTAAGAGTAATGAAAATCAGAGACTCATTTAACAAATGCAGAAAAAAATATGTGGGTAATGAACGCATTAGTAACTTATATATTAAATATAGATATAGGATTAAAAAATAAATAGGAATTTTTCTGTGGAAAAAGAAAAATACTGCTCGGACAGAATATCTTTACACCCCAATGATACTAAAAGACTGTGGAATTTATATAAAGAGATCATTTTTAACACTGATTAACACTAACATCGAGCAAAAAAAACCAATTAAAATAATATGTCAGAATGATAAAACAGTCGAAAATGAAAAGGAAATCTCAGAATGTTTTAACAACTTTTTTGTAAATGTAACGAAAGAAATTAACGTACGTAATATTACTCTTGATCATGTTTATATAAGCAAATTCAGACATACTATCTTCTCAAACTTTCAATTGACTGGAACAAATTCCGAAGAGGTCTGCACAGCTATCAGCACATTAAATGCGGCAGCAGCTACTGGAATTGATAATATTTCTACGAAATTTATCAAACGCTTTGCGGATCGTTTGGCTCCAACTTTCGTTAAGTTAATTAATAAATCATTTCGTAACGGTATTTTTCCTAATAAACTTAAATCGGCTACTATAATTCCAATTTATAAAAGCGGAAGCAATACAGATTGCTCAAACTATAGGCTCATTTCTATTTTACCAGCTATTTCCTAGATTTTTGAAATAGTTATAAAAAATAGATTGAATTATTTTATTTCTAATAATAATATTTTAAGCGAGCAACAATTTGGTTTCCAAACGAAGCTGCATGTCTGAATCTAACCCACTTTATATCGAAAAGTATTGACAGCAAATTTGTATAGTATTGACAAAAATATACAAGAATGGTTAAATAAGCATAGGATTAATTAAAATGTGAAGAAAACAAAAATAATTATTTTCCAAAATAAATCGTGGAACTTAGGAACAAATATACTTTTGAAAATGAGAATGTTGAAATTATCAAAAATTTTAATTATTTAGGATTAAATATAGACTAGATCGGCAAAAATCCTCAATCCAAACCCTCCTCGTGGGTGCCGACCGCAAATAATCACCAGCTAGGTGGTTAGGTACTAATGGAAAGGTAAACTGAGTCTGTCTTTATGTATCGTATTACTGACACTTCGGTTTTCTCTGGAACCATCGGATTGGGGTAAACCTGGGCCGGATTCAAGGTGTTATACGACCCGTGCCGATGATCAGCCTGACTGGGGCCCAGTCTTAAAAATAGCCCATTCGCGAATGGAGTATTCGGAGTACCTGGCGACCCTCCGAATTAATTCATCTTACCTTATGTATACAAATCTCTGCATAGGGCGGACCTTCCTTTTCTTCGTACTCGTGGGATCAAATATGGAACAAATTTAAAAAAAAAGATTCGAAAAAGAGTTAGCCGGCACTTCCCAAAAGTCGGCAAGTAAAGCGGCAAAACCGGACACTAGCAGTGCTAAGGAAAGTCACGAACAACCAAAAACGGTACGCAAAGTTCCCCCATCGAAACAAGCCTTCTTCGATAAACGGTCGGCCTATAAAATTATTGAGAGGTAAGCTCTCTCAATATTGGTCAGTTATCTGAGGCTCAAAAGAACTCCTTAGCCTGGGCCAAAACAGTAGTAGGCCAGGTCAAGCCTCAAGAAGGACAAATACCAGGTTCATCGAAAGGCCTTATGTCCAAGAGACAGAAGTCACGAAATGAGCCACAGGGTAGTTCGAAAAAGGCTAGGTTTCTAGGGAGCAACCAGGTAACCAAGCCTTTTAATGAAATTGCAAAGGATAGTTTAATTCTGGCAATCATTGATGAGGAGTTAGAGGATGGGCGTATTTCTCCCAGTAACTGGAAGAAGGTTGTTGTTGCTTTAAACACAACATTCTTCCAGATACTGGAAGAAAATCCGGGGCCACCACCCTCCTGTAGAGACGCTGGCTAGCATCAGGGCCACGTCAAATTGACTGCTTGTGCTGATCAGAGATAGGCAGATCTCTACAAGCAGGCGATTGGTAAGGTGGAAAGTCTGTGGCCAAGCTCAAAGCCGTAAGCAGGGAGGATATCCCTAGCAGGCGAAGAGCTAAGGTATGGCTGCCGAGAGAACGGACCGAAGCAGACACGATCATCAAAATGATGAAAGTGTCAAATCCCCAACTTCCAACGCACATTTCGAAGATTGCCAAACCAGGGGAATTAGTAGGAGAATCCTGACAGTTGTTGGTCATTGTCAATAAGGACTCTCTACAACCCCTAGCGAAAGCCAAAGGGGTCATTAGATACGGCTTCACAGCGGTTACACTGAAGTGTACAAGAAGGATGATGTGGAGGCCTCAAGGAACCTCGGTGAAGGTCCAAGTCAAGTCCAAGAGGCAGAGTCTGACCGATCCGAAGTCGTTGACGTAGCATCCTTCTCGGCTCCAAAGAGAGTGAGATATGTCATAAAGGCTGCCGATGAAGAAGATCTACTTAGATCGGATTCTGACAGCTTTGATGATACCAAAAGCTTCTCAATGGACTTCGAGGATGAAGGTAACGCGACGGTGGTGGATATTAAGGATGGCTCAGGTAATCAAGCTACTCCAAATTAATCTCCATAACACCAAAGTGGCTTCCGCCGCACTTAAAATCCGCCTCAGGAGAACGGGTGAGGATATTATATTGATCTAAGAGCCATGAGTGAAAAAAAAACAGGTTCATGGACTCAAGATATCAGGATACACGTTGTTGTATAATAAAGAGGTATGCAGACCTAGAGCTTGCATACTTTCTAAAAATACATTAAATCTAACTTTTATATATAATTACAGTGATGCTGATCTGGTCGCGGCGAGCCTAAAGCTAAAAAACTTAAGGCTCTGGGTTGTTGCGGCGTATCTTTCTCACGACTCGCAGGATTCACTCCCTCTATCCAATCTGGCAGGATTGGTAGCGGATGCTAGAAGGATGATCATTGGGGTCATCATAAGCTGCGACGCCAATGCTCACCATGACATCTGGGGTAGTTCGGATACCAACGAAAGATGTGAGTCACTTATTGATTATATTTCAAGTACTAAACTTCTTATCTGTAACATTAACGGGGAACCTACCTTTGTTACAAGTAATAGGCAACAAGTCCTAGACATAACCTTAGTCTCGGACTTCATTTATTCTAAAATAAACTCACGAGAAGTTTCGGATGAGCATTCCTTCTCAGATCACAGATACCTTGAGTTCAGTCTGGAACATCATCCCACCTAATTTGAAGGTTATATCTTTGTTGGTTTTGGAGATAATATCATTTGCTCTGAGGCTCGCTCGGAAGCTTCCAAAATCCGAACCCAAGGACCAAATCCTCTCAAATTTCAGTAAGCAGCTTCAAATATCAGAAAAATTTAAATTCCTGAAGAACGGTCAACTCCAAGGAATTTAGAATTGAAAATTTATGCGATATCAGTTTTATAAAAACAAAACACTGCAAATAACTGCAATGTACTACATAAAATAACCATTTCAAAACCTTTTACATTTTAAATAAAAAAAAACTTTTAATTTATTTATATTATTATATTGTATATAAAATTATTTATAAATTTACACTTTTGAATATTTCTTGTAACAATCCTAACTTTTAAGATAACCTATAACATTGCTTTTAAAAATTTTTATATTCAAATTTAATTTTTTTTTTCTCATTTAATCTTGAACAATATGTTAATTTTAAATCAACAACAACAATTAACTTATTAATTAACTTAATATGTTTCAATATAATTCATCAAGTATTAATTTATTTCTCTTTAGCATCTACTTTTTATTCAATTATTTTCACTACTAAATTACATATAGAATTTTTGATTGCTTGATTAAAACAAAACTATACAAATAATTATTATGTATACGAAGGAATATGTTCAAAACTTTTTTTATTTTTTAAAACAAATTTATACTTTAATTCTATAATTACAATATTTCTCTTTCTAAAATTTATTTACAATAATACACTTTTTTTAATATTCTTTATAATAATTCCAATCAATATAAATATTTTCAGTCTTCGATTAAATTCAATATTAATTTTATCTATATTATACAATTTGGTAGTGATTGATATACTGATTTTAATCACTGATAAGTTACATATTAAATTCTTTCCAATCTAACTTTTAACATAACCTGTAACATTGCTTTTGAAAATGTTTACATTCACATATCAAATTTAATTTGTTTTTCTCATTTAATCTTAAATAATTTGTTAATTAAATCAACAACAACAATTAACTTAACCTATAACATTCCTTTACTAATATGGTTCAATATAATTAATCAAATATTAATTGATTTCTCCTTGATATCTACTTTTTATTCAATAATATTCACTACTAAATTGCATATCTATAGATTTTTTTTTATTGCTTTATTAAAACAAAACTAAGATTACTATGTATACAAAGCAATATGCTCAAAACTTTTTTTATTTTTTAAAACAAATTTATGTTTTAATTCTATAATTACAATATTTATTTTTCTAAAATTAATTGACAATAATACATTTTTTTTCTTATTTTACTTTCTCACTTTATATATTTCACTTTGCAAAATATAAACCCATGGACCACATCCTCTTAAATTTCAGAGACATAAATCGAACGGGAAGGAACATCATTGTACAAAATATAAAGGTTCTATCTTTGTTGATTTTGGAGATAATCTCGTTTGCTCTGGGGCTCGTTCGGAAGCTTTCAATATACGAATCCATGGTTCAAATTATTTCAAATGTCAGTTTCCAATTTTATAGAAAAGAAAACATAACAGTACACTCTTCTACTAAAGATAAAGGTTCTATCTTTGTTGGTTGTGGAGATATACTCGTTTGCTCTGGGGCTCGTTCGGAAACTTCCAAGATCCGAACCCATGATCCAAATCCTCTCAAATTTCAGAGACTTAAATAAAACATGAAAGAACATCACTCTGCCAAATGTAAAGGTTATATCTTAGTTGGTTTTGGAGATAATCTCATTTGCTCTGGTGTTCGTTCGGAAGCTTCCAAAATATAAACCCATGGACCAAATCCTCTTAAATTTCAGAGACATAAATCGAACGGGAAGGAACATCATTGTACAAAATTTAAAGGTTCTATCTTTGTTGATTTTGTGGATAATATGGTTTGCTCTGGCGCTCGTTCGGAAGCTTCCAAAATCCGAACCTAAGGACCAAATTCTCTCAAATGGCAGAGTCTTAAATAAAACATGAAAGAACACCACTCTGACAAATTTAAAGGTTATATCTTAGTTAGTTTTGCAGATAATCTCATTTGCTCTGGTGCTCGTTCGGAAGCTTCGAAAATATAAACCCATGGACAAACTCCTCCTAAATTTCAGAGACATAAATCGATTAGGAAGGAACATCATTGTACAAAATTTAAAGGTTCTATCTTTCTTGGTTTCGGAGATAATCTCGTTTGCTCCGGAATCATTCGGAAGCTTCCAGAATCTGAACCCATGGACCGATTCTGTCCAAATTCGAACTTAGCCTTCCTTTCGTGTTTAGTAACCTACTATTTAAATTTCATCAAGATACCTTCATTAGTTTTTGAGTTATCGTGCGAACGGACGGACGGACGGACGGACATTGTTAAATCGACTCAGGAGGTGATCCTGATTCAGAATATATATACATGTCCATATCTAACTCGCTTCCTTTTGGTGGTTACAAACACCATACCAAAGTTAATATACCCTACACTTTAGGTGTAGGGTATAATAAGGGTTATGTTATTTGTTATATTTTCCTCTTTTTTTATGTTTTTGGTTTTTATTCTCTTTTTTATTAGATATAAAAAACAAAAAAACAAAAAAATATTTATACTTTTGATCTAAATTTTGAATTTAACAGGCCATACAGCCCAGGCAACGGTCAAAGTAGTAATTTAATCCTAATGTTATTTATTTCATGTGTTATTTTCACATGAAATAAATAACAGATAAATAACAGATTTATTGTAATTTATAAATACTAGAATAAAAAAAAAAAAAAAAATCCAGGTGGGAGTCCGGCACTTTGTGAGTAAAAAAAAAAATATTATTATTATTACCATTATTATTATTATTATTATTATTATTATTATTATTATTATTTTTATTATTATTATTACTATTATTATTATTATTATTATTATTATTAGTATTATTATTATTTACAACGGTGGGCGGGGGTTTAGATATGCCCGCAGTAAGGAATGCTTGTGGTACGAGTTCACTAAAATCCATTCGGTTACTGCCATGTGAGTGTACCGAAGCTATCAGTGTACTCTCACAAAAGGCCTCACCAGCCGTACGTGGCAATGGGGGGCGCACATGTTTTTTGCCTGCATGGACGATGCAACGACCTGGGCAAAGAATTCAGCTGGGAGGTTGAGACGAACGTCTGCTTGCGACATTAGTGATTCAACACGCCTCTTTGCTGAATTGGGATCCCGGGTGATCTTTGGTTTAGAGATTAGCACGCTCTGAAACCAGGGAAAACACCGGTGTTGATAGTTATAACTCAACCGGGAGTTTGTGCAGGTCAGCTCCCTGTTTGGGGGTTTACGGAACCCTCGGCGAAAGGTTATTGGTGTTCCGGTGGTCTGCTTAAAGAGAGGAAAGGACGGCTGAATGAACCTATTAAAATACGCAAATGCATAATAAACATGAAGCGAACAGTGGTGCTGATGATATAGTGTGTGTGGAATCATTCAGGAGAAATGCAAAGGTAATGAGGACTCTGCCGCAGATTAGTAAGGGTGGCTCGCTGGATGTCCAGATAAATGCGCGAGAGGCACGAATTGCAGAGAACGAAGCAATGGCGCCTCTGCCGCTCCGCTGCCTCTGGCGGTGGTAGCGAGTTCTCCAAAATAGAGAAGCACGTCTCAAGTCGCGGACGACGTGGCAAGGAGGGAGCAAATGCTACGCAAGTAGTAGACTATAATCTGATGCATGCGGGTTGCAATTGGTAGGCAAAAAAACATATCGACGGATATGAAGAACGGGCTGGCCGAACTAGATGAGCTTATTGATGCGATAATGGCTAGTGGCTCCCAAAATACGAAGCGGGGACGAGCAATAGTCACCGCCCCAATTTTGAAAGATATGGCTGTGATGATCAAGAGAATTTCCATTCCCAGTTAGAAACGGTTTACCAACAGCCCGCTATTTAGGGAAAAAGGGAAATAAGAAAAGAGTGAAAGCATAGAGAGCAGGAGAATGATTAGAATAAGGAATTGGAAAAGGTCCAGGAGACACCCAGTACCTGGGTCAAGGTCGGACCTACAAAAATGAAGAGAGAGAGGAAGGAAAATGCCGCGAGCAAAGTAGTGAAGAATGTAACCGATGGAGTCGGGGAGAAAGCCAGTACTAATAAAGGAGCACGAAAGAAAGGACTTCGTCGGGAGGAAATCCTGACTTATCCAGCCCAAGGCAATTTTTATTCTGAAGTATTACGCATTACCAGGAGGGAAGTGAACCCTGAGAACACAGAGATAGAGGTAAGAGCGGTTCATAAGACGTGGGTCAGAGAATTCCTAGTGGAACTAGGGGTCGGAACAGGAGACAAAATTGCATTTGTCGAGTCCCTCAAAGCTATACTGGATGAGAAAGCCAGCGTTTGCAGCTTAGAACCCAAGGAGACGGTGAAGATTAGAGATCTTGATGACCTCACCACCTCGGAGGAAGTGAGTAATGCCCTAACAGAAGCTTTGGGCGGTTAGACGGCGAGTTTATAGGTTTCGGTAAACGGGTCTAACAGGAGGGCACCAAAAATAGCAATAGTGACCATAGGAACAAAGGATGTGCAACAGCTTATAAAAACCCAGCATATAAAAGTGGTATTCGTCAGCTGCAAAATCAGGTGGCTAGCTTCGGCACTCGCCAAAACGGAAATTGTCATTCTCACCAAAACGAGGATCGACACCATTCTACCGTTTATGGTAGGAGAGGACCGCGTACAGTCAAAATCTGCTGCTAAATACCTGGGGGAAGTAAAAAGCTGCAGGAGGATCGACCAAAAACTCATGTTCGGGCAGCACTTGCGGCGGATAGCGGACAAGTCGGTGGCCATGGTTGCGAACTTGAACAGAATAATGGCTAATACTCATGGGTCTGCCTCAAGTAAGCGACGACTGCTGATGAATACCGTGCAGTCGACGTTGTTATATGGTACGAAGGTCTGGGGCGATCGAATGCGATTTGAGTGGTACAGAAAAGAGCTAGCTTCTGTCCAGCGACGCGCTGCTCTCCGGGTTGCCTGTTCTTACCAAACAGTCTCTGAAGCTGCGGTGCTCGTAATTGCTAGAGTTATACCCGTCGGACTCCTGGCATTGGAAAGAAAAAATATATACAGGTGAAGGACGGAGATCGGGTAAGAGAGAGCGACCACGGAAGAGAGAAGCTGCACCATGAACAAATGGCAGTAGCTTTGACACGTCGAGCCTAAGAGACGATAGAGCGCTCGGCTTCTGCCGCAAATAAAGAAGTGAGTTAGTTGTAAGCATGGGGAGGTAAACTACTACCTCACGCAGTTCCTAAGCGGACGCAGATGCTTTCGGTCGTACCTTCACAGGATGGGACTAGTCCAGATACCTGAATGTTTCCATTGTGGGAGAGGCAGAGGTGATACAGAACACGTGATCTTCCACTGCGATCGGTGGACGGATGGCAGTGCTGCAGTTGAACAGATACTCGGACCGTTTTCACCAGAGAATATAGTAGAGTATACGCTTGAAACCGAAACAAACTGGCGTCTGGTGGCGGAATCTATGCAAAATACGCTTCGCACCAAGAACCATGAGGCTGAGGCAATAGGTCCGCAGCGACAAGTGTGAGCCCTATGCCTATCTGATAAGGCTCAGCCTGAAGCAATGTGAAAAACGGTACCGGGCTGGTGTCCTTGGTGTTCGGAGGGATTTTAGCTGGTAGTCCACCTGAACATATATAGAAACTATCTAACAGTTCAATTTAAAGTAATAAATTAATAAATAAACAAAAAAAAACTTGTCAGTTGTACTTTGACGCGCTTTTTTCTTTGCTCTAAATTCTTATTTTTTTTTTATTTTTATTTTTAAAATTTATTATTTTTAAAAAATAATTCGTAAAGAAATAGCGAAAATATGTACCACCTATACACGAAATATTACTGGAAATTCCAAAGGAGTTCAGTGTAGTGGAAAATGTCACAGATTTTTCCACACTAAGTGTGCATCAGTGTCGAAGGAAGTGTTTGAAGCCATTAAATCAGGAAGAGCAATATGGAAATGCTATAAGTGTCCCCCTACTGGTAATTGTACTTTAATAATTGAAGATAATGATGATGAAGATAACGATTCATCTCCTCAAACCAATTTTCCTGTCAACTTACCAGAAATTGACATAAATGGATGCACTTTGCAAAGTTTAGCTTTGTATATGAAAACGCTGGTTACTGTAGTGCTTGAGATTCAAAAACCCCAAAATTACTTCTCAGCACAAATGGATGCCACACAAAATCAATTAAAAGCCTTTGTAAAGTATAATAAACTAGTGCTGGAAGAAAATAAAAAGCTAAAAGAGAAAATAAAGCTCATTGAGGATAGAACAATTGAACTGAGAAGCATCGTAAATAAATTGCAATACCAATTAGATGAAAGTGAACAGAAAAGCTAGCATTCCTAAGGGAAACATCATAAAAGTATCTAGCTTAAAAAAGTATTTCAAAAACAATTAAATGAATAAAATGCTCTATACTTGATCTAGTTAAAATCTGATAAAGATAAAGATGAAGTTATGGTGAAGAAATCCAGCTACAAAAAATCTTTTCACAGCGGATGTAGACCTGGAGAAACATGGAGACAAAGAATTATTTTTTTGACACCATATTACTTCCCTGCAATCCAAATTATACTATAAGGTAAGCAGCTTAAAATATCAGAAAAATTTAAATTCCTGAAGAACGGACAGCTCCAAGGAATTTAGAATTGAAAATTTATGCGATATCAGTTTTATAAAAACAAAACACTGCAAATAACTGCAATGTACTACATAAAATAACCATTTCAAAACCTTTTACATTTTAAATAAAAAAAAACTTTTAATTTATTTATATTATTATTTTGTGTCTAAAATTATTTATAAATTTACACTTTTTAATATTTTTTGTAACAATCCTAACTTTTAAGATAACCTATAACACTGCTTTTGAAAATTTTTACATTCATAAATCAAATTTAATTTTTTTTTCTCATTTAATCTTGAACAATTTGTTAATTAAATCAACACCAACAATTAACTTATTAATTAACTTAATATGTTTCAATATAATTCATCAAGTATTAATTTATTTCTCTTTGGTATCTACTTTTTATTCAATTATTTTCACTACTAAATTACATATAGAATTTTTGATTGCTTGATTAAAACAAAACTATACAAATAATTATTATGTATACAAAGGAAACTTTTTTTATTTTTTAAAACAAATTTATACTTTAATTCTATAATTACAATATTTCTCTTTCTAAAATTTATTTACAATAATACACTTTTTTTAATATTCTTTATAATAATTCCAATCAATATAAATATTTTCATTCTTCGATTAAATTCAATATTAATTTTATCTATATTATGCAATTTGGTAGTGATTGATATACTGATTTTAATCACTGATAAGTTACATATTAAATTCTTTCCAATCTAACTTTTAACATAACCTGTAACATTGCTTTTGAAAATTTTTACATTCACATATCAAATTTAATTTGTTTTTCTCATTTAATCTTAAATAATTTGTTAATTAAATCAATAACAACAATTAACTTAACCTATAACATTCCTTTACTAATATGGTTCAATATAATTAATCAAATATTAATTTAGTTCTCTTTGGTATCTACTTTTTATTCAATAATATTCACTACTAAATTGCATATCTATAGATTTTTTTTATTGCTTTATTAAAACAAAACTAAGATTACTATGTATACAAAGCAATATGCTCAAGACTTTATTATTTTTTAAAACAAATTTATGATTTAATTCTATAATTACAATATTTATTTTTCTAAAATTAATTGAAAATAATACATTTTTTTTCTTATTTTACTTTCTCCCTTTATATATTTCACTTTGCAAAATATAAACCCATGGACCAAATCCTCTTAAATTTCAGAGACATAAATCGAACGGGAAGGAACATCATTGTACAAAATTTAAAAGTTCTATCTTTGTTGATTTTGGGGATAATCTCGATTGCTCTGGGGCTCGTTCGGAAGCTTCCAAAATCCGAACCCATGGACCAAATTCTCTCAAATTTCAGAGTCTTAAATAAAACATGAAAGAACACCACTCTAACAAATTTAAAGGTTATATCTTAGTTGGTTTTGGAGATAATCTCATTTGCTCTGGTGCTCGTTCGGAAGCTTCGAAAATATAAACCCATGGACAAACTCCTCCTAAATTTCAGAGACATAAATCGAATAGGAAGGAACATCATTGTACAAAATTTAAAGGTTCTATCTTTCTTGGTTTCGGAGATAATCTCGTTTGCTCCGGAATCATTCGGAAGCTTCCAGAATCTGAACCCATGGACCGATTCTGTCCAAATTCGAACTTAGCCTTCCTTTCGTGTTTGGTAACCTACTATTTAAATTTCATCAAGATAGCTTCATTAGTTTTTGAGTTATCGTGCGAACGGACGGACGGACGGACGGACATCGTTAAATCGACTCAGGAGGTGATCCTGATTCAGAATATATATACATGTCCATATCTAACTCGCTTCCTTTTGGTGGTTACAAACACCATACCAAAGTTAATATACCCTACACTTTAGGTGTAGGGTATAATAAGGGTTATGTTATTTGTTATATTTTCCTCTTTTTTTATGTTTTTGGTTTTTATTCTCTTTTTTATTAGATATAAAAAACAAAAAAAACAAAAAAATATTTATACTTTTGATCTAAATTTTGAATTTAACAGGCCATACAGCCCAGGCAACGATCAAAGTAGTAATTTAATCCTAATGTTATTTATTTCATGTGTTATTTTCACATGAAATAAATAACAGATAAATAACAGATTTATTGTAATTTAGAAATACTAGAATAAAAAAAAAAAAAATCCAGGTGGGAGTCCGGCACTTTGTGAGTAAAAAAAAAAATATTATTATTATTACCATTATTATTATTATTATTATTATTATTATTTTTATTATTATTATTACTATTATTATTATTATTATTATTATTAGTATTATTATTATTTACAACGGGGGGCGGGGGTTTAGATATGCCCGCAGTAAGGAATGCTTGTGGTACGAGTTCACTAAAATCCATTCGGTTACTGCCATGTGAGTGTACCGAAGCCATCAGTGTACTCTCACAAAAGGCCTCACCAGCCGTACGTGGCAATGGGGGGCGCACATGTTTTTTCCTGCATGGACGATGCAACGACCTGGGCAAAGAATTCAGCTGGGAGGTTGAGACGAACGTCTGCTTGCGACATTAGTGATTCAACGCCTCTTCGCTGAATTGGGATCCCGGGTGATCTTCGGTTTAGAGATTAGCACGCTCTGAAACCAGGGAAAACACCGGTGTTGATAATTATAACTCAACCGGGAGTTTGTGCAGGTCAGCTCCCTTTTTGGGGGTCTACAGAACCCTCGGCGAAAGGTTATTGGTTTTCCGGTGGTCTGCTTAAAGAGAGGAAAGGACGGCTGAATGAA
The DNA here is from genome assembly GCA_947095535.1 of Poecilobothrus nobilitatus. NCBI lineage: Eukaryota > Metazoa > Arthropoda > Insecta > Diptera > Dolichopodidae > Poecilobothrus > Poecilobothrus nobilitatus. The sequence goes on from OX352773.1 coordinate 126,943,752, forward strand.
CCTATTAAAATACGCAAATGCATAATAAACATGAAGCGAACAGTGGTGGTGATGATATAGTGTGTGTGGAATCATTCAGGAGAAATGCAAAGGTAATGAGGACTCCGCCGCAGATTAGTAAGGGTGGCTCGCTGGATGTCCAGATAAATGCGCGAGAGGCACGAATTGCAGAGAACGAAGCAATGGCGAATCCGCTGCCTCTGGCGGTGGTAGCGAGTTCTCCAAAATAGAGAAGCACGTCTCAAGTCGCGGACGACGTGGCAAGGAGGGAGCAAATGCTACGCAAGTAGTAGACTATAATCTGATGCATGCGGGTTGCAATTGGTAGGCAAAAAAACATATCGACGGATATGAAGAACGGGCTGGCCGAACTAGATGAGCTTATTGATGCGATAATGGCTAGTGGCTCCCAAAATACGAAGCGGGGACGAGCAATAGTCACCGCCCCAATTTTGAAAGATATGGCTGTGATGATCAAGAGAATTCCCATTCTCAGCTAGAAACGGTTTACCAACAGCCCGCTATTTAGGGAAAAAGGGAAATAAGAAAAGAGTGAAAGCATAGAGAGCAGGAGAATGATTAGAATAAGGAATTGGAAAAGGTCCAGGAGACACCCAGTACCTGGGTCAAGGTCGGACCTAGAAAAATGAAGAGAGAGAGGAAAGAAAATGCCACGAGCCAAGTAGTGAAGAATGTAACCGCTGGAGTTGGGGAGAAAGCCAGTACTAATAAAGGAGCACGAAAGAAAGGACTTCGTCGTGAGGCAATCCTGATTTAACCAGCCCAAGGCAATTCTTATTCTGAAGTATTACGCATTACCAGGAGGGAAGTGAACCCTGAGAACACAGGGATAGAGGTAAGAGCGGTTCATACGACGTGGGTCAGAGAATTCCTAGTGGAACTAGGGGTCGGAACAGGAGACAAAGTTGCATTTGGCGAGTCCCTCAAAGCTATACTGGAGGAGAAGGCCAGCCTTTGCAGCTTAGAACCCAAAGAGACGGTGAAGATTAGAGATCTTGATGACCTCACCACCTCGGAGGAAGTGAGTAATGCCATAACAGAAGCTTTGGGCGGTTAGACGGCGAGTTTATAGGTTTCGGTAAACGGGTCTAACAGGAGGGCACCAAAAATAGCAATAGTGACCATAGGAACAAAGGATGTGCAACAGCTTATAAAAACCCAGCATATAAAAGTGGAATTCGTCTGCTGCATAATAAGGTGGGTAGCTTCGGCACTCGCCAAAACGGAAATTGTCATTCCCACCAAAACGAGGATCAACACCATTTTACCGTTTATGGTAGGAGAGGACCGCGTGGAGTCAAAAGCTGCTGCTAAATATCTGGGGGAAGTAAAAAGCTGCAGGGGCATCGACCAAAAACTCATGTTCGGGCAGCACTTGCGGCGGATAGCGGACAAGTCGGTGGCCATGGTTGCGACTTGAGCAGAATAATGGCTAATACTCATGGGTCTGCCTCAAGTAAGCGACGACTCCTGATGAATACCGTGCAGTCGACGCTGTTATATGGAACGAAGGTCTGGGGCGATCGAATGCAATTTGAGTGGTACAGAAAAGAGCTAGCTTCTGTCCAGCGACGCGCTGCTCTCCGGGTTGCCTGTTCTTACCGAACAGTTTCTGAAGCTGCGGTGCTCGTAATTGCTAGAGTTATACCCGTCGGACTCCTGGCATTGGAAAGAAAAAATATATACAGGTGAAGGACGGAGATCGGGTAAGAGAGAGCGACCACAGAAGAGAGAAGCTGCACCATGAACAAATGGCAGTAGCTTTGACACGTCGAGCCTAAGAGACGATAGAGCGCTCGGCTTCTGCCGCAAATAAAGAAGTGAGTTAGTTGTAAGCATGGGGAGGTAAACTACTACCTCACGCAGTTCCTAAGCGGACGCAGATGCTTTCAGTCGTACCTTCACAGGATGGGACTAGTCCAGATACCTGAATGTTTCTATTGTGGGAGAGGCAGAGGTGATACAGAACACGTGATCTTCCACTGCGATCGGTGGACGGATGGCAGTGCTGCAGTTGAACAGATACTCGGACCGTTTTCACCAGAGAATATAGTAGAGTATGCGCTTGAAACCGAAACAAAGTGGCGTCTGGTGGCGGAATCTATGCAAAATACGCTTCGCACCAAGAACCATGAGGCTGAGGCAATAGGTCCGCAGCGACAAGTGTGAGCCCTATGCCTATCTGATAAGGCTCAGCCTGAAGCAATGTGAAAAACGGTACCGGGCTGGTGTCCTTGGTGTTAGGGGGGATTTTAGCCGATAGTCCACCTGAACATATATAGAAACTATCTAACAGTTCAATTTAAAGTAATAAATTAATAAATAAACAAAAAAAAACTTGTCAATTGTACTTTGACGCGCTTTTTTTCTTTGCTCTATATTCTTATTTTTTCTTTATTTTTAAAATTTATTATCTTTAAAACATAATTCTTAAAGAAATGCGAAAATATGTACCACCTGTGCACGAAATATTACTGGAAATTCCAAAGGAGTTCAGTGTAGTGGAAAATGTCACAGATTTTTCCACACTAAGTGTGCATCAGTGTCGAAGGAAGTGTTTGAAGCCATTAAATCAGGAAGAGCAATATGGAAATGCTATGAGTGTCCCCCTACTGGTAATTGTACTTTAATAATTGAAGATAATGATGATGAAGATAACGATTCATCTCCTCAAACCAATTTTCCTGTCAACTTACCAGAAATTGACATAAATGGATGCACTTTGCAAAGTTTAGCTTTGTATATGAAAACGCTGGTTACTGTAGTGCTTGAGATTCAAAAATCCCAAAATTACTTCTCAGCACAAATGGATGCTACACAAAATCAATTAAAAGCCTTTGTAAAGTATAATAAACTAGTGCTGGAAGAAAATAAAAAGCTAAAAGAGAAAATAAAGCTCATTGATGATAGAACAATTGAACTGAGAAGCATCGTAAATAAATTGTAATACCAATTAGATGAAAGTGAACAGAAAAGCTAGCATTACTAAGGGGAACATCATAAAAGTATCTAGTTTAAAAAAGTATTTCAAAAATAATTAAATGAATAAAATGCTTTATACTTGATGTAGTTAAAATCTGATAAAGATAAAGATGAAGTTATGGTGAAGAAATCCAGCTACAAAAAATCTTTTCACAGCGGATGTAGACCTGGAGAAACATGGAAACAAAGAATTATTTTTTGGACACCATATTACTTCCCTGCAATCCAAATTATACTATAAGGTAAGCAGCTTAAAATATCAGAAAAATTTAAATTCCTGTGGGTCAAAAATAATAAAATCTTCATGTGTAGATGAAGAACAGACAACTCCAAGGTATTTAGAATTGAAAATTTATGCGATATCAGTTTTATTAAAACAAAACACTGCAATGTACTACATAAAATAACCATTTCAAAACTGTTTACATTTTAAAAAAAAAACTTTTAATTTATTTATATTATTATATTGTATATAAAATTATTTATAAATTTACACTTTTGAATATTTCTTGTAACTATCCTAACTTTTAAGATAACCTATAACACTGTTTTTGAAAATTTTTACATTCAAATTAAATTTTTTTTTTCTCATTTAATCTTGAACAATATGTTAATTAAATCAACAACAACAATTAACTTATTAATTAACTTAATATGTTTCAATATAATTCATCAAGTATTAATTTATTTCTCTTTTGTATCTACTTTTTATTCAATTATTTTCACTACTAAGTTACATATAGATTTTTTTATTGCTTTATTAAAACAAAACTATACAAATAATTATTATGTATACAAAGGAATGTGTTCAAAACTTTTTTTATTTTTTAAAACAAATTCATACTTTAATTCTATAATTACAATATTTCTCTTTCTAAAATTTATTTACAATAATATACTTTTTTTTAATATCATAATCAATATAATATCCAAATAATAATATCCAATCAATATAAATATTTTCATTCTTCGATTAAATTCAATATTAATTTTATCTATATTATACAATTTCGTAGTGATTGATAAACTAATTTTAATCATTGATAAGTTACATATTAAATTCTTTCTCAATCTAACTTTTAACATAACCTGTAACATTGCTTTTGAAAATTTTTACATTCACATATCACATTTAATTTTTTTTCTCATTTAATCTTAAATAATTTGTTAATTAAATCAACATCAACAACAACAATTAACTTAACCTATAATATTCCTTTACTAATATTAATATATTTCTCTTTGGTATATACTTTTTATTTATCTACTTCTTATTCACTACTAAATTGCATATCTATAGATTTTTTTTTTATTGCTTTATTAAAACAAAACTAAGATTACTATGTATACAAAGCAATATGCTCAAAACTTTTTTAATTTTTTAAAACAAATTTATGCTTTAATTCTATAATTACAATATTTATTTTTCTAAAATTAATTGACAATAATAAATTTTTTTTCTTATTTTACTTTCTCACTTTATATACTTCACTTTGCTTTCATTATTTAATTATTTTAATAATTTAATTTACCTATAATTCTTAATTAAAAAATTTTGAATGACTATTGTAACTTATAAAAACACCTTTCACAAAAATTTTGACAAATTACACTCAAATGTCAAATATTATTTAAAAATAATATTAATTTTTACATACAATCTTACTCTTATTGATCAGCTGACAATGTTTTTCCAAATTATCCAAATTGTTTTTTTTTTATTACAAATGCACTTAGGCGAAACAAAGAACGTAAAAAACCATTTTAGAGTGGAACATTATCTATATTATGATTCAAGTTCAATGAGCTTAAAATATCAAAATAACTTTAATATATTGTACTTAAACATACAAAGTTTAAGAAAAAAATTGTTTGAATTAGAAACTTTTATTGAAAGTCTTAAATGTGATGTAGATATAATTGTCTTAACTGAGATATGGCTTCTTTCTTCTGAAAATATTTTCTTTAATCTACCAGGGTATTATTCGTATTTTATTAATCGAGAAAAACCCTACGATGGAATTGCTAACTACATAAGAAATCACTTTCCTGGTAATATTCTTATTAGTGAGCAATTTGAAAATAGCCCAATATTGGGAATTAAGCTAACGAAGGAAAATTTTAATATTATTGGCATATACAGATCACACGAGATAAACCCTATGAACTTTATTAATAGATTTGATGAGCTAACTTCAAACCTTAAACGAGCTATAATAGTAGGTGATTTTAATCTAGATTTTTTAAATGTTAACAATTTTGTAGTAATATCGTATAAAAATATGTTGTTAAATTATGGTTTTCTGATTTGTAATAAGATATCCGAAAAATTTGCAACTAGATTTGGAACACAATCAAAAACAATAATTGATCATTTAGTAACCGATATGGTAGAGAAGGAATATCATATACATGTGCTAGACTGTTCTTTGTCTAATCATGAAATGCTTTTTATCAGTACTGATCGGAAGTTCACAAAAAGTAGTAACGTAAAATATAAAACGGCTTTAAACTACATTAACATTAATATTGATGATTTCTGGTTAACCATTCAATCTTACAATGAAGCTGATGAAATCATTGATAATCTTACTTCTTTAATAAATAATAATACTGTACGTATCGAAATAAAAAATATTATATAATACTGAACGTATCGAAATAAAAAAAAAGACATGGATGACTGAGGAGATTCTAAGAGTAATGAAAATCAGAGACTCATTTAACAAATGCAGAAAAAAATATGTGGGTAATGAACGCATTAGTAACTTATATATTAAATATAGATATAGGATTAAAAAATAAATAGGAATTTTTCTGTGGAAAAAGAAAAATACTGCTCGGACAGAATATCTTTACACCCCAATGATACTAAAAGACTGTGGAATTTATATAAAGAGATCATTTTTAACACTGATTAGCACTAACATCGAGCAAAAAAAGCCAATTAAAATAATATGTCAGAATGATAAAACAGTCGAAAATGAAAAGGAAATCTCAGAATGTTTTAACAACTTTTTTGTAAATGTAACGAAAGAAATTAACGTACGTAATATTACTCTTGATCATGTTTATATGAACCAATTCAGACATACTATCTTCTCAAACTTTCAATTGACTGGAACAAATTCCGAAGAGGTCTGCACAGCTATCAGCACATTAAATGCGGCAGCAGCTACTGGAATTGATAATATTTCTACGAAATTTATCAAACTCTTTGCGGATCGTTTGGCTCCAACTTTCGTTAAGTTAATTAATAAATCATTTCGTAACGGTATTTTTCCTAATAAACTTAAATCGGCTACTATAATTCCAATTTATAAAAGCGGAAGTAATACAGATTGCTCAAACTATAGGCTCATTTCTATTTTACCAGCTATTTCCTGGATTTTTGAAATAGTTATAAAAAATAGATTGAATTATTTTATTTCTAATAATAATATTTTAAGCGAGCAACAATTTGGTTTCCAAACGAAGCTGCATGTCTGAATATAACCCACTTTATATCGAAAAGTATTGACAGCAAATTTGTATAGTATTGACAAAAATATACAAGAATGGTTAAATAAGCATAGGATGAATTAAAATGTAAAGAAAACAAAAATAATTATTTTCCAAAATAAATCGTGGAACTTAGGAACAAATATACTTTTGAAAATGAGAATGTTGAAATTATCAAAAATTTTAATTATTTAGGATTAAATATAGACTAGGTCGGCAAAAATCCTCAATCCAAACCCTCCTCGTGGGTGCCGACCTCAAATAATCACCAGCTAGGTGGTTAGGTACTAATGGAAAGGTAAACTGAGTTGTCTTTATGTATCGTATTACTGACACTTCGGTTTTCTCTGGAACCATCGGATTGGGGTAAACCTGGGCCGGATTCAAGGTGTTATACGACCCGTGCCGATGATCAGCCAGACTGGTGGCCCAGTCTTAAAAATAGCCCATTCGCGAATGGAGTATTCGGAGTACCTGGCGACCCTCCGAATTAATTCACCTTACCCTATGTATACAAATCTCTGCATAGGGCGGACCTTCCTTTTCTTCGTACTCGTGGGATCAAATATGGAACAAATTTAAAAAAAAAAGATTCGAAAAAGAGTTAGCCGGCACTTCCCAAAAGTAGGCAAGTAAAGCGGCAAAACCGGACACTAGCAGTGCTAAGGAAAGTCACGAACAACCAAAAACGGTACGCAAAGTTCCCCCATCGAAACAAGCCTTCTTCGATAAACGGTCGGCCTATAAAATTATTGAGAGGTAAGCTCTCTCAATATTGGTCAGTTATCTGAGGCTCAAAAGAACTCCTTAGCCTGGGCCAAAACAGTAGTAGGCCAGATCAAGCCTCAAGAAGGACAAATACCAGGTTCATCGAAAGGCCTTATGTCCAAGAGACAAAAGTCACGAAATGAGCCACAGGGTAGTTCGAAAAAGGCTAGGTTGCTAGGGAGCAACCAGGTAACCAAGCCTTTCAATGAAATTGCAAAGGATATTTTAATTCTGGCAATCATTGATGAGGAGTTAGAGAATGGGGGTATTTCTCCCAGTAACTGGAAGAAGGTTGTTGTTGCTTTAAACACAACATTCTTCCAGATACTGGAAGAAAATCCGGGGCCACCACCCTCCTGTAGAGACGCTGGCTGGCATCAGGGCCACGTCAAATTGACTGCTTGTGCTGATCAGAGATAGGCAGATCTCTACAAGCAGGCGATTGGTAAGGTGGAAAGTCTGTGGCCAAGCTCAAAGCCGTAAGCAGCAGGCCCTAGCAGGCGAAGAGCTAAGGTATGGCTGCCGAGAGAACCGACCGAAGCAGACACGATCATCAAAATGATGATAGTGTCAAATCCCCAACTTCCAACGCACGTTGGTCATTGTCAATAAGGACTCTCTACAACCCCTAGCGAAAGCCAAAGGGGTCATTAGATACGGTTTCACAGCGGTTACACTGAAGTGTACAAGAAGGATGAGGTGGAGGCCTCAACGAACCTCGGTGAAGGTCCAAGTCAATCCCAAGAGGCAGAGTCTGACCAATCCGAAGTCGTTGACGTAGCATCCTTCTCGGCTCCAAAGAGAGTGAGTGATGTCATCAAGGCTGGCGATGAAGAAGATCTACTTAGATCGGATTCTGACAGCTTTGATGATACCAAAAGCTTCTTAATGGACTTCGAGGATGAAGGTAACGCGACGGTGGTGAAGATTAAGGATATCTCAGGTAATCAAGCTACTCCAAATTAATCTCCATCACTCCAAAGCGGCTTCCGCCGCACTTGAAATCCGCCTCAGGAGAACGGGTGAGGATATTATATTGATCTAAGAGCCATGAGTGACAAAAAAACAGGTTCATGGACTCAAGATATCAGGATACACGTTGTTGTATAATAAAGAGGTATGCAGACCTAGAGCTTGCATACTTTCTAAAAATACATTAAATCTAACTTTTATGTACAATTACAGTGATGCTGATCAGGTCGCGACGAGCCTAAAGCTAAAAAACTTAAGGCTCTGGGTTGTTGCGGCGTATCTTTCTCACGACTCGCAGGATTCACTCCCTCTATCCAATCTGGCAGGATTGGTAGCGGATGCTAGAAGGATGAACATTGGGGTCATCATAAGCTGCGATGCCAATGCTCACCATGACATCTGGGGTAGTTCGGATACCAACGAAAGAGGCGAGTCACTTATTGATTTTTAAGTACTAACCTTCTTAACTGTAACATTAGCGGGGAACCTACCTTTGTTAGAAGTAATAGGCAAGAAGTCCTAGGCATAACCTTAGTCTCGGACTTCATTTATTCTAAAATAAACTCACGAAAAGTTTCGGATGAGTATTCCTTCTCAGATCACAGATACCTTGAGTTCAGTCTGGACGCAAGTCCTCCAATAAAGTCAGTTAATCGAAATCCTAAGAGAACTGACTGGAACAAATATAGGGAACGCTTAAAGTCAACGCTTCCGTCCTTAACACCTGGAATTCCTAAAAACATCCAGGATCTAAATAGGCTAGTAAACGTTTTTACCTAGGCCTGCAATAAGTCCTTAGAGCATTCGTGTCCCATCAGTAAGTCTAGGGGAAAACCTAAACCACCTTGGTGGAATGATGAAATCAAAACTCTAAGGAAAGATAGTAGGAAGGCTTTTAATAATGCCAAAAAAACGAATGAGGTACAGGACTGGAGCTCTTATAAAATGGCTCTTAGTCAGTACAAAAAAGCACTTAAAAAGGCGAAAAGAGACACCTGGAGACAATTCTGTGAAGGTATAGAAAACGTCTCCGAGGCATCTAGACTTAGGAACATTCTATTGGCAAACTCCATGGTCCCCAGTCGAGGAGTTGTTGGAATTACTTTTAAAAACCCATTTTCTTGGATGCACAAAAAACAGCTCAGAGGTGGCTTGAGTTCTGAATCATCCCCCTACTATTTCAGAGGTGGTGGTTACAGGAGGCAAACTACAATGGGCTATAGATAGTTTCAAACCATTCAAGTCAAGCGGACCGGATGGAATTATACCCGCTGAGATCCAGCAAACTGCATTTACTACCCTGGCTTGGCTGAAAAGCATTTTCTGTGGTTGTCTTAATTTGGGGCTTATCTCGGATATATGGAAACAGGTCAGAGTAGTGCTCATACCCAAGGCCGGGAAAAGTAGTCACGTCTATGCGAAGGACTTTCGGCCTATAAGCCTGACATCCTTTCTTCTAAAACGCTTAGAAAGATTGATCGATATCCATATCCGCTGCAACTTAGATAAAAATCTGTTGTCAGCCTGTCAACATGCTTACTGTAAAGAAGAGTCAGTGGATACTGCACTTCACACTTTGACGAGCTCGATTGAAAAATCTTTAAATTGCAAAGAGTATATATACTATTGCAGCTTTTATAGACATTGAGGGAGCGTTTAATAACGTCAATCAGGCAGCAATTGTAGACGCACTCATAAGCCTAGGAGTTGAACCGGAGCTAAGAGCACTGATAGCTAATATGCTAAATAGCAGGGCCATCACTGCCAATTTAGGCAAAGCTTCAGCAAAAAGGTTTGTGAAAAGGAGGACTCCGCAAGGAGGAGTGCTATCTCCCCTTATGGTGGTAAATAAACTGCTTAAAATTCTGGAAGAGGCGGGCTGCTCAATAATTGCCTATGCGGACGATGTTGCTGTCGTGGTCGGTGGCAAGTTTCCTGACAGTCTCAGGGACGTTTTGCAAATTGCACTAAACAAAATCACAACATGAACTACAGACTGTGGACTGTCAGTAAATCCAAGAAAACCGAACTGGTCCTTTTTACAAGGAAATATAAAATTCCTGAAATAAAGCCGCCTTCGTTAAGTTAAGCTGGAAGGCTAATATCTCAGAAAGAGTATAGAAGGACTCAATAGCGCTCTAGTCGTGTAAAAAAGCCATTGGTAGGAAATGGGGGCTTCAGCCGTACATGACTTACTGCCTATACACATCCGTAGTAAGACCAATTCTTATGTACGGCGTCCTAGTATGGTGGCAATCGATAAAGAGGTCAACCGCAAGGCAATCGCTAGGGTCCAAAGAACTGCCACATTATGTATTAGTGGCTCTTTAATAACAACCCCTTCTGCGGCATTAGACATCATGCTTAATCTGATGCCTGTAGAATATTATAGTAAATTTGCAGCCGCAAACACAGTTGTGAGATTAAAAGCTGCATCCCAGTGGATCAATTCACGAGAAGGTCACTCGGATATCATAAAACAAATCAAGTCCACTCCCGCCTTGGTGGACTACACGAACCCCACTTACTTCTTCAGGAAATCTCATGTGACGAGCATCCCAAGCCGTGAGAGTTGAAACTCGAGCACAGTGATGACCTTCGAAGGAGTGCAATTCTACACTGATGGTTCAAAAATGAACAGCAGTGTAAGATGCGGGTCTTCTCAGATAATCTGAATATCAGTCATAATTTCCGATTACCAGACCATTGTAGTGTCTTCTAAGCGGGAATTATGGCAATTCAAGAAACCTTGATTCTACTGAATAGAAGCGTTTTGACTATGAAGCAAGTACGTATTCTGTCAGACAGTCAGGCTGCGTTAAAATCTCTGGAATCAACATACACAACCTCGAAGACTGTAATAAACTGCCGAAAACTTCTTAACGAGATGGCCAGGTAGTTTAGTATTTAGCTTCGCTGGGTACCAGGTCATCGGGGTATTCCGGGAAATGAAAAAGCTGATGAACTCGCAAGAATTGGTACACCCTTACAAGTTTTTCCGGATAGGGCAGGACTAGGACTACCTCTATCCACAAGCAAAACGTTATTTCGAAAGGAAATAATGGATATGGTAAATTGCAAATGGTCAAACTTGACCTCGTGCAATACCACAAGATTGATATGGCTCAAAACCGATTTAAGACGATCCAATGATCTGCTTTCTCTCAAAAGGGCAGACATTGGAATGACAATGGCTATAATCACCGGTCACTGTCTAATAGGGAAGCATGCCAGAAGACTTGCCTTATCCGCAAACGGCTATTGTAGAGCCTGCAAGGATGAAGAAGAGAAGAAAAATACTCTCCATCTCCTTTGCACATGCCCGGTCTTGTCGGTAAGAAGGAATACCCATTTGGGGCAATATCTCTTCGACAGCCTTAGCGATCTGGCAGGTAAAAATGTGAAGACTATTCTTCGCTTTGCAAAAAGCTCAAATTGGTTTTAACGAGTGGGATAGAAAAGCTTTTATGTGGTATCACAATTGACTAAATACGGTCTAAGTGTGCCTTTTTGGCAGCCACCTTAATCTAACCTAACCTAAATATAGACTACAAATTAAACTGGTGCAATCACATTGATAATGTAATAAAAAGAATATGGCCATACACATTCATCTTACATATATTAAAAAATTGTCTGTCTATATAAAGCTTCATACGATCTATACATCTTATATAAAATCACACATCTGTTATCTCAACCCAATTTGGGGTAGAGATGCGAATGTATATCTAAACAAGCTAGATATCGTACATAAAAAAGGTATAAAGGTAATTAATCGATACCCCATTCGACATCCGACAAGCTTGTTATACTGTAAATAATATATTAGTTTAGCAAACATAAGTAAATATGAACTATATGCTTTATCGTTTAAGATTATTAATAATGATATTAAACATAATTTCATACTAAACAGAATGATTGATATTCATAACCGTAATTACTACCTTACATTATTCCGTACTAATAACCAAACAAATAATGTCGCATATAATTGCCTAAAACCGTATAATGAGCTTCCAGAGAATTGTAAATGGATTGAAAATCTACCTAAGTTTAAATCAATGATTAGAACATATGTGTTGGAAGATTAGCGTCTTGGCTCCGATTGTTGAACTACATGCAAAAAATAAATATCTGTTGTTGTTAAGGAGAATTAAATGAATTTAATTTAAAAACTTGATGAATGAATTGTTTACTATATTAATTAGTTATGTTAAATACTTTATTTTTATCACAGTTGTTAAATAAAGGGTATGTTAATTATTATATTTTTCTCTTTTGTTATGTTTTTGTTTTTTATTCTTTCTTTTATTAGATATAAGAAAAAAAAAAAAAAAAAAATCTTTATACTTTTGATCTAAATTTTGAATTTAACAGACCATACAGTCCAGACTACGGTTAAAGTAGTAACTTAATCCTAATGTTATTTATTTCATATGTTATTTGCATATGTTGATTTATTGTAATTTATAAATACTAGAATTAACAAAAAAAAAACAGGTGAGAGTGTGGCACTTTGTGAGTAAAAACAATAAAATTATTATTATTATTATTACTATTATTAATATTATTATTAATATTATTATTATTATTATTATTATTATTATTACTATTATTATTAATATTATTATTGTTATTATTATTTATTTTATTATTATTATTATTATTATTGTTATTATTATTAGTTGATTTACTAGATACTAGCTTGTATTATGAGTAGAAAATGATATATTATGGCCCTGATTTCGATAGTCATATCACTTTCATTTTTTATGAAAAACAAAATTTTTGATTTCGATAGTCATAAAAAAAGAAAAGAAGCGGATTTTCATAGTCATTTTTTATGAATATACCTACCTACTCATTTAAAATATTAAATTTTCTCATTTTGAAATTGTTAAATGAGTGCTTGTAAAAATGGATTTAGGAAAAAATTATGCAGTATTTTATTTTTATTTATGTGAATTTAAGCATTTTTATAAGTAACCTATGACTATGCGATAGCATATGTTGCAAGAAAGCCCATTAATTTGTGAATTAGAAGTCGTTCCGACATGATTAAAAAAAAGGTACTCAGTACTCACCGATAAAATAATAATAAAAAAGTTCAACTTTTATGCCCGCCCCAAAAAACAGAACCCAAAAAATAAGGAACCACTTTTCGGAACTTTTTTTCTATTACAGTATTGGAAACTAAACGTGTAAAAAAGCCATTGGTAGGAAATGGGGGCTTCAGCCGTACATGACTTACTGCCTATACACATCCGTAGTAAGACCAATTCTTATGTACGGCGTCCTAGTATGGTGGCAATCGATAAAGAGGTCAACCGCAAGGCAATCGCTAGGGTCCAAAGAACTGCCACATTATGTATTAGTGGCTCTTTAATAACAACCCCTTCTGCGGCATTAGACATCATGCTTAATCTGATGCCTGTAGAATATTATAGTAAATTTGCAGCCGCAAACACAGTTGTGAGATTAAAAGCTGCATCCCAGTGGATCAATTCACGAGAAGGTCACTCGGATATCATAAAACAAATCAAGTCCACTCCCGCCTTGGTGGACTACACGAACCCCACTTACTTCTTCAGGAAATCTCATGTGACGAGCATCCCAAGCCGTGAGAGTTGAAACTCGAGCACAGTGATGACCTTCGAAGGAGTGCAATTCTACACTGATGGTTCAAAAATGAACAGCAGTGTAAGATGCGGGTCTTCTCAGATAATCTGAATATCAGTCATAATTTCCGATTACCAGACCATTGTAGTGTCTTCTAAGCGGGAATTATGGCAATTCAAGAAACCTTGATTCTACTGAATAGAAGCGTTTTGACTATGAAGCAAGTACGTATTCTGTCAGACAGTCAGGCTGCGTTAAAATCTCTGGAATCAACATACACAACCTCGAAGACTGTAATAAACTGCCGAAAACTTCTTAACGAGATGGCCAGGTAGTTTAGTATTTAGCTTCGCTGGGTACCAGGTCATCGGGGTATTCCGGGAAATGAAAAAGCTGATGAACTCGCAAGAATTGGTACACCCTTACAAGTTTTTCCGGATAGGGCAGGACTAGGACTACCTCTATCCACAAGCAAAACGTTATTTCGAAAGGAAATAATGGATATGGTAAATTGCAAATGGTCAAACTTGACCTCGTGCAATACCACAAGATTGATATGGCTCAAAACCGATTTAAGACGATCCAATGATCTGCTTTCTCTCAAAAGGGCAGACATTGGAATGACAATGGCTATAATCACCGGTCACTGTCTAATAGGGAAGCATGCCAGAAGACTTGCCTTATCCGCAAACGGCTATTGTAGAGCCTGCAAGGATGAAGAAGAGAAGAAAAATACTCTCCATCTCCTTTGCACATGCCCGGTCTTGTCGGTAAGAAGGAATACCCATTTGGGGCAATATCTCTTCGACAGCCTTAGCGATCTGGCAGGTAAAAATGTGAAGACTATTCTTCGCTTTGCAAAAAGCTCAAATTGGTTTTAACGAGTGGGATAGAAAAGCTTTTATGTGGTATCACAATTGACTAAATACGGTCTAAGTGTGCCTTTTTGGCAGCCACCTTAATCTAACCTAACCTAAATATAGACTACAAATTAAACTGGTGCAATCACATTGATAATGTAATAAAAAGAATATGGCCATACACATTCATCTTACATATATTAAAAAATTGTCTGTCTATATAAAGCTTCATACGATCTATACATCTTATATAAAATCACACATCTGTTATCTCAACCCAATTTGGGGTAGAGATGCGAATGTATATCTAAACAAGCTAGATATCGTACATAAAAAAGGTATAAAGGTAATTAATCGATACCCCATTCGACATCCGACAAGCTTGTTATACTGTAAATAATATATTAGTTTAGCAAACATAAGTAAATATGAACTATATGCTTTATCGTTTAAGATTATTAATAATGATATTAAACATAATTTCATACTAAACAGAATGATTGATATTCATAACCGTAATTACTACCTTACATTATTCCGTACTAATAACCAAACAAATAATGTCGCATATAATTGCCTAAAACCGTATAATGAGCTTCCAGAGAATTGTAAATGGATTGAAAATCTACCTAAGTTTAAATCAATGATTAGAACATATGTGTTGGAAGATTAGCGTCTTGGCTCCGATTGTTGAACTACATGCAAAAAATAAATATCTGTTGTTGTTAAGGAGAATTAAATGAATTTAATTTAAAAACTTGATGAATGAATTGTTTACTATATTAATTAGTTATGTTAAATACTTTATTTTTATCACAGTTGTTAAATAAAGGGTATGTTAATTATTATATTTTTCTCTTTTGTTATGTTTTTGTTTTTTATTCTTTCTTTTATTAGATATAAGAAAAAAAAAAAAAAAAAAATCTTTATACTTTTGATCTAAATTTTGAATTTAACAGACCATACAGTCCAGACTACGGTTAAAGTAGTAACTTAATCCTAATGTTATTTATTTCATATGTTATTTGCATATGTTGATTTATTGTAATTTATAAATACTAGAATTAACAAAAAAAAAACAGGTGAGAGTGTGGCACTTTGTGAGTAAAAACAATAAAATTATTATTATTATTATTACTATTATTAATATTATTATTAATATTATTATTATTATTATTATTATTATTATTACTATTATTATTAATATTATTATTGTTATTATTATTTATCTTATTATTATTATTATTATTATTATTGTTATTATTATTAGTTGATTTACTAGATACTAGCTTGTATTATGAGTAGAAAATGATATATTATGGCCCTGATTTCGATAGTCATATCACTTTCATTTTTTATGAAAAACAAAATTTTTGATTTCGATAGTCATAAAAAAAGAAAAGAAGCGGATTTTCATAGTCATTTTTTATGAATATACCTACCTACTCATTTAAAATATTAAATTTTCTCATTTTGAAATTGTTAAATGAGTGCTTGTAAAAATGGATTTAGGAAAAAATTATGCAGTATTTTATTTTTATTTATGTGAATTTAAGCATTTTTATAAGTAACCTATGACTATGCGATAGCATATGTTGCAAGAAAGCCCATTAATTTGTGAATTAGAAGTCGTTCCGACATGATTAAAAAAAAGGTACTCAGTACTCACCGATAAAATAATAATAAAAAAGTTCAACTTTTATGCCCGCCCCAAAAAACAGAACCCAAAAAATAAGGAACCACTTTTCGGAACTTTTTTTCTATTACAGTATTGGAAACTACGTTTTTTAAATCTTAAGTTTTTACTTATAGCTTTTCTTTGTATAGTCAAAACCTCAAAATGAGAAAGTATTGCCGGTTTAAAAAACAAATATAAATCATTTTAATTTTAAATTCCATCCATTTTGCCCGACTATCGAAATCGCAAAAAATTATTAAAATGAAATGAAATTTTTCATTTTCATTTTTATGGAATGACTATCGAAATCAGGGCCTATATGTTTTTGGATGTGTAGAAAGATTTTTCTGTGGAATAGTTTTAGAATTATCTATGAAATGTTTTATTATATTACCTTTTTTTCATCTTTTATAATTAATTATTTCACAAATTTTGGATTTGGGTACCATCACTCTGGGATTTGGGTACATCAATGATTTATATTTGTATTTAAATCTAAGGTAAATCTAAATAATCTAAGAGTAATATTAACTATTTGAACATGGTTTAATTTAAATTTATATTTTAAAATAATTTACTGAGGTAACTAAACTATAATATTATAGATATTTGACAATCTACATATGGAATTTCGTTAATTCAAATTGCGTGAAAACTGCAAAATTTTAGATAGTTACTAATTTTTATAAATATGAAAAAATTTTATTTTATTACTTAAATTTACATCCTAAAATAATTTTACCAGATTTCAATAAAAATTTAAGTGTATTAATAAAGTTATTCATGTGGGATATAGAGCAATAAAATATATTAAATATATTTTAAGGGTCTATTATACTTAGTATAAATCCACTTCTCAAAAAGACATTTAGCATAAACATAGTTGACATAAAAAGACTTTTGGCAAAAAACCAGTTAGCATAAAAAGACATTTAGCAAAATTCCATTTGTACTAATTGGACACTTCGCTTAAAATTTTGTTGGCGAATCGGACATTTGCCATAAATCTTTTTAGCAAATGGGACATAATTGAAAGTATGCCAATTAATTAGATTACTTAATTATTTTTTTTCGATAATGTTTAAAAAATTTATTTAATAAAAATATTTATTTTTTAATTTGAGAAATGGATTTAGGCCGACTGGGGTGCTCCCGTTTTAATCAAGTTTAAATTGTATACGTTTTTTAATTTTTCATTTATATTATTCTTATTCATTCTCATATTATAAATACTTTCACATATCAAATCTATTTTTTCCTTTTGCTCTTCCATTGCAACTTTAATTTCATCAACACACTCCTCCATTGACTCTACATGTACTTCTATTGTTTTTAATAATACCTCATTCTATCTGCATTCCACACACATAAACAGTATATAATCATTCCCTTTTATTAAATTTAAATCATGTCCTGCCAAACCAACACATTTAGTGTGGAATAATGTTCCACAGCCGGCAGTACATGCAATGCTCTCATCTTTTTTTGTGCAAGAGAATGCAACATTACATACATTAAAATTTTCTCCCATTATTTAAATAATGAGAAACTAGAAAGTTTTAAATAGTAAATGTAAAAGTTTCTGTGAGAATTCTTTCAAAAAGAATTATTTTATACATATATTATTTTATATAATACATGAATTTGCATATATGTATAAAATATGTTAAATTTTGACTTTTTTTTTCCAAAATTCATTCACTAATAAGTCCAATGTTCAGTTTTTAATTTGTCAAATTAATTATTTAATATTTATATATATATTTTTTATTTAATATATTTATTTAATTATATGAATTATTTAATTATTTAATTTTAATTATATTCACTGGTTCTATCCTTAATTATTGTTGAAAGCAAGTACAACACCCGCGGGATTGTTGTTAATTCCGAGCACAAATCTAAAATCCTTATTTTCTACCTCTATTTATCTAGCGTTTATTTTCATTAGGTCGTCAATTCGATTATTGAAAAAACCAAATGAACGATGGAAATCCTTGAACACTGACACTAACTGATTTATAGCAGAGACCAGTGAGTTTACTGAGCATTCTCCTGGAGTTATATTGCGGAGATTGGCGATTTCTTGTGAATTGGATTCTTTTGTATTCAGTGATGAAGTAGCCGTGGAGTCATCATCACCCACAATTACAAATGATTCATTTGAACTATTTGGACAACATAGGTGCTTTCATGTTGCAGAACCAGCTTTCACTGCTAAAACAACATTCTCTGCTATAGAGGCATATCTCACATGGTTGAAGCTACGACGTAAGCTGCATTTTATTCCTTTTGTTTTGTTAGGTCCGGAAAAACCTATTTTCATTTCAAGCATTGTTTGGCTATATTAATGTTTTGTTAGGATTTGTACTATTTTATTTCGATTATTGAAAATGTATTAATGACATATTATTTTACTTATTTTATTAAGTATTATATTAAGTATTGAATTATTGAATATTATGCTGAAGTATGAAATAAGTATAATATTTAGACGCCAAATATTATTCTGGTATTTAGTTTAATAAATTTTTTTTTTTTTGTTGTTCAATACCTAGTTTTATATTAACTCTAATTTATTTTACAATAATATGTTACTAATTTACAATTAGTATAGATTGAAGAATTTTTTAGTTATAAAAATTATATTTATTTCAATTGTTTTTTATATTTTGTAAGAAAATTTTATAATCTGCTTTCTATCAAATCAATTCTACCATTTACGTCAAAAAAAACCCCTTTTTTAAGATCGAGGTTCTTAATTGCTTGATATATTTCATTTTCCGAAATATACAAATCTTTTATAATTGAATTAGTATTACAAGCCACGTTAGAAATTGTGATATTGGTGGACGTGTCAAAGGGACAGGAAACTTTTTGAAAGCAATCTGCAAAGAAATTACAGATTACATTAGGGTTAGAAGAGAAAATATTGTATTTAAACATAGAGTTTGGATACCTACAAGTTTTCCGTTTTGTATTAGCAAAGTCCAAAAACTTTTTTGGATTTGTAATTAATTTAATACTGATCTCAGAGACATAATTGTCGTATGCGAAATTTGATTTACGCTTAAATTCTAAAGCGATATGCTTGTGCATGTTCAGTAAATTAGCGTTAGGCTGCTTTGTAAGTTTCACTTTTTTATAAAGTTTATTGCGCTGGTTACACAAAGTCCTAAGTTCTCTGTTAAGCCACGGTTCTGTAGTTTTATCTTTTTTACGTATTTTAGGTACAAACGGGTTGATTATATGAAATACTTTCATGTAGAAAATAGATATTGTTAGGTCAATGTTCTGTTGTGTTAACAGTTCGTCCAAATCCCTAACCGCTAAAGCATTGTTAATGTTTTGATAATCGGCATTAAGAAAATCAAATACAATATTATTATTGTAAGTTTTAGCAAAAAGCGGCGTAAAGGAAGAAAATTCATAGATTACTGGCTTATGATGAAGTGAGTTGGAGAATAAATTAGCTGTATCATCAGCGAGCTTTGCTTCCACTTTATCATATGCATTAGGAAATGCAAGATCTTACCACTTATCATTTTTGTTTGAAAAACTGATAATTTACTATAAGTTGTTTCCATAGAACTCACTAATAATTTCGAAATCAATTTCGTCATTAAAGTTAATTGGTAGTAGTAAATTATCAGAATCGTGTACCATAAAAGACAGTGAAGGCAGATTGGAATCGCCAAAAATGAAAATTTAGTCATCCTCATTTAATTTTGATATAATATCATGATATATATCAAACAAATCAGAATATGAGAAATCATTAGGCGGAACGTAAATGATTCCAAGGTGTAAACAACTTTTACTTAAGTTTATTTTTACAAATTTGTGATCGAATAAGTGAGAGACCCTAGTATTTAATGGAGTATTAGACAACTTGTTATTAACTACGAGAAGAATACCGCCTCCACGAGAACAGTTTGCAGAATTATAATCCCTGTCTTTCCTATAAATTGACTAATTACTGTCCAGTATTTCTTAGTTTTTAAAGGAAACATTTAACCAACTATCGGTTTAGTTGAATTCATAGGATTTAGCATATAGTTTTTTTTACCCTGCTTCTCATACATATGCATCTCATAGAGAATCAATGTTAGAATAAAATGAATTTTGTCAAACTTCTTCTTTAAAAAACAAGAAAAACAAAATAGTAAAAATATAATGTGAAATACACCATTAACAAAATATTTCGTCTATGGTAAAAAATTTTAGTCACCACTTACCTATAATTTACATGCATAATTTACATTATAATTTACAACATACTGAAAACATTATCCGAAACAATTGTTTCGTTATTTCGACTTCTCGGAACATCTATAAATGAATCTTCTGGTAGATTCGATTCAGATTCATTTTCTACTAAGTCTTTTTCAGAGTCAAGACATTGCATTGACATTTTGTATCCTATATATCCAATATAGTATTTTAAAGCATTTAGCTTAAAACAAAAAATTTAAATCCTAACAATAAAACATTCAAAACAATTATTTGTATATTGTTCAAAATATATTTCAGAGGTCGCGAAGATGTTATGAGAAGTCGAAATAAGAAAACAATTGCTTCGGATACTGTTTTCAGATAATTCAATATCAGAGTTAGCATTGAATTCTTTTCGAAAACAAATTTTGACAATACTTGAATAAATTGAATATTTTATTTAATTTTAATTTATTTTAATTTTATGTAGGGTGCATGTAAATCAATGATAAAACTTATGAATTTCTCTTTCTTAGAACATTTTCAACAAATTTCAGAAGATTTGCCTATTAATTTTACTCTGTCCGTCTGTCTGTCCGTCATTAAATTTTTATCATTAAGTTTATGTATGTTTATTTAACTGCAATTTCTATTTTACTTAAACCCATTTATCAAAACCGTCAGATTACTGAAAATATGAAAGAAAATAATTAAGGAAATTTAAGAATTGGTTTTAAGTGCTTCGTTGTTGAAATATCTATATGAAAGGAAAATAGTTATGAGATATTTTATAGTTGATTGCAATTAAAATCAGAATTATGCGCCTTCTTATAGAATATGTTAAATCTGTCTATATAAATATAATATGTACATATGTATATTCAAAATTATGAATTAGGATGGATTTTAGAGTTAATTACAAAATCAATATTATACTCTTATTCCATATGTACCTATATAATCCTAATTTTGTAACCAAGTCTAATATATTCTTCCTAATCACTATCTTGGATTTACATATACATATATACATATTCTGGGAAAAACGTATAATCCTGATTCCTTCCGAATCCCTATATATAAATTATATAAATTATAAAACTATATATACATATTCTATAAAAGGCCCAAAATAATTTAAATATTATTTTACTAATTGTGCAATTAACTTTGTTTTTACTTAATATTTTATTTTAATTAATCGCAAAATTTATAAATTCATAACTCAAATGATATATTTAAATTGTTTAAAAGTTTGTACGAAGTACTGGCGAAATACTGGTAGTATTCAAATGCTACTGGTGGTACTGGTATGCTACTGGTAAAGTACTGATGAGCTCCAGTAAGTACTGGAATACTGGTGAAAGCTAAGTAATAGTAGCCTTACTGGAGAAGTTTACTGAAAAAATTTACCAGGAAAGGAACCGGTAAATGTACTGTACTTACTTGCAATCATACAACTCTGTTACGGACAAACACAAAGCAAAATGGGCGATAGATTTAAAGAACAATTAAAATATATTAAAAATGGTCAATACAAAAATCTGGAGTGTCAATACATGCCCTTTTAAAAATTACATCTAAATTTAAATTCATATGAACTTACTCTAATAAAACAAATTAGCAACCCAGAAAAATTAAATCCATATGAAAGCTTTTACATTAATAAAGACAACAACAACATGCATACAGACAAAAGAAATACTGATTTTTGCTTCTTTTGTTTTTTGGATTGTAATTTTAATCTTAATTTGATGCAATTTTTATGACTTTGATTTTTATTATTTATTTTAATTTTTTATTTGTTGTCGGTCCCTTTTCGTTTTTTAATTTTAAATTTTGTTTTGACCTTTTAAATTTTTAAAAAATCTTTTCTCATTTTATTAATTTTATTTTATTTTTTGTTTTTGAAATTTCGTTTCGATTTCTTTCCATCTATTATTGTATTTAAAAACTTTTTGTTTAATTTGATGAATCTTTAAAATTAATTGAATGACTTTTTATTTATTTTCTAATGTTATTATGATTTATGACATAATAAGATTTATTTGTTTTTTTTTAATATATGTACCTATATATACATATATAAAATGGCGATCGTGCAGTACTGAAGATGGGCTATGCTCGAAATGCATCCATTATAGAATAAATAATTTTTAAAAGAACTTAATAAAAAAAGAATTAAAAAAAGAAAATTAAAAAAACAACTTTTTTTCAAATAAAAAGTAGAAAATAAATTTTTAATTGCGAATTTATCTGTAACTTTCTAAATTATATTGTTGTGATGGAAGTTTCGTTAAAAAAATTTATCCCAATATAGTATTTATATAATTAAAACGAGGAAGAATACGTACGATAGGATCGGGTATAATAAAATTACTCCTCCGTTTGTAACACCTCGAAATAAGCGAGCTAAATATACCTTCAAAGGTATGGATCGGATCAGAAAAAAATTCTAAGATTTTTGAGCCATGTCCGTCCGTCCGTCCGTCCGTCCGTCCGTTAGCACGCTAACTCAAAAACTAAGAAAGCTAGAATCTTGAAATTTACACAAAATATTCTGGGAGTAATTTGTAGGTTCCCTATTTTTTTTGGTTGAGTTTGGACCAAACCTTAGGGTAGCTCTCGAACACCTAACTTTTAGATCCCCACATTTTTTTTGAAATAGAGCTATGAAATTTTAACTGCTGATAGATGTCACAAAAATATTAATTTTATTTTTAATAAATTTTTTTTTATACCCCCACCCGTTATGGAGCTACAGCTCCCCAAAGGTTCAAAAAAGCTCTAGATTTAAATTGTTATAGTACAAGTTGTATAAGGTATATAATCTTCTATAGTACAAGTTGTATATAGTACATTGTTATAGTACAAGTTGTATAGGTATATAAGGTAATATATGTATAATATCTTCATTTTGAAAACGCCAAACGATTACTACTTTTATTAGCTTTAAAAGTATATATACAATAAATATATATTTGTGGTATACGGTGTCTTAATTTACCGTTATGCGAAACTAAAATTTTGCAAAATCCTTTAACCCTTCTATTTTCTAAACGGTTTAATTTGGAAACTTGAAATTTTGACAGAAGTTAGATCTTTGAAAATAAGTATGAGTCACTTCACAATTTTTTTTGTATCACCTCCCGTTTAGGAGCTCTAAGGGGTAAAAAACTGAAAATTTCCTATTTTTAAACACCTGTAACTTGAACACCTGTTAAAATTTTTTTGAAGTAATACACAAAAATTAAAGCTTCAATATTATACTCTTATTTATGTTAACAACTTTATTTAATAATATATGGTTACTTTATAATTGACGAAAGAGTTACTTGATTTTTTCAAATTTTCTAACAAATTTCTTTAACTAATTTTTTGCATTTTGTTTTACTCGATAATTTGAAATTGTTGAGGATATAATGCGTAGTACAAAAAACTGTAAATAAATAAACAACATAACGGTTGCTTGAAGAATTTTTATTTATATGATATTGATATACATACATACTTATATAATATCATGTTTATTTACATATCGTATATGTCACTGATGAATGAATGATAAGAGTATAGATGTATATTATATAGCGCCGTATGTACATACATATATGTATTTTATTGTACTTATAAGAAATTATTCTGTCAATGGAATATTTAAATATAATATAATATTTAAAATTATATTTACTATTTTGTAGTAAGTAAATTTAATATACATTTACCGCTTAGTATTAAATGGTACTATAGAATATTTGAAAAAGTTTTGGATTGATAATCGTTATGTGGAAGGTTAGAATTTGCTTTTGAAGAATGTATAAACATATAGTTTGAATATATCTACAACCCATAGTTCTAGAAATTATAAAATTCACCCAAATTATTTTAAAATACTAAAATTATAAAAAAATAATATTGTAAGCACAGTGACAGGCTGTGAACATACTAACGGTTCGTACGGGTATCTAAGAGTTGACAAAGGCAACTGTGTTCTTCCTCGTTTGTACAAAAACAGCTGTTTTTTTAAATTTTTTTTATTATTTTTTTTTTTATTTTTATTTTATTTTTATTTTTTTATTATTTTTTATTTTATCCTTTTTCACGTAGAATAAGTACCTATGAAATTGAATTTTTTTTTTAACTTATAATAATAGCTAAATTAAGAAAAATTAATAAAAACAAAAATCTATAATTTATATGTATATCATAATAAGGTATTTATTATTGGTAACTAATTTTAAAGTTAACTGCAATTCAGAACTAATCTGCTACTAAATTAAAATTTGAGTTAAGGAACTGTCATTGTAATTTTTTATATTAACATAATTTTTATATTGAATGTTCTAAAGAAAAAAGAAAAGGAGAAAATAGGAACAAGATAAATTTTGGTTATACAAAAACCGAAGCAAGAAAAAGAGTACAAATTCCAAAGAATTGAATAATGAGTATGTATGCATTATACATATTTGATATTACTTTATTAAAAATCACATAGTGCATGTGAATGTTTAGCTTATATTATACATGACATGCAAAACTTTTTTTTTGCCTTTGACATGGCCTATGCGCTATATGATTTTTTATATAGTAAATATTAAATAGCAATATCAAATATGAATAATGTATATATGGTATCCATAAATTAATTATTATTTTTGAGATAAAATTTTTTTTTATTTTTGATTGTTTGTGTTTCTCTTTTTTTCGGCACTTCAACAATTTACATATAATACATATTTATATTATACACAAATTTGTTATTGTTTTTACATTGAATTAAATGTTCTTAAAAAAAAAGAAAAGAAGAAAATAACAACAAAATCAATATGGTGTTATACAAAAAGCGAAGCAGAGAAAAAGAGTACAAATTCCAAAGAATTGAATAATGAGTATGTATACATATTTGATATGTATTACTTTATTGAAAATCACATAGTGCATAGGAATGTTTATCTTATACATGACATGCAAAACTTTTACATTTTGCGTTTAAATGTAAAGAAAAAAGTGAATTTGGATAAAAGTATATATGTTTGTATGTGCGAATAGTTTTTTTTAATCTTTCGAATTGTTATGATTTACAGATTAAAAATTAAGCTTAATGCTAACTACATATATGTATGTGTGTATGCATGTATACGTATATTTACATTTTTAGATACCCATCATATAATTCTAATATAGGTAATTAAATCGCATGTAACCAAACAATCTATTACTCTTGTTAACGCAAATATCAGATATCTACATAATATACATATGTATGTATAATGCAAGAAACTAAAATTTAAAAATGATTGCCGTTTCTTTGTTTGTGTGTTTCATGAAAAAGAAAAATGAATAAACTAAATGTATAATATTGTATTGTATGGATATAACATTTAGTTTTGTCTATATTTAAAAGGCAACAACAAACACACACACTTCAAGATAAATTTCATATTTTTATTTTACTCCGTAATAATTCTGTTAAAAAATCTATAATATCTTTGTATGAAAATTTTATTATTTTGCTAATTTAGTTAACTTCTCTACTGTTTTTTGGTATTATTATTTTAGAATCATGTATTGTCACCGGAATTTAAACTGTATCCTAAATCTAGCTCAAAGAGAAGTGTGTGTAAAATAGCTTGCAAGACTCCACGATTTCTTTAACCACGAGTAAGTTCAATAAAAGCTGTTAATAAAAAAAGGATTATTTAAATTAAAATAATTTTTATTATTTATTATTACTTTGAAAGAAAAAAAACTTATTTAAATAAAGGTGGAATCAATAAGTGGAATCAAACCATGGTAAAAATAAGCCTACTAGCAGAATGTTCATGTTAGTTAATATTAAAACCGCTATTGATTTAAATATGAGTAAAACTCAACTAAATCGGGAGTTAAGCAAGGAGATGCCCTAACTATATTATTTTATAAAATTAATACAAATATGTGCTTTCACTGATGATATTGTAATAATTGCTAAGAATGTAAGAGAGTTGAAAGAAATATTTACACGTTTGGAAACTTATGCTAGTAATGTGGGACTGATTATAAATGAAGCCAGAACTAAATACTTTGTAAAAAGCAAATAACAAAATCTGAATATTAATAATTATACGTTCGAAGGTGTGTATCAGTTCAAGTATATCGGGGTTGTATGCAGTAAGAGTGTTATTATGCATACTCTAAGCTTATGAAAGTCAGTCTATTGTTAAGAAACACAAAGCATAAATTATACAAAACATTAATCAGGCCAGTTCTAACATGCAGATGTGAAACATGGACGCTTAAAACTCTAGATTGTAGGCAATTGGGAGTATTTGAGCGTAAAATACTTCGAAGAATATATGGACTGGTTAGAAACGAAGATGGTTCATACAGGTTAAGATATAATTTCGAGCTTAAACAATTGACTGTTATAGCACATGTTATAAGAATGCCAGATCACAGAGTAACAAAAAGAGTATTTCTCCATCAAATGCAAGGTGCTAGAGGTAGAGGTCGACAAACAAAAAATGGCAAGACACTGTTGAAGATGATTAGGAATAAGAAATTGGAAGAGAGTTGCACAAGATCGAAATGTATGGAAAAGAATTACAGCGGAAGCTCATGTCCATCAAGAACTGTAAAGCTATAAAAGAAGAAGAAGAAAACTCAACTAAAACAATCTTTGTTTAAGAGTTTACCATTACATTCTGTACTTAGTCTATTGTTATTCTACCAATTCCTTAATTATTATAGTATGTGTTCAACATTATATAGTGGGCGTACCGGCTTTTTAATTTTAATATTTAATTTTTATTTTAATAATAATAATAATAATGTAAACTTTGAATAATATAAATTTTTTTTTAATCATATAAATTGTAATCGGTTTGCTTTAAACTAATGAATAAATAAATGTCTAAGTTTATAAGATTAAATATTAACGTGGCTTTAAAAATATGACGCCAACGTCTATCAACAGAAAAAGATTATTATATTGTTGCACCAAAATTGATCTGCCAATTGGAACTAGTTCTTTATATCACTCGCGTGAGAATAAAAGAAAATGGAAAAAACTTAATGGAAATGTTTCACTTTGGGTAGATAAACAAATAGGTAATTTTAATTCTAATTCTAATACAAATTGAAACTAATAATAGACGTTTCTAAATTATTTGTTGGTTTCAACTATAAATTAAAGCCAGAAAATAAAAAAGACAGTAATAATATTAATAGTAACTATATTAAAAAAAAGTAAAAATAAATATTAAACATAATAACGAAAAAGCTAAAATAAATCGTATCAATAGCATAACGTTGATAATCTCATAGATTCTTTCCACCAATTCAACTTCAAATTTAGAGGCATCTTCCTCTTCAATGTCATCTCCAAACTTTGTTAATCTGTTGCTTCTTTCCATTGTACGCTTAACTCAAGACAAATGGTGACAATATATACTCTCTTTCCAGAATTAAGAACGCTAATTTATGTGAAAATGTTAAGCCAGTGTTCTATGTAAGCCAGAAAAAAATGTTTGCATGGACGGTAAGACAAAAATTGGTATTACGGCTCTTATACAAGAGAAAGTTTACCATCAAGTTACAAGGATTTACTAAATTTATATATTAAATATTATAATTCACTTGGAATTTCTGAACAACTAATTAAAACTGAAGATCGCATACCGTTCTCACAACGCAGGCAAAAGAATTAATTACTTGCAAAGTACAAGAGGTAACCATTTGCTAGCCATTCAAGAAGCTTAAATTTCATTTCTTTTTATTATCAGAACGTTAACGGTCTTCGTACTAAGATTCTAAAATTTTTTTTTTTAAAGTCTGGATAATTCTAATCAGTCTATTATCTTAATCTTCACCTGTACAGGATGTACGCGGGTACAAATTGTTTTTTTAAATTTCAATAACTACCCTTCATTTAAAAGCAGTGAATCTAAGTTTTAGGAGTGCGTCAGAAATGTGGGTAATTTTATGTAGTTTAAAGTATTAAAATGGAACTGTCATTTATCCCCTCTTTTATTTAAAAAAAAAAAAAAATTTCACTTATTCCTTACAGGATGTACCTGGGTACACCAAACAATTTATCTTGTAAAATGAATTCAATTTTATTCTAGTTATCTGAGTTATTTAGTAAAAAATGATAATAATTCAAAAAATATTATATTTTTTTTTACCTACTAGTTTTATTATTAAAATGAAATTATAGTTTTAGAAATTATTCATCAATAAAATATCGATTATGCGTTTTTGAAGCAGACTTTGTATTTTGTTTGAAAGAGAGAATGTTCAACATAAACTGGCTTACACTCCAAACAAAATTTTCGTGTGCTTTTTTTCTTCTTACTGCTTACATAACATAGATAGCAAAATGCTTTCCTTTTTATCCTTTTCCTTTTGATCCTTTTTTTTCTTTCTTCCTCTTCGTCTCCAACAAAGGAATAAGTTGATTCATGAATGCTTTTCAATATGCATTCAATAGCAATTTTGGTTGGCATAAATCCCATCGCTCTTGGTAATGCTGCTCTTTCTTTTATTAGTGGTAGACACAAGTTTTTAGAAAGTTTTTACAAAAAATATTTTCTTCCGCTTCGTTTTATTTGTAGCTTAGGCGATTCATTATTTATTTTATAGATAATATGGCGGCTAAAGTGAAAACGTCTACTATATTATAAAATACAGCCAAGGGCCAGCGATTGGTTTTTCTTCTGCATGTATACCCCATTAGCAGATGATTCATTGTATCGACACCTCCTTTCGTTTCATTGTAATAATGAATCATTTCTGGTTTGTTATATTCTCCAATGGCTTCTTTCTTTTCATATACTGTTGATAATAGGATGACACTCTTTTCCATTTTTGGGACATATGAGCAAATTGTTGTTCTATCGTGGAAACCAAACAATGATTAATAAATTTCTCTAGATCTTGATGGCATGAAATCTGAAGGCAAACATTTTTTATTCTTTCTAACAGTTCCTACTAAGGTCAAATTTTGCTGCATTAAATCTTTAGCCAGAGAAAATGATGCAAAAAAATTGTCTGTGGTAACTGAATTCTTGAATGGTTTTACTAAATCTAGTACGACACGTTTTCCTTGATCAATTTCTCTAACATTTCCCGTTTTACCAGTGTATATATGTCCCTCAAGATTATAATGTTACTACAGCGACATTTGCAGATGATACTGCGATTCTCGCTGTCGGAAATTGTATGGCTGACGCCATAAATAAATTTCAAAACGCAATAAGTAAAATAACAACTTGGATGCAAAAATGGCGAATCAAGTTAAACGAAACTAAATCAACATATATAAATTTCACGCTCAAAAAGATAGTCTATCTTCCTGTATTCATAAATAACCAAATTATACCTTATGATAACACTTCCAAATACTTGGGTATGAACTTGGATGCTAAGCTAAAGTGGAATGAGCACATAAATAAAAAAAAGAGGAGCTGAACATTAAATATAGGAAATTGTACTGGTTACTAGGACGTAAATCCAAGTTGTTGATAGAAAATAAAATCTTCCTATACAAACAGGTATTAAAACCAGTCTGGACGTACGGTATCCAACTATGGGGTTGTGCAAAAATATCAAATATCAATATACTCCAAACCTTTCAAAACAAAGTACTACGCGGAGTTGTAAATGCCTCTTGGTATATACGCAACAAAGACCTACATCGGGATCTACAGATCCAATTGGTAACTGAAGAGATCAGAACGTTTGCGGTAAAGCACTACCAGCGATTGCGGATACATGAGAACGTCAAAATGAAAGCTGTAATGGATGTTGATAGCAATATTCGTCGGCTGAAAAGAAAGAAACCACAAGAGTTACTACAATCAGCGATGGAAACATATTTTATATAATATTTTTCCACTACACGTGAAGAAATAAAAAGAAGAAAAAGAAGAAAACAGATTGGTGTTGACACAAGGAAAAGTGGTTTTAGCCGGTAAGACTCCGGCATGCTGTAGCAGAATATGGGTTCTATAATATCTTTTGAAGATCTCCACCGGCCTACGAACAAAAAAAAAAAAAACATTATCTCGCCTCCTTCATCGAGATATTCTAGCATTTCAGCATAATAATTTTGCTGCTCTTCATAAGTCTTTCTTTTCAAGACAGCTGAAGACAGCTTGACTTTCCATCCTAAAATAAAAAGCAGGTACTTATCATAAAAGGATTTAGTAACAGTACAGTTGAGATTTTCCGAAATACCTTATTATTTATTATAAAATAATATTGCATATTGTAATATTAATAGATTTTGTATATTATATTACACAAATATTGAAATTTGTAAAACAAGATAAAAACTCAAGCTATGTATCTTCACAACAAAAAATAAGTGAAAGAATGCAAAAATTTCGTGCTCAATATTTTGAAAATTAAACTTCAATAATTGCTTAAATTTTTCTAAAATATATAGCCTACTTCGTAAAACAAATTTTTACAGTAAGAAAGCAATATAAATATTATTATTGTACAAAAAATGTTATTGACAAATAAAAACAAAAATGTTGCAGCATTCAAAATCCTTATGTTACAGACTTAAAAGATAAGTTATTATTTTTTTTACTTCTTGAAGTAAGTTAAATTAACAAAATACCATTTTAACAAATTTATAGTTGTCAAAATTTCACATTTTCTAATAGAATATCGTTATAATAGGTTAAAATTATTAAATATTAAAGAAAATATGTCAAGCTTAATTATCAAATCTTAAAAAACGATTACAAAATTCATAATTTCATAAATTAAATGGATTTAAAAAATATGTACCCGGGTACATCCTGTACGGATTAGGTATAGAAAAGTCCTGTACGAGGAAGGCTAAGACTGATTAGATTAGATTATCGAATTTAAAAAAAAAATGTTTGCCATCAATGATGCTGTTAGTAAATTTTATTCCATTCTTAATGATGGTTTCAATATGTTTGTACCTCTCATTCCGGACTGAAATCAAAACTCTAGTCGTCCATGGTTATGGACGACACGCACTTATAATCTAAAAAAATACTTAACAAGAAAATAAAGCATGAAATAAATATCTTAGATTTAAAAATGATTCTTCTAACTCTGGATTCATTATTTTCGACAATTCTTATAAATCACTATTAATTCCCGTTATCAAAATGATCTTACTAAATGTTTGATGGTAAAAATACGAAGAATCCTTTTTAGATTTAGATTTATTTAAAAACATTTCTCAAGTTCTTACTACTAATGCATTCCAGGAAAATTATGATAAGTTTAACCTTCGCAATGTTCATTCATAAATGAAGACAAACAAAAATGCAAGCATTATTCATTTTAACTGTTTAATTGAAACTGTTTTGTTTTTCTTTTTTTTTTAACAAAAATGTTGGTTTAGGTAATAAAGTTGGTGATAAAGTTACAAAAATAAAGATTAATTCAAAACATCAGTGCAAATAAAAATTTAAAAGCAATAAGAAAAATATAATTAGAAAATTTCTTTTTATTTTATTTTTAATAATTCATTAAAAATAAAAATAATATGTATGTAATGTTGTAATGTTATAATATAATGTTTAAATTTCTAGGTTTATTATAATACGGATTGTTTTATGCACTTATATTCAAATTTCATTTTTTCTTCCTTTTGTTTTTGGATCTTGTAATTTTTATTTCAATTTATGTTTCTAATTTATATTTTAATTTGTAGGTAGTCTTGTTTATTATTTAATTAATTCTAAGAAATATGTTTTATTTTTGTTTTTAATCAATGTGTCACAAGTTTTTATTTTATTTGGTAATTTATTGTACGTAATAATGGATGAGTAGTAGATTCCGTTGAATTTAGTTTTTCGATTTATATTGCGAATTAGGCTGGCTGTGCGGGTGTTGTAACTATGTAATCTTTATTCTGTGTTATTGATGTGTTTGAAATAACTATTTTATTTTGCATTCTATATATTTGTAATGCTTGTGTAATTTTTGTGTGAAGTTCTATAGGTAGCAATTTTAGTTAATTTTATTTGTTTCAATTTAATTTCTATATTTGGGGTTAACTTCAATTTACTCATCCATGTGTTAATTAGTTGAATATCTCTAGTCATTGTTATTTTCAACTCTGTGTATGTATTTTCTACATATATCATTGCTAAGTCATCATAAAGTTGGTCGTAAGGAGCTTGGATAACTCCATATTCTATTTTTGCTATTTGGCATTTAAACTGGTCACATTCAGCGTATTGTTTTCTTCCATTCAGATTAAGTTAGCTGGGTGTTCACATGTGTTCCTATCATTTTACTGAATATAGACGCAACTGAAATTGCCCTGTACTTACTAATGTTATTTTTATCTCCATTACCTTTATATATCTCCATTTACCTTGGTGCTAATTCATCTTGGCATGCTTTGATTACTTTTGTTTGGATACCGTCATGCCTTGTTTGGATACCCGCGTTTGGTAATATATTTATTAATTTTTGTTTTTATAGATATTTATCATTTTGAAACTAAATCTATTTGTGCTTCTATTATTTGGCAAATATATAGTATCAAAATGTTGTATTAAGTTACAACCTATTTTAGCATAATTCTCATTGAAATTATCTATTTTCACTACTTTATCTTTATTTCATAGTTCTGGATCTGAAAAGAAATCATTTTCGTTGGTGGTTTTGTTATTTATTATTTGTTTTATATAGTTCCGTATATTCATATAGTTATTTATTATTTGTAGTAAGTTTTTTCGAATTCCGCTTTTTTAAATGCTTGCTTATCATAATTAGCTCTTTTTATTCTTTTTAATGAGGTATATTTATTTAGCCAGTATTTATATTTATTTCGAATATATTCATTACTATAATTTGTTACGAGTTTTTTGTGCCAATATTGTTTGATACTTTGCTTTACACATTCTGAATCAAACCAACTTGGTAAGCTTTTAATACTATTTGACTCTATTTTTTGATATGTAATAACTTTATTTTGTCTTGTCTTGTCTTAAGTTTATTATCACTTGCGAGCATTTTGTGTTGACATCATTACTTTTTTTTTTCCTAAGGGAGGTGGGAATCTTTCAAAGACACCAAAAATTTCCTCCTTGGTAGTATCATATTCTTACTGACTAAACCCACCTCCCCCTTTAGCCAATATAATGGCATGAAACCCCTACCTGCGAACATATGATCTATGCAGGTACCGGATTCTGACCTAGTCACTGAGTTATCACAGAAGAAATAACCATTACCTTCAACAATTGATATGTCTACTTAAACATTTGGATCAAGTTCATCATTAATATTGTAATTTAAGTCATCTATAATATATGTATTATTTCTAGTAAGTTTGTTGAGATTTCTTTCCAATATATCATTAAATTTGTTTATTAATTCTCTTTCTTTTTCGGTGGTCTATATATATAGCGGAGATATTAATGTTTTTTTTTATTAAATTAGAGTATTTATTATGCTATTATATTCATCACAATAGTTTTCTTGTATTTTATAATTTAAAGATTTGTGAATAAATATTCCTACACCTCCACCTTTGCGTTTTCCTGCATGAAAAAGCATTTGTGTAATTTTTAATATTGGTGAAAATAATTTTAGATTCTTCCATCCATGTTTCGATAATTAAAACTAAGTGAATTTCATATTTTAATCCATACAATAAGAGTGACACATCCTCAATTTTATTTTTCAAACTTCTAGCATTAAGATATAGAATTTTAAGTGAGTTAGCACCTTGAAATTGAATTTGTGAAACGTAGTCGCAGGTATTGTTTACATGAGTTTTGATTGGTAAAATAAAGTTTTCATTAATTGACATTCAAGTTTTCTTCTGTTAATATTTTTGCTTGTTTCATTTTTCTTCTGTTGTTTTGCTTGTTTAGCAAACTTTGCTTGTTCCAGTCTTTCTAATTAATATTTTACCATCTTTTACCCATGCATACTGAATAATGTTGATCATTACTTATTTTTCTAGCTTTGTAAATCAAAATTATACATTTTTTAAATTGAGTATTTAAATTTACCGTTATGTGAAAACCAAATTATGCATGTTTTTTCGATCTTCATAAGTCCGGCACGCTTTTAGATAGGAACTTGAAATTTTGAGAAAAAAAGGAACTTTAAGAATTAGTATAAGTTTCCTCAGAAAATTTTTTGTGCCACCCCCTGCTTAAGAGTTATTAGCCCTCAAAAGTTGAAAATTTGCATTTTTTAGACACTTGTAAATTAAAGCTCCAGTAATATATTTTTACGTGTGTAAATGGTTTTTCTTAGTTATATAGGGGTACGGACTTACAGCCTCTCAAAATTGCAAAAAAAATCCTATTTTCACATTTTTCTCCATTTGAAATTTTCCACTTTTGGTGTAGGTCACAATTCTAAACAATTTGTATTATCTTTTGGAAATGTGCGCTTTTAAAAACCTTTGTTTTACATTCTGCCTTGTTTTTTTTTGGTTTTTTATATTACTATTGCCTTTCTTTTGCGTATTCTTCTATAATTAAATTCGTACAAATTACATTCTGTGCTTTGCTTTTATTTAAAACTAGATAAACCCGGCGTAGCATTCGCCAGTCTTGTAATCTAGAAATAAAATTGGTTTTTTGCTACTTAACTTTTTAATGAAATAAAAGAAATAAAGAAATATCTTTCTATTCTAATATATTTTTTATTTATCTTAAAACCATTTTTTGGAAGCTATTTCTTTTCATCAGTAAGAATACTTAACTATTTTAATAAGAATAATAATAAATTGAAAAGTAAAAACGCAGATAACAACACTAAGAAAATTAAAGAATATAATTAAAATAAAAATACAAAATGTTTTAAATGTTAATCTAAGGATCGTTTATGCTTACCGTCCATTCATATAAATATAATTGTTGCTATTAAAAAATAATAAATCTATAACTACATATGTACATATTCCCATATATTAATGGCTATATTATGGGCTCAACTACGGATTGTTGCATTGTATTAGACATATTATATTGTGGCAAGATTTTTAAAAAATTAAGAACGCATTACATAGCAAAATTCAAAATTTAAATAAAAATATTATTGTAATTTTATAATGTTCTTTATTTCTATTTAAAAATGGTACTCTTTAAAACTTTCCTTGTTTTTTTCTGTCTTTTCAAAGCATAACTTTTTAATATTCCTTTTTTTTTTATCTGTTACGTAGGTAAATATTAGATGTCTACATATATGTAAGAAATAAACTTTAAAAATATTTAAAAAGCACCAAAGTAACTTTTTTTGTTCTTTTTCAGTACATTCCCAAAAAAATTTTCAAAAAATGTGCTTATTAGTTTCACTCTGTCCGTCCGTCCGTCTATTTACAAAACTTCTACACCGTTAAAGATAGAGGGAAAAAATTTTAACCATGGGTAGGATAAAAAAAATAATTTTGTGGAACAACTTTTTCATGTAGCCCCATCCATTACGGAGCTACAGCCCCTCAATTTTTGAAAAATCCCTATATTTAAATGCATATATCTTATGTTCTGCTTAACATTTTTTCAATCTGAAAACGTCATTCGACAGGTATTTTTTTTAGCTTTGTAAATTAATATCAAAATTATATAATTTTTTTAAATTTAATATTTAAATTTACCGTTATGTGAAAACCAAATTTTGCATGATTTTTCTACTTTCATAACTCCGGCACGCTTTTAAATAGAGACTTGAAATTTTGAGACAAGAAAGAACTTTTAGAATTAGTATAAGTTTGCTCAGAAAAATTTTTTGGACCACCCCCTGTTTATGAGCTATTAGGGCTTAAAAATTGAAAATTTGCTATTTTTAAACACCTGTAACTTAGGAACCTGTACACAATTTACTTCTGCAAGATATAAAAATTAAAGTTACAGTAATATATTTTTACGTGTGTTAAAGGTTTAATTTAGTTGTAAAGAGTTCCAAAGTTACAGCTCTTCAAAATTGCGAAAAAGCCCCATTTTCAGATGTATATATCTCAAGCTCTGCGTAATAGTTTTGCAATCTAAAACCGCCAGAAGATCGAAAATTTTATTATCTATATAAAACAATATCAAAATTATGTAATATTTTGTAATTTACTATTTAAATTTACCGTTATGTGAAAACCACATTTTGCATGAAATTTCTTTTTTCATAACTCCGGCACGCCTTTAGATAGGAATCTGAAATTGTGAGACAAGAAAGAACTTTTAGAATTAGTATAAGTTTTCTCAAAAAATTTTTTGGTAGCATCCCTTCTTTAAGAGTTATTACGCCTCAAAAATTGAAAATTTGCTATTTTTAGACACCTGTAACTTAGGCACCTGTAAAAATTTTTCTTCGGCAAGACATGAAAATTAAAGGTGCAATAATATATTTTTACGTGTGTTAACGGCTTTTCTTAGTTATATAGGATTCCGGACTTAAGACCCGTCAAAATTTCAAAAAAGTCCTATTTTCACGTTTTTTTTATTACATGAAATTTTCAAATTTTTGTGCAAGTCACAATTCTAAACAGTTTGTATTGAGTTTTGTAACACCTCGAAATAAGCGAGCTAGATATACCTTCAAAGGTATGGATCGGATCAGAAAAAAATTCTAAGACTTTTGAGCCATGTCCGTCCGTCTGTCAGCACGCTAACTCAAAAACTAAGAAAGCTAGAATCTTGAAATGTACACAAAATATTCTGGGAGTAATTTGTAAGTTCCCTATTTTTTTTGGTTGAGTTTGGACCAAAACTTAGGGTAGCTCTCGAACACCTAACTTTTAGATCCCGACATTTTTTTTGAAATAGAGCTATGAAATTTTAACTGCTGATAGACCTCACAAAAATATTGATTTTATTTTTAATAACTTTTTTTCTAGCCTCACCCGTTACGGAGCTACAGCTCCCCAAAGGTTCAAAAAAGCTCTATATTTAAATTGTTATAGTACAAGTTGTATAAAATATATCTTCATTTTGAAAACGCCAAACGATTACTACTTTCATTAGCTTTAAAATTATATATACAATAAATATATATTTGTGGCATACGGTGTCTTAATTTACCGTTATGCGAAACTAAAATTTTGTAAAATCCTTTAACCCTTCTATCTTCTAAACGGTTAAAGTTGGAAACTTGAAATTTTGACAAAAGTTAGATCTTTGAAAATTAGTATGAGTCATTTCAGAAATTTTTTTTGTATCACTCCCCGTTTAGGAGCTGAAAGGGGTCAAAAACTGAAAATTTCTTATTTTTAAATACCTGTAACTTGAACACCTGTTAAAATTTTTTTGAAGTAATACACAAAAATTAAAGCTTTAACATTATACTCTTATTTCTGTTAACAACTTTTTTTAATAATATAGGGTTACTTTATAATTGACGAAAGTGTTACTTGGTTTTTTCAAATTTTCTAACAAATTTCTTTAACGAATTTTTTTCATTTTGTTTTACTCGATAATTTGAAATTGTTGAGGATACAATGCGTAGCACAAAAAAATGTAAAGAAATAAACAACATAACGGTTGCTTGAAGAATTTTTATTTATATGATATTGTTATACATACATACTTATATAATATCATGTTTATTTACATATCGTATATGTCACTAGTGAATGAATGACAAGAGTATAGATGTATATTATATAGCGCCGTATTTACATACATATATGTATTTTATTGTACTTATAAGAAATTATTCTGTCAATGGAATATTTAAAATAATATAATATAATATTTAAAATTATATTTACTATTTTGTACTAAGTAAATTTAATATACATTTACCGCTTAGTATTAAATGGTACTATAGAATATTTGAAAAAGTTTTGGATTGATAACCGTTATGTGGAAGGTTAAAATCTGCTTTTGAAGAATGTATAAACATATAGTTTGAATATATGTACAACCCATAGTTCTAGAAATTATAAAATTCACCCAAATTATTTTAAAATACTAAAATATTAAAAAAATAATGTTGTAGGCAGAGTGGCTGTGAACATACTAACGGTTCGTACGGGTATCTAAGAGTTGACAAAGGCAACTGTATTCTTCCTCGTTTTTTTAATATAAAATTTATACATACGGTCTATTAAAAAAATAGAAATTTTTTACCTATAGAACATTCTAAATTTTTTTTTTGTTCGTTTATGTTTACCGTCCATTCATATGCATACATAAACATAATTGTTGCTATTAATTGATATTGTGTTAGTTTAAAATAAAAATAATAAATCTATAACTATACACACATAAACTTATTCATATATCGATATTATATATCGACTGGAAAGCATAAATGATAGCATAAAATTTAGAAAATGTTATAGAGAAAAAATTAAAAATATAATTGAAAATATTAGTGCGATTTTATATTTACATTTGAATTTTTTCTATTTTTCTGTTATCAACGTTAAGGACTTTTTTATTATTCGCATATTTCTGTTCGTAGCATTACTTTTTTTTTCATACATGTCAATGTTAAATTAACTTTCAACATAACAGTGGGCACTGTTATGTACAGTATTAGTTTTTGCTACGAAAAATATTATTGTTGCAAGAATTTATTTTCTATGATTTAATTTTATTCTTTTTTCTGTTATGTGCAGTATTAGTTTTGCTATGAAAAATGTTATGTTATTGTTGCAAATGTTTACTTTTATATAATAGATGAGAAACATAATAAAATTGTACTATTACTATTTACACACATAAACTATTAATAACTTAACAATAGGATACTATGTATGTAACTATTTCCTAGAATAAAAGAAACGAAATAAAAAAATTAAAAACAATTAAATGTAACTAACTTTTAATTTGAATGGTTAGGTATTGGTTTTAGCTTCCAATTTTTATACATTACCATAAAGAAACTATACTATATAGAGAACTCAATATTAAGCATTTTAGAACAAAAATATTAAGCATTTTTCTACGATTTTGAAACATCCCATTGGGATGTTTCGTGCGATTGTGTTGATATTTTTAGTATCTATATAATTAAATAATAAATACATTCGCCCAAAAATCCAAATTTGCTTATTGCTTATATTATACATTAGCTGGGATATTTTGTGTCACTGTATTGTATACTATAGTAGTAAAGTTAAGTAACAACACAACAGAGAAAAGAAGTAGAAATAGAAATGCATAGGCTGTTTAATAGTACGCCTAATTATGAAGGTACGCCAAAGTAGTTCTTCCACAAAATATACTTAATAGTTAATAAGTACGGCAAAAATATGTTGTTCCAAAAAGTTTTTATATTTTTAATTTAATTTAATTTAAAATCAAATTTTGCTCCTCTTATTTCGAATGATCCTTAAAACTACTGTATTAACTTAAACTAAAATTATATTACTGTATATTATTATGCTAACTTAAATTAAAATTAGATTACGGTTTGAGTTCATTAACCTTTCTTACGTACAAAAGGAAAAGTACCTATCATCATATGTTTTACTATTCTTGTATATAATGATGGTATATATATAACAAAACAAGGTAGAATGTAAACCAACGGTTTTTAAAAGCGCACATTTCCAAAACTCAATACAAACTGTTTAGAAATGTGACTTACACAAAAATTTGAAAATTTCATGTGATAAGAAAAAATGTGAAAATGGGACATTTTTGAAATTTTGAGGGGCCGTAATTCCGGAATCCTATATAACTAAGAAAAGCCGTTAACACACGTAAAAATATATTATTGAACCTTTAATTTTCATGTCTTGCCGAAGAAAAATGTGTACAGGTGCCTAAGTTACAGGTGTCTAAAAATAGCAAATTTTCAATTTTTGAGGCGAAATAACTCTTAAAGAGGGGGTGCTACCAAAAAATTTTCTGAGGAAACTTATAATAATTCTAAAAGTTCTTTCTTGTTAAAAATTTCAGGTTCCTATCTGAAGGCGTGCCGGAGTTATGAAAAAAGAAATTTCATGCAAAATGTGGTTTTCACATAACGGTAAATTTAAATCATAAATTGCAAAATATTACATACTTTTGATATTTTTTTATATAGATAATAAAATTTTCGATCTTCTGGCGATTTTAGATTGCAAAACTATTATGCAGAGCCTGAGATATATACATCTGAAAATGGGGCTTTTTCGCAATTTTGAAGAGCTGCAACTTTGGAACCCTTTACAACTAAAATAAACCTTTAACACACGTAAAAATATAGTACTGTAGCTTTAATTTTTATATCTTGCAGAAGTAAATTGTGTACAGGTTCCTAAGTTACAGGTGTTTAAAAATAGCAAATTTTCAATTTTTAAGCCCTAATAGCTCATAAACAGGGGGTGGTCCAAAAAAACTTTCTGAGCAAACTTATACTAATTCTAAAAGTTCTTTCTTGCCTCAAAATTGCCTGAAAAAAGCCTCTATCTAAAAGCGTGCCGGAGTTATGAAAGTAGAAAAATCATGAAAAATTTGGTTTTCACATAATGGTAAATTTAAATACTAATTTAAATATTAATTTACAAAGATAAAAGAAATACCTGTCGAATGACGTTTTCAGATTGAAAAAATCTTAAGCAAAAACATAAGATATATGCATTTAAAAATAGGGCTTTTTCAAAGTTTGAGGGGCTGTAGCTCCGTAATGGGAAGGTGGGATGAAAAAGTTGTTCCACAAAATTATTTTTTTTATGAGACCTACCCATGGTTAAAATTTTTTTTCTCTATCTTCAACAGTGTAGAAGTTTGGTAAACAGACGGACGGACGGACGGACGGACAGAGTGAAACTAATAAGCACATTTTTTCAAATTTTTTTTGGAAATGTGCTAAAAAGTGAGTAAGTTTAATTCGATTCTCGTTTTTAATTTCTTATTACATAATTATATAATTCAATTTCTCTCTTAGAAAGCTTTTTAACAATAGTTTATTATAATTCAATTATTTATTTTTTTTTATCCAAAAGCTTTACATTATTTTGACATTTACAGAGATTTGTAAAATAAGCACAAATAAGTTCATATTTAATTGTTATAAATTTTAGAATTAATTTTTAATATATTCAATTTCTAATACATTTCTATTATAGGTTTTAGATGAAATTCCAGATGATGTTGCTGTGATGCTCCAGTTCAGTTTGATAAGTATAATTTTATAAAATGCTTAAAAGAATAAAGTTCTTTGTGTTTTTTTTTTTATTTCATTTTAGGTTGATGTTGCTTGTGATTCTGGAACATACTCCCGGCCTTGGCATATATGATAACATAGATGCCAAAATAAAGTTGATATCTCGCATTTGGTTTGATATTTCATATTAAATAACATATTATAATTTAATATTTATACATGCATATATTATATTATTACTGGGTACTAAATGTTACTTGAAATTTTTAGGTTATAACGTTTGAACTGTAAGTGAATTAATTTATGCTGAATTGTGAAGTTGCTTGCTTAGAGATTATTTACAATATTTGAATTGATTATTGGATTTACCATTGTTAATTGAACTGTAAGTTTTGCATATATATATAACTATTATACCCTACACATTAAGTATAGGGTATATTAACTTTGGTATGGTGTTTGTAACCACCAAAAGAAAGCGAGTTAGATATGGACATGTATATATATTTTGAATCAGGATCACCTCCTGAGTCGATTTAGCGATGTCCGTCCGTCCGTTTAAACGATAACTCAAAAACTAATGAAGCTATATTGATGAAATTTATATAGTTGGTTACTAATTACGAAAGGAAGGCTAAGTTCGAATCAAGACAAAATCCGTTAATGGGTTCGGATTCTGGAAGCTTCCGAATGATTCCGGAGCAAACGAGATTATCTCCAAAACCAACAAAGATAGAACTAGAGACTACATAGAGATGTCCAAATGGCAACAAAAAAGTTTAGATGTCGCTACAATATCGATTTTGAAATTTAGTCTCATTTTTCAACTTTTTTTTTTAAAGTTTCTTAAAGCAAGTTTTGGTCTCGGATATTTTTTTTTTTCATATATGTACATAAATGAACTTTCGTATGATTGTTATGGATGATAGAAATAACAAGTAACATACATATATGAATATGATCATATGATATCAGATGACATATTATGATATACATGATCTGATCAGTATCTAATATAATTTTTATATTATATATGCATTATGCCATATTATGCATTTATATTACTTGACCAGCTTGCCTACATGCTTATTAAATTGTGAAAGTGTGTGTGAATCAAAATTAAATGTAAATTGAAATACACATAAATACTATCGGCACTTTTTATATATGTATTTCAATATGATTCAAAAATCAATACATATTTATATTTATATTTTGTTTTGTGTAAATGTAATTATGTTCCAATTTGATATGATTTGATAATTTTTATGCATATGTACAGTATCCAGCAAATGTCATGCCACTTTTCTAATTGGAATAATTTTTAATTAAAAAAATGTTTAGAAGAATTTT
Source organism: Poecilobothrus nobilitatus (assembly GCA_947095535.1). Lineage (NCBI taxonomy): Eukaryota > Metazoa > Arthropoda > Insecta > Diptera > Dolichopodidae > Poecilobothrus > Poecilobothrus nobilitatus. Next base: position 126,986,763 of record OX352773.1, read on the forward strand.
AAAGCATTATTTTTTATTTCAGTTATTTTTATTTGAAAGGTATATTATATTATCTTCAAAAAATACCCACATATATATGTAGGTATACTGTTACCAATATAACAATATGAGTCATGAGATCAAAAAATAAAATAAAATCATTTACTTTGTTTACATAAAATTTGTTACTTTGTTTGTTTGTTTTTCCCTGAAGTTATAAAGTTAAAAATATTATTAGAAAAAATTCGAACGCCTATATTATTTTATTGCTTTTCTATATATATTTTTTTAAATTACCATTACTTTTGCTGGATACTGTATATTAAAATCAGTTAAATTTAGTTAAATAAATAATGCAGTTAAATCAGATGATTTTCATAAAATAGATAACATTCATACCATCTGATACCATTATAATATACGATATACCATTTCATACATTCAAAAAATTCTGTTTGTAGTAGTGAAATACTGAATGCATATGAATGATAACCTTGAAATGTTTTTTCTTGTTGTTTTTAGAAAAGTCAACATTATAAAATAATCTATTTTTATTTAATTTTTTTCTATATGAAATATTTAGCTAAATGTTCTATATTTTTTGTAAAGTGATATTTAGAATGTCTTCTTTATTATATTGAAAATTTACGTTTCTACTCGACATATTAAATATATATTTTCTCAAATATATTTTCCCATTTTTGCCTTATTTTTCTATTTTAAAAGTTATTTTGTCATCGCTTTGCTTTAAAAAGTTTAATAATCACAAGGATAAAAAAATTTTGTAAATGCATAAAATATATGAATGATCATTTTACACCAGATTTTACAGAAGATTCTAGTTTTCGCTAAATTCTTTTAGCTATGACACAAACTAAATATTTCTGTGCTTTAAGATTTTTAAAACTAGCCAGTTTTAGCTGGCCCGTTTGAAAAAAAATTAGTACAAATTTTTGTATGAATTTGTACATCTCTATGTAGTCTCTGATAGAACCTTTAAATTTTGTACAATGATGTTTCTTCCAGTTTGATTTATGTCTCTAAAATTTAAGGGGATTCAGTCCATGGGTTTGGGTTTGGGAAGCTTCCGAACGAGCACCAGAGCAAATGAGATTATCTCCAAAACCAACAATCATATAACCTTTAAATTTTGTACAATAATGTTCCTTCTCGTTCGATTTATGTCTCTGAAATTAAAGAGGATTTGGTCCATGGGTTTGGATTTGGAAGCTTCCGAACGAGCACCAGAGCAAATAAGATTTTCTCCAAAACCAACAAATATATAACCTTTAAATTTTGTACAATGATGTTCCTTCCCGTTCGATTTATGTCTCTGAAATTTAAGAGGATTTGGTCCATGGGTTTGGATTTGGAAGCTTCCGAACGAGCACCATAGCAAATGAAATTATCTCGAAAACCATCAAAGATATAAACTTTAAATTTGGCATAGTGTTCTTTTATGTTTTATTTAAGTCTATGAAATTTGAGAGGATTTGGTCTATGGGTTCGGATTTTGGAAGCTTCCGAACGAGCCCCAGAGCAAACGAGATTATCTCCAAAACCAACAAAGATAGAACCTTTAAATTTTTTATAATGATGTTCCTTCCAGTTTGAATTATGTCTGTAAAATTTAAGAGGATGTGGTTCATGGATTTGGATTTTGGAAGCTTCCGAACGAGCCCCAGAGCAAACGAGATTATCTCCAAAACCAACTAGATATAACCTTTAAATTTGGCAGAGTGGTGTTCTTTCATGTTTTATTTAAGTCTCTGAAATTTGAGATGATTTGGTCCATGGGTTCGGAACTTGGAAGCTTCCGAACGAGCCCCAGAACAAACGAGTATATCTCCACAACCAACAAAGATAGAACCCTTATTTTTAGTACAAGAGTGTGCTGTTATGTTTCCTTTTTTATAAAATTGGAAACTGACATTTGAAAGAATTTGAACCATGGATTCGTATATTGAAAACTTCCGAACGAGCGCCAGAGCAAACGAGATTATCAGATTATCTCCAAAACCAACAAAGATAGAACCTTTAAATTTGGCAGAATGGTGTTCTATCATGTTTGATTTAGGTCTCTGAAATTTAAGAGGATTTGGTCCATGGGTTTGGATTTTGGAAGCTTCCGAACGAGCCCCAGAGCAAACGAGATTATCTCCAAAATCAACAAAGATAGAACCTTTAAATTTTGTACAATGATGTTCCTTCCCGTTCGATTTATGTCTCTGAAATTTAAGAGGATTTGGTCCATGGGTTTGGATTTTGGAAGCTTCCGAACGAGCCCCAGAGCAAATGAGATTATCTCCAAAAACAACAAAGATATAACCTTTAAATTTGGCAGAATGGTGTTCTTTCATGTTTGATTTATGTCTCTGAAATTTGAGAGGATTTGGTCCATGGGTTCGGATTTTGGAAGCTTCCGAACGAACCCCAGAGGAAACGAGATTATCTCCAAAATCAACAAAGATAGAACAATAAATTTTTTACAATGATGTTCCTTCCCGTTCGATTTATGTCTCTGAAATTTAAGAGGATTTGGTCCACGGGTTTGGATTTTGGAAGCTTCCGAACGAGCACCAGAGCAAATGAGATTATCTCCAAAACCAACTAAGATATTATAACTTTTAAATTTGGCAGAGTGGTGTTTTTTCATGTTTTATTTAAGTCCCTGAAATGTGAGAGGATTTGGTTCACGGGTTCTTATCTTGGAAGCTTCCGAACGAGCCCCAGAGCAAACGAGTATATCTCCACAACCAACAAAGATAGAACCTTTATTTTTAGTACAAGAGTGTGCTGTTATGTTTCCTTTTCTATAAAATTGGAAACAGACATTTGAAAGAATTTGAACCATGGGTTCGTATTTTGGAAACTTCCGGACGAGCACAAGAGCAACGAGCATATCTTCAAAACCAACAAAAGTGGAACCTTTAAATTTAGTACAATTGTGTTCTGGCATGTTTTCTTTATGTTTCTGAGATGGATTCGATGAATTGGAGCGGCAATTCGTGTACCTGACACACACCTCCCAAGGACTAACGATCTTCGAAATTAATAAAGATAGAAACTTAAAATGTTTTACAAAGGTTTCAAGCATATCCGAAGAGGATGCTTGTTTTACGTTCCTGAAATTCGAGTTGAATAAAACAGAAAAGGGAAGAAGTTGAAGCAGCAGCCAAAAAAACTTATGGATTTTTAATTTAATTCGAATTATTCAGGTATGGGGTATTAATAAGTCGGTTGCATGTACTTACTGTCACATTTACTTGTTTTATTTTCTCTTTCTTAATAGTAAGACTATGCCAAAGGCTTAACTTAGCTACTTTATATTGCTCTGAATGATTCATAATTCATATAATTTTTAAATGTATCTAAAAAAAAAAAAGAAAACAAAAGAAAAAATTAAAAATAAATTGTAATTTTTTTGTAGCTTTAAGTCAGCAAAATAATATACTTTTCTTTTAATTGTATTGTGTTATAATAATTATAAATTTAACTTTAAGAATTTTTGTAACGACCTTACTTTGCTTTTCAAATAAAATAAAATAAATATCAAATTAGACATTAAAAATGTTAAAAATCTGCGCATAATTTCGACATGTGTCCTTAAATAGGAAATGTCTCTCATACTTTCACAAATTTCACACTGTTTTTTATCGACTCATTACGATAATTTTACTTCCAGAAAACAGCTGCCATATAAATATCACATTAAAATCAAATTGATTTTAATTTTTGTCTATCAGCATTTCTTCATGGCGTAGTGTTTAAGTCGCCAACCTTTTAATCGGAGGGTGTTAAACAACGGTCAGGTCATATAAATAAAAAATATGTATTAATTTCATATGATAATAATGTATATCGTATAATTAGTAGTTATAATAATAATAATAATAATAATAAAGATAATAATAATAATAATAATAATAATAATAATAATAAGAATAATAATAATTGCCGGATTCATTGTTTCCTTACAGTCCCACTCCCATCGTATCCTTTCTTATCCCTACTCCCTAGCCAATACACTGTGTTAGCAGGTAAGGGTTTCATTCCATTATATTGGCTAAAGGGGGAGGCGGGTTTAGTCAGTAAGAATCTGACTCTACCAAAGAGAAAAATTCATGATGTCTTTGGAAGACTCCCAACTTGCTTAGGAAAAAAAAAATGATTCGTGAAATATTACAAATATTAAAAGTTGTTTTTAGTTCCAAACTTTTATTTATAACCACAAGTACTTCCAAAAGTGAAATAAATTTATGTTAAATTTATTTTCTGCCTAACAATTAATTTTTGTTCCATCTATTTTGTTTAACGAATTTGCGTCATGAGACATTATGCGTTTTTAGCACATTTTTTGAAATTTTTTTGAAATATTTGCTTATTAGTTTTACTCTCTCTATCCGTTCATGGATATATCTGTATACAAAACTTCTGCACCTTTTAAATTAGAACAATGAAATATTCCATAGCTCTCATATTAATTTATATAATAATAATGTTGTATAAATATTGTAGGCTACTAAAATTTTTAAAATACATTCATAAAAATTATTTATTTACTATTTTACAATAAAGTATGTACATTTACTGTTATGTAAAACCTTAATTAATGAAAATCTTGGTTACTCTTATTTTCTATTTTTGAAATCCTAAGTGGAGGAACATCTATATGAACTAGTATAAAAAAGAAAATATTAAAAAATTGGATAAGAGACATATATAAAAATCAAAGTTTCATTATAATATTTATACACATATTAACGACTTTCTTAACCCATTTACACCCAAGGGGAAACAATAAAAGCTAGCTCAGGTTTATGAAGATATTAGGAATCCTAATTGTCAAAATAACAAAACTCGTTTATTAGATTATCATTTTTTTTTTATTTAATATTTCACGGGTATATGTACACAATTAGTGATATGTGATATTCCACATGATATGTAATTTTTATTTAGTATGAAATTTTTCAATTTTTTCAATGTAGAAAGTTTTTAAATATTTTTTATAACGCCAGCGAATTCTGAAGAAGGAAATAGCACATCTTAAACGATTTATTAATTTTTTCTGGAAAGTGACTAATATTATCTCGAGTCAGGCCCTGCGGGAGAGTTTTTGATTGGCCTTTTGATTTTGTTTTTGTATTCAATCGGATATAATACCTAGTTACATTTCTTGTAAATTCTAGTTGATCTATTTTTATATCAGCAGAAAGCACATGTAATTTCCAAGCATTTCTCATGGCCGTATCTAATATTTTCGTCAAAATTTCTTTCCACGAAGTGCAATTCTATATAAATTTATAGACTGATCATACGGTCCACATCTCCCATTCCAGAATTATATTCCGAAATTAAATTTGGTTGTTATATCAATTTTTGTTTAGATTCATTTGACTAGTTTTTGACTTTCGTCTTTAGCTTTACATCCGAATAATTTGTGCCGACTATAACTACATTGTAATTTTTCCACTCTGCTATAAGAATTTTATTTCTTTTATCAAAATAATAATCATATTCTCCACACAATTCTTTTTTCATACCCTTTTATTCAACAAGCAGACATTTTTTAGTATGATTTTGACGTATTGTTCCTGTTGCCCGAAATTCATTTTTTTTAGATAAAGAAGTAAGTTGTAGTTTGTAAAAAAGTTGTCGAAAAAAACAACATCATCTTTCTGATGCTGAACACAAGTAAGTAAAGTTTTCACTACACTAGAACCTAGTGGATCTTCTTTTTAAATATCTTTTGACTTACAAGAATATGTATCAAATTTAAAATAAAATTCTGTTTAACTTGCTAAAACCCAATTTTTAAACCACATAAGAATCGTTTTTCCTTGTATAGATTGCTTACAGTTACAGTATTGCAACTAATGCAAAAATTAAAAATACTGCCGCTGGTCATAAAGCAGTTAAACGATCGGTACTGGGTACAGCAAAATAATATGGGTTAATTATGACTTGATTTTTCGGAATTTTTTTTGCATAAAAACTTGGATGAAAAATTAAAAATTTTGATACAAAAGAAGTGCATTCTTAATTATTGTTAAAACAAATTACATAATTGATGTCTTCGGTTCCACGCACTACCATTTTAATTTAATAAAAATAGAATAATAAAGAATTTCATATCAGTCTTTATTTTAAAATTAATAAAATTGGTCAATTTTACAAACCAAACATAAACATATTCAACATAAATTTAAAGTTATTCAACATTTTGCAATTATGTGATACTTATAAAAATTTTTAGAGAATAGTTTTTTTAAGTAATTAAGTTTGTGAAATGGAATTTGAATGAAATAAATAAATAAATAAATAAAAAAATAAATAAACTCAAAAAAAAAATACTAATAAAAATATTAAATTTTTTTTTGACTCAATCTTAAATTTATCAAAAAAATAGTTGATTTTATTTTTTGTTCATTTTTTTATTTTTTCTAACACTTCCAATTTTAGTTAAGTAATAATATATAAAGTCGCTGACACCATAAGTGAGTATAGTATTTCTCTGACTGTATGATACCACATGTCCTCAGTATATTTTATTTTTAGTTATATTTCGATTTTTAGTTTCTTTTTTAGTTTCTTGAAATTTCCGCACTTTTCGATTTCTAGTTTCTTGAAATTTCCGCACAATATTAGAAATTTGTTGGTCAGTTGGACGATTATGTAGACCAGTGGTGCCCAATCTTTTATAGCCACGGGCCATTTAAGAAAAAGATATGGGGGTTCGGGCCAAAAATTAAAAAATCATTCTTTGAACCTACCTCTACATATTAAAAATATGTGACATATTTTGATATTTTATTCATAATAAAATATCAAAATATGTCATTATAAAAAAATAAAAGTTTATTCATAACAATAAAAAAACAAAATATACTCAAATATTAAAATTGTTATCATATTAATGTGATCCGTGCATTTTCTGTTCCAAGCATATTTTTTCATAATCTGGAAGTATTTCAGTTGATGCTATTTTCAATATATCTTGTAGGTGTTCATTGCTGAGGGTATTTCTATATTTGTTTTTAATGTACGTTATTTTTGAAAAGGTAAATTCGCAAATATATGTACTACCAAAATAAACGATAATTTTTTTTGCGAATTATTTCAAACAGCGATATTCAGTTATTGACAATTTTCTGTAAAATTCAATTAAATTCAATTAAATTCAATTCCATAAATACTGCTTTTAGTTCATCACTAGATTGTAGATCTATAATCTCCATTTGTAACTCCTCTCTGACGTCTTCGACATTCACTGCAAATGGGTTTTGAAATAGATAAATTTCCTTTTCAATACTTTTAAAATCTCCAAATCGTCGCTGTAATTCTTCTTTTAAAACTTTGAGAGCATTAACTGCTATATCCTTTGAAAACGATGCTGTTAACCGTACTGAAATGCTTTGGCAGCTTTTAAAATGTTCAAAATTTAGATTTGATATTTGATTTATAAAAAGCGTTAATTTTGATTGAAAAACTTTTACATGGCTGAACATATCTGAAACAAGCGTATTCTTTCCTTGCAGTTGAAGATTCAATAAATTTAAGTGCTAAGTCAGTTAAGTCAGTTGAAAATGCAAGCTTCCAAATCCATAAATTATCATTAATCTCCGGTACTACTTTTCCTTTTTCAACTAAAAATAATTGAATTTCACTCCGTAACTTAAAAAATCGTTCAAGAATAGTTCCTCGGGTTAGCCATCTTACACTTGTAAAGTAAAGTACATCTCCGTATTCTGTTTCTATAGATTTTAGGAAATCTTTAAATTGTCTGTGATTCAATCCATTTGCTCTTATTACATTTATAGATTTTATTACAACTGACATAACATCATCAAACTTTAAAACATTTCCCATCAACGACTGCTGGTGAATTATACAATATAGATACAGCGGTTTTTATAATTAAGTAATTTCATGTGGTTATTTAGTTGTCCGGTTAGTCCGATACCTATTCCAGACATATTTCTGACACCATCTGTAGTGACATTTAGTAATTTTTGCCAATCCAGCTGTAAATTTTCAAAAACTTTTACAATTTTTTGAAATATATCATATCCTGTCGTAGTTGCCACAATGCTAGAAAGTGCTGCCAAATCCTCGGTTATTTCCATATTAGCATTTATTCCCCGTATAAAAATCAAAAGCTGTGTGGTATCACTATGTCAGTACTTTCGTCGAGAGCAATGGAAAAATATTCAAATTCTTCAATTTTCTCCTTAATTTGGTTGGAAATATTTTTGCTAATATTTTCTGTACGACGAGTTATTATATTTCGCGACAACGAAATATTTTTAAATAGTTCAATTTTTTCAGGCAATACTTCTTCAACTATTTCTAGTAAACATTTTTTAATTAACTCACCATCACTAAAAGGTTTTCCGGTCAATGCCAAAGTATGGGCAACACGATAACTAGCTCTTACTGCAGTATCGTTTTCATTTGTTTGTTTTTTAAAAATAATAAAATAAATATAATAAATTTATTTTTAATATTATAATAAATTTATAATAATAAATTATTAATATATAATAATAATAAATTTATTTTTAAGCGCGAATTTTTTTCTTTTCGTAAGACACCAGTTAAATTGTAATAATTTTGGTCTTTTGCATCGTAATATCTTTTTATATTATATTCTTTTAAAACAGCAATAGATTCACGACATATTAAACATATTATTTTATTTTTAAATTCAATACAAAAGTAATCTAATAACCATTTTTCTTGGAAAATGCGTTTTTCCTTATCAATTTTACGTTTTTTGTTCATTGTGGTAATTATTAAGATTCAATATATAATTTAGTTCAAAATACAAACACTTCACAGCTACGTTAATTTTAATGTGTCAAAATATATTTATATTGACAAAGTATCGCGAGTCGATAGACAAAGAGAACTGATATGCAATAATATTTAAAATTAATAACTTGTCGTTTTGAATTTAAAAACAACATCCAAGTAGGCTGTGCAAAGAACAGTGTTCCATATTTTTACTATGTATATGTAATGTAAAAAGAAATTAATTTTTTTTCCATTTTAAGTATTATTACTATACCAATAAAAAGAATAGAACACCAAATTATAAGAAAACTTTTATTTTATAATTTTTTTAAACTTTTTTTTTAGTTAGTTAGTTAATTTATTTTCCAATTTATATTAGGTTCATTTATATTATATGTTAAGTTGTTTATTAAGTTTTTAAGTTAGTTAAATTATTTTCCAATTTATATTAGGTTCATTTATATTATATGTTAAGTTCTTTATTATTAATTTTTGTATTAGGTTGCCTATTATTTTATGGTAGGTTTGAATGGTTATCTATAATGGGTTGTAAACAAATTTTAGAAACAGCTCTTTTATATATGGAATCTTTAGTTTTAAGTGTTACAACTCGTATTAATTCATCTGTTCCAGAATGTGTGTCCAGTATTCTTGCCAGTAACCATTTACACGGTTGTATATTTTCATCTTTTATCAATACTAAGTTTCATATTTCCAAATTTTTTGAAGGATATTGCCATTTTGGTCTATGTTATAATGTGTGTAAATATTCTGAGTGCCATCTTTTTCAAAATGATTGAACAAGTTGTTGCATAAATTGCCATCTTTTCAAACAATGTTCGTGATTGTCTAATATTGTCGGTTGTGGTACCAATAAAGGGCCTCCGATTAAGAAATGATCTGGAGTTAAAGCTGTAAAATCTTTCGGTTCATCTGTTAACTGACATAGTGGACGCGAATTGAGGCATGCTTCTATTTGCACTGTTGTTGTTACAAGTTCTTCAAAAGTTAATTTATTGTTATGTAATATCCTTTTTAAATTGTATTTGGCCGATTTACACCTGCCTCCCATAATCCACTGAAATTGGGAGTGTATCGCTTTAGTGATCAGGCAGATGAAAATTGATAAAAATGCTTGCATGCTTTTGGCATTTCGAATTTTTGATGTTTTTATTTCAATAAGGCCGCAATAATCTACCCCAGTATGTTGGAAAGGTCTTGCCATATTTAACCGTGGTGATGGTAGAGTGCCCATTAATTGTTAAGATTGTTGAGCCTTTTGCCTAAAGCATATGACGCATTTATATTTGTGACGTTTGACTTCATTTCTCGCGTTTAGCAACCAATATTTTCTTCTAATCATACCGATCATTAATTGAGTAGTTCCATGTAATGTTATTTTGTGCATGTCATTTATTATTAATGAAGTTAAAGGATGTTTACCGGTTATGATAATCGGATGTTTTTCTTCCCATGGAATGCTTGCGTGATGCAACCGTTCGCCAACTCTGAGAATGTTATCTGCATCTATGAATGGATGAAGATTATTTAGTCTTTCACCAGCTGGTATTCCAGCCCTTAAATTTTTTATTTCATGTGTGAAGTTATTTTGTTGCATGTGACTAATTAGAAGGTTTTCAGCTTCCTCTAATTCCGGTAAAGTCAAATGACTTGAATGCAATTTGATCTTTTTTATAATATTTCTTACACGCATAATGTATGCTGTGATCCTTACCAATTTTTGTAATGTTTTGTAATGAATACTTATTGAATAATTGGTCAATAATGCTTGGTTTAGAGTTGACACTTAAGTGTACCTTGAGCTTTTTTTTTTCCAATAATGTATCGTTTAACTGTGATAATTTTGGCCAATCTTGTACTTCATGTAAAAGCCAATCAGGTCCATTCCACCATAAATCTGCTTTGAGTAGTTCATTTGGATAAAGTCCTCTATATGCTAGATCGGCTGGGTTACTATTTGTTGGAACATGGCTCCACATTTCAATTTCACTCATATCTTGTATTTGTGAGATGCGATTTGCTACAAAAGTTTTATGATTACCGGGATGACTTCGTAACCATGCTAATACAATTGTTGAATCCGTCCATGCATAAAATTTAATTTTTTCAAATTTCATGGCGTTTTTTATGGTTTGGTATAACTTGCATAATAATACAGCTCCACATAATTCAATGCGTGGTATTGATATCTGTTTGACAGGAGTGACTTTCGCTTTTGAGGTTAATAATTTAATTTTTGTATCTCCCTTTTGATTTCGCATTTTAAAGTATAATACTGCTGCATAAGCGTGTTGTGAGCCATCACAGAAGCCATGAATCTCCTCCGAATTGGATGTAGTTTCAATCCATCTAGGCATTGTGATATTTTCAATGTTGTAAATTTCCTTTTGTATCTTGTTCCATATATCTTGAACCTCTGGAGGAAGATTCTGGTCCCAATCCACTCCTTTTACCCATAGTGATTGCATTATGATTTTCAATTTTATGATGAATGGTGCCAAAAATCCTAACGGGTCAAATATTTGCGAAATTGTGCTTAAAAATTTGCGTTTTGATAGTGGTGTTTCGCAAAGTTTTATTGTTAATTTTAAGAGCATCTCGTTGAGTGATGGCTCATCAATTGTTTTATTGGAGGCATCAAACACCACACGAAGTTTCGTTGTAGTGCTTTCTTTATAAACTGCATGATGTGGGGGATAATTAGTTTTATAGAATGTCCTTCCATTTTATTTTTGCCACATATTTTCGATTTCGGCTGATTTAGCTAAAACCATGTGATCCAAGTCTAAATATTCTTGTATGCATTTCTCATATTCTTCGTGCATTTCAGGAAGCTTTGTAAATTGGATCTCTAAACTTTTAAACCTGGAAAACGCTGATGATCGAGATTTTCCAAACTGTAGTTTAGCATTTGTGTCCTTGAACGGTAGTCGAACCACGTATCGTCCTGTGGGCAAACGCTGCACTGTTTTGTCATAAAAATGTTGGCAATATGTTTCTTCCGGTGTGAGGTATTTTATTACAGGTGTAATTTCTTCTATCTCCCAAAACTTTTGTAATTCATCTTGAAATGACTATGATATATTGAAACTTCTGGTATTGCAGTTTTTATTTGCTTGCTCGTAGCTTCCCCATATACAATCTATTCAAGTACGGTATTTTAAGCTATAGGGCTGCCAGACTCTCCAAATTTGACACCGTTTAAGAGAATTTTCCAATATGTATCCGCTCCCAACATCATATCAATCTTACCGGGTTCATAATACTTGGGATCAGCCAACTCCAAACCCTCTAAATGTTTCCAGGACTGATTTGTATATATTCGATTTGACGGTAGGATTCCAGTTAATTTTTTCAAATTGAGCTCATTGTGAATTGAGGAAAGTTGAACTGAAATCTTTTGTTTTGCGGTACCTGCTTCATTGTTGCCTAAACCAATTATCTTTGTATAGCTGGGATAACCTTTCAAATTCAATTTCTTGACGAGCGCTTCTTTAATGAATGTTGATTGTGATCCTTGATCAATTAACGCTCGAATTAAATGTTCTTGTCCATTTGCGGATTTTATGGTTACTGAAGCTGTAGCTAACAAAATCTCTTTGTTTACACATTTAGTTGCGACGTAATATATTTTTGTTATATTATTTAGATCCTGTGAACTACCAGGCTCTGATCTTCCTTCATTTTGCTTTGTTGCAATTATTGTGTCATTATGTAGCAATGTATGATGCCGATGCTTACATTTGAAACACGACGAACGGCTTGGACATCTTGTAGCTATATGCCATTTTGACAAACAATTTGAACACAGCCTTTTATCGATTACAGCTTTTCTTCTCTGCTCGTCGTTCAAACTAATAAATTGTGAACACTGCCTGATGGAATGTGCTTCTGCACACATTTGGCAACCATAACTTGTGCTTACCTGGAAAGCTCCCTTGGATGTTGACGGTTTGAACTGTTCTTTTTTGTTTAACGCCTCTAACGCTCTGCATTGTCCTTCTAAAAATGTTGTTAATCTTTCCCAAAGTTTTTTGGTTTCTAAAGGTAAACGTTGGCTTATCACATAAGTAAAGATATCCCAATTCTTTGTTATAATGTCCCAATTCATTGTGTTGTGAAGATGTCCAAATTCTTTATGTCCCAATTCTTTGTGTTTACTGCTAAATTGTTCAAAGCTTGTCCACTCTCATTTGCAGTATCGATTAATTTTCTAATATTAAAGGCTGTATCATTAGAATTATATGGTTGTGAAAACAAAATCTTCAGTTGTGTTTTGATAAGGACCCTTTTATTATCATACCGGTTTTTTAATGCATCCCAAGCTGGATCGTAATGATTTTCTGTTATGTTGAAATGTCTTATTACTTGGGCAGCTTCACCTATAACACTATTTTTAAAATAATGTAATTTTTGGACTTTCGAAATTGATTTGTTGTTGTGAATTAACGTTGTATATAGGTCATGAAATGAGGTCCAAAGATTATACTCTCCAGCAAATTTTGGTACATTTATTTTTGGTAAATTTACTTCCTCCTTTCCAGTAGCTTTCTCTTCTTCTTGTTCACTAAGATCACTCGGTTTTTTTGAATAGATGCTGAAACAGTCTTCTTCTAAAGTATTTCTGAAGTCAAATACAAAATCTTCAACTTCACCAAAGACTTTTTTATTAAAATATTCTGCACAAGCTTCATCTGCATCAAGAATTATTGTCTCGTCATTTGATTTGAACTTCTGCCAGTTGACCTCTAACTGGTCTAATTTGTTTTTAAAATAAATTTTTGTTTTACGCGTTTTCGAATCTTTTTTGTAATTAGTCTCAAATCTAATTAAAGAATTACGAATTTCTCCTTGCTGCCTAACCAAACCTTCCATTCTCTTTTTTTTTGTTTTTTTATATAAATTTTATTTTAATTAATTAAAAAGACAATAAATGCTTTATTTTACAATTAGTTTTTTATTTATTATAGTTAGCGGGCAAATTTTTTATTATTTTAAAATTTATTTTATTTTTCAACTAACGTTATATAAATGTAAAACTATAGTATTATAAATTTTAATAAGTTTAAAAATTATGTACTTGTATATATATTTAAATTTTCTCCTTTTTTTTTTTTGTATTTTAATAAAAAAAATTACACACTATTTTTTTTTTTAACTTACAATTCAACCAACAATCTGCATTATTTCAACCAATAATCTCTATTCATCCGGCTTGAAGGACCATGTTTAATAGTACGCCTAATTATGAAGGCACGACAAAGTTGTTCTTCCAAAAATGTTCCAAATTTTTTTTTGTTTTTAATTTAATTTAATTTATAATCAAATTTTGCTCCTCTTCTTTCTACTGCTTAAATACGAATGATCCTTAAAACTACTATATTAACTTAAACTAAAATTACTGTATACTATTATGCTAACTTAAATTAAAATTACATTACGGTTTGAGTTCATTAACCTTTCTTATGTACAAAAGAAAAAGAACCCGTCATCATATGTTTTACTATTCTTGTATATAATGATGGTATATAACAAAAAAAGTGAGTAAGTTTAATTCGATTCTCGTTTTTAATTTCTTATTACAAAATTAAATAATTCAATTTCTTTCTTAGAAAGCTTTTTAACAATAGTTTATTATAATTCAATTATTTATTTTTTTTATCCAAAAGCTTTATATTATTTTCACATTTACAGAGATTTGTAAAATAAGCACAAGTAAGTTCATATTTAATTGTTATAAATTTTAGAATTAATTTTTAATATATTAAATTTCTAATAGATTTCTATTATAGGTTTTAGATGAAATTCCAGATGATGTTGCTGTGATGCTCCAGTTCATTTAGATAAGTATAACTTTCTAAAATGCTCAAAAGAATAAAGTTCTTTGTGTTTTTTTTTTATTTCATTTTAGGTTGATGTTGCTTGTGACATTAAAATACTAAAAATCAATTGATTTGATGAAAATCAAATCAAAAAACTTAAATTTAACACTATTACTTGCTACATTTTAAGTAAATACATATTAAATTTTACACTGTGTTCTCAAGTGCGACATTTTTATACTATATTCATCTCTTTCAAATAAAGCGCTCTCAAATCAAAAATATTAGAAGCATATATCATATTTACATATTTTCATTTTATTTACCTATGTATATGTATCTTTTTGTATTACATTATACGTATGCATATTATAGTATACATTGGTGGGTGTAGTAAATTTAGATAAACTGAAATTGAAAAAGTGGTGAAAAAATTTTGTTCTAGATGAGTACTCTATATAGTATCGTTTCTTTATAACATTACATGATAATTGATTGGGATATTAATGGATCATTTAAATATGTATATAAGCTCTCATTTTTTATACCCGTATGAACATAGTTCAAGGGTACAAATTTGCTATTATGTTTGTCACACCTTAATGGAGCAGAGTGAGATATGGCAAAGTATACTCTTGCTCAGAAATGAATTCTTAGCCATGTTTGCCATGTGCCATGTTTGCCATGTTTGCAAGATAACTTCCTTTGGAAAATTGTTAGTTTCACTATTTAAATTGAGTTCGACCAGGGCGTTCGAGTAGCTGCCATACAATTTCTTTGTTTATGTGAAAATAACTCGTTATCTATTAATTTTTTAGTAAAACTCAAAATTAACTAAAAATTTTTTGCAAATGTTACAAAACTAAAACTATTAATATGTATTATAAAGGGTCTTTCAAATTGAGTTTTAAAAGTAATTAACTAAAAGACATAGAATTTGAATTGAAACTGGAAAAGTTTTTATTTATTTTTGAAGTACAATGTTTGCCATTTATACTCTTAAAATGATATCTCCCATGTGACCACCTCTTGCGTCTCTACAGTACCTGATTCTTTTATTAAAATTTTCGGTCACATTCTGGCATAGCTGCGGCTCTATCTCACAAATAACTCGAATAATTTCTGCTTTAAATGCTTCAACGTTTCGAGGTTTATCCTTGTAGACCTGTCCTTTCACATAGCCTCAGAGAAAAAGTCTAAAGGTGTCAAATGGCAGGATCTTGATGGCCAATACACGTCACCGAATCTAGAAATAACACGGTCTGCAAACTTTGTATGCAGTAATTGCAGTGTTTCTCTGGCTGTATGACACGTAGTCCCATATTGTTGAAACCAGATGTTCTCAGTATCAATATTTTCTAGTTTTGGCCATAAAAAAGTTGTGATCATGTCGCGATATTCGGTACCGTTAACGGTTATGGCTCTTCCAGCATCATTTTCGAAAAAGTACCGACCAACCACACCACCAGACCACAATGCACACCAAACAGTGACTCTTTGTGGATGCGTTGGCTTCTCTTGGATCACTCTAGGGTTTTCCTCTGCCCAAATACGCCAGTTTTGTTCATTAACGTAACCACCAAACTCGAAATGTGCTTCGTCCGAAAAGATGTTTTTTTTTTAAATCGTCTTTTTGGTCCAGTATCCAATTGGCAAAGTCCCGGCACATGGAATGATCTTATGGTAGCAATTCCTGTGTCAATTGAACTTTGTAGGCCTCTAACGCTAAATCTTTGTGCATAATACGCCATACAGTTGACTCAGAAAGTCTCAATTGTTGTGAACGTCGGGAAATCGACATGGTGGGGTCAGCTGTAAAACTATCACTCACAGCGCCAATATTTTCTTGTGAACGACCGGCACGAGCATAATGATGTCTTTCTCGATCTTGTACTGCACCAGTTTCTTGTAATTTCCGCACAATATTATCTTGCTTATTTTCTTGCTTAGTTGGACGATTATGTAGACCATAAACATCGCGTAATTTGCGAAATACATTTCTTATAAAACGACCATTTTCATAAATTAATTCAATAATCTCAACACGTTGTTGTAATGTATACGACTTCATTTTTATAAATGGCAAACCTTCAACTGCCAAATTGGCATATAATTTGGGTGCGTTCAATATTTGAAGTGTGTTACACAGGCGCCTACTTTTGAAAACTTAATTTGAAAGACCCTTTATAAAAGCTGTAAACGTTTATAACAATAATATTTTCCAAAGGAAAAACTAATGTGCACATAATCAAAAAAAGAATAAAAAAAAATTTATAGGGTTACATATGTAATTCCGAAAAAAAAATCTCGAAAATCAAAATCCCGAAAAATTCATATTTTTTTCTCACCTCAATTTTTTTTTAGGAACATTACAAAATTTCTTCTTTTTTTATTGATATATTATTTTTAGTCACCAATTTAATTTTGTAATTTTTTTAATTTTCTAATTTGTTTTAATTTTTTTAAACTAAAAAGCATCCACCAATATTCGTGGCCAAAGTACAAAATATGTTTCCTCTCACGGAACTCCTTTAAGAGATAGCTCATGGTCAGCATGAAATTAAAGTGACAAACAGTGAAGAGGTTAAAATACAAGCTAATGCCTCTGAAACATGTAGAGCAATAGTTAAAGCTAAATCAAGAGTACCACACGTACAAAATGAAATCAGAAAGGAGGTTTAGAGTGGTTCTTCGAGGGTTACATCCTTCTACATCACCAAAATCTATCAAAGATGAATTAGAAACTTTTGGTCACATAGTTACAAACGTGTACAATATTAAACAACGTACAACTAAAAACAACTGCCGTTATTTTATACAGATTTAAGCCCAAACACGAGCAATAAAGAGATATATTTCATACAAAAAATGCTTGATACAATAGTATCCTTCGAACCACCACATCCAAAAAAGGAAATTCCGCAATGCATATCATGCCAGCGTTAAGGTCACACTAGTAAATAATGCCACAGGAATCCTAGATGTGTAAAATGTGCAGAAGATCATCAGTCCTTTGAATGCCAAAGAGTAAGTAAAGATAACCTAGTCAAATGTGTACTATGTTCTGAAAATCATCCAACTAATTACAAAGGCTGCAGCCACTACAAAAACCTGCAATCGGAAAACTTTTCCAACATTATGCGCAAGAGAAACAAAGCAAAACTTCACACAACAAATAAGCATCATGTTAAATATGATATCCACAGTCACAAACAAATTTAGTCATGTCTCAACTACTTACACTAGCTTACTGAAACGCCAACGGCCTAGCACAACATCCGCAAGAAGTGAAATTATTTCTAAGTCAAAACAAAATTGATATACTACTAATTTCGGAAACACATTTTTCAAATAGAAGTTATTTTAAAATAAAGAATTACAACATCTATGATACCAAACACCCGGATGGAACAGCTCACGGAGGATCAGCAATCATCATCAGAATTTCACTAAAACATTTTGAATTAAACAAATATAACAAACATTATCTGCAAGCAACTAGTTTGTCAGTGGAAACTTATAGGGGCTCTATTACGATATAGGCTCTATATTGTCCACCAAAACATAATATTAGATCAACACAGTTCGTCGTATTTTTCAAAATACTTGGTAACAAATTCATAGCTGGAGGAGACTACAACTGTAAACACACTCATTGGGGCTCCAGAATCATCATTCACAGAAGCAGGCAATTGTTTTTGGCTATGAATGAATGTGGGTTTAACAGTGTTTCTTCAGGTCAACATTATTAATTAAAATTCCACAGATTTAATTAAAAGTTCAGATGTTATAGAATTCTGCATCACAAAAGGAATTTGTAGTAACCATCTATTGGTAAAGCCATGCTTTGATCTTTCATCCGATCATAGTCCAGTAATCGCATCTACTAAGACAACCATCTGTACAACAACCAAATTTACAAGGTTTCATTCAAGCAACACCAACTGGAACAAATTTAGAACCATAGCATATGGCAAATTGTCATTAAACATACCTCTTAAAATTCAAAATTTGATCTAGACAGCGATCAGTAAATTTAGTGACATCGTAAAAGAAGCTCTTGAGGTTACAACACGCAAACATAAAGAATAAACGCAAACGTTAAACAAGAAATAGAGCAAAAATGAAAACTAAGAAAAATTTGGCAAAGAACTAGATCTCCTGCAGATAAAGCAAAATTCAATAAGGCTACGAAAAATGTCAAAACACTGCTACATAAAATCAAAAATGAATTGTTTGCAAATTATTTAAAACATCTAACACTTACTGAAAATACCAACTTTTCTTTATGGAAGGCAACGAAAAATCTGAAGAGACCACAAATACATATTCCCCCAATAAGAAAACATAATGGAAATTGGGCAAGAAGCGTCATTCAAGCCTTTTGATGCAGCATATAATAACATTATCAATTTTTTATCAACACCATATCAAATGAGTGTACCAATCTAAAACTTTTCTATAAAGGAAGTTGAAAATATTATATATATATATTATACATATGTGATCAGCAATAAGAAAACAGCGGGATATGATAAAATAGACGGGAAAATTCTAAAAGAACTATCTACGAAAGGCATTAAATACATTACCTATCTGTTCAATGCTATTCTCAGAAAAAGCTGTTTTCCAGCTGAATGGAATATTGCAGAAATATTAATGATCCCAAAACCTGGGAAAGATATGAATTTAGTATCATCTTACAGGCTGATTTGCCTTTTATCAACATTTTCAAAAATTTTTGAAAAGCTCTTCATGATCAGATTAAAACCGATATCACATGAAAGGAGAGCCATCCCTAATCATCAGTTTGGTTTCCGGCAATACCTTGCAACAACTGAACAGGTACACAGAGTAGTTGATTATATAAGAACAGATCTAGAGAAAAAAAGGTATTGCGCTGCAGTTTTTAGTCAAGCGGTCGACAAAGTCTGGTACGAGGGAATTTTATACAAGCTGAAAAAGAAATTACCACATCCATTCTACCAAATTTTACGTTCTTATTTAATTAACAGAAAATTCGCTGTCAAATATAATGGAAAATGTACACCGCTACTCGACATCTGGAGTACCACAAGGCAGTGTACTGGGACCAATACTCTACCTAATACACACAGCAGATCTTCCCAGAAATAGAATAGTGAAATAACTATGGCAACCTATGCTGACGACACTGTGTTATTAGCTTCTAGCACAATTCCAGAAAATGCATCTGCAAAACTGTAAATTGCCTTGAACGATATACAGATATGGTTGAAAAAGTGGAGAATTAAAGCCAATGAAGCCAAATCAGTGTATGTCAGCTTTACCTTAAAAAAAGATACCTGTCACATTAAACGGTATCGATATTCTAGAGGCAAATTCAGCTAAATACCTTGGACTTCACCTAGATCAAAAGCTAACATGGCGTACACATATTTTTAACAAAATTAAACAGCTTCGAATTAAACTAAAAAGTATGCACTGGTTACTAGGTAAAAGATCGTTGCTATCATTGCAAAATAAAGCTTTGATTTACAAATGTATACTGAAACCAATTTGAACATATGGTATTGAACTATGGGGTACAACGAGTGTATCAAATATAGAGATAATCGAGCGTTTCCAAGCTAAAACACTTAAAAATCATCAGAAATGACTTACAAATTTGTTCCGTCAAAGAAGAGATAGGCCTGCGGAGTAGAAAATACTTTAGTAGACTAGACAACCATCCAAACTTACTGGTCAGAAAATTTAAAACAAGAAACCCTGAACACCACAGGCTGAAACGATGTACTCATTTTGATCTCGTTTCAAGGTTTTAAAACAATCAACACTTTGCTGAAAGAGTAAATACAGAAAAAAAGGCAGATATCAATGGATTTCTTACTACAAGTCACTTAACAAATTGTCAAATGATTTACTTAATAGCTAAATGTTCACTAATTATAAGGTTCACATTTTATAAATTAGATAGGTGTAAATAAAGTAGAAAGAAAAAAAAATTTTTTTTTAATAGTTCTTGCATTTATAAGAAAAATATTTATATTTAATTCAAAATACATATTATTATTCATTATGAATCATACACCCCTATTCTAAATTCCATCGTAAATGAATTTTAATTTTCAATGGCAACATTTATTCGAAGTTTAAAAATTATACGTTTTGAAATTTGAAAATCAGTTGTTTTGAATTTTTAAAACAAAAGATTTCAAATATTTTTATTCAAAGTAGTGTGGTTGTTAGTAAATAAAAAAATGTTTATTCAAAAAAACAAATAATTATAAAATTACAAACAAAACTAAACAAAGGCACTACTACGAATAATTATTTCTGTCGTAGACTTTTTAGAATTGATTTACATTACGCTGGAATTGAGAATTGCTACGTTACGAAACTTCGAAAAAAAAAATTAGAAACATTTAGCAAACACTTAGCTCTAAGATGGAATTCAGAATAGGGGTCATAGTCAATATTACAATGATAGGAGGCTTACTGAAACTGAGAAGAAAGAGGCCGCAGAGTTAATTCGTTTTCCGAAAGATTCTCGCGAAGAATAGCAAATGAGGGTCTTCTTCAACGAGAAGAGCGTTTAAGAGAAAATCAACTCATATTTTTTTCAAAACAAGAAAAAGCTTTATTCCAATCGTCCAACTATTCACTTGCAACCGAATTTTTTTTGTGCTGCACAATACTATCAGCTGACAATGCAAATATCAACAATAGTTTAAGAGTGAATTACTTTACAGAGGTATGTAATAATTTGTTAAATAGTAAGTTCATTGATAATATGAACATATTTTATTTGAATATACAAAGTTTGTTTAGAAGTTTTAATTTCCTCTTATGAATGTGATATTCACATCGTTATCTTAACTAAAATATGGTTAAATGAATATTAAAATCAGTTTTATAATTTACCAGGATATAAAAGCCACTTTTCAAATCGTAAATCCTCGTATGGTGTAACTGCCATTTTTTTAAAAGAGAACATTAGCAGTTACTTAGTTTTCAATGAGGAGTTCTGTAATTCAAATTTTCTAGTAGTTAAACTACCAAAATGAAATCAAAATGTAGTGTCTATATATAGATCACATGAAACCAGGATGGACGAATTTATTTCAAAGCTTGATGAAATTACCTCTAAATGTAAAAATTCAGAATTGTTTAAAATATTTATTGATGATATTACTTCTTTAAATTTAGGCTCGATATAGTTATATGCTGACGATGCTGTAATAAAATACGCTAAACTCACACAAGAAGAAGTAATATATGCTATTAACAAAGATTTAGATACGATGGAGAAATGGCTTAATAAACATCGATTACTTTTAAATATAAAAAAAACCAAAATAATATTTTTCGAAAATAAGATATATCATAATATTTCCTTTTAATATAAAGATAATATCATTGAAATAGTTAAAACTTTCTATTACCTCGGCTTAGTAATTGATAGCAAAATGAAGTGGTCTGAACATGTTACCCACGTAACCAGGAAAATAATTCCGTATATATTTATCCTAAAAAGGCTTAAAAACTATTTCTCTGGAAAGGCACTATACATGATCTATTCATCGTATATCTTATCCCACTTTACGTACTTAAACCCTATCTGGAGCAACGCGCCTATGTTTATGCTTAACAAGCTAGAAATCCTAAATAAGAAAGCAATTAAAATAATTTGTAATTTTCCAATATTATTTCCCAGTAATTTGCTGTATAATGATAAATATGAAAGCCTCAGTAAAATACGAGAGCGGGAATTGTTCATCCTGGCATTTAAAATCATAAATAATAAGATAAAACACAATTTTATCTTAAACAGGGCAATAGTTATACACTCTCACAACACGAGAAGTAAATCTAATTTTTATTTGAATGTATTCAGAACTGCAAACCAAGAAAACAATTGCTTATTTAACTGCCTAAAAAAATTTAATGAACTTCCTGATGAATTAAAAAATATTGATAATCTAAATACCTCAGAGCGAAAGTTTGATAGCATAAACATTTAAATAAAACCATAAAATAGGAATAAAATAGGAATAAAATTGGAATAGAGAAAATAATAATGGATATTAAAATTGTAAAAAAAAAAATTATTATGAAAAGTAATATAAATTTTATGAATTAAACTATTTATTATTATTATAAAAATTTTTTGAATTGTTGATTCTTATATATTATTGTTTTGTATATATATTGTATATATAGTATAGATATAGAGCTATTATAAATTAAAAAAAAAAAAAAAACAAAAAAAATAAAAAATTTTGAAATTATTTTATTTCATTCTATTATTTGATATATGGAAATGTAAAAATGTATCAAGTACATATATGTATTGAGAATATATTGTTAATAAAAAGATGCTACGCTACGGCCGTAAGAAAATTAATGTATAGTTCTTAGAACTATCGTAAAATTTAAGTGTAAAAATAAAATTGTAATTGAATAAATTATATTTAAAATTCATATAAAATAAGAACAAAAAAAAATTTATATTTTGAATAGTTCTTGCATTTATAAGAAATATCTTTATATTTAATTCAAATTACGTATTATTATTTATTACGAATCATAGTCAATATTAAAGAGATAGGAGGCTTACTGAAACTCAAGAGGAAAGAACGCGCAGAGTTAATTCGTTTTCTGAAAGATTCTCTCGAAGAATGCCGAATGAGGCTCTCCTTCAACGAGAAGACCGTTTAAGAGAAAATCAACAAAATAGAAAGAGAAAATTAAACATTTTATTTCAAACCCCAACAGTCGGGTTTTTGTCGATATATATGAACATAACATTGGAAGCCCAATAAACGAATTTTGATTAATCGGATGCAAAATCATTATAGCCAAGCTCGGGCAATCAATACTTTTGCAGCCGAAGCCATTTTTTTCACAGTTTCCGATCTCTTTAGCATATACAATGACACTTAACAAGCCTCAAGGACAAACTTTTGATAAAATTCCTCTTTACCTTAACAAGTCCGTTTTTAGTCAGGGTAAATTATAATTTGCACTTTCGAGAGTTAAATCTTTTAGTAGTTTTATTGTAATATCATCACATGTAATAGAAAATTGTGTTTTCAATGAAATTCTAGGTTAATTTACAAATTATTATTAGTTTTTTCAGTTATTATTATAAAATATTATTCAACAAATTCAATAAATCTGAATTTACCTCACTATTCTTCTCTCAATCGATGGTTTCCCATAAAATATTTAGATGTAGGTTTTAATGAAAAAAATATCGAACAATTATGCAATATTTTCAAGAAAATGAACAAAGTTTCTAAAGAAGCTGTTTTGATATTTGACGAAATTTCGATTCGAAAAGATTTGAATTATAATACTGTTTTAGATGAGATTACATGTTTCTTAGACTATGGTTTCAAAAGAAGTGGAGCAATAGCTAAATATGTATGTGTCTTTGTATTAAGAGGACCCGTATCAAATTGGAAATACGTGTTTAGTTATTATACTACAAATAAAGGTATTTGTGGGGTAAACCTTCAGGAAATATTATATTTAAATTTAAAAGTAGCTTTTGGTTTAGATCTTAACATTCGCGATGTAATATGTGATCAAGGTATACAAACAATAGGAAATGTTTTAGTTTATTAGGCGCTGCAAATAACCGTCCTTATTTTTTTATAATTTTAATGGATCTGAAAAAAAAAATATATGCAATTTTTGATCCAATACATTTAGTGAAATCCCTACGCAATAATATTCTAAAATATGATTTTCAAACTAAAGACGGTGAAAATATAATAAGATCTTTATACCTTTTCGAACGTAATAATACAAAAAAAATGTGCCCAAGACTTTCTAAAAAACATGTTTTTCCGAAGCCGCTTGAAAGAATGAATATAACCATAGCTTCTCAGGTATTCAGTAAAACTGTTGCTGCCGCGATAAGAACCTTGGTTGAACTCAAAAAATTTGTACAAAGGAGTAGTTGTGCTTTATCCACCGCAGAATTTATTTCTAAAATAGATAAATTGTTTGATTGTCTGAACAGTAGAGTCCTTTACGATAAGAATCCTTATCGTTCAGCTTTACAAGCCAATAACAATATATCGGAATATTTAATTGAGATGATAGATTATTTTAAAAACATAGTTCCAACTACGTCACAAAAAATTTATTGCATCAATGGAATGGTTCAAAGTTTGTCTGCAATAATTCAATTAAGCAAAGACATTTTTGCTTATTATGAGTATAACAACTCTGATAGTTTCTTTTTATTATTATCTAGACTTAATCAAGATATAATAGAAAATTTATTTGCTTCTATTCGTTACAGAAATGGCTGTAACATTAATCCATTAGTGATGGAATTAAATAAAATTTTAGCCAAAATAATTTCAATGAAACTCATTAATACTGAATTTCAAAATTATAATTGTGAACCAGATGACGCAAACTCTCTATGTAAAGATTTTCATAATATTATTTCTGAGGAAGACTATTCCCATTTGTATTCCCATTTGATCCTTTTTATGATATTGAAGAAGATAAGTAACTAATAATAATAAATGAAGAAAATGAAAATAATAATAATAATAAATCCTCAACTAGCAATAATATTTTGTGTAATTCGGAAAGATATATTTGTAGCTACGTTGTTTTTAAATTATTAAAAAAATATTCTTGCAAAATCTGTGAAAACTGGGACCAATACTCTACCTAATACACACAGCAGATCTTCCCAGAAACAGAATAGTGAAATAACTATGGCAACCTATGCTGACGACACTGTGTTATTAGCTTCTAGCACAATTCCAGAAAATGCATCTGCAAAACTGTAAATTGCCTTGAACGATATACAGATATGGTTGAAAAAGTGGAGAATTAAAGCCAATGAAGCCAAATCAGTGTATGTCAGCTTTACCTTAAAAAAAGATACCTGTCACATTAAACGGTATCGATATTCTAGAGGCAAATTCAGCTAAATACCTTGGACTTCACCTAGATCAAAAGCTAACATGGCGTACACATATTTTTAACAAAATTAAACAGCTTCGAATTAAACTAAAAAGTATGCACTGGTTACTAGGTAAAAGATCGTTGCTATCATTGCAAAATAAAGCTTTGATTTACAAATGTATACTGAAACCAATTTGAACATATGGTATTGAACTATGGGGTACAACGAGTGTATCAAATATAGAGATAATCGAGCGTTTCCAAGCTAAAACACTTAAAAATCATCAGAAATGACTTACAAATTTGTTCCGTCAAAGAAGAGATAGGCCTGCGGAGTAGAAAATACTTTAGTAGACTAGACAACCATCCAAACTTACTGGTCAGAAAATTTAAAACAAGAAACCCTGAACACCACAGGCTGAAACGATGTACTCATTTTGATCTCGTTTCAAGGTTTTAAAACAATCAACACTTTGCTGAAAGAGTAAATACAGAAAAAAAGGCAGATATCAATGGATTTCTTACTACAAGTCACTTAACAAATTGTCAAATGATTTACTTAATAGCTAAATGTTCACTAATTATAAGGTTCACATTTTATAAATTAGATAGGTGTAAATAAAGTAGAAAGAAAAAAAAATTTTTTTTTAATAGTTCTTGCATTTATAAGAAAAATATTTATATTTAATTCAAAATACATATTATTATTCATTATGAATCATACACCCCTATTCTAAATTCCATCGTAAAATGTCTACGAAAAATTAGCTACGATACGACATACTATTTTTAACTATTCTAAATTCCATCGTAAATGAATTTTAATTTTCAATGGCAACATTTATTCGAAGTTTAAAAATTATACGTTTTGAAATTTGAAAATCAGTTGTTTTGAATTTTTAAAACAAAAGATTTCAAATATTTTTATTCAAAGTAGTGTGGTTGTTAGTAAATAAAAAAATGTTTATTCAAAAAAACAAATAATTATAAAATTACAAACAAAACTAAACAAAGGCACTACTACGAATAATTATTTCTGTCGTAGACTTTTTAGAATTGATTTACATTACGCTGGAATTGAGAATTGCTACGTTACGAAACTTCGAAAAAAAAAATTAGAAACATTTAGCAAACACTTAGCTCTAAGATGGAATTCAGAATAGGGGTCATAGTCAATATTACAATAATAGGAGGCTTACTGAAACTGAGAAGAAAGAGGCCGCAGAGTTAATTCGTTTTCCGAAAGATTCTCGCGAAGAATAGCAAATGAGGGTCTTCTTCAACGAGAAGAGCGTTTAAGAGAAAATCAACTCATATTTTTTTTCACCTCAATTTTTTTTTTTTTTTGGAACATTACAAATTCTGTTTTTATTGATACACTTATGTACATAATATTTAGTCACCAATCTTAATTTTCTAATAAGTAAGTGCTGTTGACAAACTTTCTGCTTTTGACTTAACAAATTGTTCAATGCAGAAAATGGCAAATTATTTGCAAGCTCTTGGATCTGTGGTAGTTGAGATACACAAATCAAATAAATATTTCTACTCAGAAATAAGTGATATTATTATGCAAAACAAAAATCTTCAGGAAGAAAATCTGGTATTGAAAAATCGTGTTAAAGTTATAAAAGATAAATAAACTGAACTAGAACAAAAAATAAACAAGTATGAATCTATATTAGATGAAGGACAATAAATAAAAAACAAAAATAATATAGTTATTGCCGGTTTTCCAGCTGATCTACCTACGCCAACCGACATAGTTTTAACAATAGCTGGTAAAATTCGCGCTAACGTTGACGCGAGTGCTTTTAAAAATATTTCCAAAGTTAAACAAAAACAAATAATTAAAGAAAAAGAAATAACCAATGAGCTTTATGCTGTAACTGGCTTCTGAAATTATAAAAAATGAGTTGCTGATGAAAAAGCGGAAGTATCCACACCTATGTAGTGCACAGTTGAATCTACAACTTGAGAGCAATAAGGCAATATTTATTCGCCACCATCTCACCCTATTTCAGTCAAAACTATATAAAGAGGCAAAAAAAATTAAAAATTTACATAGAGTTTCTATGGGTCAAGAATAATCAAATTTATCTTCGGTTAGTAGGTTAGCAAAGTTTACAAATTATCTTCCTTTAATGATTTATTATTTATTAAAAAAACTTTTGAAATTCATGATTAAGAATTATAGTAACGAAACACGAGATATATTAAAAAAAATTTTAGCTTTATATTCTAACATTCTAACAAGTAATTATTTAACTTTTAATTTCAATAACACTAATAACAAGCAATTTCAAATTTTTTTTCAATTGAATTTTTTAATAATTTTATTTATTTCATTTATTATTATAAACATAAAAAATTTTATTTTCAATTATTTTATTTCAATTGAATTTACTTATTATGATCAAAATTATTATTTATTATCTATGATTAACAACATATTTTTATATTTTTCACAAAAACATATGGTAATTAACAAAAACAATAATTTACATAATATATTTAATTTACACAACAATTTACATATCATTTATTACTCGCACAAAAATTTTAATACAATTATACAAATTTATTTAAATATTAATTTAATTAATTTTAATTTTAAATTACATATTTTGTTAATTAAAAATAAAACTATAACACAAATTTTATATTTAAAACTTTCATATCAAACTTTAAATCTGTCTGTCAAATTTTTCTCAAATTTAATTCACAATCTCATTCACAGTTTTAATATTCACAATTTATTAATATTTTTAATTTTAAATCTAATTTTTAATTTTTTCATAATAACAAAACCACTTTAAGTTTTTAATTTGCAACAAGTTTTTATGTTTGTCCTATCAAGCTTTGTATCTGTCAAAAATATTTTAATTAAATACTCATAAAAGCTTTTTCAAAACAAGAAAAAGCTTTATTCCAATCGTCCAACTATTCACTTACAACCTAATTTTTTTTGTGCTGCACAATACTATCAGCTGACAATGCAAATATCAACAATAGTTTAAGAGTGAATTACTTTACAGAGGTATGTAATAATTTGTTAAATAGTAAGTTCATTGATAATATGAACATATTTTATTTGAATATACAAAGTTTGTTTAGAAGTTTTAATTTCCTCTTATGAATGTGATATTCATATCGTTATCTTAACTAAAATATGGTTAAATGAATATTAAAATCAGTTTTATAATTTACCAGGATATAAAAGCCACTTTTCAAATCGTAAATCCTCGTATGGTGTAACTGCCATTTTTTTAAAAGAGAACATTAGCAGTTACTTAGTTTTCAATGAGGAGTTCTGTAATTCAAATTTTCTAGTAGTTAAACTACCAAAATGAAATCAAAATGTAGTGTATATATATAGATCGCATGAAACCAGGATGGACGAATTTATTTCAAAGCTTGATGAAATTACCTCTAAATGTAAAAATTCTCTAATTTTTGGAGATTTCAATATAAATATCCTAAACGACAAAAATAATGACGTTAAAGTATATAACAATACACTGTTAGGCAACGGATTCATAATATATAATAAAATTTCAGAAAAATATTACACAAGAATGGGTACCTCTTCAAAAACAATAATTGATCATTTTCTTACAGACTTAATTAAACATCAATATTTCTTCCATTTCTTAAACACTTCATTGTCAGATCATCAATTACTTTTTGTAAGTGTTGATGATAAAATTATATGTAATAAAGAGATAGACTATAAAACAGTCTTGAATTATCAAAATCTTTCTATTAACCCAATTTGAGCAAACTTAGACTCTAATTTAAATTTTGATAATTTTGTTGATGATATTAGTTCGGTTATCGTTAGTAATACACAAAAAATTTTCTTAAAAAAAAATAAAAAGAAAAAGTGTTGGATAACTAACGAAATTATGTATGAAATACGTGATTCATACTTTAAATTCAAAAAAAAATATCCTAACGACTCACATATAAAACAGTTGTATAATCATAGCCGAGCCAATGTTAAGAAACTTATAGCTTAGGCTAAAATAAAATATTGCTCTGAAGAAATATCGCGAAATCGAAATATAGCGAAATCTGTGAAATTTATATAAGAAAATTATGTACAACAAAAATAGCCTTGCTAATTACGATAAAATTGAAACTCTAACACAAAAAAGCAAAATTATAAACGAAGAACAAGAAATTTCAGAATTAATGAATAATTTTTTTTTTGTTAATGTTACGAATGAAAGGAATTCCACAAGGTTCTATATTAAGCCCAGAATTGTTTAAAATATTTATTGATGATATTACTTCTTTAAATTTAGGCTCGATATAGTTATATGCTGACGATGCTGTAATAAAATACGCTAAACTCACACAAGAAGAAGTAATATATGCTATTAACAAAGATTTAGATACGATGGAGAAATGGCTTAATAAACATCGATTACTTTTAAATATAAAAAAAAGCAAAATAATATTTTTCGAAAATAAGATATATCATAATATTTCCTTTTAATATAAAGATAATATCATTGAAATAGTTAAAACTTTCTATTACCTCGGCTTAGTAATTGATAGCAAAATGAAGTGGTCTGAACATGTTACCCACGTAACCAGGAAAATAATTCCGTATATATTTATCCTAAAAAGTTTAAAAACTATTTCTCTGGAAAGGCACTATACATGATCTATTCATCGTATATCTTATCCCACTTTACGTACTTAAACCCTATCTGGAGCAACGCGCCTATGTTTATGCTTAACAAGCTAGAAATCCTAAATAAGAAAGCAATTAAAATAATTTGTAATTTTCCAATATTATTTCCCAGTAATTTGCTGTATAATGATAAATATGAAAGCCTCAGTAAAATACGAGAGCGGGAATTGTTCATCCTGGCATTTAAAATCATAAATAATAAGATAAAACACAATTTTATCTTAAACAGGGCAATAGTTATACACTCTCACAACACGAGAAGTAAATCTAATTTTTATTTGAATGTATTCAGAACTGCAAACCAAGAAAACAATTGCTTATTTAACTGCCTAAAAAAATTTAATGAACTTCCTGATGAATTAAAAAATATTGATAATCTAAATACCTCAGAGCGAAAGTTTGATAGCATAAACATTTAAATAAAACCATAAAATAGGAATAAAATAGGAATAAAATTGGAATAGAGAAAATAATAATGGATATTAAAATTGTAAAAAAAAAAATTATTATGAAAAGTAATATAAATTTTATGAATTAAACTATTTATTATTATTATAAAAATTTTTTGAATTGTTGATTCTTATATATTATTGTTTTGTATATATATTGTATATATAGTATAGATATAGAGCTATTATAAATTAAAAAAAAAAAAAAAACAAAAAAAATAAAAAATTTTGAAATTATTTTATTTCATTCTATTATTTGATATATGGAAATGTAAAAATGTATCAAGTACATATATGTATTGAGAATATATTGTTAATAAAAAGATGCTACGCTACGGCCGTAAGAAAATTAATGTATAGTTCTTAGAACTATCGTAAAATTTAAGTGTAAAAATAAAATTGTAATTGAATAAATTATATTTAAAATTCATATAAAATAAGAACAAAAAAAAATTTATATTTTGAATAGTTCTTGCATTTATAAGAAATATCTTTATATTTAATTCAAATTACGTATTATTATTTATTACGAATCATAGTCAATATTAAAGAGATAGGAGGCTTACTGAAACTCAAGAGGAAAGAACGCGCAGAGTTAATTCGTTTTCTGAAAGATTCTCTCGAAGAATGCCGAATGAGGCTCTCCTTCAACGAGAAGACCGTTTAAGAGAAAATCAACAAAATAGAAAGAGAAAATTAAACATTTTATTTCAAACCCCAACAGTCGGGTTTTTGTCGATATAAATGAACATAACATTGGAAGCCCAATAAACGAATTTTGATTAATCGGATGCAAAATCATTATAGCCAAGCTCGGGCAATCAATACTTTTGCAGCCGAAGCCATTTTTTTCACAGTTTCCGATCTCTTTAGCATATACAATGACACTTAACAAGCCTCAAGGACAAACTTTTGATAAAATTCCTCTTTACCTTAACAAGTCCGTTTTTAGTCAGGGTAAATTATAATTTGCACTTTCGAGAGTTAAATCTTTTAGTAGTTTTATTGTAATATCATCACATGTAATAGAAAATTGTGTTTTCAATGAAATTCTAGGTTAATTTACAAATTATTATTAGTTTTTTCAGTTATTATTATAAAATATTATTCAACAAATTCAATAAATCTGAATTTACCTCACTATTCTTCTCTCAATCGATGGTTTCCCATAAAATATTTAGATGTAGGTTTTAATGAAAAAAATATCGAACAATTATGCAATATTTTCAAGAAAATGAACAAAGTTTCTAAAGAAGCTGTTTTGATATTTGACAAAATTTCGATTCGAAAAGATTTGAATTATAATACTGTTTTAGATGAGATTGCATGTTTCTTAGACTATGGTTTCAAAAGAAGTGGAGCAATAGCTAAATATGTATGTGTCTTTGTATTAAGAGGACCCGTATCAAATTGGAAATACGTGTTTAGTTATTATACTACAAATAAAGGTATTTGTGGGGTAAACCTTCAGGAAATATTATATTTAAATTTAAAAGTAGCTTTTGGTTTAGATCTTAACATTCGCGATGTAATATGTGATCAAGGTATACAAACAATAGGAAATTTTTTAGTTTATTAGGCGCTGCAAATAACCGTCCTTATTTTTTTATAATTTTAATGGATCTGAAAAAAAAAAATATATGCAATTTTTGATCCAATACATTTAGTGAAATCCCTACGCAATAATATTCTAAAATATGATTTTCAAACTAAAGACGGTGAAAATATAATAAGATCTTTATACCTTTTCGAACGTAATAATACAAAAAAAATGTGCCCAAGACTTTCTAAAAAACATGTTTTTCCGAAGCCGCTTGAAAGAATGAATGTAACCATAGCTTCTCAGGTATTCAGTAAAACTGTTGCTGCCGCGATAAGAACCTTGGTTGAACTCAAAAAATTTGTACAAAGGAGTAGTTGTGCTTTATCCACCGCAGAATTTATTTCTAAAATAGATAAATTGTTTGATTGTCTGAACAGTAGAGTCCTTTACGATAAGAATCCTTGTCGTTCAGCTTTACAAGCCAATAACAATATATCGGAATATTTAATTGAGATGATAGATTATTTTAAAAACATAGTTCCAACTACGTCACAAAAAATTTATTGCATCAATGGAATGGTTCAAAGTTTGTCTGCAATAATTCAATTAAGCAAAGACATTTTTGCTTATTATGAGTATAACAACTCTGATAGTTTCTTTTTATTATTATCTAGACTTAATCAAGATATAATAGAAAATTTATTTGCTTCTATTCGTTACAGAAATGGCTGTAACATTAATCCATTAGTGATGGAATTAAATAAAATTTTAGCCAAAATAATTTCAATGAAACTCATTAATACTGAATTTCAAAATTATAATTGTGAACCAGATGACGCAAACTCTCTATGTAAAGATTTTCATAATATTATTTCTGAGGAAGACTATTCCCATTTGTATTCCCATTTGATCCTTTTTATGATATTGAAGAAGATAAGTAACTAATAATAATAAATGAAGAAAATGAAAATAATAATAATAATAAATCCTCAACTAGCAATAATATTTTGTGTAATTCGGAAAGATATATTTGTGGCTACGTTGTTTTTAAATTATTAAAAAAATATTCTTGCAAAATCTGTGAAAATTTATTGTTAAAAAATCAAATGAAATTTTAGCGCTTGAACAATTTATTTTTCAAAAAAATTACAAATTGAGAAATATTTTCATATGAGAATATTTGACGACTACTTTTCAGTAAATTATTATAAAAAAAATCTTTTGAAAAATATTATTTTTATTTGTTTAGAAGCTACAAAAAAATCAACCAAACATTCTCAATGGTTTTCTAAAAGTAATGAATGCTATAACCATAAAATAAAATTTTTGGAGTTAATGATTCTTCTTTTATTAAAAAAGAATTCTAAGTGGTTGAAAGAAAAACTAATAAGGACCGAAAATGAAGAAAAAGGAAAGGAAAACAAAATCCCAAAAAACAAAAATATATAAACTTGAAAAAGCACAACTCCTTCTTTTTTCTAAACATATTTTCATTCTTAGGTACATAACTAAATTTTATTTATCTTTCATGTATTAATAATCATTGGCTTCTGAGAAACTGATATGCAAATTAATAGATGTGTGAAATTTGAAATTGATTTTTGAAGAAATTTATATTTTATTGTTTTTCTTATTTTATTTTGTATTTGTTAAGTTTAAATTTTGTTTAAATTTTTAAATTTTATTTTTTTTGTAAATATTTATTATAAATTTATATTTATTATTTATTTAAAAAAAATATGTAATAATGTATAATATAATTTATTCTAAAAAAAGGGCTTTTTATGGCGAATTGAAGTTAAATTAAATTTTAAAACTTTCAAACTTCAACTCGGCTTTTTCCCTTAGTTAAAAATATATGAAAGTGTACAAATTTTAATTACATATTTGAATTTTCATTTATAATAGATTCATATCATAAGTACATATTGGTGGAAACTTATACAACTACCCCTTATATTTTTAGATGAATAGAATTTTTCCTGAATAAAATTTCTTTTTTCTAAAAAAATATCAGAAAAATTGTTACGTGTACCTCCAATCTCTAATACAAACACAATACAATACATCGCACACAATTTCTGCTATTATTGCATTGCATAAGTAGTTGTATTAATTTATTTTTTTATTAAATTTTTTATCAAGGAATTCAACCTAAACGAGATATGACAATAATAATAATACAGAGATATGACACAACAATAATAATACAGAGATATGACACAAACCCCGTTTTTATTTTATTTATCGGTGAAGAAATTGTCATTTCTTGTGCCCAATGTCATTTTTTGTTTGAAACATTTTTTTGTTCTACATGATTTATCTGTATAATTATATTGTCTGTGCCAGTGCATACAAGAATATACTTAAAAAAAGATGATGATACAATAAATTGGGAAACTGAAAATGATAACATTTTTTCTCATTCTGGAAATGAATTTCACACAAAAGTGATGGTGCTTATGAAAAATCCAAACAGACAAAATCGTTGTAATTTCCTTGATAGAGTCAGACGATGAGATCAAAAATATTCACTTATCTATTTATTATTTCTACGATAGAAATAGATTTAAGTGGGCAAAGTAAAAGCCACAGAAAAATGTTCGAGTTATAATATTATAATACTGCTCATAATATTCTAAAACTTCCAGGAATGTGAGGCCAACATATCCATATAAACCTATTGAAACTTTTCTAGCTATTATTCATGGAAAAATGATCCAGATGGTATTGAATTAGACGAATAAGAAGCTTTTATATATACTGTCGGTATACTTCAGAAACAACTCAAGAAAAATTTGAAAAATTATATTTTATAGTCTGCAAAAAGACTCTAAGTACTTCTTTTACAAATTACAAAGTTATTCTATTATTTCATTATAAACTAAGTCCAAAATTATTTTCTTTATTTAGTAAAAATTTGTAATATATTTCAAAAATAATCGTTATAAAAACTTAAGTTAAAAAAGAAATACTTAGTTCACAATAATATTATGATTCGTTTCCCTTGGCAACGTGTTTCTTTCGCGCGTTATTTTCTCTTTTATAGCGTAATTCTAAATGCTTTAAGTTATTCTATTATAAGTTTTTAAATTGAATAAGTGCTATATTTGTGTTTACATTAAAAAATGAAGGGCTTTTCTAATCGTGGATCACTACTTGTCCAATTGGCTTTGAAAAATGGTAAAAAATGTTCTTCATTCATATTACATAAAATTGAATATATTGATATTATTATTTATATCTAATAAAAAGAAAATACTAAGCGAAAATTTGAACAGAATCTGAATTTAAACTAATCTAAAATGTTGTGTGATGACGTAACTAAAGCTAGTAAATCTAATGGTATGTTAATAAAATTTCTTTTTTATATTTATTAAAAGAATTAGCAGATGTAGAATTGGACAAAAAGTTAGAAGCTGGATGTAGTCACAGGGATGATAAAGCAGGGCAAGCAGATTGGGATTTTTATGAGGATTTGGACTTTTCTGGTGACGACATAGTGGGTCAGGATTATGTACCAGTTGATGATTCTGATTATGACAACGACGAAAATAATAGAAGTAAAACTCAATAACAAAAAATGTTTTATACTCAAATTTACGAGTATATTATTTATTTATTTATTACTTAATTCAAGTATTTGCATATTACATTTAGATAATTATACTTAATCTAACATTAATATTAAAGTTATACAAAGCAAAATTAGTTATACAAATGAAAATAAAAAAAAAATAAAATATCTAATCGAAAATGTGCTTTCAGACCTGAAACGTGTTCGTGTGTTGATTGAGTTAATTAATATGTTGTTAATATAGTGTGAA
The DNA here is from genome assembly GCA_947095535.1 of Poecilobothrus nobilitatus. Taxonomy (NCBI): domain Eukaryota; kingdom Metazoa; phylum Arthropoda; class Insecta; order Diptera; family Dolichopodidae; genus Poecilobothrus; species Poecilobothrus nobilitatus. Next base: position 127,022,828 of record OX352773.1, read on the forward strand.
TTTATATAGTTATAAAATACCTGAGTAATAAAAACAATACCTTTGACTGTTAGTTTGCATTCTAACGTATTCATGCCAAGTAATTTGAGACGATTGATATATCGAGGCAATATAAGGGGATCAGCCCAATTTAGGTTTCTTAAGGCAAACCTTGGAAAATTTCTTTGTATTGCTTCAATTCTAACAATATGTTGATGATAGTGTGGAGACCAGACATGATTTGCATACTCCAGAATAGGACGAACTAAAGTCGTGTAAAGAGATTTTATAATATATGGGTCATTAAAATCTCTAGACCATCTTTTTACAAAACCTAGCATTGAGTTTGCATTACTAATGATCTTGCTAATATGTGTATTAAAGGAAAGTTTACAATCAAAAGTTACACCAAGATCATTAAATTCAGTGACTCTTTTTATTATGTTGTTATTAAAAGTGTAATTATTTGTGATTAAGTTTAGGGAACGCGTAAATGAAATGACGGCACATTTATCAATGTTTAAAATAAGATGGTTGCATTTACACCAGTTCGTAAAGTTATTAAGATCTTTTTGGAAAGAGTCTGCATCATTCATTGAGCACACTTCTTTAAAGATTTTTATGTCGTCATCGTAATTTTTTATTTTATAAATTCAATTGAGTCATTAGAATTCTGATCTTTGTAAGACATATAATTTGGATATTGATCAGATTTACGTTTTGAATTTACAAGCTACCAAAAATATTGAGGATCTGTACGAAGTTGCGAAGCAATTTTACTAATGTAAAGCTCATATTTAAGACTTAGTAAGGATTTGAATGCAGTAAATAAATTTACAAAATTTGAATAAGAAATATTATCCTTCTTTTTGAAATATGCATTCCACGCTTTATTTTTTTACTTTCTAAGAGTTTTTAGATCACCATCATACCATGGTGGGCTTGAATTGATATTTCTATCACGAACTCGGGGAACATACAAGTCAAATCCATGGTAAATTACTTCTTAAAATTTATCAATCGTATTATTTAAATCATTTATGACTAGTAAAGAATTAAAGTCAATTGAAATAAAAAAATTGTTAAGCATATAAAAATTAGTTTTGGAAAAATTAAATTTATATGAGGTATTTAATGACGATTTATTTAAACAATTATAATGAAATTGAAAACTGAAAGGGGGATGATGAAAATCAATTTTTGAAAGAGGTGTTGCCGTCAATGTTCTAGTTACATTTACCCAGTCAGAAGTAAAAAGAAGGTCTAATTGTTTGTTTAATAGATTTTTAGTTGAAGAGACTTGTTGAAGTCCGCATGCAAACAAACTATCTATAACACTATCTATAACACATATAATAATAGTAATACACATATTTTTGTAACTATTTTATAATATCAAAATAAAATTCAGTGTTTTCGCTTTAGAAGTTGAAAAAACATCTCCACTGGCACAAAACAAAAGATTACTAGATAGAAGAAAAGTAACCCAGATTCATGGCAAAGAAACATCAGTAGAGAAATCAAAAATATTAAACAACTACTACCTTCAAAATGCAAAAATTGTCGTTATAAGTGTAACAACCATTTTTCAGAAGATGATAGAATACTGTTTTGCAAAATGTTTTAGCAATTATCGTACCAAACGTTAAATTTTATTTTGAAAAGTTTCGTTGAAAATTAAATTCAAAGAAGACGACAACGAACTGGTGAAAAAACAATAATATTTTAAACCTGGAGATGATCAGTGTCAAGTATGTGAAAAATATAAAGGCACCGCAAATAAAGAATACAAAGTACGTTTCCAAATGAAGGATGAGTGTGCTCAAGAAAAAACGTCTGATAAAGAAAGAGCATGCAATCAGTCCAACTTTATATCCCGTACTGATCTGCAGTCCGCTTTACAAACTGCATCAAGTGCTGTCAGTCCGATGTACCACAGTGGTCCGATGTGGTCACTCATACATGGAAGTAGATAGCATGCACAATACGATTGAAACCGCAAAAAATGTGCCTGTGTATACAATTCAGGATTAGTTAAACATTTTCCGGCTTGTTAAATCAAAAAGATTAAAAAGTAAAGCATGCTTGTTAAATATGCTTATAAAATAAGATAAATTCGACACGACGGATCAAAAGTAAATTGGCTGAAAGTAAAATTTTTAGATACCAAAAAGCCAAACCCGGCATTATTAAATATCGATACAATCATACAGATGAATACAGGGAAATACAAGTGTATAAACAAGGGCGTCCTGTTTATTTAAACTCATTTGGTATTTGGTACTCGTTTGCTATAAGCTGTGAGAAAAAGAAAGATTTGTTACAACTTTGCAAATGTAAAGTTATACCAGAAGGGTTTCATCCGTGGTATAAATCTATTAAAAATGCTAAAAGTATTAAAAATGTAGCCCCAGAACCAGCTCAAGATTCAAATTCTGAAATATCATCTGATGAAGAATAATTATGTATTTTATTTTCTTTATGTTTGTATTAATCTATTTTTTTTATGTTTGTATTAATGTATTATTTTATAAAAGTTAAGTTTATTTTTGTTATTTACTATTGAAGAATAATCGTTATTATTAAGTTATTTTATAATATATTTCTTTTTTTTTATTTAAAATTGAAGTAATTTATTAAAGAACCGAAAGCAAAAGATTTATGTATTAAAAAATTAACAAAAAGGCTGGTTAATTTAATTTAATTGATTTTAAGATTATCTTTTAAAATGGGTTAATTGTTTACAGCAATAATAACTCAAGTTCAGTCGACATTTTTTTTATTAATTTAATTCTATGATAATTTAAGCTTTTTAATATTCTTATCAGTACAGTTTTATTTTGTATCCATCAAAAAACCGTTATTTCCTTATCAACATGAAAAAACTTAAATTTTTATATTTTTCAAAGACTGTTAAACTTTAACAATTGCATATCTCAAAATAATGTTTTATGGACTTGAGTTGTTTTTGTAGTATACCGACGACTATTGAATTATTAGTAAATAACAGAAAATAAGTAACAGCAGAAAGTAAATAACAGAGTTATGGTATTTAATCTTGAAATTAAAAAGTGTTTTTGATATATTATTGTATTCTACTATATTTAAATACAACCATAAAAACATACAGACATTATTCAATACTAACAGCACAGCATGAGATATAATTCGATTGTACTTATTGAGTCATAATTTTTTTATATTATTACTTGTTTTACACTGTGATAATTTTAGGGGGACGAAGAGCGAAAAAATTTGACCTAATAGTGCTGTTTATCATACTTTAAAATTATTTAATTTAAATTGGGAATTAAATTATTCTATTGAAATCAATGCCACTAATGAAGAAATGCTGATTGGATTTAGAGGTCACTGCAAGTTCAAAATATACATGCATAACAAACGAAATATAAACTAAGTATATATTTATTTATTTATAACTTTAAATATATATATAAATAAATAAATAAATTGCATTTGGAACTGTTACAAAAATAAAAAGGAAATTGTTCCGAAGTTTTTACCCAACAAAAAACGTGACATTCGATCTTCAATACTTGGCTTTACTAAAGCTGTAAGTTATTTAAGTCATATAAGTTATATAAGTTAAGTTAAGTCCAAAAAAAATTAATGAGCAACTTTAAATTAATGTGTCGATTAAAAATATTCAGTTTATTCTTCTAACAAAAGAAAAAGACGTTGTAGAACGGCTCTGTTTTTTAAAATATTAGACAACAGTACTTTAAATTCATACGAACTCCAACTAGGAACCTTAAGGCTACCATAATAAAAAAAAATGTTAGACGATTCTTAGCAAACCTATATAAGAAAGAAAAACTTGTTTGCATGGAGTAGTAAAGGGTCTTTCAAATTGAGTTTTCAAAAGCAGGCGCCTGTGTAACACACTTCAAATATTGAACGCATCCATATTATATGTCATTTTGACAGTTGAAGGTTTGCCATTTATAAAAATGGAGTCGTATACATTACAAGAACGTGTTGAAATTACAGGATGAAAATGGTCGTTCTGTAAGAAATATATTTCGCAAATTACGCGACGTTTATGGTCTACATCAGTGGTGTCCAAACTACGGCCCGCTAAGCGTTTTTATCCGGCCCGTTTTCAATTTTATTATCATCATATATAATTTTCATAAAATTATATTTCACATCAACTTTCTTATAATTTTCTGTTCTTGTTTAAAAAATATTATAAAAAAAAAAAAAAGTTTAAAAAAATTATAAAATAAAAGTTTTCTTATAATTTGGTGTTCTATTCTTTTTATTGGTATAGTAATAATACTTAAAATGGAAAAAAAATTAATTTCTTTTTACATTACATATACATAGTAAAAATATGGAACACTGTTCTTTGCACAGCCTACTTAGATGTTGTTTTTAAATTCAAAACGACAAGTTATTAATTTTAAATATTATTGCATATCAGTTCTCTTTGTCTATCGACTCGCGATACTTTGTCAATATAAATATATTTTGACACATTAAAATTAACGTAGCTGTGAAGTGTTTGTATTTTGAACTAAATTATATATTGAATCTTAATAATTACCACAATGAACAAAAAACGTAAAATTGATAAGGAAAAACGCATTTTCCAAGAAAAATGGTTATTAGATTACTTTTGTATTGAATTTAAAAATAAAATAATATGTTTAATATGTCGTGAATCTATTGCTGTTTTAAAAGAATATAATATAAAAAGATATTACGATGCAAAAGACCAAAATTATTACAATTTAACTGGTGTCTTACGAAAAGAAAAAAATTCGCGCTTAAAAATAAATTTATTATTATTATATATTAATAATTTATTATTATAAATTTATTATAATATTAAAAATAAATTTATTATATTTATTTTATTATTTTTAAAAAACAAACAAATGAAAACGATACTGCAGTAAGAGCTAGTTATCGTGTTGCCCATACTTTGGCATTGAGCGGAAAACCTTTTAGTGATGGTGAGTTAATTAAAAAATGTTTACTAGAAATAGTTGAAGAAGTATTGCCTGAAAAAATTGAACTATTTAAAAATATTTCGTTGTCGCGAAATATAATAACTCGTCGTACAGAAAATATTAGCAAAAATATTTCCAACCAAATTAAGGAGAAAATTGAAGAATTTGAATATTTTTCCATTGCTCTCGACGAAAGTACTGACATAGTGATACCACACAGCTTTTGATTTTTATACGGGGAATAAATGCTAATATGGAAATAACCGAGGATTTGGCAGCACTTTCTAGCATTGTGGCAACTACGACAGGATATGATATATTTCAAAAAATTGTAAAAGTTTTTGAAAATTTACAGCTGGATTGGCAAAAATTACTAAATGTCACTACAGATGGTGTCAGAAATATGTCTGGAATAGGTATCGGACTAACCGGACAACTAAATAACCACATGAAATTACTTAATTATAAAAACCGCTGTATCTATATTGTATAATTCACCAGCAGTCGTTGATGGGAAATGTTTTAAAGTTTGATGATGTTATGTCAGTTGTAATAAAATCTATAAATGTAATAAGAGCAAATGGATTGAATCACAGACAATTTAAAGATTTCCTAAAATCTATAGAAACAGAATACGGAGATGTACTTTACTTTACAAGTGTAAGATGGCTAACCCGAGGAACTATTCTTGAACGATTTTTTAAGTTACGGAGTGAAATTCAATTATTTTTAGTTGAAAAAGGAAAAGTAGTACCGGAGATTAATGATAATTTATGGATTTGGAAGCTTGCATTTTCAACTGACTTAACTGACTTAGCACTTAAATTTATTGAATCTTCAACTGCAAGGAAAGAATACGCTTGTTTCAGATATGTTCAGCCATGTAAAAGTTTTTCAATCAAAATTAACGCTTTTTATAAATCAAATATCAAATCTAAATTTTGAACATTTTAAAAGCTGCCAAAGCATTTCAGTACGGTTAACAGCATCGTTTTCAAAGGATATAGCAGTTAATGCTCTCAAAGTTTTAAAAGAAGAATTACAGCGACGATTTGGAGATTTTAAAAGTATTGAAAAGGAAATTTATCTATTTCAAAACCCATTTGCAGTGAATGTCGAAGACGTCAGAGAGGAGTTACAAATGGAGATTATAGATCTACAATCTAGTGATGAACTAAAAGCAGTATTTATGGAATTGAATTTAATTGAATTTAATTGAATTTTACAGAAAATTGTCAATAACTGAATATCGCTGTTTGAAATAATTCGCAAAAAAAATTATCGTTTATTTTGGTAGTACATATATTTGCGAATTTACCTTTTCAAAAATAACGTACATTAAAAACAAATATAGAAATACCCTCAGCAATGAACACCTACAAGATATATTGAAAATAGCATCAACTGAAATACTTCCAGATTATGAAAAAATATGCTTGGAACAGAAAATGCACGGATCACATTAATATGATAACAATTTTAATATTTGAGTATATTTTGTTTTTTTATTGTTATGAATAAACTTTTATTTTTTTATAATGACATATTTTGATATTTTATTATGAATAAAATATCAAAATATGTCACATATTTTTAATATGTAGAGGTAGGTTCAAAGAATGATTTTTTAATTTTTGGCCCGAACCCCCATATCTTTTTCTTAAATGGCCCGTGGCTATAAAAGATTGGGCACCACTGGTCTACATAATCGTCCAACTGACCAACAAATTTCTAATATTGTGCGGAAATTTCAAGAAACTAGAAATCGAAAAGTGCGGAAATTTCAAGAAACTAAAAAAGAAACTAAAAATCGAAATATAACTAAAAATAAAATATACTGAGGACATGTGGTGTCATACAGTCAGAGAAATACTATACTCACTTATGGTGTCAGCGACTTTATATATTATTACTTAACTAAAATTGGAAGTGTTAGAAAAAATAAAAAAATGAACAAAAAATAAAATCAACTATTTTTTTGATAAATTTAAGATTGAGTCAAAAAAAAATTTAATATTTTTATTAGTATTTTTTTTTTGAGTTTATTTATTTTTTTATTTATTTATTTATTTATTTCATTCAAATTCCATTTCACAAACTTAATTACTTAAAAAAACTATTCTCTAAAAATTTTTATAAGTATCACATAATTGCAAAATGTTGAATAACTTTAAATTTATGTTGAATATGTTTATGTTTGGTTTGTAAAATTGACCAATTTTATTAATTTTAAAATAAAGACTGATATGAAATTCTTTATTATTCTATTTTTATTAAATTAAAATGGTAGTGCGTGGAACCGAAGACATCAATTATGTAATTTGTTTTAACAATAATTAAGAATGCACTTCTTTTGTATCAAAATTTTTAATTTTTCATCCAAGTTTTTATGCAAAAAAAATTCCGAAAAATCAAGTCATAATTAACCCATATTATTTTGCTGTACCCAGTACCGATCGTTTAACTGCTTTATGACCAGCGGCAGTATTTTTAATTTTTGCATTAGTTGCAATACTGTAACTGTAAGCAATCTATACAAGGAAAAACGATTCTTATGTGGTTTAAAAATTGGGTTTTAGCAAGTTAAACAGAATTTTATTTTAAATTTGATACATATTCTTGTAAGTCAAAAGATATTTAAAAAGAAGATCCACTAGGTTCTAGTGTAGTGAAAACTTTACTTACTTGTGTTCAGCATCAGAAAGATGATGTTGTTTTTTTCGACAACTTTTTTACAAACTACAACTTACTTCTTTATCTAAAAAAAATGAATTTCGGGCAACAGGAACAATACGTCAAAATCATACTAAAAAATGTCTGCTTGTTGAATAAAAGGATATGAAAAAAGAATTGTGTGGAGAATATGATTATTATTTTGATAAAAGAAATAAAATTCTTATAGCAGAGTGGAAAAATTACAATGTAGTTATAGTCGGCACAAATTATTCGGATGTAAAGGTAAAGACGAAAGTCAAAAACTAGTCAAATGAATCTAAACAAAAATTGATATAACAACCAAATTTAATTTCGGAATATAATTCTGGAATGGGAGATGTGGACCGTATGATCAGTCTATAAATTTATATAGAATTGCACTTCGTGGAAAGAAATTTTGACGAAAATATTAGATACGGCCATGAGAAATGCTTGGAAATTACATGTGCTTTCTGCTGATATAAAAATAGATCAACTAGAATTTACAAGAAATGTAACTAGGTATTATATCCGATTGAATACAAAAACAAAATCAAAAGGCCAATCAAAAACTCTCCCGCAGGGCCTGACTCGAGATAATATTAGTCACTTTCCAGAAAAAATTAATAAATCGTTTAAGATGTGCTATTTCCTTCTTCAGAATTCGCTGGCGTTATAAAAAATATTTAAAAACTTTCTACATTGAAAAAATTGAAAAATTTCATACTAAATAAAAATTACATATCATGTGGAATATCACATATCACTAATTGTGTACATATACCCGTGAAATATTAAATAAAAAAAAAATGATAATCTAATAAACGAGTTTTGTTATTTTGACAATTAGGATTCCTAATATCTTCATAAACCTGAGCTAGCTTTTATTGTTTCCCCTTGGGTGTAAATGGGTTAAGAAAGTCGTTAATATGTGTATAAATATTATAATGAAACTTTGATTTTTATATATGTCTCTTATCCAATTTTTTAATATTTTCTTTTTTATACTAGTTCATATAGATGTTCCTCCACTTAGGATTTCAAAAATAGAAAATAAGAGTAACCAAGATTTTCATTAATTAAGGTTTTACATAACAGTAAATGTACATACTTTATTGTAAAATAGTAAATAAATAATTTTTATGAATGTATTTTAAAAATTTTAGTAGCCTACAATATTTATACAACATTATTATTATATAAATTAATATGAGAGCTATGGAATATTTCATTGTTCTAATTTAAAAGGTGCAGAAGTTTTGTATACAGATATATCCATGAACGGATAGAGAGAGTAAAACTAATAAGCAAATATTTCAAAAAAATTTCAAAAAATGTGCTAAAAACGCATAATGTCTCATGACGCAAATTCGTTAAACAAAATAGATGGAACAAAAATTAATTGTTAGGCAGAAAATAAATTTAACATAAATTTATTTCACTTTTGGAAGTACTTGTGGTTATAAATAAAAGTTTGGAACTAAAAACAACTTTTAATATTTGTAATATTTCACGAATCATTTTTTTTTTCCTAAGCAAGTTGGGAGTCTTCCAAAGACATCATGAATTTTTCTCTTTGGTAGAGTCAGATTCTTACTGACTAAACCCGCCTCCCCCTTTAGCCAATATAATGGAATGAAACCCTTACCTGCTAACACAGTGTATTGGCTAGGGAGTAGGGATAAGAAAGGATACGATGGGAGTGGGACTGTAAGGAAACAATGAATCCGGCAATTATTATTATTCTTATTATTATTATTATTATTATTATTATTATTATTATTATTATTATTATTATTATTATTATTATTATTATTATTATTATTATTATTATCTTTATTATTATTATTATTATTATTATAACTACTAATTATACGATATACATTATTATCATATGAAATTAATACATATTTTTTATTTATATGACCTGACCGTTGTTTAACACCCTCCGATTAAAAGGTTGGCGACTTAAACACTACGCCATGAAGAAATGCTGATAGACAAAAATTAAAATCAATTTGATTTTAATGTGATATTTATATGGCAGCTGTTTTCTGGAAGTAAAATTATCGTAATGAGTCGATAAAAAACAGTGTGAAATTTGTGAAAGTATGAGAGACATTTCCTATTTAAGGACACATGTCGAAATTATGCGCAGATTTTTAACATTTTTAATGTCTAATTTGATATTTATTTTATTTTATTTGAAAAGCAAAGTAAGGTCGTTACAAAAATTCTTAAAGTTAAATTTATAATTATTATAACACAATACAATTAAAAGAAAAGTATATTATTTTGCTGACTTAAAGCTACAAAAAAATTACAATTTATTTTTAATTTTTTCTTTTGTTTTCTTTTTTTTTTTTAGATACATTTAAAAATTATATGAATTATGAATCATTCAGAGCAATATAAAGTAGCTAAGTTAAGCCTTTGGCATAGTCTTACTATTAAGAAAGAGAAAATAAAACAAGTAAATGTGACAGTAAGTACATGCAACCGACTTATTAATACCCTACACCTCAATAATTCGAATTAAATTAAAAATCCATAAGTTTTTTTGGCAGCTGCTTGAACTTCTTCCCTTTTGTGTCTTATTCAACTCGAATTTCAGGAAATAAAAGAGGCATCTTCTTGGGATATGCTTGACACCTTTGTAAAAAACTTTAAGTTTCTATATTTATTAATTTCGAAGATTGTTAGTCCTTGGGAGGTGTGTGTCAGGTACCCGAATTGTCACTCCAGTTCATCGAATCCATCTCAGGAACATAAAGAAAACATGCCAGAACACCATTGTACTAAATTTAAAGGTTCTACTTTTGTTGGTTTTGGAGATATGCTCGTTGCTCTTGTGCTCGTCCGGAAGTTTCCAAAATACGAACCCATGGTTCAAATTCTTTCAAATGTCAGTTTCCAATTTTACAGAAAAGGAAACATAACAGAACACCTTTGTACTAAAAATGAAAGTTCTATCTTTGTTGGTTGTGGAGATATACTCGTTTGGTCTGGGGCTCGTCCGGAAGCTTCCAAGATTTGAACCCATTGACCAAATCCTCACAAATTTCAGAAACATAAATCAAACATGAAGGAACACCATTCTGCCTAATTTAAAGGTTATATCTTTGTTGCTTTTGGAGATAATATCATGTGCTCTGAGGCTCGTACGGGAGCTTCCAAAATCCGAACCCACGGACCAAATCCTTTAAAATTTCAGAGACCTAAATCAAACATGAAAGAACACCATTCTGCCAAATTTAAAGGTTATATCTTTGTTGTTTTTGTAGATAATCTCATTTTCTCTGGGGCTGGTTCGGAAGCTTCCAAAATCCAAACCCATGAAACATATCCTCTTAAATTTCAGAGACATAAATCAAACGGAAAAAACATCATTGTAAAAAATTTAAAGGTTCTATCTTTGTTGGTTTTGGAGATAATCTCGTTTACTCTGGGGCTCGTTCGGAAGCTTCCAAATTCCGAACCCATGGACCAAATCCTCTCAAATTTTAGAGACTTAAATAAAACATGAAAGAACACCACTCTGTCAAATTTGAGCATCATTGTAAAAAAGTTAAAGGTTCTATCTTTGTTGGTTTTGCTCTGGAAGCTTCCAGAATCCGAACCCATGGACGGATTTTGTCCAGATTCGAACTTCGCCTTCCTTTCGTAATTAGTAACCTACTATATAAATTTCATCAAGATAGCTTTAATAGTTTTTGAGTTATCGTGCAAACGGACGGACGGGCGGACATCGTTAAATCGACTCAGGAGGTGATCCTGATTCAGAATATATATACATGTCCATATCTAACTCGCTTCCTTTTGGTGGTTACAAACACCATACCCATAAGTTAATATACCCTATACTTTAGGTGTAGGATATAAAAAAAGAAAGATGTAAGATGATACAATAAATTTTTTGTACTTCGTTAAAATTAAATTAATTATGATACGTACAATAAAGACAAAAATTATATTTATTTTATTTGTTATGTAAAATGAGTCAATGTTTTTAATATGGTTTTTTTTTATTTTTTTGCATAATACTTATATTATTAGAGTTTTATTACTTAGAGTTTATAGTTAGTTAATTATGTTAAAAAAAACAAAAACAAAGGAAATTATTTTTAATAAATTATGTCATTTAGAAATAAATTATTTGAATGTTTTATGATTGTTTAAGAATATTGTGTAATTTAGATTTGTAAGCATTTTTTTAAATTGTGTCACAGAAAGGGTTGTCGAATTGATTAATAATATGCAAGATCTGTTTGTGGGTTCGTTCTTCCCATATTCAGTTCTATGTGTTGTTTCAATTAAGAATTTGGTATATCTTGTAGGCCTGACATCAATGTTGTTCTTATTGGATAAGACATCAAATGTAAAGCTGTTAGATAGTAAGATTCTTCGGGAATTTAAACTATGTAAATTGACTAACTGCAGCCTTTCATTGTATGATGGAAGGTTATGAAAGTCTTTAGTATTATGTAGATGTCTTAAAGCAAAGAGGAGGAACTGTTTCTGAATTGATTTAATTCTTGTACTGTAAATAAGAAAGGCTGGATTCCAAATAATGCTATCGTACTCTAAAACTGAGCGTACAACTGAGCGATATAAAGTTATTGTTAAATTCTCTTGCTTTTCTTTTGATAAAATCTAGCATTTTGTTAGCTCTTGATAACATTGATTCATAGTGGAGATTATAATTCAGTTTATTATCCAAAATGATTCCCAAATCTGTAATATGATCCACAAATTCTAAGTTGCAGTTTTGTATAGAATAATTATACAACAATTTACATCTTTTCCGTGAAAAGGTCATAGTGTAGCACTTACTAACGCTGAGATCTAGCATGTTGTCTGAGAACTATTTTTATAAGCACTTCAATTTTGATTGAAGAAAACAGCAATCAGTATCATTCATAATTACATGATACATCTTAAGATCATCAGCATAAGGAAGGTGGGCAAAGCCTGAAAAGAAATTCGAAAGTTCACTTATATATATATTAAATAAAAGCAGTTGTAAGTGACCATCTTGGGTACCCCAGGATAGACAGAAATGGGCTTAAATATAGTACCTTGGAATCAAACAAATTGTAGTCTTTCAATAACATATGACTCAATCCATTTTAATATGGACGCAGTGACAAGTTTTTCAAATAATTTGGGTATAGTCGACTGAATTGCTATACCTCTATAATTGTCTATTAATGAGTTATCACCTTTTTTGTGAATCGGAATCAGGTATGAGGTTTTCCAAAATTGTGGAAAAGTACCTGTCATAAGGGATCTGTTAAAAGTTAATGTAAGTGGGACAGTTAAATTATGAATACTTTTTTGACGTTTACGTTTGTTTTGAATTGTTTTTAAAATTTATCGCTTAAATTTAATATAAATTAAAAAAATTATATAAATTTGAAATTGTGCAATAATCAAATAAAAATTGTTAATTATTTTTAAAATTAAAAACATTCTGCACTTGTTTTTAAGTGAATCTAAACAAAATCTGCTCATAAGTCATATTAAATCAGAAAAAATTTTTGTTCTAAGAACAAATTACATATATGTATATTTACTTTTGGCGGAAAGTGAAGATCTTTGTAAATTAAATATAGAACAAATACTTACTTTTGGAGGAAGGTGAAAATGACTAAGAAGTGTAAACAGTGTAAGATTTGTAATAAAAGTATAATTGGTAAAACAAAAGCAATACAATGGGGGTCGTGTAATGCAAGTTACCATGCTAGATGCGTTAAAATGTCGATGAGCTTTCTGAGACTGTTAAAACAAATCGTGTTTTATGGAAATGTGTAAATTGTCACTAAACATCAAATGAATCAATAATTGTTGAAGATATTGAAGAAGATAACATCAATTCTAATTCTAGAGGTGTAATTAACTCTAAAGAAGATAACAACAATTCAAATTCTAACTCTAAAGTTGTAATTAATACTGAAGAAGACAATAATAATTGCAATTCGCACCATTGTTTTGTAGAAGAACTACTATCATTTAACTACACCAAATGCACACTGGAGAAAGTAGCAAAATTTTTGAAAAACCTTGGTGGTGTAATACTAGATATGCATAAAGGACAAGCCTCCAAGATGTTAACAATCAAAATATAAGCCTACAAAAAGAAAATTCACTTCTAAAAAATCGACTGGATAAATTTGAAAAAATAACACTGTCCTAACAAGCAAAGTAAACAATTTGGAATAGCTTTTAGATAAATCGAATCAACATAGCTTAAAAAATAATGTTGTCATATCTGGTTTACTTCCAAATCTGGAAAATACTACCGAAATAATTTTTAAAAAAATTAGTGCTGTAATCACTGAGCAAGACATAGTTTATATAACAAAATTTAATCAAGGAGGAAAAAATGGTGCAATTTTAAACGAATTATATGTTGTGAAGTTGAACTCTGAGTCTACTAAAAATGAAATGATGTCAAAAAAGCGTAATTATAAACACATTTTTACGACTGAGTTAAATATGACTAAATTTGGAAACAAAGAAATTTTTTTTTCGACATAATCTATCGACATTGCAGTCAAAGCTTTGTCATTAAGCTGTTGCACGAATTAAAAATTAAGCTGTTGCACGAATTTCAATTTCTTTGGGTCAAGGAAAATATAATTTTTTTGGGGAAAACATAAACTAGCAACGTCTACAAGATCTTATCATATAATGACATCAACTATATTCATAAAATATGTGAGGGTAATAAATAAAATTTCTTCTTTCAAGTTTTTACACACAAACATGGTAAATAGTAAAAACTTAAAATTCTTTTCATTTAAATTTCTTGATTATTTATTTCTTAATGATATTACTTAATGTAATTAATTTTGATTTACAACATTGTAATTATTTATTATTAATATTACCAAAACATATGGAAAATAACAAAATCATAAAATTAATATTTATATTCCTACATTATTTTAGGTCGGCAAAAATCCTCAATCTAAACCCTCCTCTTGGGTGCCGACCAGAAATAATTACCAGCTAGGTGGTTAGGTACTAAGGGAAAGGTAAACTGAGTCTGTCTTTATGTATTGTATTACTGACACCTCGATTTTTGTTTTACCGGAACCATCGGATTGGGGTAAACCTGGACCGGATTCAAGATGTTATACGACCCATGCCGATGATCAGCCTGGCTGGGGGCCCAGTCTTAAAAATAGTCCAGTCGCGAACGGAGTATTCGGAGTACCTGGCGACCCTCCGAATTAATTAGCCCTACCCTATGTATACGAATCTATGCATAGGGCGGACCTTCCTTTTCTTCGTACTCGTGGGTTCAAATATGGAACAAATTAAAAAAAAAAAGATTCGAAAAAAGAGTTAACCGGCACTTCCCAAAAGGGCACTAGCAGAGCTAAGGAAAGTCGCGAACAATTAAAGACGGTACGCAAAATGCGCCCGTCGAAACAAGCCTTCTTCGATAAACGGTCGGCCTATAAAATTATTGGGAGGTTAAGCTCCCTCAATATCGGTCAGTTATCTGAGGCGCAATAGAACTCCTTAGCCTGGGCCAAAAAACAGTAGTAGGCCAGGTCAAGCCCCAAGAAGGACAAATCCCATGTTCATCGAAGGGCCTTCTGTCCAAGAGGTTACAAGATCAGCCACAGAGTAGTTCTAAAAAGGCTATGTTGCTAGGGAGCAACCAAGTAACCACGCCTTTCAATGAAATTGCAAAGGATAGTTTAATTCTGGCAATCATTGATAAGGGGTTAGAGGATGGGGGTATTTCTTCCAGTAACTGGAAGAAGGTTGTTGTTGCTTTAAGCACAACTTTCTTCCAGGTACTGGAAGAAAATGCGGGACCACCACCCTCCTGTAGAGACGCTGGCTGGCATCAGGGCCACATCAAAATGACTGCTTGTGCTGATCAGAGATCGGCATATCTCTACAAGAAGGCGATAGGTAAGGTGGGAAGTCTGTGGCCGGGGGCCAAGCTCAGAGCCATAAGCAAGGAGGAAATTCCTAGCAGGTCAAGAGCTAGGGTATGGCTGCCGAGATAACCTGCCGAAGCAGGCACGATCATCGAAATGATGAAAGTGTCAAATCCCCAACTTGCAACTCACAATTGGAAGATTGCCAAACTAGGGGAAATAGTAGGAGAATCCCGACAGGCGTTGGTCTTTGTCACTAAGGACTCCCTACAACCCCTAGCGAAAGCCGAAGGAAGGGGTCATTAGCTACGGCTTCACAGCAGTTACATTGATGGTGTACAAAAAGGATGAGGTGGAGGCCTCAAGGAACATCGGTGAAGGCCCAAGTCAAGCCCAAGAGGCAGACTCTGACTAATCTGATGTCGTTGACGTAGCATGCTCCTCGGCTCCAAAGAGAGTGAATTATTTCATCAAGGCTGACGATGAAGAAGATCTACTTAGATCGGATTCTGACAGCTTTGATGATACCAAAAGCTTCTTAATGGACTGGAGTGGATATTAAGGATGGCTCAGGTAATCAAGCTACTCCAACTTAATCTCCATCACACCAAAGTGGCTTCCGCCGCACTTAAAATCCGCCTCAGGAGAACGGGTGAGGATATTATATTGATCTAAGAGCCATGAGTGACAAAAAAACAGGTTCATGGACTCAAGATATCAGGATACACGTTGTTGTATAATAAAGAGGTATGCAGACCTAGAGCTTGCATACTTTCTAAAAATACATTAAATCTAACTTTTATGTACAATTACAGTGATGCTGATCTGGTCACGGCGAGCCTAAAGCTAAAAAACTTAAGGCTCTGGATTGTTGAGGCCAATCTTCCTCACGACTTGCAGGATTCACTCCCTCCATCCAATCTGGCAGGGTTGGTAGCGGATGCTAGAAGGATGAATATTGGGGTCATCATAAGCTGCGACGCCAATGCTCACCATGACATCTGGGGTAGTTCGGATACCAACGAAAGAAGTGAGTCACTTTTTGATTACATTTTAAGTACTAACCTTCTTATCTGTAACATTGGCGGGGAACCTACCTTTG
The DNA here is from genome assembly GCA_947095535.1 of Poecilobothrus nobilitatus. Classification (NCBI taxonomy): domain Eukaryota; kingdom Metazoa; phylum Arthropoda; class Insecta; order Diptera; family Dolichopodidae; genus Poecilobothrus; species Poecilobothrus nobilitatus. The sequence goes on from OX352773.1 coordinate 127,039,486, forward strand.
TTACTAGTAATAGGCAAGAAGTCCTAGACATGACTTTAGTCTCGGACTTCATTTATTCTAAAATAAACTGATGGAAAGTTTCTGATCAGATTTCTTCTCAGATCACAGATACCTTGAGTTCAGTCTGAACGAAAGTCCTCCAATAAAATCAGTCTATCGAAATCCTAAGAGAACTGACTGGAACAAACATACGGAGCACTTAAAGTCTACGCTTCATTTCTTAACACCTGGAATTCATAAAAATATCCAGGATCTAAATAGCCTAGTATACGTTTTTACTAAGGCCTGCAATAATTCCTTAGAGCATTCGTGTGCCATCAGTAAGTCTAAGGGAAAACCTAAACCACCTTGGTGGAATGATGAAACTAAAACTCTAAGGAAAGATAGTAGTAGGGCTTTTAATAATGCCAAAAAAACGAATGAGGTACAGGACTGGAGCTCTTATAAAACGGCTCTTAGTCAGTACAAAAAAGCACTTAAAAAGGTGAAAAAAGACACCTGGAGACTATTCTGTGGAGGTATAGAAAACGTCTCCGAGGCACTTAGACTTAGGAAATTCTATCAACAAACCCCATGGTCCCCAGTCTTCTTAAAAAGGAGAATGTCAGCTGTACTTCCACAAGCGAGGAGTCGTTGGAATTACTATTAAAAACCCATTTTCCTGGGTGCACAAATAACAGTTCAGAGGTGGCTTGTGATCTGAATGATCCACCTACTATTTCAGAGGTGTTGGTTACAGGGGACAAACTACAACGGACTATAGATAGTTTCAAACCATTCAAGTTAAGCGGACCGGATGGAATTATACCCGCTGAGATCAGCAAACTGCATCTACTACCCTGGCTTGGCTAGAAAAGAATTTTCCCGGATAAATAGAAACAGATCAAAGTAGTGTTCATACCCAAGACCGGCTCTGATGGCTAATATGCTAAATAGCAGGGCCATCAGTGCCAACTTAGGCAACGCTTCAGCAAAAAGGTTTGTGAAAAAAGGAACTCCGCAAGGAGGGTGCTATCTCCCCTTCTTTGGAATATGGTGGTAAATAAACTGCTTAAAATCCTGGAAGAGGCGTGCTGCACAACAATTGCCTATGCGGACGATGTTGCTGTCATGGTCAGTGGCAAGTTCTATGACAATCTCAGGGACGTTTTGCGACTTCCACTAAACAAAATCACAACATGGGCTACAGACTGTGGACTGTCAGTCTTTAATAACAACCCCTTCTGCGGCATTAGACATTATGCTTAATCTGATGCCGTAGATTATTATAGTAAATTTGCAGCCGCAAACACAGATGTGAGATTAAAAGCTACATCCCAGTGGATCAATTCACGAGAAGTTCACTCGGATATCATAAACCAATTCAAGTCCACTCTCGCCTTGGTGGACTACACGTCCCCCACTTACTTCTTCGGGAAACCTCACGTGACGAGAATCTCAAATCCCAAGCCGTCAGAGTTAGAACTCGAACACAGTGATGACCTTCGAAGGAGTACAATTCTACACTGATGGTTTAAAAATGAACAGCAGTGTAGGATGCGGGTCTTCTCAGATAATCTGAATATCAGTCATAATTTCCGATTACCAGAACATTGTAGTGTTTTCCAAGGGGAAATTATGCCAATTCAAGAAGCCTTGATTCTACTAAATAGAAGTGTTTTGACTGTGAAGCAAGTACGTATTCTGTCAGACAGTCAGGCTGCGTTTAAATCTCTGAAATCAACATGCACAACTTCGAAGACTGTAATAAACTGCCGAAAACTTCTTAACGAGATGGCCAGGCAGTTTTGCATTCAGCTTTGCTGGGTACCAGGTCATCGAGGTATTCCGGGAAATGAAAAAGCTGATGAACTCGCAAGAATTGGTACAACCTTACAAGTTTTGCCGGATAGGGCAGGACTAGAGTACCTCTATTCACAAGCAAAACGTTATTTCGAAAGGAAATAACGGATATGGTAAATTACAAATGGTCAAACTTGACCTCGTGCAATACCACACGATTTATATGGCCCAAAACCGATTTAAGACGATCCGATGATCTGCTTTCTCTCAAAAGAGCAGACATTGGAATGACAATGGGTACAATCACCGGTAACTGTCTAATAGGGAAGCATGCCAGAAGACTTGGCTTATCCGCAAACGACTATTGTAGAGCCCGCAAGGATGAAGAAGAGGAGGAAACTACTCTCCATCTTCTTTGCACATGTTCGGCTTGTCGGTAAGAAGGAATACCCATTTGGGGCAATATCTCTTCGACAGCCTTAGCGATCTGGCAGGTAAAAATGTGAAGAGTATTCTTCGCTTTGCAAAAACCTCAAATTGGTTTTAACGAGTGGGATAGAAAACCTTCCATGTGGCATCACAATGGGCCAAATACAGTCTAAGTGTGTCTTTATGGCAGTCACCTTAACCTAACCTAACATAACCTACATTATTTTAATTTTAATTTATCAAATTTACATTATTGACAAAACAAATTTGTATTTTATACTTTTAATTATAAATTTAGAAAGAATTTCGCTACAATTTTAAATTTTGATTTTTATTATAATTTTTTCAATATTTTTTTCACTAATTTTAATTACTTCTTAACTTATATTAAACTGATGAACTTAAATTTAAATTTTAATTTGATATTTGTTTACTATCACTTTACAAATTAAAATCGTAATATTATTAATATTACAAAAACATATGGTAAATAACAAAAACAAAAAATTAATTTTTATATTACATTATTTTAATTTTAATTTATCAAATTTACATTATTCACACAACAAATTTTTATTTTATACTTTTAATTATAAATTTAGAAACAATTTCGCTAGAACTTTAAATTTTGATTTTATTATAATTTTTTCAGTATTCTTTTTACTAATTATAATTACTTCTTAACCTATACTAAATTGATAAACTTAAATTTAAATTTTTTATTTGATATTTGTTTACTATCACTTTACAAATTACATATAAAAATATTATATACTGTTGTTTATATAACGGAAACAGATGATCTAATAAATGTACAAGATGACATAAATGTTGAATACTTTACAGGGTTGCCGCTGCACAAAAAAATGTGTGGTGAATATAATAATAATTTGAATATATTGTATCTAAATATACAAAGCTTAAGAAACAAGATTTATAATTTAGAAATGTTGGTTAATACTTTTTCTTGTGACGTACACGTTCTTGTATTAGCAGAAATATGGTTGTATAAATCTGAAAATAATTTTTTTAAGTTAGAAGGTTATACACCATATCTCAAATCTTGAAAAATCTCATGGTGGCGTTGCAATTTAAGTATGCAATAAAATTAGTAGTATTTTAAACTTTGAAGTTGAGCTTGATAAATTAAATATATTATGCATTAAATTATTAAAACTCGACATTAATATAATAGGCGTATACAAGTCTCATGAAATGAATATAGACACTTTTCTCATTAAATTGGATGAAATAACTACAACGTATAAAAATTCAATGAATATCGGTGATTTTAATATTAACTTACTTAATAATGAAGTACTATATTAATACAGTAAACACAATACAGTAATACAGTATATAATAAAATATCAAATGAATTTGCAACTAGATTTGGTAGGTCTTCTAAAACAATTATAGACCATGTTATAACTGATTTGATTAAATATAAATTTTTCTTTCACATAACAGATACATGTCTGATCATCTGATCATCTGATCATCAAATGATTTTTTTAAGTGCAGACTTGAAACCTATAAAAGAAAAATCAAAGCAATTTAAAACCGTTTTGGAGTATGAAGGGGTGTTAAACGATAACATCTGGTCTAGAATTGCCTTCTTGAAACCTTAGACGAAATTGTACAAAAACTAAATTTACTTGTTCAACAAAATACTAATGTCGTCCCTTGTAAAACCAAAAAAAAAAATGAATGGATGACAAATGAAATTATACAGGCCATCAAAATTCGGGATTCGTTTCTTAGATCTAAAAGAAAATATTCAAATGATCCTCACGTAAACGAATTATATAAAGTTCACAAAAAGAAAGTTGATTATTTAATAATTGAACCTAAAAAAAGTTATTGTACTGATCAAATTGCTCGGGATCCGGGAAACAGTAAAAATTTATGGAATTTATATAAAAAAATAATGTACAAAAAGATACTAAAAGTTCTACCTGTCAGGTGAAAATTTTAAACAAAGGTGAAAAAATATTTGAAAACGATACAGAAAATGCTAATGAATTGAATAATTTCCTTGTCAACGTAACCAACGAAGTAAATGTTGGCAAACTCCCAATAGACAGAGAGTACATAATCAGTTTTATGCAAACCGGTGTTAGTAACTTTAAGTTGACCCCTACTAATCAAATAGAAGTAAATGCTGCCATTGATAAGTTAAAAACAGCTATGGCTACTGGTCACGATAATATTTCTTCTAGGTTTGTTAAAAAATTTAAAACTAGATTAACCCCAATTATAGTAAAATTATTTACACTGTATAAGCAAAATCAAAAACTATATAAACAATAAAAACAATAAAAATTCTCATTTACAAAATTACAAAAGTAGAAAATTAAAAATGTTAAAATTCAATTGTTATTAAAATTTAAAAAAAATTATTATATCTGAAAATTCTATTTCTATTTCTAATTTTTTTCTTTTACTATCAATAACAACTGTAATTTATTTTGCCTCAACATTGTACGTCATAGAGTGCGTTTGTTTCGAACCGGATTATCTTTAAATTATTATCTTTCTTAATATTCATTGTTTTCTACTTCAATCAATATCAAAACTCAAAAAAACACAAACTTATTTATTTTTACTCAATTTTTTTCTTTTTTAAACTTTACGGGCGTCAATATGCGGGTACGTAATCAATATAGTATAACAATCAAAATAATCAACATCAATATCAATATAAATATTATTTTTAGTTTTTCTAATATACACTCGTATTTTCTAACTTGTAATAATTATATTATTCTGGTTAAAGAGATAAATTGCTTTTGTTATTTTTTTATTAATGATAAATCATTCAATATCATTATATTTTTTGATTCTAATTTTATTTATTATTATAGTATCATATTATATTTTACAATTAATGGAGTTAAATGACGTAGGAAATATCGAGAAAAGTATAAAGGTTGATTGTTTTTCAAATCTAGTTAATAATGCAAATTTCCATTCTAAAATCAAACACAATTTCAACATAATATATTTAAATATACAAAGTCTACGTAATAAATTAGACAATTTAGAAATATTGATAGAGTCTTATAATTGTGATGTACATATATCGTACTAACTGAAATCTGGATAGGTGAACAAAAAAATCAATTCTTTAATATATCTGACTCCCTTCTTCTCGAATAGGAATACTTTATACGGTGGAACGGCTATATATGTTAAGAATACTATAAACTGTTCGTTAATTTTTGAGGAAGAGTGTAATAAATCGAGTTTTTTGGTGGTAAAAATGTTAATTTATATTTATATATTTATATTTATTTATACTGCTTAGCACAAACAGTTTACATAAAATTTATAATAATATATAATAATTAGTAAATTATACAATAAAAGTTATAATAAAAATTACATAATTGTTAAGTATAAATAAACTTAGAACTAAGATTAAAATTAAAAATCATATAAATAGGTATATACTTTACAGTACAATAAGAAAACAAAAACAAAAAAAAAATCCTAATATTAATAGCGATTGTATAATTTTCGTTTTTGGGAATGTTCAAATTTGCTATAATTAGTCCTATGATTATACGTTTTAAACAAATTGCAAGAGCGAAGGCGTTGAAGATTTCTAATATTAATTTTACTATAAATTAAAGTATATTTAACATAACCCTTGACAATCTCTGTAATGAAAATAACATCAGAAACCTCACGTCTAAAATTTGAAGTACACAAATCAATTAACTTTAGCCTTTGTTCATATGGTGGCAAAATAATAGGATTTGACCATGGCAAGTGCCGTAAGGTAAATCTAAGAAAGTTTTTCTGTACTGCCTCGATCCTATCAATGTCTACCATATAAACTGGACACCAAACCTGACTATCATATTCTAGGTTCGGACTAACAAGACAAGTGTACAACGATTTAAGAACATAGGGATCTGAAAATTCCTTAGAAGAGCTTTTAACAAACCCCAATAATGAATTAGCTTTATTTATAATATTATTATTGTTATAAAGTCTTTTATTGAGATAACTTTAGGCAAACTACCATCTAAGTTATAGTTCAAATAAATAAGTAAAGTAGACAATTATTAACGCACCAATTGTTAAAGTTTTGAAGATCATTCTGCATAAGGACGGCGTCCTTATTAGATCTAATCTTTTTAAAGATTTTCATATCATCAGCGTAAATTTGAAGCTCACAATTAGAAATGATAGAAGTAACATCATTTACAGATAAAATAAAAAGTAAAGGACCAAAGTGGCTACCTTGTGGAACACCAGAAGTTGCCACGAATGGTTCTGAAATCACATTTTTGAATATAACACTATAGGAGCGATCACAAAAATAAGAATATATCCACTTTAGGAAAAACTATGTGAAGCCATATTTTTTTAGTTTTAGTAATATAATACTATGTGGCAAAAGATCAAATGCTTTACTAAAATCAGTATAAACAACATCTGTTTGAAAACCTTCTTCCAGTTATTGAGCAGGAGGGACGTTGTTTCAACTAGGTTTGTCACAGTAGATTTTTGTTATCTATTAAAAGATTAGAACAATGATTATAAATTGAATCCGTTATAATTAGTTCAAATAATTTTGGAATAGAAGATAATTTGTCTATCGGACGATAATTAATAATTCCATTTTTAGCATTCTTTGTGAATTGGTCTGATATAAGACTCCTTTGGGAACCATGGTGGGCCAGATTGGGAAGATCTTTTTTTTGAAATAGCAATGCATTGAGTAAAACCTTCGAACATAATTTCATAAAACCTAATTATCATTTGATTTAGGTCTATATTATTAAATATAGACGTGAAGTCATAGGTATTTAAGAATTAAATACTAATTACTAATAACCGGACTAATAACCGGCGAAGTTGGTTTTATTGAAATTGAAACTATAAGAATCTGCTGTTTCAAGATTTACGGAACTAGTTAAACAATAGGTAAAACTTATTGAATGGTGATAACGGTCTAACGCAACAAGTGATATTATACCAATCAGATGTAAATATTAAATCCAAATTATTTCAAGACCATCTGCGTTAGAAATAGGAATTTAATTTGCATTAAAAGAGTTTTTGACGGCAATCAATACACCTCCCCCTTTAGGAATGTAACTATTAGATACATTAGGTGCAGCATATCTATCTTTTCTAAAAACAGAATATGAGCTATCGAAAAGCTCAAGATTGTTAATAGAAGAATTTAACCAAGTTTCAGTTAATGCAAATACGTCAAAATTTAAGCTTATTGAATTAAGTAAGACTTGACTTGTTTTTTTTCTAAGACCTCTGACATTTTGATAATATATTGATAAATTTATCAAAATTGAAGAATCTATCAAAGATGTAGAGATCTTATTTAAATTATTTATTGGCACGAAAAAATTTATTATAATTATCATTCGAAACTTGTAAGTGATTGTAATAATTACTATTACAATGACTGGAATATACCTTTAAGTCGTCTGAGACATCTTTGGAAGATATACCTTTAGTTTCGTGAAATTTTATATATAATTTTTATAATTCTTTGTATTCGGTTGGTAAACCTTTGCTATCAATTAAAACTTTTATACTTGTTCTGGTCTTACCTTCCAACACAGTATTATATTTATCATCAAACAAGTATGACAAATATAATCTGACCATGTTATATACTTTATCTTCTTAGCCTAGAAAGAGCGACTGTATAGTCGTTGTTAGCAAGAGATTGTTGTGTCATTTCTCTTATCGCTGGTAAAAGCGGGTTAATAATTGAAGGTTCAAGAGTTTCACCTTGAATAAAGTTTATGAATTTGGAAGTAGAAGGAATATTTGGAGAAATTGAGGAAGAAGGAGGAGGTTCAATTATTGAAATACAATTAGAATTGGTAATTTCAGGATCTTTAGTTAGTGATTCAGTATTAAAAGGGTTCATATTGTTATTATTGTTCTGAATAGTATTGTGGTTCTGAGATTTGTTGTTCTGAGTTATGTTTGAAGTAGTGTAAGTGTCTGAGTTAGTGTTAACTATGATTAACGAATTATTTGTGTTTAATGACACAAATAATTATTCAAATTCAATAATTATTCAAATTATTTAAAGTTTAATGACTTGTCAACGGTTGAACTATTATTAGGATGAACAGTTAAATTATTAACGTTAATGCTAGAATTAGAATTACTATTATCAGAAACAATCTTATTATTTTTAGATGTTATATTTATATTATTACGAGAAATATTTCTATTTTTATTATTATTACTCCTATTTTTATTATTATTATTATTACTTCTATTTTTATTTTTACTAATTTTATTACTTTTAATATTATTATTTTTATTACTATTATCATTAATATTTAACTTATTATCTAATTTGCTTTTTAAAGAATAATACTAACATAATATCGGTATATAGATCACATGAAACACTGGTAAATGAATTTATACATAGGTTGGATGAAATTACCTCACAATACAATAACTCTCTAATACTTGGTGACTTTAATCTAAATCTTTTACACACTCAGAGTCGAGAAATTAATAATTATGTCAATAAGCAACGTAGTAATGGCTACATAATCTATAATAAAATTGGGCCAAATTTCGCTACTAGGCTAGGAAGTACCAGTGTGTCCATAATTGACCACTTTATTACCGATCTTTTTCGATACAAATATTACTTTTATCTAATGTACACTTTTATGTTTCAATTAATACATACTTTACTGATACATACTTTACTAATGTAACAGCAGAGTTAAACATCCCGACGGGGCCTATTAACATTGAATATATTGATTCTTTCTCAATTACGATTCATTACAACCTTGAGTTAGAACCCACCAATACCGAAGAAGTTACTGCGGTCATTAGTAAACTAAAACCCGAAACCGCTACAGGATTCGATACATTAATTTATCTTTTCAAACACTTAATTTCCGGATTCACTTAAGGTAGCAATAGTATCTTCCGTTTTTAAGAGTGGTAACTCAACGGATCGGTCAAATCGGTCAACCGTCCAATATCGGTTCTTAATTCGATATCAAAAGTTTTTGAAACAATCATTAAAAATAGGTTATCAAGTTTTATCCATACAAATTATATATTACATCAGGAACAATACGGGTTTAAAAAATTCTCTAACAGAACATCGGCTAGTCTGAGTTTAATAGATCTTATAACAAAAAACTTAGATAACGGTAAATATTTGTCATGTATCTTCTTAGATTTGCAGAAAGCGTTTGCTTGTGTTGACCACGACATACTGTTAAGAAAGGTATTCAATTTAGGGTTCAATACAAATCAAATCTCGTTCATAAAGTCATATCTGACTGGTCGCAAACAGAGGATTAAGCTCGGTAATGTTCTTAGCTCTGAAGGTTTAATTAAAAAAGGTGTTCTACAAGGATCCATCTTAGGTTCGGACCTATTCAAACTGTATTTGAATAGCATCTGCAGTTTAAACTTAACGGATTCAATACAATTATACGCAGATAATGCCGTCATGAAATATGCCGCGAACAGTAACAGTCAACTTCAAAATGACATTCAAAATGATCTGCGGATACTGGAGGAGTGGTTGATGAATCACCGATTGTTATTGAACACCAATAAAACAAAATTACTGCTACTCGATAATAAAAAGTACTCCAACTTTTCCTTTACTTTTAATGGAGCGGTGTTAGAAACAGTGGAAAACTTTAATTACCTCGGTCTAATAATTGATAGAAAGTTGAAATGGAACAACCTGTTGATCGCCTAATTAAAAAAACCACCCCATACTTGTTTCGGATACGCAGACTACGTAAATTTCTACCGAAAGAAGTTCTAAATCATATTTATACTTCATATTATATTCCATCTCACGTAATTTATCTAATTCCTATATGGGGCAGTGCTAATCAATCTATTATGGACAAGTTAGATAAGGTACACAAAAAAGCCATTAAACTTTTAAGTTTCTACCCACTTACTCACCCAACAAACTTACTGTATACAGAAAAGAATATAAGCATACAAAATGTCATTAAAAAGGAACTATACTTAACAGCATTCAAAATAGTAAACAATTTGATAAAACATAACTTCATTCTTAACAGAATGATACATATTCACGGTCCCAATATAAGAAATAGGTCGAATTTTTATATGACTCTGTTCAGGACAAATAACCAGAAAACCAATTGCCTTTATACTTGTTTGAAAATAAATAACGAGCATTTGCGCTTTCAAGAACAAAATAATTAAATACATTTTAAAGAATTAACAAAAGAAATTTTCGATTAAGCTCATTATAATTATGAATACCTTTAATGCAGTCTCAAAAAAAAAAAAAGAAAAAAAATAAGGGAAAAAGGAAAAAAATATTAAAAGCAAAAAAAAATAAAAGAAAAAAATATCAAATTAATAAATAATTATGTTAATTTTTACTTTTGTATTTTTTTTTATTTTATATAAGTAATATAATTCTATCTAATACAACACTTTGTTATAGCTAAATTATAAGATCACATAGCGTAGGCTAAGAGCAATAAAAAATCAAGATAGAATGTAAACCAACGGTTTGTAAAAGCGCACATTTCCAAACTCAATACAAACTGTTTAGAATTTTGACTTGCACAAAAATTTGAAAATTTCATGTAATACGAAAAAACGTGAAAATGGGATATTTTTGAAATTTTGAGGGGCCGTAAGTCCGGAATCCTATATAACTAAGAAAAGCCATTAACACACGTAAAAATATATTATTGAACCTTTAATTTTCATGCCTTGCCGAAGAAAAATTTTTACAGCTGCCTAAGTTACAGGTGTCTATAAATAGCAAATTTTCAATTTTTGAGGCGTAATAACTCTTAAAGAGAGGGTGTTACCAAAAAATTTTTTGAGGAAACTTATACTTTTAAATTATAAGTTATTATAATTTTAAAAGTTCTTTCTTGTCTCAAAATTTCAGGTTTCTATCTAAAGGCGTGCCGGAGTTATGAAAAAAGAAATTTCATGCAAAATATGGTTTTCATATAACGGTAAATTTAAATAGTAAATTACAAAATATTGCATAATTTTGATATTGTTTTATATAGATAATAAAATTTTCGATCTTCTGGCGGTTTTAGATTGCAAAACTATTACGCATGGCCTGAGATATATACATCTGAAAATGGGACTTTTTCGCAATTTTGAAGAGCTGCAACTTTGGAACCCTTTACAACTAAAACAAACCTTTAACAAACATTAAAATATATTACTGTATCTTTAAATTTTATATCTTGCAGAAGTAAAATGTGTACAAATGCCTAAGTTACAGGTGTTTAAAAATAGCAAATTTTCAATTTTTAAGCCCTCATATCTCATAAACAGGGCGTGGTCCAAAAAAATTTTCTGAGCAAACTTACACTAATTCTAAAAGTTCTTTCTTCCCTCTAAATTTCAAGCTTCTATCTAAAAGCGTGCCGGAGTTATGAAAGTAGAAAAATCATGCAAAATTTGGTTTTCACATAACGGTAAATTTAAATACTAAATTTAAAAAAATTGTATAATTTTGATATTAATTTACAAAGATAAAAGAAATACCTGTCGAATGACGTTTTCAGATTGAAAAAATCTTAAGCAGAACATTAGATATATGCATTTAAAAATAGGGCTTTTTCAAAGTTTGAGGGGGTGTAGCTCCGTAATGGGAGGGGCTACATGAAAAAGTTGTTCCACAAAATTATTTTTGTTATGAGACCTACCCATGGTTAAAATTTTTTTTCTCTTTCTTTAACGGTGTAGAAGTTTTGTAAACAGACGGACGTACGGACGGACAGACGGACGGACAGAGTGAAACTAATAAGAACATTTTTTCAAAATTTTTTTGGAAATGTGCTAACAAGAATTTATAATATAATATGGTTTAGAGAATAAATATAATACAACAGCTGCTTGTTTAAGTTTGACCAATTTAGTTTCTAGAAGTATGGACGAATAGAAATATGTCGGGTGTCTATTCTTGAACCTACAAAAGACGTTTGACTGTATTGATCACAAAATTATGATACTGAAACTGTCAAATATTAATGTTCATTCAAACGAAGAAAAGTATTTTTGATCGTATTTGGCTAATTGTCATCAAAAAGTACTTGAAAATAGTGTCTTTAGTGAACCCCAATTGATAACAAAAGGAGTTCCTCAATGTTCTATTTTGGGACCACACCTATTCAAATTATACATAAATGATCTTACATACTTAAATTTAAAAGGCACAATCCAACTTTATGCCGATGATGCAGTAGTTACATATGCAAATAACAGTGGAACTGAAATAAGATATGATATAGAATCCGATTTAATTATTATTGAACAATGGCTTACTAAACACAAGTTACTACTCAAAGTAAAGAAGACAAAAATTATGTTATTTGAAAATAAATATTTTATTTGAAATATAAAAAAAATTACACCGTACATTTTTATTATTAAACGTCTCCGAAAATATTTTACTGAAAAAGTTCTCAAAATAATATACTCCTCTTATATTTTATGTAACATTAATTATTTAAATCCCATCTGGAATAATGCATCACAAACTTTGCTGAATAAATTAGATATTGTTCACAAAAAAGTTATTAAAACTATACACAACTATCCATTACTGTATCCCACCAATAATTTGTACTCAAACGATTACCTAAGCTTTACAAATATCTGCAAAATTGAAATGTATTTATTAGCTTTTAAGATAATAAATAACGAAATAAAACATAATTTTCTATTTAACAGAATTATTGACATTCATAACTGCAACACCAGAAACAAGTCGAATTTATACTTAACACTCTTCAAAACAAATAATTAAAAAAACAACTGTTTATACAATTATCTTAAACTCTATAATGAATTGCCGAATGAATTGAAGGTTCTGGATAAAATATATTCCTTCAATAAAAGCATTAAAGAACATATCTAAAGTTCCAGCTTATATCTTTAGTCTTTTCATTTCTGTTTTATTCTTATTATTGATACTTATCGTTATCATAACCCATTCTAAACTGCGAAATATTCAACTTTTAAGCATACTGCACCCAGTCATATACATAGGTATTTAATATTTTTGTCTTTTCTGATAAAATTACATAATTTTCTGTAAAGTGATCTGTAATTTGATAGCAATAACATTAATGTATTTGGTTCATTTAATATTAAAGAAAAAGAAATTATAACAAAGAAAAAAATAAAAAAATAAAAGGATGGATAAATGGAATAAATAATTCAAAAAAATTAGTAAATTTTTCATGAAATTATAAGGCCAGACAGCTAACAGGTAGGGTCGTTAAAAATTGAATATGTACAATATCATAAAATTAAAATTATTATAGAAATTTTTGTTTTTTCTGAATGGAATTAAAATTGAAATAAAAAAAAAATAATTAAATGTAACTTGAAGTACTAACAAAAAAAAAATTTTGTAAATGAATTAAATTTTTTACAGTCACACACATTTTTTAAAAATTATTTTACAATGCAATTCATTTGCACTAAATAATTCTTTATTTCTCTTTTTATTTACAACGACAATAATTTTCAGAATTCAACTTAACAAAGCTTTAAATTTATTTACTAATTTCTATTCTAACTTAATATTATTTACAATTTACACACAATTTTCAAAATTCTTAAAATTACAAAATTTAAGTTCACAATATTATTCTCTTTCTTAACTTTAATACACTAAACTATAATAATTTTTTTCATAATTTTTTAATTTTAATTTTTTTTTATAATAATAATATTATTTACATTTATCTATTATTTTATATTTACAAAATTACGAATCATGCGTTCAAAATGTAAAAGTTAACAAACTCAAACTCTTCAATATGAATTTTTTTTTTTGGTTTTACATTTTTTCTTCATTCTTCCGCTTTACACCATATTATAATATTACTTTATCTTCGATTTGAATTTATATTCAACACAAATTGGAACTTTCACACAAATGTCAAATATCGATTTGTGAGTTATCCCACTATTTTTCAACTCAAGCTCAACTCAACTTCCAATTTCAATAATTATCTTAATATTTCACCACAATCAATTGTTTCATTTTATCAAATCAATCACAAAAATAATTTTTTTATATGCAACTAACTTCAATAATTTTTTTATATGCACCGCAATCAACAGTATTAAATCAATCAACAAATTGCATTCTATCACAAAAATTATTTACTTATATAATTGTATTAAAAGTTTTTATAATGGATTTAGATGATGAATTAAATATTGAAGACTGTATGAAAGTTAATTATTATATTAGGTTGGATAACTCTCAAACTACCTGCAACTTTAGTGATAATTGCAATGTTGTGTATTTAAATATTTTTTTTTTCTTTATTAATCCATTAATGATATAAATTTAGTTCATTTTTACAAAATAAGTACATATTTGAATAAATTTGGTATAATGGTAAAGTAAAAATGGTATAATTTATAATTATTAGATAATTTAAGGTTAACAATAATTTAATTATGACCTTAGCCAAAAAAGCAGTCTGGTCAAAATATTTTAAAAATGTTTTTATGTCTTCTTTTTTTTCTAGTTTAGTTGTTATAATAAAAGTAACAATGATATTAAGTTTTTAACTGTATTCCATAAAATCATAGTGTAGTAATCATAAAATCGGTTATTACATAATATTTATTTGCTTCTTACCGGGCTAGCATTAAAAAAAAAATGTAGAATGTAAACCAACGGTTTTTAAAAGCGCACATATCCAAAACACAATACAAACTGTTTAGAATTGTGACTTGTACAAAAATTTAAAAATTAAAAAATAAAATTTAAGAAATTTTTTGTAATAAGAAAATATGTGAAAATAACACTTTTCTGGAATTTTAAGGGGCTGTAAGTCCGGAACCCTTTATAACTAAGAAAAACCGTTAACACATGTAAAAATATATTACTGGAGCTTTAATTTTTATGTCTTGTCGAAGTGTGTTATGTTATCTTATGTCGAAAAATTTTTACAGGTGCTTAAGTTAAAGGTGCCTAAAAATAGCAAATTTTCAATATTTCAGCACTAATACCTCTTAAACAGGAGGTGGTACAAAAACATTTTCTAAGAAAACTTATACTAATTCTAAAAGTTCTTTCTTGTCTCAAAATTTCAGCTTCTTATCTAAAGACGCGCCGGAGTTATGAAAAAAATAATTTCATGCAAAATGTGGTTTTCACATAACGGTAAATTTAAATAGTAAATTACAAAATATTGCATAATTTTAATATAGCACTATGTAGATAATAAAATTTCCGGTCTTGTGGTGGTTTTAGATTGCAAAACTATTACGCAGAGCCTGAGATATATACATCTGAAAATGGGGCTTTTTCGCAATTTTGAAGAGCTGCAACTTTAGAACCCTTTACAAGTAAATCAACACACGTTAAAATATATTACTGTAGCTTTAATTTTTATATCTTGTAGTAGTAAAATGTGTACAGGTTCCAAAGTTACAGGTGTTTAAAAATAGCAAATTTTCAATTTTTAAGTCCTAATAGCTCATAAACAGGGGGTGGTCCAAAAAATTTTTTGAGCAAACTTATACCAATTCTAAAAGTTCTTTCTTGCCTCAAAATTTCAAGCCTCTATGTAAAAGCGTACCGGAGTTATGAAGATAGAAAAATCATGCAAAATTTGATTTTCACATAACGGTAAATTTAAATATTAAATTAAAAAAAATTGTATAATTTTGATATTAATTACAATAAAAAATACCTGTCGCATGACGTTTTCAGATTGAAAAAATCTTAAGCAGAACATTAGATATATGCATTTAAAAATAAGGCTTTTTCAAAGTTAGAGGGGCTGTAGCTCCGTATTGGATGGGGCTACATGAAAAAGTTGTTCCACAAAATTATTTTTTTATGAGACCTACCCATGGTTAAAATTTTTTTTCTCTATCTTTAACGATGTAGACAGACGGACGGACGGACGGACAGAGTGAAACTAATAAGCACATTTTTTAAAATTTTTTTTGGAAATGTGCTAAAAACGAGAATGAATACAGTTGCTTTTGTCAATTCTTAGATACCCATACGAACCGTTAGTATGTTCACAGCCTGTCACTCTACTTACCATATTATTTTTTTAATATTTTTGAATTTTAAAATAATTTGGGTGAATTTTATAATTTCTAGAACTATGGGTTGTACATATATTCAAACTCATTTTTATACATTCTTCAAAAGCAGATTCTAACCTTCCACATAACGATTATCAATCCAAAACTTTTTCAAATATTCTATAGTACCATTTAATACTAATTGGTAAATGTATATTAAATTACAAAATAGTAAATATAATTTTAAATATTATATTATATTAATGCGCACATAGTGGATATTTATATTGTTATAAGTATATCGCCATACATTGAAATATTTCTTTAAAAATATTTCCATTCATAGAATAATTTCTTATAAGTACAATAAAATACATATATGTATGTAAATAAGGCGCTATATAATATACAGCTATACTCTTATCGTTCATTCATGAGTTATATGTGACGATTATGTAAATAAACATGATATTATATAAGTATGTATGTATATCAATATCATATAAATAAAAATTCTTCAAGCAACCGTTATGTTGTTTATTTATTTACATTTTTTTGTACTACGCATTATATCCTCAACAATTTCAAATTATCGAGTAAAACAAAATGCAAAAAATTCGTTAAAGAAATTTGTTAGAAAATTTGAAAAACTCAAGTAACACTTTCGTCAATTATAAAGTAACCCTTTATTATTAAAAAAAATTGTTAACCGAAATAAGATATAATGTTGAAGCTTTAATTTTTATGTATTACTTCAAAAAAATTTTAAAAGATGTTCAACGGGGCTTAACGTGTGGGGCTACAGAAAAATAAATATATTTATAAAATTAATATTTTTATGATATTTATCAGCAGTTAAAATTTCATGGCTTTATTTCTAAAAAATTGTGGAGATCTAAAAGTTAGTTGCTCGGGAGCTACCCGAAGTTTTGGTCGGAACTCAACCAAAAAAAATAGGGAACCTACAAATTGCTCCCAGAATATTTTGTGTAAATTTCAAGATTCTAGTTTTCTTAGTTTTTAGTTAGCTGACGGACGGGCGGACGAACGAACATGGCTTAATCGACTCAAAATTTGATTCTGATCCGATCCATACCTTTGAAGGTATATCTAGCTCACTTATTTCGAGGTGTTAAAAACGGAGGAGTAATTTTATTATACCCGATACTTATCGTACGGGTATAAAAATGATTTATACCTATAGTAACACTGTTACATTATGATGTAAATCATATTATATACTACGAGTATATGTTATTATACAATACATACTTATATTAATGACATAGAACCGTAAAATTTTTAAAATTTACTGCTAATTTTCAATTTTAATTGATTTGATAAACTTGGTTAATATAATTTTAATGTTCCACCAACATTTCATTTTCATTTCTACTTTATTTTTCTTTTTAGATTACCAGTTCATTTCTAGAAAAATATATTTTTTAATTAATTTTCTAAATATTGAAATATTTTCAACCTCTTTTAAATTACTGGGCAATTCGTTGAATTTTTTTAGGCAGTTGTATAAACAATATATTTTCTGTCTATAAATGTGCTTTATTTCTAGTATTGTGTGTATGAAGATCCATCATTCTTTGCAGAACGAAATTGTGCTTAATTAGGTTGTTAATAATTTTATATGATAATATATACATTTCATACTCACAAATAGTAGAGAAGCTAAGATATTTTTCTGAATATAATTTATTAGTGGGATATAATTCTGGGTGTTTATGAATAATTTTAATCGATTTTTTGACTAGGATATCTATATTAAGCATAAAATTTGGGGTGTTGTAATATATAGGAATTATATATAATATATAGGAACAAATAAGATTTAAGTATTTTAGATAAAGTACATTAGATAAGATATATGACGAATAGATAGAGAATAAAGCTGATTTTGATAAACAGTTGCGAAGTCGTTTTAGAATAGAAATGTATGGACTAGTTTTCTTTATTAAGTGTTATGGACTAGTTTTCTTATTTAAGAACTCATCGATTCTTTCTAGGTCTTGCTTTATTGAGTTTATTAGCTCATTTTTATTTTGCTCTGCGTATGTTAAAACAGCATCATCTGCATAAAGCTGGAGGCAACACTTTAAATTTATACGAGCCATATCATTGATGTATATTTTAAACAAGTCAGGACCTAGGATTGATCCTTGTGGTAATCCATTTTTAATAGTCTTTGATTGACTTATTGTAGAATTAACACGTACTATTTGTTTCCTATCTGATAAGTAGTTTTTAAAGAAGCTTATATGATTTGCATTAATATTTAATTTAGATAGTTTTAAAAGCAGAATATCATGGTTGACACAGTCAAATGCTTTTTGGATGTCTAAAAATACGCAAGCTACAAACTTTTTATTATCTATGCTTTTTGAGATAAAATCAGTAATGGTGAGGCAAGCAGCTGTTGTGTTGGAGTATTTTTCAAATCCGAATTGTTCTTTGCTTAAAATTGGGTTATTATATAAAAATACTTCGAGTCGTTTCCTAATAAGGCTTTAAATTATCTTAGAGAAAGCAGGTAAAACTGAGATTGGACGATAATTTGAACAAATATCTGTTCTTCCTTTTTTAAATTTTGGAGTTACTATAGCAGATTTAAAAGATTTTGGAAAAATTGAAGTTTGGAAAGCAGAATTAACAAATTTAATTAAAATTGGGATTAATTTATCAGAATATTTTTTAATAAATTTGGTAGAAATATGGTCCACACCAGTCGCGGCATTAGGTTTTAGTAGTGATATAACGTCCTTAATTTGCTGATAATTAGTGTCATATAGATCAAAAAGTGACTGTATGGTATATGAAAATTGGTTAAAGTACTCTAAATTAATTTGAGTTTTAGTTATTTTTAGTTCATCTGTTATGTTAATAAAATAATTATTTACTGTGTCTGCTATGTCTTGATCATTGTCAATTCTTTTATTAAGATTCTCAAGAACTTTGATTTGTGTATTAGGATTTGGACTATCTGTATTTAACATAATTTTTATAGATGTACACATTCCATAAGTGTTTACTATTATTTGGATTCCGTGATATTTCATTGGAATAAAAATCAATTTTTGCTTGCGTAATTAACCGTTTTACTTCAAGTTGACTTGCTTTATAGAGTTCAGAGATGTGTAAGTCGTTCGGATACTTCTTTTTATACCCGTACGATAAGTATCGGGTATAATAAAATTACTCCTCCGTTTCGAAATAAGCGAGCTAGATATACCTTCAAAGGTATGGATCGGATCAGAATCAAATTCTGAGTCGATTAAGCCAGGTCCGTCCGTCCGTCCGTCCGTCCGTCAGCACTCTAACTCAAAAACTAAGAAAGCTAGAATCTTGAAATTTACACAAAATATTCTGGGAACAATTTGCAGGTTGAGTTCCGAACAAAACTTCGGGTAGCTCCCGAACAACTAATTTTTAGATCTCCACATTTTTTTTAAATAAAGCCATGAAATTTTAACTGCTGACAGATATCATAAAAATATTAATTTTATGACTACATTAATTTTTCTGTAGCCCCACCCGTTAAGGAGCTACAGCCCCCCAAAGTTCGAAAAATCTCTATATTTAAATTGTTATAACACAAGCTCTGTAAGGTATATCTTCAATCTGAAAATTCCAAACGATAGGTGCTATTATGAGCTTTACAAACATGTATATAATAAATATATACTTGTGCTATACGGTGTCTTAATTCACCGTTATGCAAAACTGCATTATTGCAGAATCCTTTAACCTTATATCTTCTAAATGGTTTTAGTTGGAAACATAAAATTTTGACAGAAGTTAGATCTTTGAAAATAAGTATGAGTCATTTCACAAATTTTTTTTGTATCGCCCCCCGTTTAGGAGCTGTAAGGGGTCAAAAACTGAAAATTTCCTATTTTTAAACACCTGTAACTTGAACACCTATTAAAATTTTTTTGAAGTAATACATAAAAATTAAAGCTTCAATATTATACTCTTATTTTTGTTAACAACTTTTTTTAAGAATATAGGGTTACTTTATAATTAACGAAAGCGTTACTTGATTTTTTCAAATTTTCTAACAAATTTCTTTAACGAATTTTTTGCATTTTGTTTTACTCGATAATTTGAAATTGTTGAGGATATAATGCGTAGTACAAAAAAATGTAAATAAATAAACAACATAACGATTGCTTGAAGAATTTTTATTTATATGATATTGATATACATACATACTTATATAATATCATGTTTATTTACATATCGTATATGTCACTAATGAATTAATTATAAGAGTATAGATGTGTATTATATAATCGCCGTATTTACATACATATGTATATGTATTTTATTGAACTTATAAGAAATTATTCTATGAATGGAAGTATTTTTAAAGAAATATTGCAATGTACGGCGATATACTTATAACAATGTAATTATCCACTATGTGCGCATTAATATAATATAATATTTAAAATTACATTTACTATTTTGTAATTTAATATACATTACCGCTTAGTATTAAGTGGTGCTATAGAATATTTAAAAAAGTTTTGGATTGTTAATCGTTATGTGGGAGGTTAGAATCTGCTTTTGAAGAATGTATAAACATATAGTTTGAATATAATGTACAACCCATAGTTCTAGAAATTATAAAATTCACCCAAATTATTTTAAAATACTAAAATATTAAAAAAATAATATTGTAAGCAGAGTGACAGGCTGTGAACATACTAACCCTTTATACGGGTATCTAAGAGTTGACAGCTGTATTCTTTCTCGTTGAACTTAAAGTAAGAATCTCTTATTTTAATTTTATTTAGAATATTACTATTCGTCCTATAATTTTTCTTCTTATTGTTAGTTAATGGAATCGTTCGCGTATTATTGCAGATGATTGAACTAAAAATATGCAAAGTTTAAAAAATAAATTATATGACTTAGAACAATTTGTTGGTAATTATAATTTTCAGGCACACATTGTTGTACGTACTGAAATGTGGCTAGGTGAAAATGAAAATAAATATTTTAACATTCCTGGATACCGTAGCTATTTCTCAAATAGTTTTGATTCATATGGTGAAGTTGGTATATTTTATTTTATTTCTTACTTAGTTCAAGTGTTTACAATTTTAAAATGTGTACCATATAAAAATGTACAATATTATAATATAAAAAGGAAAACAATATAATCCTTAACTAAATTTATTTAAACAAATTTTACAATTAAATTGAAAACATAAAAACAGAAAAATTACACAATACAATAAAAATTACATAATATAATTAAGAAATTACTCTAAATAAAGATTTCTTTACAACATCTTTTCACATATCAAAATTTATTGTTGTGTTGTATTGATTTATGTTTAATAATATTCTGTTAATAGGCTCATATTTCCCATAATTAGTCCTATGAAATGGGATAGAAAATATGTTTTCTTGCCTAAATCGTGTTCTTGTATTAATTGTAATTCTTAATATGTTATCAATGTAGTATGAATCAATGTGTTTATTAAGTACTTGTAATTCTTAATATGTTATTAATGTAGTATGAATCAATGTGTTTATTAAGTACTTGGGTTATAAAAATAATACCCAACACAGTTCTCCTACTTTCAAAAGTATGCATATTAAGTAGTTTAAGACGGTCAACATAATATGGATGCAAAATTACAGGAATATTCCAATTTAGACTTCTTAAAGCAAACCTACGAAAATGTTTTTGTATACTTTCTATTCTATCAATGTGTTGGCGATAAAATGGGCACCAGACTTGGTTAGCATATTCAAGAATACCTCTTATTAATGTTGTAAATAATGATTGAGTAACATAAGGATCATCGATTTCCTTAGATCATCTTTTTATAAAACCAAGCATTGAGTTTACTCTGTTAATGATCTTATTAATGTGTGTGTTAAATGTGAGTTTAAAATCAATAATTACACCAATATCATTAAATTCGGTGACTCGTTTAATCAAAAGAATAATTATTATACACGGGGCTTGTGGAACGGGTAAATGACATAACAGCACATTTATCAACGTTTAAGATTAAGCCATTATATTCGCACCACTTCAAAAAATTGTTTAAATCTTTCTGAAGAGAAAGTGAATCATTTTTTGAGCGATCGTCTTTAAAAATTTTCATATCATCGGCGTAAATTTTTATACTACTGTTCTGAATAATTTTAGTTACATCGTTTACAGAAATAATGAACAGCAAAGGTCCAAGGTGACTTTCTTGTGGCACTCCAAAGTTAGCAAAAAATTATGCTGAAAATACTTTTCTGAAAAGAACACTGTAGCTTCTATTACTAAGGTTTATGTTTTGCAAGAGTCAATCCACTTAATTAAAAAGTACGGAAAACCACATATTTTAAGTTTGAAAAGAATCACACTATGTGGGAGAAGATCGAAAGCCTTACTAAGGTCAGTATAAACTACATCGGTTTGCTTACCAGCTTCCATTGTTTTCAAAAAATTTGAGGCTGATTCTACAAGATTAGTTACAGTTGATCTGTTTTTTACAAAACCATGTTGATCATTAACTATAAACGTAGAGCAGTAATTATAGATCGTATCGAATACTATAAGTTCAAACATTTTTGGTAAATTCGATAGTTTGGCAATAGGTCTATAATTCGAAACATTCATCTTAGTGTCCTTTTTATGAACCGGTCTTATAAAAGACTTTTTCCATAAATTTAGGAACACAGCTGAAGTTAAGGATTTATTAATTAGAAAAGAAATAGGAGAAGATAAGGATTCCACACAATTTTTTAATATAATTTCAGGCAGGTCATCCGGACCTGGCGCTGTATTGTTATCAAGTTTATTTAAGTTAGTTTGAATTTTGGTTGAGGTGAACTATATTGATTCAAGCGGTATATCAGGTTAGTTTTCAATATTATTGAAGTTATCTTCGTCAACTGAAAAGGTAAAAGAAGAATAATTACTTTCAAAAAATTCTTTAAAATAGTTAGATATTTCATTTAAATCATTAGATGTTTGGTTTTTAAACGACATATAATTTGGATATTGATCTGTTTTTCTTTTAAAGTTAACTAGTCTCCAAAAAGTTTTAGAGTCCGTCCGCATTTCGGAAGCTATTTTGCTTACGTAAACATTATACTTAAAATTCAGTAAAGATTGAAAAGCATTATACAAATTTACGAAATTTAAATGAGACGTTTCATCTCTATTTTGTAAATATATATTCCATGCTTTATTCTTTTTATTTCTTAGTTTTTTAAGTTCAATATCATACCATGGAGGACTGGAATTCATATTTCTATTACGTTTTTTGGATACAAACATGTTGAATCCCTGATACACAACTTCATAGAATATATCTATCGCGTTATTTAAGTTATTCGTGTTTAATAGAGAATCAAAATTAATTGAAAGAAAGTAATTATTAATCATTGAGAAATTTGTTTCTAAGAAATTAAATGAATATGTAGCATTTTCTGAAGATTTTTGTAAACTATTAAAATGATAAAAGAAACTAAATGGTGGATGGTGCTTGCTGATTTTTCGTAATTGGCATTGAAGTCATAATATTTGTTACGTTTACCCAATCGGAAGTAAATAAGAGATCCAATTGTTTATTAAATGAGTTTTTAATACAAGAAACTTGTTGTAGTGCGTTTGCCAATAGATTATCAATGACCAAAGATGCAATGTTTGAGTTAATATTTATTGGAATTTCAAAACGTGAGGTATGTGATATATCTGAGGTAATTCTACCTCCGAAGAGTTAAAACTATTCTTAATAGAAATAAGAACACCACCTGCTTTAGGAACCACTGAATTATTTATGATATCAATATCAGTTTGATATTTATCTTTCCTACAAACTAAGTACGAGCTAATAGATGCATATAACCCAGTTTCTGTAAGCATAAATATATCTGAATTAAGAACTTTAGAGTTTTTAAAATTATGTGTTGATTTTGTGCGTAATCCTCTTACATTTTGATAATAAAATGATAGATTACTTGTCAACTTCTTATGTTTTTGTGTTGATATTTTTATTAAATTATTACTATTTTTTATCAAGAAAAAACTTATTGCAATTATCTTTACATACATAATAGTATGGATACCACTGCCATTCGTGAGGAAAAATTTAGTAAATCCAATATGCTAGTGGTTAAATTATTGAAGGAAAACGTAAACATAATGTCAATATATAGATCTCCGGAAACTAGTATTCCTAAATTTATAGAAAGAATTAATGAATGGACTAGTAGGTTTAATAATACCTCAATTCTTGGTGATTTAAATATTAATTTATTGAACCAAAATAACCGCGATGTTAAAACCTACACTAATAATTTGCTTAGTAATGGATATCTTATTTATAACAAAATATCTGAGCGATTCGCTACCCGTAAAGGAAAAACTTCGAACACGCTAATAGATCATTTTATCAGATTCAGTGAGGTATAGTTATTTTTTCCATATACTAAATACAACTTTGTCTGATCATCAAATGTTTCTGATTAACTTTGACTGCAAGCTTAGTAAAAACTCACAAATTAAATTCAAAACAGTGTTAAATTATGAAAAAATATCTAACAATATAATATAGTCTAACTTAGATTCTTATACAAACTTTGACGATATCATATCAGACTTAGGTTTAGTTATTAGGGAAAATACAAGAAAGATCCCAATAGTTTGTAAATCTGGCTTTCGTTTCCTCAATGTTTCCCCAATCTTTAAAAATAGGAATAGTAACTCCAATATTTAAAAGTGGGAGAACCGATAATTGCTCTAATTATCGTCTTATTTCGATCTTACCAGCTTTTTCCAAAATATTCGATATCATTATAAGAAACAGACTACACAATTTTCTATATATTAATCCAATTTTAGCTAAAGAATATAGCTATTCGAATACCACTGCTACATGCCTAAGGTTAACTGACTTTATTTCTAAAGGCTAAAAAAAATGGCTAAAAAAAATGTAGCTTGTGTTTTTTTTGGATATTCAGAAAGCGTTTGACGGTTTCCACCACGACCTGTTGCTGTTGAAATTGTCTAAACTAAATCTAAATCAAAATTAATTAACTTTCTTTAAAAGCTACTTATCACACAGACATCATCTAGGCCGTATAAATACAGCTGTAAGTAGTCCGAAATGTATTAAAAACAGAGAACCGCAGGGATCCATCTTGGGCCTAGATTTCTTTAAGATTTATATCAACGATATGGCACAAATAAATTTAAGGGGCTCTCTTCAGCTCTATGCAGACGACGCTGTTCTGAAATACGCTGAACAAACTGAAGATGACATAATACATTCAATCAAAGATCTAGAAAGAATAGAGGAATTCTTGGTAAATTATCGGCTATTACTAAACTTTCAAAAAACCAATAAATATAGTAATATTCTTTGATAATAAAAAGTATAACAAAACTACCATTTCCTACGGCAGCCATACTATTGATTCTGTAAAATCTTTCAACTACTTGGGGTTGATCATAGATAATAAGTTGAAATGGTTCGAGATATTGATCATGTAGCTAGGAGAATTAGCCCTTACATTTTCATCCTCAAACGGCTTCGTAACTGTTTATCCAAATCCACTTTATTTTCCATTCATTCTTCTTATATTTTATCTAATATAATTTACCTAAATCCAATCTGGAGCAATACCTCAGCTTTTATGCTCAGTAAATTAGATATTCTTTTAAAAAAATTGATTAAAGTTATACACAAATATCTATTACTGTTTCCCACTAGCATGTTATATTCCCAAAAATACTTAAGTTTCTCTACTACTTGCGAGCGTGAAATATACATCCTATCATATAAGATTACTATTAACTTAATTAAACACAATTTCATTTTGAATAGGATGATAGATATTCATACTCATAATACGAGGATAAGACAAATTTCTACCCATTTCTTTTTAAATCTAGCAGGCAAAAAAATAATTGTTTATACAGGAGCTTGAAAAAATTTAATGAATTGCCTAGTTATTTGAAAGAGGTCGATATTTTAAAATTTAAAAAATTAATTTTAGAATTTATACTTTCTAAAACCGAAAATAGAACTTGAAGTCTATCATAAAATACACAATATATTAATTCATCGATAATAAGTGAAAATTATGAGCTTAAATTAATAAAATAAAAGAAAAATAAAAAATAAATATTTGTGAAAGATATAAACATTACACGTAATTATATAAATAATAATTGATTATACGTAGATATTATAGTTAATAACTTCAATTTTTCTAACTAACAAATTTTTGGTGGAATGTTTAGGTAGAAGGAGAAAACAATATTCTTTTATTATTTTTGTTTTTTAAAAAATAATTAGACCAGACAGCCAATAAGGCTAAGGTTGTTATAGCAATCTATTTAATTTAAAAAAAAAATTCTATTTATGTTTAAATTAATTTCTGTTTGAATTTAATTTATTAAAATTAATTAATTTATTGTTTATATTCTTATACTTTACTATAATAGTATATACACATTTAGTTTTTAAGCAAATTTGAATGAATTAATAATAAAGAAAAAATAAGAAAAAAAAATTGTATATGATCTATTAAATAAAGAAAAAAAAATACAGTTATGTAAAAAAATAGGTGGAAGAAGATCAGGACTAGATCCTTTTTCAATATTTAAATTACAAATTTCTAAAAAAACATCTTGTAATGATAAGTTTAAATTTTGAATGAAAGGAATAGCGTTATTTAAGGTTTGGAAATTCACGTTTCCATGTCCTGTTTGTGTGTGACGGTAGACGTTTTGTAATTTGTGTGCAAAAAAATTGCAAATTTCATCAGAGCAGGATGAGACTTTACCATCTAAGGAAATAGAGAGCTTCGATCATCTGATGATTTAATAATTTTATATAATTTATTTCTACGATTACGTAGAGATCTGAACTCACTATCTAGCCAAGGTTCCATTAATTTATCTTTTTTTAGTATCCTTGGCGTGTAATTATCAATTATAGATGATAAAATTGTATGAAAATCCAGAACTACTAAATCTAAATCTCGCTGCATTAACAGCTCGTACTAGTTTATATTAGATAAGGCATTGTTACCTTCGTAATTAGCGTTACGGAAGTCATATACAATTTCATTATTGTAGGACTTCGAAAATTGTTGGTTAGTTTGAGCTACTTCTATTGATATTGCATTATGATGGAGTGAGTTGGTAAAAAGATTCTCTGTATCATTGACAGCATGCATCACAATATCATCATAAGCATTTGAAAAAGCTAGGTCTAACCATCTACCATATTACTATTAGGATGATGAATTACTTGTTGTATATCATTTCTATAAAATGTACTTATAATACTAAACTCAATTTCATCTAAAAAGTTAACTGGTAGTAGTTTATTATCAAGTTCATCAATCTCAAAAGATAATGATGATATTTATTATTTTATTATTATTATTATTATTACTATTATTATTATTATTATTATTATTATTATTATTATTATTATTATTATTATTATTATTATTATTATTATTATTATTATTATTATTATTATTATTATTATTATTATTATTATTATTATTATTATTATTATTATTATTATTATTATTATTATTATTATTATTATTATTATTATTATTATTATTATTATTATTATTATTATTATTATTATTATTATTATTATTATTATTATTATTATTATTATTATTATTATTATTATTATTATTATTATTATTATTATTATTATTATTATTATTATTATTATTATTATTATTATTATTATTATTATTATTATTATTATTATTATTATTATTATTATTATTATTATTATTATTATTATTATTATTATTATTATTATTATTATTATTATTATTATTATTATTATTATTATTATTATTATTATTATTATTATTATTATTATTATTATTATTATTATTATTATTATTATTATTATTATTATTATTATTATTATTATTATTATTATTATTATTATTATTATTATTATTATTATTATTATTATTATTATTATTATTATTATTATTATTATTATTGTTATTATTATTATCATTATTATTATTATTATTATTATTATTATTATTATTATTATTATTATTATTATTATTATTATTTTTGTTTTTATTATTATTATTATTATCATTATTATTATTATTATTATTATTATTATTATTATTATTATTATTATTATTATTATTATTATTATTATTATTATTATTATTATTATTATTATCATTATTATTATTATTATTATTATTATTATTATTATTATTATTTTTTCGCATTACTAATATATTTGCTTTTGTGTTGATATTTTTGTTAAATTATTACTATTTTTTATCAAGAAAAAGCTTGTTGCAATTATCTTTACATACATAATATTATGGATACCACTGCCATTCGTGAGGAAAAATTTAGTAAATCCAATATGCTAGTGGTTAAATTATTGAAGGAAAACGTAAACATAATGTCAATATATAGATCTCCGGAAACTAGTATTCCTAAATTTATAGAAAGAATTAATGAATGGACTAGTAGGTTTAATAATTCCTTAATTCTTGGTGATTTAAATATTAATTTATTGAACCAAAATAACCGCGATGTTAAAACCTACACTAATAATTTGCTTAGTAATGGATATCTTATTTATAACAAAATATCTGAGCGATTCGCTATCCGTAAAGGAAAAACTTCGAACATGATAATAGATCATTTTATCACAGATTCAGTGAGGTATAGTTATTTTTTCCATATACTAAATACAACTTTGTCTGATCATGAAATGTTTCTGATTAACCTTGACTGCAAGCTTAGTAAAAACTCACAAATTAAATTCAAAACAGTGTTAAATTATGAAAAAATATCTGACAATATAATATAGTCTAACTTAGAATCTTATTCAAACTTTGACGATATCATATCAAACTTAGGTTTAGTTATTAGGGAAAATACAAGAAAGATCCCAATAGTTTGTAAATCTGGCTTTCGTTTCCTCAATGTTTCCCCAATCTTTAAAAATAGGAATAGTAACTCCAATATTTAAAAGTGGGAGAACCGATAATTGCTCTAATTATCGTCTTATTTCGATCTTACCAGCTTTTTCCAAAATATTCGATATCATTATAAGAAACAGACCACACAATTTTCTATATATTAATCCAATTTTAGCTAAAGAATATAGCTATTCGAATACCACTGCTACATGTCTAAGGTTAACTGACTTTATTTCTAAAGGCATAGATAACCAAAAAAATGTAGCTTGTATTTTTTTGGATATTCAGAAAGCGTTTGACGGTTTCCACCACGACCTGTTGCTGTTGAAATTGTCTAAACTAAATCTAAATCAAAATTAATTAACTTTCTTTAAAAGCTACTTATCACACAGACATCATCTAGGCCGTATAAATACAGCTGTAAGTAGTCCGAAATGTATTAAAAACAGAGAACCGCAGGGATCCATCTTGGGCCTAGATTTCTTTAAGATTTATATCAACGATATGGCACAAATAAATTTAAGGGGCTCTCTTCAGCTCTATGCAGACGACGCTGTTCTGAAATACGCTGAACAAACTGAAGATGACATAATACATTCAATCAAAGATCTAGAAAGAATAGAGGAATTCTTGGTAAATTATCGGCTATTACTAAACTTTCAAAAAACCAATAAATATAGTAATATTCTTTGATAATAAAAAGTATAACAAAACTACCATTTCCTACGGCAGCCATACTATTGATTCTGTAAAATCTTTCAACTACTTGGGGTTGATCATAGATAATAAGTTGAAATGGTTCGAGATATTGATCATGTAGCTAGGAGAATTAGCCCTTACATTTTCATCCTCAAACGGCTTCGTAACTGTTTATCCAAATCCACTTTATTTTCCATTCATTCTTCTTATATTTTATCTAATATAATTTACCTAAATCCAATCTGGAGCAATACCTCAGCTTTTATGCTCAGTAAATTAGATATTCTTTTAAAAAAATTGATTAAAGTTATACACAAATATCTATTACTGTTTCCCACTAGCATGTTATATTCCCAAAAATACTTAAGTTTCTCTACTACTTGCGAGCGTGAAATATACATCCTATCATATAAGATTACTATTAACTTAATTAAACACAATTTCATTTTGAATAGGATGATAGATATTCATACTCATAATACGAGGAATAAGACAAATTTCTACCCATCTCTCTTTAAATCTAGCAGCCAAAAAAATAATTGTTTATACATTAGCTTGAAAAAATTTAATGAATTGCCTAGTTATTTGAAAGAGGTCGATATTTTTAAATTAAAAAAATTAATTTTAGAATTTATACTTTCTAAAACCGAAAATAGAACTTGAAGTCTATCTTAAAATACACAATATATTAATACATCGATAATAAGTGAAAATTATGAGCTTAAATTAATAAAATGAAAAAAAAATAAAAAATAAATATTTGTGAAAGATATAAACATTACACGTAATTATATAAATAATAATTGATTATACGTAGATATTATAGTTAATAACTTCAATTTTTATAACTAACAAATTTTTGGTGGAATGTTTAGGTAGAAGGAGAAAACAATATTCTTTTATTATTTCTGTTTGAATTTAATTTATTAAAATTAATTAATTTATTGTTTATATTCTTATACTTTACTATAATAGTTTATACATATTTAAATTTTAAGCAAATTTGAATGAATTAATAATAAAGAAAAAATAAGAAAAAAAAATTGTATATGATCTATTAAATAAAGAAAAAAAAAAATACAGTTATGTAAAAAAATAGGTGGAAGAAGATCAAGACTAGATCTAGATCTTTCTAAAAAAACATCTTGTAATGATAAGTTTAAATTTTGAATGAAAGGAATAGCGTTATTTAAGGTTTGGAAATTCACGTTTCCATGTCCTGTTTGTGTGTGACGGTAGACGTTTTGTAATTTGTGTGCAAAAAAATTGCAAATATCATCAGAGCAGGATGAGCCTTTACCATCTAAGGAAATAGAGAGCTTCGATCATCTGATGATTTAATAATTTTATATAATTTATTTCTACGATTACGTAGAGATCTGAACTCACTATCTAGCCAAGGTTCCATTAATTTATCTTTTTTTAGTATCCTTGGCGTGTAATTATCAATTATAGATGATAAAATTGTATGAAAATCCAGAACTACTAAATCTAAATCTCGCTGCATTAACAGCTCGTACTAGTTTATATTAGATAAGGCATTGTTACCTTCGTAATTAGCGTTACGGAAGTCATATACAATTTCATTATTGTAGGACTTCGAAAATTGTTGGTTAGTTTGAGCTACTTCTATTGATATTGCATTATGATGGAGTGAGTTGGTAAAAAGATTCTCTGTATCATTGACAGCATGCATCACAACATCATCATAAGCATTTGAAAAAGCTAGGTCTAACCATCTACCATATTACTATTAGGATGATGAATTACTTGTTGTATATCATTTCTATAAAATGTACTTATAATACTAAACTCAATTTCATCTAAAAAGTTAACTGGTAGTAGTTTATTATCAAGTTCATCAATCTCAAAAAATAATGATGATATTTATTATTTTATTATTATTATTATTATTACTATTATTATTATTATTATTATTATTACTATTATTATTATTACTATTATTATTATTATTATTATTATTATTATTATTATTATTATTATTATTATTATTATTATTATTATTATTATTATTATTATTATTATTATTATTATTGTTATTATTATTATTATTATTGTTATTATTATTATTATTATTACTATTATTATTATTACTATTATTATTATTATTGTTATTATTATTATTATGATTATTATTATTATTATTGTTATTATTATTATTACTATTATTATTATTATTACTATTATTATTGTTATTATTATTATTATTATGATTATTATTATTGTTATTATTATTATTATTATTATTATTTTATGATTATTATTATTATTATTGTTTTATGATTATTATTATTATTATTATTATCATTATTATTATAATGATATTATTGCAAGCACCCGGTATTATTTTATGTGAATAAATAAAGTTATCATAATTTTAGGTGGTAGATGATTTTGATTATTTGCTTCTGGTGAAGTGGAAGAATGATTTTTGGCATTACTACCGATGAAGTGGACGTGTGTTTCAACTACCGATGAAGTAGAAGTATGTTTTTCAGCTATAACTAAGCTAGCGTCATGTATACCGTTCAATATATCTGTTTGTGTGTGTGTTGAACTATTTTTTAAATAATGACTTAATTGTATAGTGTCTACAGATTTGTTTTTCTTTGAAATTACGTGTTTGAAAGAGGCTTGTGTAAGTGTTGGATAGGTTTGTGTTGAAATGGAAGAATCCTTGTTAAACTTATAATTGTAAGGATTAGGATATTTTTTCGCATTACTAATATTCTTGCATTTATTTTTTAATTTAACCTATTCAGTATTTAACCTATTCAGTAACCTATTCAGTACAAATATTTCTCATCTGGTAATTCCAAAAGAAAATAAGTACTGATCTATTATGCATAAACTAATATAAATGATTTAATAATATCATTAATTAACCATCTCGATTTATAAAATTTAAATATACTAAATCAATCTTATATTTTTGCATAGACAATATAATTACAATTTCTAAAATTTAAATACATAAATACACGAAGTAATGGTCTCTATGTAAATTCCAATTCAAAAATTCCTCTAAATTTTATTTATAAATACAATTAATATTTTTTGTTATATACATATGTGCACTATGTACTAAAGAGTTGTGATTTTGAAAAATTATGTAGATGAATTGGTTCAATTTTTGAATAATTTAAGAATTAAAGGCTTCACATTCTTCAGGACAAACTTTTAATTTTATAACACTGCTAGATTAAAAATTTGACCGAAAAAGATATTTGAAAAATAATTATAATTAGAAAAATATTGTTTTTGTTTTATAAAAAAATACCTATGTACCTATTATATAAATATTATATAAATACCATGTTCATCGAAGGGCCTTCTGTCCAAGAGGTTACAAGATCAGCCACAGAGTAGTTCTAAAAAGGCTATGTTGCTAGGGAGCAACCAAGTAACCACGCCTTTCAATGAAATTGCAAAGGATAGTTTAATTCTGGCAATCATTGATAAGGGGTTAGAGGATGGGGGTATTTCTTCCAGTAACTGGAAGAAGGTTGTTGTTGCTTTAAGCACAACTTTCTTCCAGGTACTGGAAGAAAATGCGGGACCACCACCCTCCTGTAGAGACGCTGGCTGGCATCAGGGCCACATCAAAATGACTGCTTGTGCTGATCAGAGATCGGCATATCTCTACAAGAAGGCGATAGGTAAGGTGGGAAGTCTGTGGCCGGGGGCCAAGCTCAGAGCCATAAGCAAGGAGGAAATTCCTAGCAGGTCAAGAGCTAGGGTATGGCTGCCGAGATAACCTGCCGAAGCAGGCACGATCATCGAAATGATGAAAGTGTCAAATCCCCAACTTCCAACTCACAATTGGAAGATTGCCAAACTAGGGGAAATAGTAGGAGAATCCCGACAGGCGTTGGTCTTTGTCACTAAGGACTCCCTACAACCCCTAGCGAAAGCCGAAGGAAGGGGTCATTAGCTACGGCTTCACAGCAGTTACATTGATGGTGTACAAAAAGGATGAGGTGGAGGCCTCAAGGAACATCGGTGAAGGCCCAAGTCAAGCCCAAGAGGCAGACTCTGACTAATCTGATGTCGTTGACGTAGCATGCTCCTCGGCTCCAAAGAGAGTGAATTATTTCATCAAGGCTGACGATGAAGAAGATCTACTTAGATCGGATTCTGACAGCTTTGATGATACCAAAAGCTTCTTAATGGACTGGAGTGGATATTAAGGATGGCTCAGGTAATCAAGCTACTCCAACTTAATCTCCATCACACCAAAGTGGCTTCCGCCGCACTTAAAATCCGCCTCAGGAGAACGGGTGAGGATATTATATTGATCTAAGAGCCATGAGTGACAAAAAAACAGGTTCATGGACTCAAGATATCAGGATACACGTTGTTGTATAATAAAGAGGTATGCAGACCTAGAGCTTGCATACTTTCTAAAAATACATTAAATCTAACTTTTATGTACAATTACAGTGATGCTGATCTGGTCACGGCGAGCCTAAAGCTAAAAAACTTAAGGCTCTGGATTGTTGAGGCCAATCTTCCTCACGACTTGCAGGATTCACTCCCTCCATCCAATCTGGCAGGGTTGGTAGCGGATGCTATAAGGATGAATATTGGGGTCATCATAAGCTGCGACGCCAATGCTCACCATGACATCTGGGGTAGTTCGGATACCAACGAAAGAAGTGAGTCACTTTTTGATTACATTTTAAGTACTAACCTTCTTATCTGTAACATTGGCGGGGAACCTACCTTTGTTACTAGTAATAGGCAAGAAGTCCTAGACATGACTTTAGTCTCGGACTTCATTTATTCTAAAATAAACTCATGGAAAGTTTCTGATCAGATTTCTTCTCAGATCACAGATACCTTGAGTTCAGTCTGAACGAAAGTCCTCCAATAAAATCAGTCTATCGAAATCCTAAGAGAACTGACTGGAACAAACATACGGAGCACTTAAAGTCTACGCTTCATTTCTTAACACCTGGAATTCATAAAAATATCCAGGATCTAAATAGCCTAGTATACGTTTTTACTAAGGCCTGCAATAATTCCTTAGAGCATTCGTGTGCCATCAGTAAGTCTAAGGGAAAACCTAAACCACCTTGGTGGAATGATGAAACTAAAACTCTAAGGAAAGATAGTAGTAGGGCTTTTAATAATGCCAAAAAAACGAATGAGGTACAGGACTGGAGCTCTTATAAAACGGCTCTTAGTCAGTACAAAAAAGCACTTAAAAAGGTGAAAAAAGACACCTGGAGACTATTCTGTGGAGGTATAGAAAACGTCTCCGAGGCACTTAGACTTAGGAAATTCTATCAACAAACCCCATGGTCCCCAGTCTTCTTAAAAAGGAGAATGTCAGCTGTACTACCACAAGCGAGGAGTCGTTGGAATTACTATTAAAAACCCATTTTCCTGGGTGCACAAATAACAGTTCAGAGGTGGCTTGTGATCTGAATGATCCACCTACTATTTCAGAGGTGTTGGTTACAGGGGACAAACTACAACGGACTATAGATAGTTTCAAACCATTCAAGTTAAGCGGACCGGATGGAATTATACCCGCTGAGATCAGCAAACTGCATCTACTACCCTGGCTTGGCTAGAAAAGAATTTTCCCGGATAAATAGAAACAGATCAAAGTAGTGTTCATACCCAAGACCGGCTCTGATGGCTAATATGCTAAATAGCAGGGCCATCAGTGCCAACTTAGGCAACGCTTCAGCAAAAAGGTTTGTGAAAAAAGGAACTCCGCAAGGAGGGTGCTATCTCCCCTTCTTTGGAATATGGTGGTAAATAAACTGCTTAAAATCCTGGAAGAGGCGTGCTGCACAACAATTGCCTATGCGGACGATGTTGCTGTCATGGTCAGTGGCAAGTTCTATGACAATCTCAGGGACGTTTTGCGACTTCCACTAAACAAAATCACAACATGGGCTACAGACTGTGGACTGTCAGTCTTTAATAACAACCCCTTCTGCGGCATTAGACATTATGCTTAATCTGATGCCGTAGATTATTATAGTAAATTTGCAGCCGCAAACACAGATGTGAGATTAAAAGCTACATCCCAGTGGATCAATTCACGAGAAGTTCACTCGGATATCATAAACCAATTCAAGTCCACTCTCGCCTTGGTGGACTACACGTCCCCCACTTACTTCTTCGGGAAACCTCACGTGACGAGAATCTCAAATCCCAAGCCGTCAGAGTTAGAACTCGAACACAGTGATGACCTTCGAAGGAGTACAATTCTACACTGATGGTTTAAAAATGAACAGCAGTGTAGGATGCGGGTCTTCTCAGATAATCTGAATATCAGTCATAATTTCCGATTACCAGAACATTGTAGTGTTTTCCAAGGGGAAATTATGCCAATTCAAGAAGCCTTGATTCTACTAAATAGAAGTGTTTTGACTGTGAAGCAAGTACGTATTCTGTCAGACAGTCAGGCTGCGTTTAAATCTCTGAAATCAACATGCACAACTTCGAAGACTGTAATAAACTGCCGAAAACTTCTTAACGAGATGGCCAGGCAGTTTTGCATTCAGCTTTGCTGGGTACCAGGTCATCGAGGTATTCCGGGAAATGAAAAAGCTGATGAACTCGCAAGAATTGGTACAACCTTACAAGTTTTGCCGGATAGGGCAGGACTAGAGTACCTCTATTCACAAGCAAAACGTTATTTCGAAAGGAAATAACGGATATGGTAAATTACAAATGGTCAAACTTGACCTCGTGCAATACCACACGATTTATATGGCCCAAAACCGATTTAAGACGATCCGATGATCTGCTTTCTCTCAAAAGAGCAGACATTGGAATGACAATGGGTACAATCACCGGTAACTGTCTAATAGGGAAGCATGCCAGAAGACTTGGCTTATCCGCAAACGACTATTGTAGAGCCCGCAAGGATAAAGAAGAGGAGGAAACTACTCTCCATCTTCTTTGCACATGTTCGGCTTGTCGGTAAGAAGGAATACCCATTTGGGGCAATATCTCTTCGACAGCCTTAGCGATCTGGCAGGTAAAAATGTGAAGAGTATTCTTCGCTTTGCAAAAACCTCAAATTGGTTTTAACGAGTGGGATAGAAAACCTTCCATGTGGCATCACAATGGACCAAATACAGTCTAAGTGTGTCTTTATGGCAGTCACCTTAACCTAACCTAACATAACCTACATTATTTTAATTTTAATTTATCAAATTTACATTATTGACAAAACAAATTTGTATTTTATACTTTTAATTATAAATTTAGAAAGAATTTCGCTACAATTTTAAATTTTGATTTTTATTATAATTTTTTCAATATTTTTTTCACTAATTTTAATTACTTCTTAACTTATATTAAACTGATGAACTTAAATTTAAATTTTAATTTGATATTTGTTTACTATCACTTTACAAATTAAAATCGTAATATTATTAATATTACAAAAACATATGGTAAATAACAAAAACAAAAAATTAATTTTTATATTACATTATTTTAATTTTAATTTATCAAATTAACATTATTCACACAACAAATTTTAATTTTATACTTTTAATTATAAATTTAGAAACAATTTCGCTAGAACTTTAAATTTTGATTTTATTATAATTTTTTCAGTATTCTTTTTACTAATTATAATTACTTCTTAACCTATACTAAATTGATAAACTTAAATTTAAATTTTTTATTTGATATTTGTTTACTATCACTTTACAAATTACATATAAAAATATTATATACTGTTGTTTATATAACGGAAACAGATGATCTAATAAATGTACAAGATGACATAAATGTTGAATACTTTACAGGGTTGCCGCTGCACAAAAAAATGTGTGGTGAATATAATAATAATTTGAATATATTGTATCTAAATATACAAAGCTTAAGAAACAAGATTTATAATTTAGAAATGTTGGTTAATACTTTTTCTTGTGACGTACACGTTCTTGTATTAGCAGAAATATGGTTGTATAAATCTGAAAATAATTTTTTTAAGTTAGAAGGTTATACACCATATCTCAAATCTTGAAAAATCTCATGGTGGCGTTGCAATTTAAGTATGCAATAAAATTAGTAGTATTTTAAACTTTGAAGTTGAGCTTGATAAATTAAATATATTATGCATTAAATTATTAAAACTCGACATTAATATAATAGGCGTATACAAGTCTCATGAAATGAATATAGACACTTTTCTCATTAAATTGGATGAAATAACTACAACGTATAAAAATTCAATGAATATCGGTGATTTTAATATTAACTTACTTAATAATGAAGTACTATATTAATACAGTAAACACAATACAGTAATACAGTATATAATAAAATATCAAATGAATTTGCAACTAGATTTGGTAGGTCTTCTAAAACAATTATAGACCATGTTATAACTGATTTGATTAAATATAAATTTTTCTTTCACATAACAGATACATGTCTGATCATCTGATCATCTGATCATCAAATGATTTTTTTAAGTGCAGACTTGAAACCTATAAAAGAAAAATCAAAGCAATTTAAAACCGTTTTGGAGTATGAAGGGGTGTTAAACGATAACATCTGGTCTAGAATTGCCTTCTTGAAACCTTAGACGAAATTGTACAAAAACTAAATTTACTTGTTCAACAAAATACTAATGTCGTCCCTTGTAAAACCAAAAAAAAAAATGAATGGATGACAAATGAAATTATACAGGCCATCAAAATTCGGGATTCGTTTCTTAGATCTAAAAGAAAATATTCAAATGATCCTCACGTAAACGAATTATATAAAGTTCACAAAAAGAAAGTTGATTATTTAATAATTGAACCTAAAAAAAGTTATTGTACTGATCAAATTGCTCGGGATCCGGGAAACAGTAAAAATTTATGGAATTTATATAAAAAAATAATGTACAAAAAGATACTAAAAGTTCTACCTGTCAGGTGAAAATTTTAAACAAAGGTGAAAAAATATTTGAAAACGATACAGAAAATGCTAATGAATTGAATAATTTCCTTGTCAACGTAACCAACGAAGTAAATGTTGGCAAACTCCCAATAGACAGAGAGTACATAATCAGTTTTATGCAAACCGGTGTTAGTAACTTTAAGTTGACCCCTACTAATCAAATAGAAGTAAATGCTGCCATTGATAAGTTAAAAACAGCTATGGCTACTGGTCACGATAATATTTCTTCTAGGTTTGTTAAAAAATTTAAAACTAGATTAACCCCAATTATAGTAAAATTATTTACACTGTATAAGCAAAATCAAAAACTATATAAACAATAAAAACAATAAAAATTCTCATTTACAAAATTACAAAAGTAGAAAATTAAAAATGTTAAAATTCAATTGTTATTAAAATTTAAAAAAAATTATTATATCTGAAAATTCTATTTCTATTTCTAATTTTTTTCTTTTACTATCAATAACAACTGTAATTTATTTTGCCTCAACATTGTACGTCATAGAGTGCGTTTGTTTCGAACCGGATTATCTTTAAATTATTATCTTTCTTAATATTCATTGTTTTCTACTTCAATCAATATCAAACCTCAAAAAAAATTCAAACTTATTTATTTTTACTCAATTTTATTTTATATTTTACTTTAATTTACATAGTTGTGAGGTGAGAATATAATCAACATCAAAACTCAAAAAAACACAAACTTATTTATTTTTACTCAATTTTTTTCTTTTTTAAACTTTACGGGCGTCAATATGCGGGTACGTAATCAATATAGTATAACAATCAAAATAATCAACATCAATATCAATATAAATATTATTTTTAGTTTTTCTAATATACACTCGTATTTTCTAACTTGTAATAATTATATTATTCTGGTTAAAGAGATAAATTGCTTTTGTTATTTTTTTATTAATGATAAATCATTCAATATCATTATATTTTTTGATTCTAATTTTATTTATTATTATAGTATCATATTATATTTTACAATTAATGGAGTTAAATGACGTAGGAAATATCGAGAAAAGTATAAAGGTTGATTGTTTTTCAAATCTAGTTAATAATGCAAATTTCCATTCTAAAATCAAACACAATTTCAACATAAT
This sequence comes from Poecilobothrus nobilitatus, assembly GCA_947095535.1. Taxonomy (NCBI): domain Eukaryota; kingdom Metazoa; phylum Arthropoda; class Insecta; order Diptera; family Dolichopodidae; genus Poecilobothrus; species Poecilobothrus nobilitatus. The sequence goes on from OX352773.1 coordinate 127,079,526, forward strand.
ATATTTAAATATACAAAGTCTACGTAATAAATTAGACAATTTAGAAATATTGATAGAGTCTTATAATTGTGATGTACATATATCGTACTAACTGAAATCTGGATAGGTGAACAAAAAAATCAATTCTTTAATATATCTGACTCCCTTCTTCTCGAGTAGGAATACTTTATACGGTGGAACGGCTATATATGTTAAGAATACTATAAACTGTTCGTTAATTTTTGAGGAAGAGTGTAATAAATCGAGTTTTTTGGTGGTAAAAATGTTAATTTATATTTATATATTTATATTTATTTATACTGCTTAGCACAAACAGTTTACATAAAATTTATAATAATATATAATAATTAGTAAATTATACAATAAAAGTTATAATAAAAATTACATAATTGTTAAGTATAAATAAACTTAGAACTAAGATTAAAATTAAAAATCATATAAATAGGTATATACTTTACAGTACAATAAGAAAACAAAAACAAAAAAAAAATCCTAATATTAATAGCGATTGTATAATTTTCGTTTTTGGGAATGTTCAAATTTGCTATAATTAGTCCTATGATTATACGTTTTAAACAAATTGCAAGAGCGAAGGCGTTGAAGATTTCTAATATTAATTTTACTATAAATTAAAGTATATTTAACATAACCCTTGACAATCTCTGTAATGAAAATAACATCAGAAACCTCACGTCTAAAATTTGAAGTACACAAATCAATTAACTTTAGCCTTTGTTCATATGGTGGCAAAATAATAGGATTTGACCATGGCAAGTGCCGTAAGGTAAATCTAAGAAAGTTTTTCTGTACTGCCTCGATCCTATCAATGTCTACCATATAAACTGGACACCAAACCTGACTATCATATTCTAGGTTCGGACTAACAAGACAAGTGTACAACGATTTAAGAACATAGGGATCTGAAAATTCCTTAGAAGAGCTTTTAACAAACCCCAATAATGAATTAGCTTTATTTATAATATTATTATTGTTATAAAGTCTTTTAGTGAGATAACTTTAGGTAAACTACCACCTAAGTTATAGTTCAAATAAATAAGTAAAGTAGACAATTATTAACGCACCAATTGTTAAAGTTTTGAAGATCATTCTGCATAAGGACGGCGTCCTTATTAGATCTAATCTTTTTAAAGATTTTCATATCATCAGCGTAAATTTGAAGCTCACAATTAGAAATGATAGAAGTAACATCATTTACAGATAAAATAAAAAGTAAAGGACCAAAGTGGCTACCTTGTGGAACACCAGAAGTTGCCACGAATGGTTCTGAAATCACATTTTTGAATATAACACTATAGGAGCGATCACAAAAATAAGAATATATCCACTTTAGGAAAAACTATGTGAAGCCATATTTTTTTAGTTTTAGTAATATAATACTATGTGGCAAAAGATCAAATGCTTTACTAAAATCAGTATAAACAACATCTGTTTGAAAACCTTCTTCCAGTTATTGAGCAGGAGGGACGTTGTTTCAACTAGGTTTGTCACAGTAGATTTTTGTTATCTATTAAAAGATTAGAACAATGATTATAAATTGAATCCGTTATAATTAGTTCAAATAATTTTGGAATAGAAGATAATTTGTCTATCGGACGATAATTAATAATTCCATTTTTAGCATTCTTTGTGAATTGGTCTGATATAAGACTCCTTTGGGAACCATGGTGGGCCAGATTGGGAAGATCTTTTTTTTGAAATAGGAATGCATTGAGTAAAACCTTCGAACATAATTTCATAAAACCTAATTATCATTTGATTTAGGTCTATATTATTAAATATAGACGTGAAGTCATAGGTATTTAAGAATTAAATACTAATTACTAATAACCGGACTAATAACCGGCGAAGTTGGTTTTATTGAAATTGAAACTATAAGAATCTGCTGTTTCAAGATTTACGGAACTAGTTAAACAATAGGTAAAACTTATTGAATGGTGATAACGGTCTAACGCAACAAGTGATATTATACCAATCAGATGTAAATATTAAATCCAAATTATTTCAAGACCATCTGCGTTAGAAATAGGAATTTAATTTGCATTAAAAGAGTTTTTGACGGCAATCAATACACCTCCCCCTTTAGGAATGTAACTATTAGATACATTAGGTGCAGCATATCTATCTTTTCTAAAAACAGAATATGAGCTATCGAAAAGCTCAAGATTGTTAATAGAAGAATTTAACCAAGTTTCAGTTAATGCAAATACGTCAAAATTTAAGCTTATTGAATTAAGTAAGACTTGACTTGTTTTTTTTCTAAGACCTCTGACATTTTGATAATATATTGATAAATTTATCAAAATTGAAGAATCTATCAAAGATGTAGAGATCTTATTTAAATTATTTATTGGCACGAAAAAATTTATTATAATTATCATTCGAAACTTGTAAGTGATTGTAATAATTACTATTACAATGACTGCAATATACCTTTAAGTCGTCTGAGACATCTTTGGAAGATATACCTTTAGTTTCGTGAAATTTTATATATAATTTTTATAATTCTTTGTATTCGGTTGGTAAACCTTTGCTATCAATTAAAACTTTTATACTTGTTCTGGTCTTACCTTCCAACACAGTATTATATTTATCATCAAACAAGTATGACAAATATAATCTGACCATGTTATATACTTTATCTTCTTAGCCTAGAAAGAGCGACTGTATAGTCGTTGTTAGCAAGAGATTGTTGTGTCATTTCTCTTATCGCTGGTAAAAGCGGGTTAATAATTGAAGGTTCAAGAGTTTCACCTTGAATAAAGTTTATGAATTTGGAAGTAGAAGGAATATTTGGAGAAATTGAGGAAGAAGGAGGAGGTTCAATTATTGAAATACAATTAGAATTGGTAATTTCAGGATCTTTAGTTAGTGATTCAGTATTAAAAGGGTTCATATTGTTATTATTGTTCTGAATAGTATTGTGGTTCTGAGATTTGTTGTTCTGAGTTATGTTTGAAGTAGTGTAAGTGTCTGAGTTAGTGTTAACTATGATTAACGAATTATTTGTGTTTAATGACACAAATAATTATTCAAATTCAATAATTATTCAAATTATTTAAAGTTTAATGACTTGTCAACGGTTGAACTATTATTAGGATGAACAGTTAAATTATTAACGTTAATGCTAGAATTAGAATTACTATTATCAGAAACAATCTTATTATTTTTAGATGTTATATTTATATTATTACGAGAAATATTTCTATTTTTATTATTATTACTCCTATTTTTATTATTATTATTATTACTTCTATTTTTATTTTTACTAATTTTATTACTTTTAATATTATTATTTTTATTACTATTATCATTAATATTTAACTTATTATCTAATTTGCTTTTTAAAGAATAATACTAACATAATATCGGTATATAGATCACATGAAACACTGGTAAATGAATTTATACATAGGTTGGATGAAATTACCTCACAATACAATAACTCTCTAATACTTGGTGACTTTAATCTAAATCTTTTACACACTCAGAGTCGAGAAATTAATAATTATGTCAATAAGCAACGTAGTAATGGCTACATAATCTATAATAAAATTGGGCCAAATTTCGCTACTAGGCTAGGAAGTACCAGTGTGTCCATAATTGACCACTTTATTACCGATCTTTTTCGATACAAATATTACTTTTATCTAATGTACACTTTTATGTTTCAATTAATACATACTTTACTGATACATACTTTACTAATGTAACAGCAGAGTTAAACATCCCGACGGGGCCTATTAACATTGAATATATTGATTCTTTCTCAATTACGATTCATTACAACCTTGAGTTAGAACCCACCAATACCGAAGAAGTTACTGCGGTCATTAGTAAACTAAAACCCGAAACCGCTACAGGATTCGATACATTAATTTATCTTTTCAAACACTTAATTTCCGGATTCACTTAAGGTAGCAATAGTATCTTCCGTTTTTAAGAGTGGTAACTCAACGGATCGGTCAAATCGGTCAACCGTCCAATATCGGTTCTTAATTCGATATCAAAAGTTTTTGAAACAATCATTAAAAATAGGTTATCAAGTTTTATCCATACAAATTATATATTACATCAGGAACAATACGGGTTTAAAAAATTCTCTAACAGAACATCGGCTAGTCTGAGTTTAATAGATCTTATAACAAAAAAACTTAGATAACGGTAAATATTTGTCATGTATCTTCTTAGATTTGCAGAAAGCGTTTGCTTGTGTTGACCACGACATACTGTTAAGAAAGGTATTCAATTTAGGGTTCAATACAAATCAAATCTCGTTCATAAAGTCATATCTGACTGGTCGCAAACAGAGGATTAAGCTCGGTAATGTTCTTAGCTCTGAAGGTTTAATTAAAAAAGGTGTTCTACAAGGATCCATCTTAGGTTCGGACCTATTCAAACTGTATTTGAATAGCATCTGCAGTTTAAACTTAACGGATTCAATACAATTATACGCAGATAATGCCGTCATGAAATATGCCGCGAACAGTAACAGTCAACTTCAAAATGACATTCAAAATGATCTGCGGATACTGGAGGAGTGGTTGATGAATCACCGATTGTTATTGAACACCAATAAAACAAAATTACTGCTACTCGATAATAAAAAGTACTCCAACTTTTCCTTTACTTTTAATGGAGCGGTGTTAGAAACAGTGGAAAACTTTAATTACCTCGGTCTAATAATTGATAGAAAGTTGAAATGGAACAACCTGTTGATCGCCTAATTAAAAAAACCACCCCATACTTGTTTCGGATACGCAGACTACGTAAATTTCTACCGAAAGAAGTTCTAAATCATATTTATACTTCATATTATATTCCATCTCACGTAATTTATCTAATTCCTATATGGGGCAGTGCTAATCAATCTATTATGGACAAGTTAGATAAGGTACACAAAAAAGCCATTAAACTTTTAAGTTTCTACCCACTTACTCACCCAACAAACTTACTGTATACAGAAAAGAATATAAGCATACAAAATGTCATTAAAAAGGAACTATACTTAACAGCATTCAAAATAGTAAACAATTTGATAAAACATAACTTCATTCTTAACAGAATGATACATATTCACGGTCCCAATATAAGAAATAGGTCGAATTTTTATATGACTCTGTTCAGGACAAATAACCAGAAAACCAATTGCCTTTATACTTGTTTGAAAATAAATAACGAGCATTTGCGCTTTCAAGAACAAAATAATTAAATACATTTTAAAGAATTAACAAAAGAAATTTTCGATTAAGCTCATTATAATTATGAATACCTTTAATGCAGTCTCAAAAAAAAAAAAAGAAAAAAAATAAGGGAAAAAGGAAAAAAATATTAAAAGCAAAAAAAAATAAAAGAAAAAAATATCAAATTAATAAATAATTATGTTAATTTTTACTTTTGTATTTTTTTTTATTTTATATAAGTAATATAATTCTATCTAATACAACACTTTGTTATAGCTAAATTATAAGATCACATACCGTAGGCTAAGAGCAATAAAAAATCAAGATAGAATGTAAACCAACGGTTTGTAAAAGCGCACATTTCCAAACTCAATACAAACTGTTTAGAATTTTGACTTGCACAAAAATTTGAAAATTTCATGTAATACGAAAAAACGTGAAAATGGGATATTTTTGAAATTTTGAGGGGCCGTAAGTCCGGAATCCTATATAACTAAGAAAAGCCATTAACACACGTAAAAATATATTATTGAACCTTTAATTTTCATGCCTTGCCGAAGAAAAATTTTTACAGCTGCCTAAGTTACAGGTGTCTATAAATAGCAAATTTTCAATTTTTGAGGCGTAATAACTCTTAAAGAGAGGGTGTTACCAAAAAATTTTTTGAGGAAACTTATACTTTTAAATTATAAGTTATTATAATTTTAAAAGTTCTTTCTTGTCTCAAAATTTCAGGTTTCTATCTAAAGGCGTGCCGGAGTTATGAAAAAAGAAATTTCATGCAAAATATGGTTTTCATATAACGGTAAATTTAAATAGTAAATTACAAAATATTGCATAATTTTGATATTGTTTTATATAGATAATAAAATTTTCGATCTTCTGGCGGTTTTAGATTGCAAAACTATTACGCATGGCCTGAGATATATACATCTGAAAATGGGACTTTTTCGCAATTTTGAAGAGCTGCAACTTTGGAACCCTTTACAACTAAAACAAACCTTTAACAAACATTAAAATATATTACTGTATCTTTAAATTTTATATCTTGCAGAAGTAAAATGTGTACAAATGCCTAAGTTACAGGTGTTTAAAAATAGCAAATTTTCAATTTTTAAGCCCTCATATCTCATAAACAGGGCGTGGTCCAAAAAAATTTTCTGAGCAAACTTACACTAATTCTAAAAGTTCTTTCTTCCCTCTAAATTTCAAGCTTCTATCTAAAAGCGTGCCGGAGTTATGAAAGTAGAAAAATCATGCAAAATTTGGTTTTCACATAACGGTAAATTTAAATACTAAATTTAAAAAAATTGTATAATTTTGATATTAATTTACAAAGATAAAAGAAATACCTGTCGAATGACGTTTTCAGATTGAAAAAATCTTAAGCAGAACGTTAGATATATGCATTTAAAAATAGGGCTTTTTCAAAGTTTGAGGGGGTGTAGCTCCGTAATGGGAGGGGCTACATGAAAAAGTTGTTCCACAAAATTATTTTTGTTATGAGACCTACCCATGGTTAAAATTTTTTTTCTCTTTCTTTAACGGTGTAGAAGTTTTGTAAACAGACGGACGTACGGACGGACAGACGGACGGACAGAGTGAAACTAATAAGAACATTTTTTCAAAATTTTTTTGGAAATGTGCTAACAAGAATTTATAATATAATATGGTTTAGAGAATAAATATAATACAACAGCTGCTTGTTTAAGTTTGACCAATTTAGTTTCTAGAAGTATGGACGAATAGAAATATGTCGGGTGTCTATTCTTGAACCTACAAAAGACGTTTGACTGTATTGATCACAAAATTATGATACTGAAACTGTCAAATATTAATGTTCATTCAAACGAAGAAAAGTATTTCTGATCGTATTTGGCTAATTGTCATCAAAAAGTACTTGAAAATAGTGTCTTTAGTGAACCCCAATTGATAACAAAAGGAGTTCCTCAATGTTCTATTTTGGGACCACACCTATTCAAATTATACATAAATGATCTTACATACTTAAATTTAAAAGGCACAATCCAACTTTATGCCGATGATGCAGTAGTTACATATGCAAATAACAGTGGAACTGAAATAAGATATGATATAGAATCCGATTTAATTATTATTGAACAATGGCTTACTAAACACAAGTTACTACTCAAAGTAAAGAAGACAAAAATTATGTTATTTGAAAATAAATATTTTATTTGAAATATAAAAAAAATTACACCGTACATTTTTATTATTAAACGTCTCCGAAAATATTTTACTGAAAAAGTTCTCAAAATAATATACTCCTCTTATATTTTATGTAACATTAATTATTTAAATCCCATCTGGAATAATGCATCACAAACTTTGCTGAATAAATTAGATATTGTTCACAAAAAAGTTATTAAAACTATACACAACTATCCATTACTGTATCCCACCAATAATTTGTACTCAAACGATTACCTAAGCTTTACAAATATCTGCAAAATTGAAATGTATTTATTAGCTTTTAAGATAATAAATAACGAAATAAAACATAATTTTCTATTTAACAGAATTATTGACATTCATAACTGCAACACCAGAAACAAGTCGAATTTATACTTAACACTCTTCAAAACAAATAATTAAAAAAACAACTGTTTATACAATTGTCTTAAACTCTATAATGAATTGCCGAATGAATTGAAGGTTCTGGATAAAATATATTCCTTCAATAAAAGCATTAAAGAACATATCTAAAGTTCCAGCTTATATCTTTAGTCTTTTCATTTCTGTTTTATTCTTATTATTGATACTTATCGTTATCATAACCCATTCTAAACTGCGAAATATTCAACTTTTAAGCATACTGCACCCAGTCATATACATAGGTATTTAATATTTTTGTCTTTTCTGATAAAATTACATAATTTTCTGTAAAGTGATCTGTAATTTGATAGCAATAACATTAATGTATTTGGTTCATTTAATATTAAAGAAAAAGAAATTATAACAAAGAAAAAAATAAAAAAATAAAAGGATGGATAAATGGAATAAATAATTCAAAAAAATTAGTAAATTTTTCATGAAATTATAAGGCCAGACAGCTAACAGGTAGGGTCGTTAAAAATTGAATATGTACAATATCATAAAATTAAAATTATTATAGAAATTTTTGTTTTTTCTGAATGGAATTAAAATTGAAATAAAAAAAAAATAATTAAATGTAACTTGAAGTACTAACAAAAAAAAAATTTTGTAAATGAATTAAATTTTTTACAGTCACACACATTTTTTAAAAATTATTTTACAATGCAATTCATTTGCACTAAATAATTCTTTATTTCTCTTTTTATTTACAACGACAATAATTTTCAGAATTCAACTTAACAAAGCTTTAAATTTATTTACTAATTTCTATTCTAACTTAATATTATTTACAATTTACACACAATTTTCAAAATTCTTAAAATTACAAAATTTAAGTTCACAATATTATTCTCTTTCTTAACTTTAATACACTAAACTATAATAATTTTTTTCATAATTTTTTAATTTTAATTTTTTTTTATAATAATAATATTATTTACATTTATCTATTATTTTATATTTACAAAATTACGAATCATGCGTTCAAAATGTAAAAGTTAACAAACTCAAACTCTTCAATATGAATTTTTTTTTTTGGTTTTACATTTTTTCTTCATTCTTCCGCTTTACACCATATTATAATATTACTTTATCTTCGATTTGAATTTATATTCAACACAAATTGGAACTTTCACACAAATGTCAAATATCGATTTGTGAGTTATCCCACTATTTTTCAACTCAAGCTCAACTCAACTTCCAATTTCAATAATTATCTTAATATTTCACCACAATCAATTGTTTCATTTTATCAAATCAATCACAAAAATAATTTTTTTATATGCAACTAACTTCAATAATTTTTTTATATGCACCGCAATCAACAGTATTAAATCAATCAACAAATTGCATTCTATCACAAAAATTATTTACTTATATAATTGTATTAAAAGTTTTTATAATGGATTTAGATGATGAATTAAATATTGAAGACTGTATGAAAGTTAATTATTATATTAGGTTGGATAACTCTCAAACTACCTGCAACTTTAGTGATAATTGCAATGTTGTGTATTTAAATATTTTTTTTTTCTTTATTAATCCATTAATGATATAAATTTAGTTAATTTTTACAAAATAAGTACATATTTGAATAAATTTGGTATAATGGTAAAGTAAAAATGGTATAATTTATAATTATTAGATAATTTAAGGTTAACAATAATTTAATTATGACCTTAGCCAAAAAAGCAGTCTGGTCAAAATATTTTAAAAATGTTTTTATGTCTTCTTTTTTTTCTAGTTTAGTTGTTATAATAAAAGTAACAATGATATTAAGTTTTTAACTGTATTCCATAAAATCATAGTGTAGTAATCATAAAATCGGTTATTACATAATATTTATTTGCTTCTTACCGGGCTAGCATTAAAAAAAAAATGTAGAATGTAAACCAACGGTTTTTAAAAGCGCACATATCCAAAACACAATACAAACTGTTTAGAATTGTGACTTGTACAAAAATTTAAAAATTAAAAAATAAAATTTAAGAAATTTTTTGTAATAAGAAAATATGTGAAAATAACACTTTTCTGGAATTTTAAGGGGCTGTAAGTCCGGAACCCTTTATAACTAAGAAAAACCGTTAACACATGTAAAAATATATTACTGGAGCTTTAATTTTTATGTCTTGTCGAAGTGTGTTATGTTATCTTATGTCGAAAAATTTTTACAGGTGCTTAAGTTAAAGGTGCCTAAAAATAGCAAATTTTCAATATTTCAGCACTAATACCTCTTAAACAGGAGGTGGTACAAAAACATTTTCTAAGAAAACTTATACTAATTCTAAAAGTTCTTTCTTGTCTCAAAATTTCAGCTTCTTATCTAAAGACGCGCCGGAGTTATGAAAAAAATAATTTCATGCAAAATGTGGTTTTCACATAACGGTAAATTTAAATAGTAAATTACAAAATATTGCATAATTTTAATATAGCACTATGTAGATAATAAAATTTCCGGTCTTGTGGTGGTTTTAGATTGCAAAACTATTACGCAGAGCCTGAGATATATACATCTGAAAATGGGGCTTTTTCGCAATTTTGAAGAGCTGCAACTTTAGAACCCTTTACAAGTAAATCAACACACGTTAAAATATATTACTGTAGCTTTAATTTTTATATCTTGTAGTAGTAAAATGTGTACAGGTTCCAAAGTTACAGGTGTTTAAAAATAGCAAATTTTCAATTTTTAAGTCCTAATAGCTCATAAACAGGGGGTGGTCCAAAAAATTTTTTGAGCAAACTTATACCAATTCTAAAAGTTCTTTCTTGCCTCAAAATTTCAAGCCTCTATGTAAAAGCGTACCGGAGTTATGAAGATAGAAAAATCATGCAAAATTTGATTTTCACATAACGGTAAATTTAAATATTAAATTAAAAAAAATTGTATAATTTTGATATTAATTACAATAAAAAATACCTGTCGCATGACGTTTTCAGATTGAAAAAATCTTAAGCAGAACATTAGATATATGCATTTAAAAATAGGGCTTTTTCAAAGTTAGAGGGGCTGTAGCTCCGTATTGGATGGGGCTACATGAAAAAGTTGTTCCACAAAATTATTTTTTTATGAGACCTACCCATGGTTAAAATTTTTTTTCTCTATCTTTAACGATGTAGACAGACGGACGGACGGACGGACAGAGTGAAACTAATAAGCACATTTTTTAAAATTTTTTTTGGAAATGTGCTAAAAACGAGAATGAATACAGTTGCTTTTGTCAATTCTTAGATACCCATACGAACCGTTAGTATGTTCACAGCCTGTCACTCTACTTACCATATTATTTTTTTAATATTTTTGAATTTTAAAATAATTTGGGTGAATTTTATAATTTCTAGAACTATGGGTTGTACATATATTCAAACTCATTTTTATACATTCTTCAAAAGCAGATTCTAACCTTCCACATAACGATTATCAATCCAAAACTTTTTCAAATATTCTATAGTACCATTTAATACTAATTGGTAAATGTATATTAAATTACAAAATAGTAAATATAATTTTAAATATTATATTATATTAATGCGCACATAGTGGATATTTATATTGTTATAAGTATATCGCCATACATTGAAATATTTCTTTAAAAATATTTCCATTCACAGAATAATTTCTTATAAGTACAATAAAATACATATATGTATGTAAATAAGGCGCTATATAATATACAGCTATACTCTTATCGTTCATTCATGAGTTATATGTGACGATTATGTAAATAAACATGATATTATATAAGTATGTATGTATATCAATATCATATAAATAAAAATTCTTCAAGCAACCGTTATGTTGTTTATTTATTTACATTTTTTTGTACTACGCATTATATCCTCAACAATTTCAAATTATCGAGTAAAACAAAATGCAAAAAATTCGTTAAAGAAATTTGTTAGAAAATTTGAAAAACTCAAGTAACACTTTCGTCAATTATAAAGTAACCCTTTATTATTAAAAAAAATTGTTAACCGAAATAAGATATAATGTTGAAGCTTTAATTTTTATGTATTACTTCAAAAAAATTTTAAAAGATGTTCAACGGGGCTTAACGTGTGGGGCTACAGAAAAATAAATATATTTATAAAATTAATATTTTTATGATATTTATCAGCAGTTAAAATTTCATGGCTTTATTTCTAAAAAATTGTGGAGATCTAAAAGTTAGTTGCTCGGGAGCTACCCGAAGTTTTGGTCGGAACTCAACCAAAAAAAATAGGGAACCTACAAATTGCTCCCAGAATATTTTGTGTAAATTTCAAGATTCTAGTTTTCTTAGTTTTTAGTTAGCTGACGGACGGGCGGACGAACGAACATGGCTTAATCGACTCAAAATTTGATTCTGATCCGATCCATACCTTTGAAGGTATATCTAGCTCACTTATTTCGAGGTGTTAAAAACGGAGGAGTAATTTTATTATACCCGATACTTATCGTACGGGTATAAAAATGATTTATACCTATAGTAACACTGTTACATTATGATGTAAATCATATTATATACTACGAGTATATGTTATTATACAATACATACTTATATTAATGACATAGAACCGTAAAATTTGTAAAATTTACTGCTAATTTTCAATTTTAATTGATTTGATAAACTTGGTTAATATAATTTTAATGTTCCACCAACATTTCATTTTCATTTCTACTTTATTTTTCTTTTTAGATTACCAGTTCATTTCTAGAAAAATATATTTTTTAATTAATTTTCTAAATATTGAAATATTTTCAACCTCTTTTAAATTACTGGGCAATTCGTTGAATTTTTTTAGGCAGTTGTATAAACAATATATTTTCTGTCTATAAATGTGCTTTATTTCTAGTATTGTGTGTATGAAGATCCATCATTCTTTGCAGAACGAAATTGTGCTTAATTAGGTTGTTAATAATTTTATATGATAATATATACATTTCATACTCACAAATAGTAGAGAAGCTAAGATATTTTTCTGAATATAATTTATTAGTGGGATATAATTCTGGGTGTTTATGAATAATTTTAATCAATTTTTTGACTAGGATATCTATATTAAGCATAAAATTTGGGGTGTTGTAATATATAGGAATTATATATAATATATAGGAACAAATAAGATTTAAGTATTTTAGATAAAGTACATTAGATAAGATATATGACGAATAGATAGAGAATAAAGCTGATTTTGATAAACAGTTGCGAAGTCGTTTTAGAATAGAAATGTATGGACTAGTTTTCTTTATTAAGTGTTATGGACTAGTTTTCTTATTTAAGAACTCATCGATTCTTTCTAGGTCTTGCTTTATTGAGTTTATTAGCTCATTTTTATTTTGCTCTGCGTATGTTAAAACAGCATCATCTGCATAAAGCTGGAGGCAACACTTTAAATTTATACGAGCCATATCATTGATGTATATTTTAAACAAGTCAGGACCTAGGATTGATCCTTGTGGTAATCCATTTTTAATAGTCTTTGATTGACTTATTGTAGAATTAACACGTACTATTTGTTTCCTATCTGATAAGTAGTTTTTAAAGAAGCTTATATGATTTGCATTAATATTTAATTTAGATAGTTTTAAAAGCAGAATATCATGGTTGACACAGTCAAATGCTTTTTGGATGTCTAAAAATACGCAAGCTACAAACTTTTTATTATCTATGCTTTTTGAGATAAAATCAGTAATGGTGAGGCAAGCAGCTGTTGTGTTGGAGTATTTTTCAAATCCGAATTGTTCTTTGCTTAAAATTGGGTTATTATATAAAAATACTTCGAGTCGTTTCCTAATAAGGCTTTAAATTATCTTAGAGAAAGCAGGTAAAACTGAGATTGGACGATAATTTGAACAAATATCTGTTCTTCCTTTTTTAAATTTTGGAGTTACTATAGCAGATTTAAAAGATTTTGGAAAAATTGAAGTTTGGAAAGCAGAATTAACAAATTTAATTAAAATTGGGATTAATTTATCAGAATATTTTTTAATAAATTTGGTAGAAATATGGTCCACACCAGTCGCGGCATTAGGTTTTAGTAGTGATATAACGTCCTTAATTTGCTGATAATTAGTGTCATATAGATCAAAAAGTGACTGTATGGTATATGAAAATTGGTTAAAGTACTCTAAATTAATTTGAGTTTTAGTTATTTTTAGTTCATCTGTTATGTTAATAAAATAATTATTTACTGTGTCTGCTATGTCTTGATCATTGTCAATTCTTTTATTAAGATTCTCAAGAACTTTGATTTGTGTATTAGGATTTGGACTATCTGTATTTAACATAATTTTTATAGATGTACACATTCCATAAGTGTTTACTATTATTTGGATTCTGTGATATTTCATTCGAATAAAAATCAATTTTTGCTTGCGTAATTAACCGTTTTACTTCAAGTTGACTTGCTTTATAGAGTTCAGAGATGTGTAAGTCGTTCGGATACTTCTTTTTATACCCGTACGATAAGTATCGGGTATAATAAAATTACTCCTCCGTTTCGAAATAAGCGAGCTAGATATACCTTCAAAGGTATGGATCGGATCAGAATCAAATTCTGAGTCGATTAAGCCAGGTCCGTCCGTCCGTCCGTCCGTCCGTCAGCACTCTAACTCAAAAACTAAGAAAGCTAGAATCTTGAAATTTACACAAAATATTCTGGGAACAATTTGCAGGTTGAGTTCCGAACAAAACTTCGGGTAGCTCCCGAACAACTAATTTTTAGATCTCCACATTTTTTTTAAATAAAGCCATGAAATTTTAACTGCTGACAGATATCATAAAAATATTAATTTTATGACTACATTAATTTTTCTGTAGCCCCACCCGTTAAGGAGCTACAGCCCCCCAAAGTTCGAAAAATCTCTATATTTAAATTGTTATAACACAAGCTCTGTAAGGTATATCTTCAATCTGAAAATTCCAAACGATAGGTGCTATTATGAGCTTTACAAACATGTATATAATAAATATATACTTGTGCTATACGGTGTCTTAATTCACCGTTATGCAAAACTGCATTATTGCAGAATCCTTTAACCTTATATCTTCTAAATGGTTTTAGTTGGAAACATAAAATTTTGACAGAAGTTAGATCTTTGAAAATAAGTATGAGTCATTTCACAAATTTTTTTTGTATCGCCCCCCGTTTAGGAGCTGTAAGGGGTCAAAAACTGAAAATTTCCTATTTTTAAACACCTGTAACTTGAACACCTATTAAAATTTTTTTGAAGTAATACATAAAAATTAAAGCTTCAATATTATACTCTTATTTTTGTTAACAACTTTTTTTAAGAATATAGGGTTACTTTATAATTAACGAAAGCGTTACTTGATTTTTTCAAATTTTCTAACAAATTTCTTTAACGAATTTTTTGCATTTTGTTTTACTCGATAATTTGAAATTGTTGAGGATATAATGCGTAGTACAAAAAAATGTAAATAAATAAACAACATAACGATTGCTTGAAGAATTTTTATTTATATGATATTGATATACATACATACTTATATAATATCATGTTTATTT
Organism: Poecilobothrus nobilitatus; assembly: GCA_947095535.1. Classification (NCBI taxonomy): domain Eukaryota; kingdom Metazoa; phylum Arthropoda; class Insecta; order Diptera; family Dolichopodidae; genus Poecilobothrus; species Poecilobothrus nobilitatus. The sequence goes on from OX352773.1 coordinate 127,094,852, forward strand.
ACATATCGTATATGTCACTAATGAATTAATTATAAGAGTATAGATGTGTATTATATAATCGCCGTATTTACATACATATGTATATGTATTTTATTGAACTTATAAGAAATTATTCTATGAATGGAAGTATTTTTAAAGAAATATTGCAATGTACGGCGATATACTTATAACAATGTAATTATCCACTATGTGCGCATTAATATAATATAATATTTAAAATTACATTTACTATTTTGTAATTTAATATACATTACCGCTTAGTATTAAGTGGTGCTATAGAATATTTAAAAAAGTTTTGGATTGTTAATCGTTATGTGGGAGGTTAGAATCTGCTTTTGAAGAATGTATAAACATATAGTTTGAATATAATGTACAACCCATAGTTCTAGAAATTATAAAATTCACCCAAATTATTTTAAAATACTAAAATATTAAAAAAATAATATTGTAAGCAGAGTGACAGGCTGTGAACATACTAACCCTTTATACGGGTATCTAAGAGTTGACAAAGGCAGCTGTATTCTTTCTCGTTGAACTTAAAGTAAGAATCTCTTATTTTAATTTTATTTAGAATATTACTATTCGTCCTATAATTTTTCTTCTTATTGTTAGTTAATGGAATCGTTCGCGTATTATTGCAGATGATTGAACTAAAAATATGCAAAGTTTAAAAAATAAATTATATGACTTAGAACAATTTGTTGGTAATTATAATTTTCAGGCACACATTGTTGTACGTACTGAAATGTGGCTAGGTGAAAATGAAAATAAATATTTTAACATTCCTGGATACCGTAGCTATTTCTCAAATAGTTTTGATTCATATGGTGAAGTTGGTATATTTTATTTTATTTCTTACTTAGTTCAAGTGTTTACAATTTTAAAATGTGTACCATATAAAAATGTACAATATTATAATATAAAAAGGAAAACAATATAATCCTTAACTAAATTTATTTAAACAAATTTTACAATTAAATTGAAAACATAAAAACAGAAAAATTACACAATACAATAAAAATTACATAATATAATTAAGAAATTACTCTAAATAAAGATTTCTTTACAACATCTTTTCACATATCAAAATTTATTGTTGTGTTGTATTGATTTATGTTTAATAATATTCTGTTAATAGGCTCATATTTCCCATAATTAGTCCTATGAAATGGGATAGAAAATATGTTTTCTTGCCTAAATCGTGTTCTTGTATTAATTGTAATTCTTAATATGTTATCAATGTAGTATGAATCAATGTGTTTATTAAGTACTTGTAATTCTTAATATGTTATTAATGTAGTATGAATCAATGTGTTTATTAAGTACTTGGGTTATAAAAATAATACCCAACACAGTTCTCCTACTTTCAAAAGTATGCATATTAAGTAGTTTAAGACGGTCAACATAATATGGATGCAAAATTACAGGAATATTCCAATTTAGACTTCTTAAAGCAAACCTACGAAAATGTTTTTGTATACTTTCTATTCTATCAATGTGTTGGCGATAAAATGGGCACCAGACTTGGTTAGCATATTCAAGAATACCTCTTATTAATGTTGTAAATAATGATTGAGTAACATAAGGATCATCGATTTCCTTAGATCATCTTTTTATAAAACCAAGCATTGAGTTTACTCTGTTAATGATCTTATTAATGTGTGTGTTAAATGTGAGTTTAAAATCAATAATTACACCAATATCATTAAATTCGGTGACTCGTTTAATCAAAAGAATAATTATTATACACGGGGCTTGTGGAACGGGTAAATGACATAACAGCACATTTATCAACGTTTAAGATTAAGCCATTATATTCGCACCACTTCAAAAAATTGTTTAAATCTTTCTGAAGAGAAAGTGAATCATTTTTTGAGCGATCGTCTTTAAAAATTTTCATATCATCGGCGTAAATTTTTATACTACTGTTCTGAATAATTTTAGTTACATCGTTTACAGAAATAATGAACAGCAAAGGTCCAAGGTGACTTTCTTGTGGCACTCCAAAGTTAGCAAAAAATTATGCTGAAAATACTTTTCTGAAAAGAACACTGTAGCTTCTATTACTAAGGTTTATGTTTTGCAAGAGTCAATCCACTTAATTAAAAAGTACGGAAAACCACATATTTTAAGTTTGAAAAGAATCACACTATGTGGGAGAAGATCGAAAGCCTTACTAAGGTCAGTATAAACTACATCGGTTTGCTTACCAGCTTCCATTGTTTTCAAAAAATTTGAGGCTGATTCTACAAGATTAGTTACAGTTGATCTGTTTTTTACAAAACCATGTTGATCATTAACTATAAACGTAGAGCAGTAATTATAGATCGTATCGAATACTATAAGTTCAAACATTTTTGGTAAATTCGATAGTTTGGCAATAGGTCTATAATTCGAAACATTCATCTTAGTGTCCTTTTTATGAACCGGTCTTATAAAAGACTTTTTCCATAAATTTAGGAACACAGCTGAAGTTAAGGATTTATTAATTAGAAAAGAAATAGGAGAAGATAAGGATTCCACACAATTTTTTAATATAATTTCAGGCAGGTCATCCGGACCTGGCGCTGTATTGTTATCAAGTTTATTTAAGTTAGTTTGAATTTTGGTTGAGGTGAACTATATTGATTCAAGCGGTATATCAGGTTAGTTTTCAATATTATTGAAGTTATCTTCGTCAACTGAAAAGGTAAAAGAAGAATAATTACTTTCAAAAAATTCTTTAAAATAGTTAGATATTTCATTTAAATCATTAGATGTTTGGTTTTTAAACGACATATAATTTGGATATTGATCTGTTTTTCTTTTAAAGTTAACTAGTCTCCAAAAAGTTTTAGAGTCCGTCCGCATTTCGGAAGCTATTTTGCTTACGTAAACATTATACTTAAAATTCAGTAAAGATTGAAAAGCATTATACAAATTTACGAAATTTAAATGAGACGTTTCATCTCTATTTTGTAAATATATATTCCATGCTTTATTCTTTTTATTTCTTAGTTTTTTAAGTTCAATATCATACCATGGAGGACTGGAATTCATATTTCTATTACGTTTTTTGGATACAAACATGTTGAATCCCTGATACACAACTTCATAGAATATATCTATCGCGTTATTTAAGTTATTCGTGTTTAATAGAGAATCAAAATTAATTGAAAGAAAGTAATTATTAATCATTGAGAAATTTGTTTCTAAGAAATTAAATGAATATGTAGCATTTTCTGAAGATTTTTGTAAACTATTAAAATGATAAAAGAAACTAAATGGTGGATGGTGCTTGCTGATTTTTCGTAATTGGCATTGAAGTCATAATATTTGTTACGTTTACCCAATCGGAAGTAAATAAGAGATCCAATTGTTTATTAAATGAGTTTTTAATACAAGAAACTTGTTGTAGTGCGTTTGCCAATAGATTATCAATGACCAAAGATGCAATGTTTGAGTTAATATTTATTGGAATTTCAAAACGTGAGGTATGTGATATATCTGAGGTAATTCTACCTCCGAAGAGTTAAAACTATTCTTAATAGAAATAAGAACACCACCTGCTTTAGGAACCACTGAATTATTTATGATATCAATATCAGTTTGATATTTATCTTTCCTACAAACTAAGTACGAGCTAATAGATGCATATAACCCAGTTTCTGTAAGCATAAATATATCTGAATTAAGAACTTTAGAGTTTTTAAAATTATGTGTTGATTTTGTGCGTAATCCTCTTACATTTTGATAATAAAATGATAGATTACTTGTCAACTTCTTATGTTTTTGTGTTGATATTTTTATTAAATTATTACTATTTTTTATCAAGAAAAAACTTATTGCAATTATCTTTACATACATAATAGTATGGATACCACTGCCATTCGTGAGGAAAAATTTAGTAAATCCAATATGCTAGTGGTTAAATTATTGAAGGAAAACGTAAACATAATGTCAATATATAGATCTCCGGAAACTAGTATTCCTAAATTTATAGAAAGAATTAATGAATGGACTAGTAGGTTTAATAATACCTCAATTCTTGGTGATTTAAATATTAATTTATTGAACCAAAATAACCGCGATGTTAAAACCTACACTAATAATTTGCTTAGTAATGGATATCTTATTTATAACAAAATATCTGAGCGATTCGCTACCCGTAAAGGAAAAACTTCGAACACGCTAATAGATCATTTTATCAGATTCAGTGAGGTATAGTTATTTTTTCCATATACTAAATACAACTTTGTCTGATCATCAAATGTTTCTGATTAACTTTGACTGCAAGCTTAGTAAAAACTCACAAATTAAATTCAAAACAGTGTTAAATTATGAAAAAATATCTAACAATATAATATAGTCTAACTTAGATTCTTATACAAACTTTGACGATATCATATCAGACTTAGGTTTAGTTATTAGGGAAAATACAAGAAAGATCCCAATAGTTTGTAAATCTGGCTTTCGTTTCCTCAATGTTTCCCCAATCTTTAAAAATAGGAATAGTAACTCCAATATTTAAAAGTGGGAGAACCGATAATTGCTCTAATTATCGTCTTATTTCGATCTTACCAGCTTTTTCCAAAATATTCGATATCATTATAAGAAACAGACTACACAATTTTCTATATATTAATCCAATTTTAGCTAAAGAATATAGCTATTCGAATACCACTGCTACATGCCTAATGTTAACTGACTTTATTTCTAAAGGCTAAAAAAAATGGCTAAAAAAAATGTAGCTTGTGTTTTTTTTGGATATTCAGAAAGCGTTTGACGGTTTCCACCACAACATGTTGCTGTTGAAATTGTCTGAACTAAATCTAAATCAAAATCAATTAACTTTCTTTAAAAGCTACTTATCACACAGACAGAAAATAGGCCGAATAAATACAGCTGTAAGTAGTCCGAAATGTATTAAAAACAGAGAACCGCAGGGATCCATCTTGGGCCTAGATTTCTTTAAGATTTATATCAACGATATGGCACAAATAAATTTAAGGGGCTCTCTTCAGCTCTATGCAGACGACGCTGTTCTGAAATACGCTGAACAAACTGAAGATGACATAATACATTCAATCAAAGATCTAGAAAGAATAGAGGAATTCTTGGTAAATTATCGGCTATTACTAAACTTTCAAAAAACCAATAAATATAGTAATATTCTTTGATAATAAAAAGTATAACAAAACTACCATTTCCTACGGCAGCCATACTATTGATTCTGTAAAATCTTTCAACTACTTGGGGTTGATCATAGATAATAAGTTGAAATGGTTCGAGATATTGATCATGTAGCTAGGAGAATTAGCCCTTACATTTTCATCCTCAAACGGCTTCGTAACTGTTTATCCAAATCCACTTTATTTTCCATTCATTCTTCTTATATTTTATCTAATATAATTTACCTAAATCCAATCTGGAGCAATACCTCAGCTTTTATGCTCAGTAAATTAGATATTCTTTTAAAAAAATTGATTAAAGTTATACACAAATATCTATTACTGTTTCCCACTAGCATGTTATATTCCCAAAAATACTTAAGTTTCTCTACTACTTGCGAGCGTGAAATATACATCCTATCATATAAGATTACTATTAACTTAATTAAACACAATTTCATTTTGAATAGGATGATAGATATTCATACTCATAATACGAGGATAAGACAAATTTCTACCCATTTCTTTTTAAATCTAGCAGGCAAAAAAATAATTGTTTATACAGGAGCTTGAAAAAATTTAATGAATTGCCTAGTTATTTGAAAGAGGTCGATATTTTAAAATTTAAAAAATTAATTTTAGAATTTATACTTTCTAAAACCGAAAATAGAACTTGAAGTCTATCATAAAATACACAATATATTAATTCATCGATAATAAGTGAAAATTATGAGCTTAAATTAATAAAATAAAAGAAAAATAAAAAATAAATATTTGTGAAAGATATAAACATTACACGTAATTATATAAATAATAATTGATTATACGTAGATATTATAGTTAATAACTTCAATTTTTCTAACTAACAAATTTTTGGTGGAATGTTTAGGTAGAAGGAGAAAACAATATTCTTTTATTATTTTTGTTTTTTAAAAAATAATTAGACCAGACAGCCAATAAGGCTAAGGTTGTTATAGCAATCTATTTAATTTAAAAAAAAAATTCTATTTATGTTTAAATTAATTTCTGTTTGAATTTAATTTATTAAAATTAATTAATTTATTGTTTATATTCTTATACTTTACTATAATAGTATATACACATTTAGTTTTTAAGCAAATTTGAATGAATTAATAATAAAGAAAAAATAAGAAAAAAAAATTGTATATGATCTATTAAATAAAGAAAAAAAAATACAGTTATGTAAAAAAATAGGTGGAAGAAGATCAGGACTAGATCCTTTTTCAATATTTAAATTACAAATTTCTAAAAAAACATCTTGTAATGATAAGTTTAAATTTTGAATGAAAGGAATAGCGTTATTTAAGGTTTGGAAATTCACGTTTCCATGTCCTGTTTGTGTGTGACGGTAGACGTTTTGTAATTTGTGTGCAAAAAAATTGCAAATTTCATCAGAGCAGGATGAGACTTTACCATCTAAGGAAATAGAGAGCTTCGATCATCTGATGATTTAATAATTTTATATAATTTATTTCTACGATTACGTAGAGATCTGAACTCACTATCTAGCCAAGGTTCCATTAATTTATCTTTTTTTAGTATCCTTGGCGTGTAATTATCAATTATAGATGATAAAATTGTATGAAAATCCAGAACTACTAAATCTAAATCTCGCTGCATTAACAGCTCGTACTAGTTTATATTAGATAAGGCATTGTTACCTTCGTAATTAGCGTTACGGAAGTCATATACAATTTCATTATTGTAGGACTTCGAAAATTGTTGGTTAGTTTGAGCTACTTCTATTGATATTGCATTATGATGGAGTGAGTTGGTAAAAAGATTCTCTGTATCATTGACAGCATGCATCACAATATCATCATAAGCATTTGAAAAAGCTAGGTCTAACCATCTACCATATTACTATTAGGATGATGAATTACTTGTTGTATATCATTTCTATAAAATGTACTTATAATACTAAACTCAATTTCATCTAAAAAGTTAACTGGTAGTAGTTTATTATCAAGTTCATCAATCTCAAAAGATAATGATGATATTTATTATTTTATTATTATTATTATTATTACTATTATTATTATTATTATTATTATTATTATTATTATTATTATTATTATTATTATTATTATTATTATTATTATTATTATTATTATTATTATTATTATTATTATTATTATTATTATTATTATTATTATTATTATTATTATTATTATTATTATTATTATTATTATTATTATTATTATTATTATTATTATTATTATTATTATTATTATTATTATTATTATTATTATTATTATTATTATTATTATTATTATTATTATTATTATTATTATTATTATTATTATTATTATTATTATTATTATTATTATTATTATTATTATTATTATTATTATTATTATTATTATTATTATTATTATTATTATTATTATTATTATTATTATTATTATTATTATTATTATTATTATTATTATTATTATTATTATTATTATTATTATTATTATTATTATTATTATTATTATTATTATTATTATTATTATTATTATTATTATTATTATTATTATTATTATTATTATTATTATTATTATTATTATTATTATTATTATTATTATTATTATTATTATTATTATTATTATTATTATTATTATTATTATTATTATTATTATTATTATTATTATTATTATTATTATTATT